>JAOWCC010001751.1:7515859-8715859 GCA_030867875.1 Actinernus sp. WN-2022 | reverse complement strand
GAAAAAGGTTTACGCTTAACGGTAGCTTGCAAATCATGGTAGTAAGGAATGGATGCCAAATGGCAAACTGTACGCGACTCTATCAAGGAACGTAACCAGTACATGTACAACAACAGCATGTTCAGTGATGTACCACAGGCTTCCCAGACTCGACGTATATTTCCCGCTTATTAGTCTGTTGGGTTACCTGTGGTTTATCGATTAGTTTCATAACGATCTCAGAAGAGTTTAAATAATTGCTTCGTGTGAATTCTCTTTTCCGATTTCTACGAAATGAATCTTCAATAATAAAAGACTGATACTTAATGAAGTTGTGTGAGTGATTTTTTTGGCGATTTGAGGCCTTCTAAAGCAGTTTATTAGGATTCGAAATTTTGACCGTTGGCCGAGGCTCTAAGAAAATTTACAAGGTAGGCAACTCGACCTCGCCAAAGCACACACTTACCTCAAAGATCACCCAAAAATCGGCACCTTTCTTCCTCGCTCGCCATTCAGCTTTCGGCACAGGAGGGAATAGTTATCAAGCAACATCTGACCAGAGATTTAGGAAAATCCATCAAATTTATCATCGCCAAACGGCCTCCTCGAGACCCAAAAAGCGCGACCTTCCAATGATCTGTAAGAACCAGAATGACCAAAGCGGCCCAAAATTTTCCCCACCCTACCCAAAACGATGCAAATCGCCTTTTTCATGGGGGACCCCCAAGCGTGAAATTATACGAAACTGGCGGTTACAGACTAATTTTGAATTTGGAACTCGCCAATCAGAGGACCAAGACAGTGGGGTGGGGTCTTCACCGAGTGTTATGACAGTTCCACGTGAGAAATTTTCGCGAGTTCCAAATTCAAAATTAGTCTGTAACCGCCAGTTTCGTTAAAAGCCTAGTAATGGTCTCTCTGATTGGCGATATATTTGTTTCCGTTCCTCGAGCGGAAGTATAATTTCACGCTTGGGGGTCCCCCATGAAAAAAGGCGATTTGCATCGTTTTGGGTAGGGTCGGAAAAAATTTGGACCGCTTTGGTCATTCTGGTTCTTACAGATCATTGGAAGGTCGCGCTTTTTGGGTCTCGAGGAGGCCGTTTGGCGATGATAAATTTGATGGATTTTCCTAAATCTCTGGTCAGATGTTGCTTGATAACTATTCCCTCCTGTGCCGAAAGCTGAATAGCGAGCGAGGAAGAAAAGTGCCGATTTTTGGGTGATCTTTGAGGTAAGTGTGTGCTTTGGCGAGGTCGAGTTGTTGCCTACCTTGTAAATTTTCTTAGAGCCTCGGCCAACGGTCAAAATTTCGAATCCTAATAAACTGCTTTAGAAGGCCCCAAATCGCCAAAAAATCACTAACACAACTTCATTAAGTATCAGTCTTTTATTATTGAAGATTCATTTCGTAGAAATCGGAAAAGAGAATTCACACGAAGCAATTATTTAAACTCTTCTGAGATCGTTATGAAACTAATCGATAAACCACAGGTAACCCAACAGACTAATAAGTGGGAAATATACGTCGAGTCTGGGAAGCCTGTGGATGTACAGTTCTCGGTTGTCGACTCCAAAGGCGATACGTCACCGTTCCTGCCCATAAGTACGTACTGGCTATCAGTAGTCCTGTATTCGAGGCCATGTTCTACGGTGAACTGGCCGAGACTCGACGTTCTATCGACCTACCAGACTGTACCGCTGAAGGATTACTAGAACTGTTTCGCTACATGTACTACGATGAAGTGCACTTGACCGGAGGTTTTGTACCTCGCTAAGAAGTACTTTGTTCCTTCACTGGTTAAGAAATGCACATAGTATCTCGAGAAAGGGCTGGGACCAGAGGATGTGTTCACTGTTCTACCACAGGTGGAAAAACTGTTCTCGGCCATAAAGCGATTCACTTTATTAGGTTTCCACTAATGTCGTTGGAACAATTTTCAGAAATTGTTCTTCCCACTGAAATTCTAGACATGAAAGAAGTCACCGAATTGGTTCAACATTTTAGCTCTGTCTCAAAACGAACATCGCTAGAAACATTTAATCCAAAGGCTAGAGGTACTACAAATACTGGTTCCTGTAAGAGGTTTGGCTCGTTCAATACAGGATGGACATAAGCATCTAAAAGGGCCGACTGCATCACGTTCACCGTCAGTAGTCAGGTTCACCTCACTGGTGTGAGATTCTGCGGCAGTGCTAAGTCACAATACACAGTATACCTTACTATTTACAAAGGAGCGAAGAGAGACACTGCATCTACCAAACCTCTTCTACATCGACGTTTATGACGGATATCGATATCGAGACGACAGATGGTTATTATGGATTTACTATAAACCTGGACAAACCGGTTTGTCTGGACCCTGGTGTATCACACACTATCGAGGCTTTGATCAGTGGTCCTTCGTCTCACTTTGGGAACGATGGCAGGGCAATAGTTCAGTGTGAAAATGTAGAATTTAAATTTACCAAAACAAATAGTCTAAACGGTACATCGGAAAGCAGTGGACAGTTTCCAGAACTGCTACTTTATCGTCGATTGTAGGTTTTTCTGTTTCATGTAGTAATGTCTATATAGAGATATTTTGAAAGTACAGTTAGTAAAATATTTTTTTGCCAAGGCACTCATATTCAAGAGAGTAGATAATTTGTGTTGTTTGGACAGTGTTAGGCTCGCAAACAACCTAGTCCAAGGCGTTCTGACTGGGTATTTTGCTGATGGGTTAAATGGTACCCCTGTGGTTTGCACAAGCACATCGCATACCAGTGGAAACCACAGGGATCCCATTACCCCAATCAAAATGACCCAGCCAAGCCGTAGACTGTTTCTGTAAGATAGACTCACCTGGAGAGTATTCCGGCCGAACAGGTCTCGACTACTGCATAATAATTGTTTTATCGTCTTAGTTGTTTCGTGTTACCTTGTTCTATGTTCAATTGATAACTTTTAAAAGAAAACTTCCTGAATAAACATGCTAATCAATTCAAAACTTACTAGAAGCTAAAAAGAAAGTGTATGTAAGCGACTCGCAAGCTTAGTTTATTCGGTAATCGGATCAACGTTCTAACTAAGAAAACCTTTCTGAATAAACCTTTCTGAAGAAAACCTTTCTATATAGAGAATTCACTTGGGGGGGGGGGGGGGGGGATCGCTGTGACACTGGTTAATCCAGTCTAGCCTTGAAGGGTATTGCGACACTAACCAATTAACTGTTAATATAGAGAAAACAAAAGCTATTGTTTTTAATAATAACGGAAAACGAATGAACAATTATTCTTTTTATTATAAAAATAACCAGTTAGAAAATGTGCGAATGTACAAATATCTCGGACTCAGTTTCAGCGCATTCGGCAACTTTAATGTGGCAAAACAAGAACTTAAAAAATCAGCACTGAAGGCAATGTTTAAACTAAAAAAAGAAATGGGATCGCACTTTAGATCTGATATTAAACTGACAATCAAACTATTCGACACTTTGATAAACCCAATCTTGCTTTATGGAAGGAGAAATCTGGGGGACCGATAACAAAAGATCTAACGAAAATGATCCGATAGAAATAGTGCACACAAAATTTTGCAAGTCACTATTAGGAACCAGCAGAACATCAGTCAATAATGGATGCAGAGCAGAACTTGGTAGATATCCTTTAAGATATGAATCAACATTCGGAAGTATTAACTATTGGACAAAATTGTTAACCAGGAAAGAGCCAATGCTTACAAAAATTATGTATCTCGACAGTATGCAATCAAACAACCAAGTTTTTTGGAGTTACAAAATTAAGCAAACCATACAAAGCCTAGGCTATGGGGATATATGGACACTCCAAAACAATACTCCAGATTTTAGGGAATTTCTGAAGAATATAAAGCAACGACTAAAAGACACCGAACTACAAATTTGGTTAAGTGATGTATTTAATGACCAACGACAGAATCCAAACCAGAGTAACAAACTACGAGTTTATCGAACATTCAAAACGAAGTATGAATTTTAAAACTATTTGGATCTCGTCAGAAACATGAAACATAGAACTACGTTCACAAAATTAAGAATAAGCAATCATTGCCTTCAAATTGAAAAAGGAAGACACCTTAAACCTTATTTAAAACCAGAAGAACGAATTTGCCCAACATGCAAACAAGAAATGGAAGACGAAATTCACTTTCTGCTGAGATGCAAAACCTACCAGACAATCAGGCATGATTTCTTATCCTCCTTAAAAACCCTAACGAAATTAGATAGCAGAAAAATGACAGAAAAAGAACTATTTTCGGTAATCATTGATCCCCCGAGACAAGTCACAACAGTAGCAGCAAAATATGTTTATGATTGTATGGACATGCGATCCACCATAATTTCAGCACAAATAATGTAAGCTAATTTAATAATAACTATATATATTATATTTTTAAGATTACAGAACAATCTATCCGTCATTAACCAATTTTAAATTTGTTAGCAATCATCTGATGTACCAATGTAGTGCAAAGAGCTAATGAATAAAGTCTGTCTGTCTGTCTGTCTGTCCAGTCTAGCCGGGACGTAAAGATTCTGTCTGAAATCTTTGAGGAGAAATATTATCTCAACTTGCCCCGAAAATGACGAGAACCAACCACATAATGACTTAATGTCAAATAGCTTGTTCATTCATATCAAAATCATTGCACACAGAATAGGACATTTGGTATTGGTCATCGCTTTGAAGTAAATGCGATTTTATTTGAGAGAGATAACAACTTCAGTCGCATTACAAGTTTATAATGTGGCTTACCTGTTGATACCAGAACTATACGAAGGAGAATTCTCTGCTTTCGTTTTGACCGCTCTAAAATCTCTCCTACTGCAGCTCCCGCCATTACAATGGTCACACAAGAAAAAATAACACGAAATGGAACTTTAACAACGATTTATACCACTCTAAACTCGAGAAACCTCGATGATCTATACATCAAAACACTGGAAATTTATTCTCCTATCTCAATTCAGCGGTAGAAAGTCATTCTAGACATGCGTATTCAAGCTAAACCCAGTTTTCCTCTGCTTGGTCGTCCATAAACGAGTTACGCCTCGTAAAAATTCACTTCACTCGCGAAAGCAAATTTGTTCAGTCGAAATCTTAATATAATCACTCCAAACAGTTACCAGTTGCAGATTAGATGTTACTTAACTTTGATTTGAAGTTAGAAATTTTTTATAAATCATTTTATTTGTTTTAGAAGACAAAATAGCTCCCAAAACCATGTATTTTTGAGTGAGATGACTGTGCCGATACCGGAAGTGAGTCACCGGATTTCGATATGTAGTCTTTTGTACATTCTCGTTCCCAGTGCCTCCTCAACTAACTGAAAAATCGGAGGCTCTGGTAAGACACGAAACCGGATGTCCTAGATTCTAGGACATTGAAACTGCGCATGCTCTTAGAACTCATTTCCGATTTGCTAACTAAAGCAATGGCGGACCTCATGGAAGCTATCCAGTTCGCCCTTGCAAAGCTTAAAATACAGTTTTCTTTAAAAACTAAACACTTGGAAGCTATTCGGGTAATTAGTATCGATAAGAAGGACTGTTTCTGTGTCCTTCCGACCGGTTATGGTAAATCGTTAATTTACCAAAGTTTACCGTTTGAGTTTAATGCTCTTCAAGGATCATCCAACTCAATCGTGGTCGTCATATCTCCTCTCAACGCAATTATCGAGGAGTGCACAGAACATGCTGATTTTCAGCTGCTGGATTAGACTGCAGGGCTGATGGTCGAGGAAGAATAGCCCTATGTACCTGTTGTAGGTTAGCAAGGGCTATAGCGCTCAGTGCATTCGGCTCGGAATGTGTTTCTCTTGGTCGTTTTGATGGTGGATTACTAGGAGAGCTATAATTTTGCTTTCGACCTCGTTTTAGCCTGGAATTTTGGATCGCCGCGGTTTGATGTTCATGTGATTGCTGAACCATCTCACGGATTTTTTCGGCAGTTTCAAGAGAGCGTTTGCACGGACAGCATATTTTTGTAGGGTAGGATTCTTCCCAGAAAATGAACGGATGGCTTAGATAAGAACCCAAACTTTTCCTTAGGTCGCTGTTTAAAATCACTGGGTGATTCTTATCCGATATTACGGCGTTGCAGCAAATGCATGTATTTCGATCGAAAAGCTTTTCTGCTGCCTTTTTTGGCGTAATATCCGCCATTATTGGGTTATAGTCGATCGAAAGGAGATTTTAATTACCTTTCGGCTTTTGCCATCATACATTACATATATGAATGTTTATTAATTAATTAATTAATCTGTTTAATCATGTTCTTTTAAAAGGCACATCACTTCATTCTTTATTATTTTCACATATTATTATTATTTTACTTTTATTGAAAGAACACCTCAAAAAATGCCTTATTTTACTTGTTATGTTTACAACGGAAGTGATTTATCCACTAAGTGAACCGGAAGAAAAGCGCTGTGCGCAGCACCTGTTCAATTGATTATTCATCGCGCAGCCGATTTGGCTAGCCAATCAAATTAGAGCCTGTTTCGTGTCTTACCAGAGCCTCTGATTTTTCAATTAGTTGAGGAGGCACTGGGAACGAGAATGGTCTTTTGTACGCAATGACTTTGATATTCTCAGGTGAATGAGGCTGATTTGGCTTCTAGCAAGAGAGGCTAATGTACCGAGAATCATTTCACACACAGTCCATACTACCTGTTCATATATTCTCTGCACTCAAGGCGCTCAACTCACTTGTTGACTTTTAAACAACTTTTATAATCAAATTCACTAGTAAGTCTCTTTTAGCGAGAATCAGGCCGTGCCAGCCATTAGCTTTTAAATTTGACTATGGCCTCCAGCTTTTGAAAGTGATCCTAATCATAGATGACACAGAGTCAATGTTAAATATACCCGAGAACTAGAATGGTTGTACACGGTATGAAAACAAACAATTTCAATGATATGGAAATGATAGAGAGATGGTAGCGCAACACGGCGCTCTTTAAAAGAAATTGGAATCAGGAAACATGTATGATTTTGTTGTTGTGTTTTCCAGTGTTTTGAATCGGACAGGACACTTTGCAAATTTGTTCTTGTAGCTTTTAGAACAGAGATCTCTTTTCTGTAATAGCGATACTTACTGCCACGTCATCCATTGTCATTAACGTGCAAACCAGAGATCCATTGGTTCCTGACACAAAGCGGCCTTTTGAAATCATTGTTGGCACATTAGCATAACAATTGTAATGTTTATCAACACTAAGTAGAACAGATTTCGTATGAGTGGGACAAACTACAGCACGGTTATACCGTACGGCATGCCGTGACGTTGAAATGGGTTCCCATTGTTTTTGTCCTGCTGATCCAATCAAATTACAGAAATACGGTACAGCACGGTGACGGACATGCCGCAGTTTGTGCCACTCAAACGAAATCTGCTCCATCGCTATAAGTACTTAGTTATAAATACAAATAACTAAGATAAATAAGTAAGCCAAGTTATAATACACATTTATTTACCATTAATACATATTATTTACCATTAATACATATTATTTACCATTAATAACTAACAAATATTGCATTTTATTATATGGACAGCAGTGTTTTACAAAGAAATCAAGCACGCGTAGAACTAGTACGAGACTACATCCGGGCCTTGAGTGACGTATTTTCCATATCTTAACTAGTGAAAATATCGATGACGTCACGTTTGCCGTATTTTGAACTACAAAGATGGTGGGCATATTTGTGAAAATCGCATGCTCAGAGGCCAGATATAACTGAACAGCTTAAATGAGCAGCAAACTTAAAGCAAACATTCCTGACAAGAAATTAAAATACAATCTGAAACGTTTTGAGAATTTTCTCGACTGCCATAAAGAGACAAGAGAATCGGGTGCTTCTTTGGGTTCTTTGTATTTCAGGGTATTGTTTTCTTTGTTTTGTGGCCCGTGATGACCTGCAATATCAAGAAACTCCCAGAGAACCCGTACAAATTCTCCCAGAAAAGTTTCGAAAGATCGCGAAAGACATTTGTATCAACACTAGACTAGAGAAGAGTTTTTAGAGCAGTTTAGTTGTCTATATAATAAAAAGAAAATTACACGTATGGTGGTTTCAAGCCTGAAGTTTATCCTCTCGCTGCTCTCACGCGCGAACTGTTTTGACCCTCACAGTCGAGGATAAACTTCTTTGCGCCACCGTGTAATATACTCTATGTACGCATTGACTTTACTCTTACTTTACAATGAATTATCATTTGATGAAGACTTCAAAGCATGTCACGACTATGAATGCAATATTTAATGTAATTTCATTAGAGACCTAGGGTTTCTTTGTTGTATAATTTTGACGTCACCATTTGAATCAGCAGTGACGTAACCATTGGTGTCAAGTGATTGGATGACTGTATTTCCCAGCCTCCACTCGTCTTGACAAACTGTAATGGACTGGAAAGACAGTTGGTTTGTTTGGGTTAAGCCTGATGAGATATCCTATAAAATAAAACAGACCATGTTGGTTGCGCTATAAAAGACCTCTGCCAGGCACTCTCACACCTTCAGTTATCACTCAGCCTTTGTCAAGTGAACATTTCTATTCAAAGCTCTGCATACAGCATGTGACGTAAAATGTACTGTTCCGCTGGGGTGATCTCTAACTTTAGTTATCGCGCGAAATTCAAATCAAACACTTGAATGTGTGATGTGTAAAATAACACTAAAGGGTTTGTAAACGGTTCTAAAACGCTATTGACAAGTGTAACTGAGCAACTAGCTTCCTGCTGTTTACTTGTTTTGGTTATTTTAATTTTAGCGTCAGCAATTTAGTATTCTAACAGGAGAGAACCGATAACTTGCTTACTTGCTTCAATGTTGTGAATTATATTTTCAAATAGCGAGAAAAGGGGAGGAGCAATCCCTTTTATAGTGCGCGTTCTTGTTAAAACTATGAGTACGAATCCAACACAGCCTTAACTGTTGGTGTATCGCACAATAAGACTGCGTGCTCGAAATTTACTTATTTCGAGTTTTATCCTCCGAGACTGACTAAACTGCTAGGCGACGAATGCGTGTGTTGTTGGTTCCGCTAACTGTGCTCTTGTCGCTAGTCTATTGTCATAAGAAATTAAAATAATGGCGAACTTTGTTGTGCAGTTGAACATTTGCAGTAATTCTACAGATAAAGCATTAGGATTTCCCCCTGATTCTTACCTTTATCTCCAGCCGTTCATTGTTTGCCACCAGTGCAAAAATATCGTTCAACACATTGGTCCATGTGACTTTTGCCCAGCAAGTATGTTCATCTTTTGTAAATCCCTTGAAAATGTTGAATTCTATCAAAGAAAAGTAGTACTTAGTAGTAGTAAAAGTAGTCGAATATAATTCCAACATGAATAATACATCTCTATAAATGAAACTGTCCTCTTCAATAGATCGATTTAGTTTGTACACTGATTTGTTCATAGTTAATAGCAGTGGAATGGTTATGAAACCCAGCGACCGTCTTTGTTATATGGCTTTGTTAGCTTTTTTCAACCATTACCGTGCACAAAACACAATATAAATTCCAATGTGTTAATCAATCAGCCAATAGAAACGTGTGAGTTCAGTCGTTCAGGGGACGATAATGAACTATGACCGTGCACAATCTTTTGTCTTACCCCCTTCCAACATAAATCGCAGCGCCTTTGTTAGCCCCTTTGAAGTATGCCGGCTTTCCTAACCATTCCACTCTATTAACTATGATTTGTTGTCCCAATTCAGATCACGTGACAGCTCTCCAGGGGATTTAGTACTTTGTTTTCCAATTAGAGAAATTTGTACATTTCCTCTTGGGATACACAAAAACAAGAAAACATTACTCAAGGGAAATGTCAGGTGACCTGAAGTGGGACAATAAATGTACAAGATAAATCGGTCTATTATGGACCCTTTGCAGTCAATCCCCAGAGATTCAAATGACAAAGGGCATGGCGGCCATGTTGGTGTACATAACAAAAGAAGCTAACGAAGAATCTATTGTTAACTGTACACCATCATGGTGGCTATGACGTAAAGTGCAAAGGGTCCATTGCCAAACTGCCTCCTTTTAACCTACTTTATATAAACATAAGGGAGCCATAAATATGGTCGTGTTATGGTTTTTGATGGAGTGCCTCATTTTAAATAACCTGCAATGATTATAGATTCGTACCTCACAAACATTCAACATTTCGTTGCCTGTAAACTGTCTTTCAATGTTTTCTTTGGAATTAGCGGCAAAAACATGCCAAATTAAATTTACAGAACCAACAGATTGAATTATAAAAGCGATGGTGAAATAGTTTACTTTAGCATCTCTTAGTACTTACGTTTGTAAATATTGTCAGTTGTTTCATTAGCAGTGAATGAGACACCAGTAGGAGTGCCATTACCATCGACAAGGACTCGGAGAAACGATGGCTTTCCTAGCAACTTCAAATAGCTTGACTGAATGGTTATATTATCACGTTGTTCAGTTTGAACGTCACATAACGGTTGGACGTCACGTTTATGTACTGATATACTTCCACAGGGTTTAGGAAGAAGCACTGTTGTATGAAAGAGTACGACCTAAACACAGAAAAAGAGATGTTCTCAAACACTGAATGAAAAATACATTACATATCCTACAAAAATAGATCCTTTTAATAGACCCTTGCTTAATTAAGTCTTCTTCGTAGCGTCCTTAGGGTCGTCACGGAAAGCTTTCTGTACTAGAGACGACCCTCCGAACGTCTTCGAAGGTGATTATGCTTAATTTATTAAAATTATTATGTTGATCTTCATGTTCGTGAATTATAAAATCTTAATGTAATTAATATCGTTATAGTTGTGAAATATTTGAAATGAGGTATCATTCAGGATGACCGCTTCATACAATACGTAATGTCAAAATTATTCTTCGAATTCTTTTTTAACTTTTGTAATTTCGTCAGATCACATGCTCAGATATCACTCAGATACGACTGGATGGTTCGCTAGGAAAGCACTAAACCATATAAGCCATATAAGCCAAATTACTGTCATCTACAATGGGCTCCTGATCAAGTATAAAGAAGAACATTTGTCACAATTTAAGTGTGGATGGTCTGCTTAGCGTGTGGTTATGCCATTTGCCTTTCCGTAGAACTGACGCATTTTTTCTCTCGTTTATCTTCTCTTTTTGTTTACCTGTGAAATGTAGCCACAAATTTGCCTTCAAACCTCGTCGCTTACATGGGAACAGGTTTTCGGAGTGGTTAGGGTATTTTGATGGTTTGGGTTAGGGTTTGTGTTATTGTGTTTGATTGGTTTTAATTCATGAACTTTACCGCTGATAGCAGTTTGGTTCACGTGGTTTTGGTGGATCAACATCTCATTCTGTCCTCTGTCATGTTAGACGAGTGAGATCAGACTACCACGTTAACACTCAAACATATCGAATGCAGCCAACTGAAGTGACCTGTCGATGAAAACGATTAATAAAGATTACGTTACGATTTCATCATTAATTATGTTTGTAGCGTTCAAAGTAGGTGATCGGAAGGCAGGATATTGATCTGATTATTATCAACTCGGACCTATTAACATTAGGTGTTGTTCATCATGTTTTATAGCCGAATAAGTCAGTATTTTACCATTAGCGTAAAACGAGTTACTGGTATTTATAAAAGGCACGACGGACAATAGATCGTCCCCATTCCTTCGCAGCCTTTCAATTCAATAGTGAACTGGTAACAATTCTCCCACGCATTCAGTGTATATAGATGATGCGATAATAGGAGTGGAGCGATTGCACAATACCTCGCCACTTGGTTCATTAATAATTCATTTTCTCAAATTCTCATACAAACCTTCTAAAACCCTAACCCTGAAATTCAAAAAAAACCTAACCATTTTCAACCCCAAATCATTCATAGAACGAGTCTAAATACACATGAGCTAAATGGATTATTTTGCACAATTTGCAAGGGGTTTTCAAGTGATCTTTCGAAATGGCGGGGTATTCTGCAGTCTAGCCATCTTTGTTAATGCAGTAACTAAACACACGAAGCTGTCAAATCTTGCCGTTATCTTCAGCGAACGAAGACCAGCTACCGATTAAACATAAAAAGATTTAAAAAGCTTTTCTCGCAATCCTTTTCATTTTAGTCATTCATATGAACCAATTCAACCAATTTTCAAGAACGTTAAAACACAGCCGCTGCGCTTCATCGACAGTTGATATTCGTTAAATTTAGAATTATAAAGTGGATTCTTTATTCAAAATGGACGCCGGGCCATTTGCAGGTACATTGTGTTTTAAAAATAACTTTGAGCAATTTGGTCTCAATATAATACTTATAAAGCGCCACAAATTTGTGTATCTTTTCTAATTTCTAACCTAAAACACAGCTGTATGGCGCTAACTGTATAATGATCAGCTGATTCAGATCAACCTAAGATGGCTCATTCTTACAACGCTCGAAGAAAAAACAAATTACACACTGAGCGTTTAATATTCTATTTCTTTTTCAATACCAGTGTTAAGTACCAGAATATTGAGGCCTGTAATACGTATAATAGTTAAAGCACTAGCAATTGTATACCTGCGATCGTTGAAAAAGACCCTCGAAAAAGTCGTTGAAAAGCTATCGTAGTAACCAAATATATATTTTATATAGTTTAATAGCTCCGTGGAGATTTTTTGACCTATGGTTAGTACCAAAAGTTGCAGAGTTATCCCAACGTGCAAACTCGAAATGACTGAGTATGCAAGTATGAATGTTCGTACTGAAACATGTTCAATTCTCCGCATATGCCGGACTTTCTTCTAGAAAAAAAAACACAGAAAAGAGTCTAACAGGAGTCTAACTTGAATAAAGAACTAAAACATCAAACAGCTGACATTCTTACCAGCACTTGCAGGATTTGGCGGTTCATGTTTTTCAGTCGATATCCCAAAATCAAGAAGTTTGCTTGACTTTTCTTGCTCTATCTTCCTTCCAACAAACAGGTCACCTTCGTTGTACCCTGTTCTAAAGCGAACGATCTTTTATAACAATTTCAGCGCCAGATTTTGTTAGACAAGGCAGATTCTCAACATATTTATGACCCACGCACATGCAGGGGCATGTTAGAGGCCGATATAACGTAACGTCCGAGTTTCTTTCCTTTTTCAATGTCTTTTTGGTTTCCACATGACTGAATGGTCACTTTTTAATATTTAATATCAGGGAATAATTATTGTATCAGTTAACTATGATGTTACTTTACAAACATTCAGATGGGAAAAACCCCTTCAGTTTGGCAATATACACCGTTGTTAGGGCCCGTTGTTAACCTTCATTGAATTGATACCATGTCCATGCAACAAAATATGTTCAACCAAATGTTCAACATATTGTTGACTCTCTTTACTAACTATCAAATGAGTATGACAACACGTTCTATGTAAATATATAGTTAGGGGAATGACATAGCTGACTTACAAGTAAGAGAAAGTGTTTGAAATAATGTTTCTATGCGAGTCACCTGATTCGACGGGCCCTTCGAATCCGGTGACGAGTATATTAAACACATTCTACTACTCATGAATTATTACATGCTTGCTTGATGTTGTTGTTTGATTATGTTTGTATTGTGAAGACTAAAAAGTAGGGAAGGGTTTGGAATTCAGCAAGGAAGAAATGGCAATGAAGGATGAATCATAAAATGCATCAGAGATTCGAAGTTTCAGGCTTGAAGGAAAAGAGACTTGGAATTTTGCACAGTAATTACAAACGTCCGGAGAAAGGGGGAGTACGCGTTTATGACCTAATCAGTTCGTCATGCATCAAGACAGGAGTTTTTTTACCAAGAAATTTTGGATACACCTGCCTCTGTTGAATACTATGAACTATTACAGGCACTGATGTTTAAATACGTCCTTCTCGGAAACCTTAAAACTTTGAAGGGAAGCCGCATACTTAAATAATCAATACAGCGTGACTTACTCAACTGTCGACGGATGCCTACGTAGTGTAAGTTGCCAATAGCGATACTTTGTGTTGATAAACATTACAATTGTTATACTAACGTGCCAACCATGATTTCAAAAGGCCGCTAAGTGTCAGGAACCAATGGATCTCGGTTGGCACATTAATGACAATGTATGACGTGCAGTAAGTATCGCTTATCATGTAGTAGTTCATTTTTAAGTTGTTACACAAACATCCTAAATATTCTACACAACTTGACTCTCGGTGAGAACCGATCCCCTGGACACATTTAGGTTTCTACAGGTTTGTTCTACTACTCATGAATTATTACATGCTTGTTTGTTTGTTGTTGTTTTGATTATGTTTGTATTGTGAAGACTAAAAAGTTGGGTTTGGAATTCAGCAAGCAAAAAATGGGTATGAAGGATGAATCATAAAATGCATCAGAGATTCGAAGTTTCAGGCTTGAAGAAAACGAGACGAGGAATTTTGCCCATGCAGTAATTACTAACGTCCGGAGAAAATGTCATTGCTTTTGTGGGAGTACGCGTTTACGACCTACACAGTTCGTTATGCATCAAGACAGGACTTTTACAATGAAATTTGGCCACACCTCCCTCTGTTGAATACTGGCACTGATGTTTAATTAATCTACGACCGAGTTTAACTCTTTGTGTAATCTACTTGTAATCCTAGAATAAAGAAACACACCATTTACCAAGAGAGCGAAAATCCTTGGTTGAAAATTAATCCAGGCCTCAACAAAGAACTTAGATAAACATAGAAAAGAAGAATGTATAGACCTATTCGAAAAATGGCGTCCAATTTAATTAACTATTGTTTAGGACTGACTAGCCTCGCTTACACGTTCAAAAGCTTTTGTTTGTACTGACTAGCCTCGTGTTCACGTTACCAGGACAATAGCTTTTTAAATTGGACGCCATTTTTCGAATGGGTCTATAAAACGGTAATTATTACGGAGCTTGAGAACGTAGCAATTGAGTTGATGACGAGACATATATCTTTACAGCCAAGTCTGTATATGCGAACCGAGCTCCACAAGTATTATTGCACATTTTGCATCGATAAGGAAATGGTTTATGATTATCAACGGCTGGATTTTAATTTCAGGATAAAATTATCAAACATAACTTGTTATATACAAAATGAAGAAGAAGAGATTGATGAGAAGTACAGAAATATATATTCACTCGCCCCAGACTAGTAATCATAAGCCATGACCATGTGTAAATGTACTGCCGTGTCAGTTAATAACAAAGTCAGCTGGAGGTATTCCTCAATGTGGACCGATGAAAAGACAAACGACTCGCAGCAATGAAGCAAACACAAAACCGGACACATAATGTTCAGTGGGAGCGTTAAAAGGAATAAAGATTGGAATGTAGAAAGAGAGATTACATATGCGAAAGTTGTTCGGTTTCCTTTAGTGCCGAATTGACCTCACGATCATAGCTGGGCCAATCCACCAGCTGAGTCCCTTCCCGGTCCGACTCACACTCACAATCAGATTGTGAGTGGTAGTGAAGGGCTATTCGAGATAAGTGCTATGTGCTATGGCAGCCGCATGGAGGGAGAACCAACAGAGGAAAGCGGAAGAGGACTTATATTGACACATTGCTTGATGACACTGGGTTAGCAACAACTGGAGAAATAAGAACTGCAATGATGGACAGAAGTGACTGGAGGAAGAAGATTCATATGGTCCGGGCTAGCGCCCGACCTAACTAACTAACTAACTGATCATGAATTGCAGATATTGTAGCCATCTATACAGTTAAAAACAAACACAAACGGACGAATTTACCGTATTTACACGAGTGTCTCTTAAAGAAGAGTCCAAGTACGTTTCCAGTCGTTCATACGACTTAGCAGAATGCGTCCTCAGCTAAATCGTTTAAAATAAAAACCCTAGTCGAACCCTATTCTTTGGTGAGTGGTTCCTTAATCCATAAGAAGAGCAGTTTTGTGCGATTTATACCGGTCAGTTCGCCTCTTGTTTGTCCCCATATGAATAGCCCTAGTCTCTTGAACAAATGCGTACCAACCAAACATTAAACTGAGTTTGGCAAGCTAGTAGTTTAACAGAAATAAACCTTGGAATGTTTTGAGACAAAAAAAAATGTTTTACGGGTTTGCAAAACGTTGTTGATGTTTAGATAAACCCAATAAAAAAATTATCATCGTGATATATCAACAAGAAAAATACTCATTTGATGGTTTGTAAAGAAAGTCAATCCCATGTTGTATATTTGGGTTGAACATTACGTATACGTCTTCCTATCAGTAGACGGATTTTTTGGTATCAAGTCAATAAAGGTTAGCAACGGTAACGGTGCCGCAAACATTGTAAGGTGATGCGCTGTGTGGGCTCATGGGGTAGGAATTTTCAAATAGTGATGCGCTGTGTGGGCTCACATGGGACGAATATATTTTCTCATGTAAATTAAATTGTGATGCGCTGTGTGGACTCACGTGTTAGGAATTTAAAATCGTGATGCGCTGTGTGGGCTCACGTGGGACGAATGTATTTTCTCATGTAAATTAAAATCGTGATGCGCTGTGTGGGCTCACGTGTTAGGAATTTAAAATCGTGATGCGCTGTGTGGGCTCACGTGGGACGAATGTTTTTTCTCATGTAAATTAAAATCGTGATGCGCTGTGTGGGCTCACGTGTTAGGAATTTTAAAATCGTGATGCGCTGTGTGGGCTCACGTGGGACGAATGTATTTTCTCATTTAAATTAAAATCGTGATGCGCTGTATGGGCTCACGTGTTAGAAATTTTAAAATCGTGATTCGCTGTGTGGGCTCACGTGATACGAATTATATTTCCTTTACGTAAATCAAAATTGGTGATGCGCTGTGTGGGCTCACGTGATATAATTTACTTTCTTTACATGAATCAAAATCGCGATGCGCTGTGTGGGCTCACGAGAAAATAATTTTCGTTAGGTAAAATTTATGTGAATTTTACAATCGTGATGCGCTGTGTGGGCTCACGGGATATGAATTTGGTTCCTTTACGTGAATCAAACTCGTGATGAGCTGTGTGGGCTCAAGCCGTCAGCCCTCTTCGACCCTTATGCAGCGTTGGCGGCGTTAGAACTGCTAGTCGACCTTTCTAGGGAGAAGAAAGATGACAGAGCAAAGAAATATGCAGTCGTCCTCCGCCAGTGCCGTCCTCTGGTCAATAGCCATACTCACGAAGCTGGTGGCTGACAAGGAGGAGGCCGAAGTTGCGAAAGTTATTGATAAGGCTATCCGGAGACAGTCGGGTTCCGCGATCCTAGGTCAAAGAGGAGCGTCAGGCAGGGCGTGCTTGTCCCCATACTACAAAGGAAGAGGAAGGATAGGACGCCAACCGCCAAAATGTTACTCTTGTGGCCAACCAGGTCATTTCGCCCGTGAGTGCGGCAAGAAGTTGTAAATAGTGTAATACACGACGATTGTGAGACCGTTTAACCGGGATGTAATTCACAATAAATTGTTAGGCGACGTTATCTTAACTGTTGCTGTGTTATTTAAGAGTATAGGGAACCAACCTGATAACTGCATGGCCACCCTCCCTGGTTATTCGTTTGACTTCATCCGGTTTCCTCAACCGTGTTAGGAAGGATAACGCCGCAAGCGTTTTGTCCTCTAGGGCATTCCCTTGTTGCTCCGATTTCTCGGGCAGTGGTTGTCATCTCTTCTAGACTCGGGCTTCCTTCTGAAGGGTAACCCTTTTTTGCCTTGTCACATTCCAGCCCAGTACAAATAGGACCAAGTTAAATTCACAGGTGCAAGATCCCTCTTTTCCGTATGAGGGAAAGGATGTTCGATTAGGAGAGGTCGAATGGGTGCTACCAGAGGGGACCCCGAGTTCAGGGGAGATGACGAGACACCAAGGGATAATCATTTAGGGATATAGAACGAGTTCTGGCAGGGGATATGGAATCAGTTGCAAGCTTTCCTTTTCGGGATCCCGAATTCTTTAGGGCAGGTGAACTCCATGCGGATGTATTGAAAACCATGTCAGCAGGTTATAAGAATGAAAGGGAGGTCAATGATTGGATTGCTGAAGGGGTTATCCGAGCCTTTTTTCGCCCTTTAACGGCGTTTTCAGAAGAGTGCGATTAGACTGTCCAACACCACCTAAGATGTTTCGAAATCATCCGTCTTGTAAATTATTTATCGAATTCATCACTGAAACGCTCAACCACCGACTTAAAATGGGAGTGGTGACAAACTTGGGCAAAGTAGGGGAAGTGGAACCTCCCCATATAACTCTTCCGATCACCGTAGAGCCGTCTTAACCATGCAAGATTATGCATCGATGCGCGCTTTCTAAATCTATGGATGTAGGACACACCTTTCTCTTATACTCTTATCACTCTGAACGAGCATAAAACATTTAATAGCTAAACTGCATTAAACACAAACAACAGATCAGGGGCGGGCATCTCGTTTATTGATACTTGTCGGACGCGTATAATTACAGCAGTATATAATGTTGGCCAATCACGTCTGTGTAGATGTGTAGTTAGTACATTTCTTCTGTTCTCAACATATGTCCTGAAGAAAATTTAGGTATCAAGGTAGAGAAACGCCTTCGAATGATTCTTACATATTAATCACTCCTCTTTATACACCCTCAACGCTATCCCAACGGGATTATGTAACTTGTTTATATAACATAACAACATTCTGCATTAATTCCTACCCACTTGTGTACATTCCGTAACGCTTCTAAATATATTTGGGATAAGTTAATTGACGTACCTCGTTTTGTGCATAAGAACTCGTTCATGGGAGGCCGGCGGTAGGTGTGTAACACCCTTCCCCTCGGGTGGAAAAACTCTCCATTCGTTTACCTGACATTGGGTCTCGTGGCAACCAATTACTTTAGACAGAAGCAGTGGCCGCATTTATTGGTAGACGCCTCACTGAACGGGACTGATCTTTCACCGAAGCAAGTCTTACTCGAGATCAAGCATTCTTGAAGACTTTATTCTTCGCCGGTAACAGAGCGGGGGATCTGCGATGGTACTCCCAACTTATTCTCACTGAAACGCTACGGAAGGGACCCACTTTGTCTCGTCATGGCTATTGAGGTCTGTAACAAAGTGAGCGAATTGATGGATATATCACTACGCGAGGGTTATCTATTCAGGCCAGTAACACCATCGGCAGAAGTGGCGAGGGCCCCCTCGACTCAGCCGCGGCTCAGAGTCGTTTAAACACCTACGCTCAGCTCCTACCTCAGGTTTTTGGCAAGCATAGAATCACATTTCAAGGGCTGCGCAATCTCTCTTGTAATGTCAGGAGTAGACTTGTAAATTGTCATGGACCATATAGGCGGGAAGACTCCAGGTATAGCACGCCATTACCTCAAGCTAGAGCAGGTGTTAAGAGCTGGAGGGGCACGTGATTCTATGGCAGAGCTGCCATTGGACTTAGCGGAGTTTTACCGGAAACAAAATGAACTCACGGGTTTCACGCAGGCTTGAGATAACCACCTGAAACCCGAATAATATATAGTCTGGACTAAGACTTAGACAGGGTAGTATATGCTATATATAAGTATGACTTACTAAGTATAGCAGATTGATTCTATGGTTCATTGGATATGGCAGTAGAATACCCAGCCGTCACAGCCACTGTTCCCTCACCTCTTAAGGCGACACACGGGGGAAAGCTGTTCACGGTGAGGTTTGGTATTCTACAGATCGAGCCTTACACTTGATAGAGAGGATTGGTTATTTAAGGATTGGGAGAGCCGACAGGATGTTTACAGCAGAAAGTTAAAGGTGGAACGAGAGAGGGGGAAAGGCTCAGTAGAGTGGCTACTCTATGGAAGGATGAGAGAGAGAGGAGCTATCCATATCTTATTCATTGAGAACTTATCGAGAAGCCTATCAGATCCAGTTATTTCATGTTCGGAGGAAGTAGAGAAGCCACATGTTCCCGTCCTATCTAGTGTCTGCTTACGAGAAAGTGATATCAAGAGGAAAGTTGAGGCATTGAAGTCCAACAAGTGCACTGGGCCTGATGGAATATCTCCTAAACTAATAAAGTTATCCGGCTCAGCAATAAGCTCACCTCTGACTAATGTATTTATATTGAGCGCAAACTCCGGTACTGTTTTCAATGCCTGGAAGACAGCGAGGTTATCGCCAATCAACAAACAAGAAGATGAATCAGAACGAGAGAATTACAGGCCAATCTCTATTCTAAGTGTGGCAAGTAAAATTATGGAGTCCTGCGTTGCTGACGCACTAATGAGGCATGTTTTTGAAGACAACAGTCTTATCACAGATAAGCAGTGGGCATACCGAAAGGGTTATTCAACTGAGTTGATATTAGCACATCTAACTGAAATTCAGTTGTAGGAGTTGCCTTCGTAGACTTTAAGAAGGCTTTTGACTGTATATCGCACTCTAAATTAATACATAAATTACACAATAATTTCGGCATAAGTGGCTCTCTTCTGTCATGGATTACAAATTATCTTAAGAACAGAATGCAAAATACGATAATTAATGACAGACAATCAAATGTAGCACACATTACGTGTGGAATTCCCCAAGGTTCGGTCCTAGGACCAATATTATTTAGTTTGTGCACCAGTGATATGCCTAGGGTTATCACATCGGGCACCACCTATATGTATGCAGACGACACAACAATTTACTGTATTGGAAAATCTATAGATGGAGTGACAGTGGCACTTAACAAAGCTCTGGATGAGCTATACACGTGGAGTTTAAATAACTCGTTGACGCCACATCCCTCTAAGTGCGAAGCTATGATTATGTCTAGAGGTGTTTTCCACGGTTCATTAAATACATTAACAATAGGCGTTAATAGAGTTAAGTGGGTCACAAGTACCCGCCTACTGGGTATTTATGTAGACAATACGCTGGACTGGTCTAAGCACGTTTCAGATGTTAGGAAAAGATTTGCTAACAAACTGTGCCTTCTCAAAAGAAGTCGCTTTTTACCAAGACATATACTAATGGGTCTATATTTTAGGGTAATACTACCATCGATCACGTACGCGTTACCAGTATGGGGAGGCTGTCCGAGTAAGGATCAATTTAATACACTAGAAATTTTGCATACTAGGGCAGCAATAATTATCTGTAATTTTCCCCGCGATATGCCTACGGAAGATGTATGTATTAAGTCAGGATGGGAATCACTCTTTGGCACATATAAACTGCACTTAGTTAAGTTGGTTTACAAAATGTATAATGACCAGGTTCCACCATCCATGTCCACTATAATAACGAAACGCAATAATAGTAGAGGTTTAAGAGGTAAATATAGAATTACTGTTCCTAGGTTTAAACCTATCATATGAAGCACTCCATTTCACATAGAGGTGCAATCGTCAGGAACGCTTTGGCCGATAATTATGACCCTCAGCTAGTGTTAAGGCATTTTGTAACATGGCAAGAAAGGCTGAAGCACTGCATGACATTAACTTTAATGCGGTATCGGTACAAAATTTGCATAAGGGTAATGATGCTTTTATATTTTATTGATTGCGCTGTTACTCGTAGGATTTCGTATATAGTAATGTTATTATTCATTAATTTTAAACATAGATTTAGATTCATTTAGTCAATATATACTTTAGTAGGATTCCCCATATATAAATATTATTGTTAAATATAGATTTTTAGGCAACATATATTTTAGCACCAATTGATATATTAAGTTCTTTTACATTCTTCTGTTGTACATGACCCCACAAGCACTTGTGCTTTAAATACTTATCGTGTTTAAATAAAAGTTATTATTATTATTATTATTATTATTGCAATTTTTGATTTTCACCTCAAAACAAAAATCAAGACATCTACACAATGTGCCCCATCAATTATTATTTTGGCGTTTCTCTACCTTCATACCTAATTTTTCTTTTGGACATGTTAAGAATAAAAGAAATGTACTGACTACACATCTATATAGACTTGACTGGCCAACATTATATACTGCTGTAATTATACGTGTCCGACAAGTATCAATAAACGAGATGCCCGCCCCTGATCAGTAAGTAAGTAAGTAAAGCCTTTCAAAGTATTTTATGAGGGGAACACTTAATAGCGAGAGCTAATAAACTTGTGGCCCGCTAAAAACTTGTGGCCCTCTAAATCTGATCTGTTGTTTGTGTTTAATGCAGTTTAGCTATTAAATGTTTTATGCTCGTTTCAGTGTGATAAGAGCATAAAACGATATTGGACTAACCATTTTTGTTCGTCCAGCGCGCATCGTCCAACATGGCGTACTAAACAGTCTAACATTGTTGGGAAACAGTCTAACATTGTTGGTCCAAGTATGGAGTGCTAAACAGCCTAACATTGTTGGTCCAACATGGGGTGCTAAACAGTCTAACATTGTTGGTCCAACATGGAGTGCTAAACAGTCTAACATCCTAACATTGTTGGTCTAACATGGAGTTCTAAACAGTCTAACATTGTTGGTCCAACATGGGGTGCTAAACAGTCTAACATTGTTGGTCTAACATGGAGTGCAAAACAGTCTAACATTGTTGGTCCAACATGGGGTGCTAAACAGTCTAACATTGTTGAAACCACAATGGTGGTGCATGTTCGAATGATGTTAGCCCCGGCTTCATCCATTTTGAAAACACATATTACGATGTGAAGAGAGGGGAAAGTGAATGTAGAGGTTTTGTTGTCAACAAGGAACTTCATTTGAGATAAGACCGTTTCGCATCCAGGAATTACCGCTGATGCGAACACTACAGACGCTTTTACATTCTGATGTAAAATATTCACAAATACCAGCTAGAAGTTGAGGAGCAGAAGTTCACACTACAACAATACATAGAGTTATAAATAACCCATCTTGCTGCTGGTATTTATGAATATTTAACATCAGAATGAAACTATCGTCTGTAGTCATCCCATCCAGCAGTAATTCTTGAATGCGAAACCGGCTAAGTGCCAGCCTCGTGACCAGGGTCTTCTCGGTCAGATCCAAGATGGCGGCTAACTACGACGTATTCTGATTGGCTCTTCGGTTATGACGCAAAGATTGTCTAACAATGCTTTTTATTGGCCAAACGGGCTGAGACCACGGAAATGATTTGTATATAGTTTAATTTTCTCAAATTTTCTCAATAAAACGATTTTAAAGAACCTTAAAACACGTTGTGTAGCTAGAGCAATAGATGAAGTGCATTACTGGGTAGTTTTCTGGTAAGTTTCATCAGTGGGAAAGCCAGGAGAAGCCGTTAAACCTGAACATGTGCTATCAGGATCACTTCGCTTCAACGCTAACGGAAAATGAACGGCTTTTTAGGATTCTCTTCTAGCTGAGATACATCCTGGTAGCTTTGTGATACTCTTCCACTGCTTCTTTATCCAAGTAAACTCCATTTCGAGCCGTTTAGTATTCCGACTACATCGTACGCCGCGTGGAAATACCGTTAATCGAATCTCGCTCACTCCGGATTGGGATAACTATGGTTTGTAGGCACGTGTTAAACATTTCCATATTTAGCTTGGCCGCCATATTGGATGCCTACATCACGTGATTAAAATCTCCAGGATTTCTGGAGATTTTTGGTCACGTGATTCAGCCTTTACCAGGGTCTTCTCTCGGAGTAGCCGCCATCTTGGATCTGACCGAGAAGACCCTGGTTACGAGGTTGGACAAGTGCCGACAATATGCAAAATATTGGGGAATGAAGCTAAATGTATACAAATTATTTCTAGCATAAACAGCGAAGTTGTAATATGAGAGTATATTCATGGTATCGAAAAAACATTTAACTTCCACGGGAAGTGACTAATTTCTAATACACGCTGTATCGTAGGGCGTTACATGAACGAAGAATTATGTTCAGAATTAAGTATCGATGTGCACTTAATACCAACACGTAATAAGAATTCTGCGCCATGCAATGCTCTATCTATTCAGCATGTATTAGACATTAGTCATTTCCCGTAGAAATTAAAAGCCTGAAATACAGCCGCCTGGTACAGCCGCCTCCTCAGCTCGTACTCACGTTTTTAAAACAATAAGAGCCCATCTGGGCTTCCACTCGGGCCACATGAGATTGAAGATGAAATACACTATCATTTGAAATCCTCTTAGTAATAACCAAAGGGAAGAATTATTAGCTGAATTTAGAAGTCTTTAGGAGTGGCCGGTAGCGCGGTGACTTTCATTCTCTGCTCCCCAAGTATATATGTAATTTAATATTTTTGTTTTTCTCGTATGTAAATTAAAGAAGTTGACATTTTAATTTAAACACTACTTATTCAAGTAACACACATTAGTCTTCTGTTCTGTTATACTGCAGGTTCCGATTGTCTCAAATGTATGTTTATATTTGTACCATATTATAAGTTGTATCCTGTCCATCCTGTGATGGAGCTAGCTATGTCAATTTGTGTGCCTCTATGTAACTTTATCTGCTGTTCTTGCTATAGCGATACTACTGTTTGTAAACAGATTCACTCGGTTTGTCGATAGTTCCGAGCACAAAGTGGATTCGACTCGTCTACACTACTACAGAACATGTTCATCTTCAACCGTGCCGACAAAACAGACCATGGTTGACTTGACATAGTTCGGACATCAGCCAATGCTCCAGAAGTAGTATACACTTTCCTTGGGCATTGATAATCGTACTTTTTAAACATCACTGCATTTTCAAGAATGTGGAAAACATGCACCAAAGTCGAAGCGAGCATCGTGTAGTTACCAGTTTCCCGGCCGAGATAATTTATTCCGAAAGCGTGCCACTCTCGATTTCTTTAGCCTGGGAAAGCACAGGTAACCCACCCATGACCACAGGGAGTCCAACGCAAGATTAGGATGCGTTCTCCTTCGTCGAACGCAATTAACTAATTAAGATCTAAAATGGCGGGAAGTTTTAAATTTACCTTAATAGCTTATAGCGAGTGGAACTCCTATTTAGAAACAACTGCCAGATAGCCTGATGAGTTTTACATTCATGAAAGCCATAATAGTTAACGTAGTTATTGTGGTATGTAAGTTTTGAAAGAACTTTGCCGAATAACTTTGCCGACTCGCGTGCTTTGTTCTATTTTCAATTGATAACTTTTAAAAGGAAACTTCCTGAATAAACAAGCTAATCAATTCATAACTTATTAGAAGCTAAAAAGAGTGTATGATAGCGACTCGCATGCTTTGTTTATTCGGTAATCGGATCAACGTTCTAGCTAAGGGACGGACCATTTGAAAATTGATGGGGAGGGTACCCGGATTTGTGTTTCCTCGAAATTTTTTTTATGGCATCGGACCTTGCACGATATTTTTTTAAGGCAATATTTTGGTTTTACATCAAGAACATTTTACACAACTTTAATGTTTCTAGATTTATGGTATTTTCCATGTACATTAATTACCTTTGTTTAGTAGAAAACATATATATCAGGCATGTTTTCACAAAAGGAGCCTTAGAACCTAAGATCCCCTTTTGTGAAAACATGCCTGATCTTGTGTGCCTTTAGCTTTAAAAGCCAGTAACTCGTTTTTTTTGTCTTTTTCTTGAAAGGGCAAATGACAATGTAAGACTTTTCTGGCCTTTCTATCCCATAATTTACTTGTGTGAGATTATCCCATAATTTCTTTATTTGAGAGCTAGTGGTTAGTTAAGTTAGAAAAACCTCATTTTCTGGTATTTCTACTCAAAATACGGCAAAATTCCATCCACTGAACTTAATCTACAGGAAAAGAACGTTGTATTGCCGTGTAGTGCATCGAAATCCATTAAAAGCTCGAGAAATGGCGCTACTTAATGTGTACCTGTTGGCTTTAAAAGCCGGTAACTCACTTATCAACCTAGTGGGAAATGTACGTCTTCCACAAAACAAATCGTTGCGCCATACACCAGGCAAAGTTGGTTTTTCGCGATTTTTTTTAAACTAGTCCTCCCCACCCCTCACCCCCACATAAAATACCTAGAGATCAATTATGGGATAGAAAGGCCAGAAAAGTCTTAAACTGTCATTTGCCCTTTCAAGAAAACGGCAAAAACACGAGTTACTGGCGTTTAAAGCTAAAGGCACACAAGATCAGGCATGTTTTCACAAAAGGGGGTCTTATGTTCTAAGGCTCCTTTAAATTTGTGAAAACATGCCTGATATACATGTACATATTGCATTTTTCCGTAGTCTCAAATAAAAAAATAAAAATGAAAAAGTGCTCAACATTGACTCTTCTTAATATTTATGCGCATATAATTAGCTACTCGAGGCTATCCCCGCATCGTTGCTTAGCTGAAAAGCAAAATGGCGTCGCGGACGGAGCATTGCTGTGTTCCTCTATGCGTTGGAGACAAAATTGTCCTTTCGAACTCGGATGCACGTTGTATCTTCGATGCGGGGATAGTCTCGTTTTCGAGTATTTTATTAAATATGCGCATAAATATTAAGAAGAATGAATTGGCATATACTGAACTAATCTCTTGTACACGAATGCATTATCTGTCCTATGGGAATGTGCCTTTGATTATGAACTTAGATAATATACCGTCCTGCATATGGAAGAAAAAAGCAGAATGTCGTTAAATATTGGGAGGGCCAAAGGCCCGAGCCAAAATGTTTGAGATTTTACTCAGTGCTCTCTAAAACACTGGTTTCCTGTATTCTGGAGACTAAACATTGGCTGAACCTGTTTCAGCTAATGAACAAAGTTTCACCCTTGCTCGATTTTTTTTCGGGGTGATTTTGGCTGTGACACTGGTTAATCCAGTCTAGCCGGGACGTAAATATTCTCACAAATTATATAATCAAATTCACTAGTAAGTCTCTTTTAACGAGTCAGGCCGTGCTAGCCATTAACTTTTAAAATTGACTATCGCCTCCAGCTTTTGAAAGTGATACTAATCATAGATGACACAGAGTCAATGTTAAATATACCCGAGAACTAGAATGGTTGTACACGGTATGAAAACAAACAATTTCAATGATATGGAAATGGTAGAGAGATGCTAGCGCAACATGGCGCCCTTTGAAAGAAATTCGAATCAGGAAACATGTATGATGTTGTTGTTGTGTTTTCCAGTGTTTCAAATCACACACTTTGCAAATTTGTTCTTGTAGCTTTTAGAACAGAGATCTCTTTTCTGTAATAGCGATACTTACTGCCACGTCATCCATTGTCATTAATGTGCCAACCAGAGATCCATTGGTTCCTGTCACAAAGCGGCCTTTTGAAATCATGGTTGGTACATTAGCATAACAATTGTAATGTTTATCAACACGAAGTAAAGCAGATTTCGTATGAGCGGGTCAAACTACAGCACTGACTACAGCACGGTTATCGTACGGCATGCCGTGACGTTGAAATGGTTTCCCATTGTTTTTGTCCTGCTGATCCAATCAAATTACAGAAATACGGTACAGCACGGTTACAGCACGGTGACGGACATGCCGCAGTTTGTGCCACTCAAACGAAATCTGCTCCATCGCTATAAGCACTTAGTTATAAATACAAATAACTAAGATAAATAAGTAAGCCAAGTTATAATACACATTTTTATTATTCACCATTAATACTAACACATATTACGTTTTATTATATGGACGGGAGTGTTTTACAAAGAAATCAACCACGCGTAGAACTAGTACGAGACTACATCTGGGTCTTCAATGACGTATTTTCTTAACTAGTGAAAATAATCGATGACGTCATGTTTGTCGTACTTTGAACTACAAAGATGGTGGGCATATTTGTGAAAATCGCATGCTCAGAGGCCAGATAAAACTGAACAGCTAGGACTTAAAGCAAACATTCCTGACAAGAAAGCAAAATCCAATCTGAAACGCTTTGAGAATTTTCTCGACTGCCATAAAGAGACAAGAGAATCGGGTGCTTCTTTGGGTTCTTTGTATTTCAGGGTATTGTTTTGCTTTAGAAGACAATAGTTTTCTTTGTTTTGCGGCCCGCGGTGACCTGCAATACCTAGAAACTCCCAGAGAACCCATAGAAATTCTCCCAGAAGAGTTTCGAAAGATCCCGAAGACATTTGTACTAACACTAGACTAGAGAAGAGTTCTTACAGCAGTTTAATTGTCCATATAATAAAAAGAAAATTACACGTATGGTGGTTTCAAGATATGAAGTTTATCCTCTCGCTGCTCTCACGCGTGAACTGTTTTGGCCTCACAGTCGAGGATAAACTTCTTTGCACTACCGTGTAATATACTCTATGTACGCATTGACTTCTACTCTTACTTTACAATGAATTATCATTTGATGAAGACTTCAAAGCATGTCTTACTAATCTTATTGCACGACCATGAATGCAATATTTAATGTAATTTCATTAGAGACCTAGGGTTTCTTTGTTGTGTAATATTGACGTCACCATTTGAATCAGCAGTGACATAACCATTGGTGTCAAGTGATTGGATGACTGTATTTCCCAGCCTCCACTCGTCTTGACAAACTGTAATGGACTGGAAAGACAGTTGGTTTGTTTGGGTTAAGCTTGATGAGATATCCTAGAAAATAAAACAGACCATGTTGGTTGCGCTATAAAAGGCCACTGCCAGGCACTCTCACACCTTCAGTTGTCACTCAGCCTTTGTCAAGTGAACATCTCTATTCAAAGCTCTGCATACAACATGTGATGTAACATGTAACTGTTCCGCTGGGTTAGGGTTAGGTTAGGGACATTTCTATTCAAAGCTCTGCATACAGCATGTGATGTAACATGTACTGTTCCGCTGGGTTAGGGTTAGGTTAGGGACATTTCTATTCAAAGCTCTGCATACAGCATGTGATGTAACATGTACTGTTCCGCTGGGTTAGGGTTAGGTTAGGGACATTTCTATTCAAAGCTCTGCATACAACATGTGACGTAACATGTACTGTTCCGCTGGGTTAGGGTTAGGTTAGGGACATTTCTATTTAAATCTCCGCATACAACATGTGACGTAACATGTACTGTTCCGCTGGGTTAGGGTTAGGTTAGGGACATTTCTATTCAAAGCTCTGCATACAACATGTGACGTAACATGTACTGTTCCGCTGGGGTGATCTCTAACTTTTGTTATCGCGCGAAATTCAATTCAAACACTTGAATGTGTGATGTGTAAAATAACACTAAAGGGTTTGTAAACGGTTCTAAAACGCTATTGACAGGTGTAACTGAGCAACTAGCTTCCTGCTGTTTACTTGTTTTGGTTATTTTAATTTTAGCGTCAGCAATTTAGTATTGTAACAGGAGAGAACTGATAACTTGCTTCAATGTTGTGAATTATATTTTCAAAGGGCCAGAAAAGGGGAGAAGCAATCCCTTTTATAGTGCGCGTTCTTGTTAAAACTATGAGTACGAGGCCAACACAGCCTTAACTGTTGGTGTATCGCACAATAAGACTGCGTGCTCGAGGTATCCCCGCTGTCGGCTGATGGTTGAAAAGGAGTTTGCAGTCGGTCAGCCAAGAGATTACGAGTTTGTTAAAGATTATATTCTCAGAAGATCATGTCAAAAATTTACTTATTTCGAGTTTTATCCTCCGAGACTGACTAAACTGCTAGGCGACGAATGCGTGTGTTGTTGGTTCCGCACTAACTGTGCTCTTGTCGCTAGTCTATTGTACCATAGCAAATTAAATTAATGGCGAACTTTGTTGTGCAGTTGAACATTTGCAGTAATTCTACAGATAAAGCATTAGGATGTTTCTTACCTTTATCTCCAGCCGTTCTTTGTTTGCCACCAGTGCAAAAGTAACATTGAAGACATTGGTCCATGTGACTTTTGCCCAGCAAGTATGTTCATCGTTTGTAAATCCCTTGAAAATGGTGAATTCTATCAAAGAAAGTAGTACTTAGAATAGAATTCCAACATGAATAATACATCTCTATAAATGAACTGTCCTCTTCAATAGACCGATTTAGTTTGTACATTTGTTGTCCCAATTCAGATCATGTGACAGCTCTCCAGGGGATTCAGTACTTTGTTTTCCAATTAGAGAAATTTGTATATTTCCTCTTGGGATACAGAAAAACAAGAAAACATTACTCAAGGGAAATGTCAGGTGACCTGAAGTGGGACAATAACTGTACAAGATTAATAGGTCTATTATGTACCCTTTGCACTCAATCTCCAGAGATTCAAATGACAAAGGGATGGCGGCCATGTTGGTGTACATAACAAAAGAAGCTAACGAAGAATCTATTGTTAACTGTACACCATCATGGTGGCTATGACGTAAAGTGCAAAGGGTCCATTGCCAAACTGCCTCCTTTTAACCTACTTTATATAAACATAAGGGAGCCATAAATATTGTCGTGTTATGGTTTTTGATAGAGTGTCTCATTTTAAATAACCTGCAATGATTATAGATTCGTACCTCACAAACATTCAACATTTCGTTACCTGTATGCTGTCTTTCAATGTTTCCTTTGGAATTAGCGGCAAAAACATGCCAAATTAAATTTACAGAACCAACAGGGTGACTTATAAAAGCGATGGTGAAATGGTTTACTTTAGCATCTCTTAGTACTTACGTTTATTAATATTGTCAGTTGTTTCATTAGCAGTGAATGAGACACCAGTAGGAGTTCCATTACCATCGACAAGGACTCGGAGAAACGATGGCTTTCCTAGCAACTTCAAATAGCTTGACTGAATGGTTATATTATCACGTTGTTCAGTTTGAACGTCACATAACGGTTGGACGTCACGTTTATGTACTGATATACTTCCACAGGGTTTAGGAAGAAGCATTGTTGTATGGAAGAGTACGACCTAAACACAGAAAAAGAGATGTTCTCAAACACTGAATGAAAAATACATTACATATCCTACAAAAAATGATCCTTCGTAGCGTACTTAGGGTCGTCACGCAACGCTTTCTTCACTAGAGACGACCCTCCGCCCGTATGCGAAGGAGATTATGCTTAATTTATTTAAATTATTACGTTGATCTTCATGTTCGTGAATTATAGAGTCTTGATGTCATTAATATCGTTATATTTGTGAAAGATTTGAAATGAGGTATCATTGAGGACGACCGCTTCATACAATACGTAATCTTCGAATTCACTTTCTTCAGTTTAACTTTTGTAACTCCGCCAGATCACATGCTCAGATATCCTGACTGAGATACGACTGGATGGTTCGCTAGGAAAGCACTAAACCATATAAGCCAAATTACTCAGTGTCATCGGTAAAGACAGAACATTATCTCTATCTATAATGGGCTCCTGATCAAGTATAAAGAAGAACATTTGTCACAACATAAGTGTGGATGGTCTGCTTAGCGTCTGGTTATGCCATTTGCCTTTCCGTAGAACTGACGCATTTTTTCTCTCGTTTATCTTCTCTTTTTGTTTACCTGTGAAATCTAGCCACAAATGTGCCCTCAAACCTTGTCGCTTACATGGGAACAGGTTTTCGGAGTGGTTAGGGTATTTTGATGGTTCGGGTTAGGGTTTGTGTTATTGTGTTTGATTGGTTTTAATTCATGAACTTTACCGCTGACAGCAGTTTGGTTCACGTGGTTTTGGTGGCTTCCGGTTCGCTATCCAACATGACGTTTTCCTTTGTTCAGAAAATCAACATCTGATTCTATCGTTTTGAGATTATGTCAGGTTTAATAGAAGAGTGAGACCACCACCGTATCAAATGCAGCCAACTGAAGTGACCTCGTGCTGCACCCGGGCCCACATAATTAGATCTAATAGCGCCCGGACACGTACTTGAAGTCAAGAAAGGATTCGTAAATTAATTAAACATGTTGAAAAGGAGTCGGTTTTTACCAAGACATTTACTTTTAGATTTGTATTTTAAGATAATTTTACCCTCTGTTAGCTATGCGTTGCCGGCGTGGGGCGGTCTAACATGTAAAGATAATTTTAAGCCATTGAGATCCTACATTGTAGGGCAGCTAGAATTTTTTTTAATCTTTCGCGAGATATGCATTCAACTGAAGTACGTAGACATGCCAAATGTGACACACTATTTTTTATGTATAAGTTGAACCTAGTAGTTAAACTACTATATAAGATTTATAACGACCTAACACCCACTTGTATGTCCCACGTAATTGTAAAGCGCCACAATAAGTATAATCTTAGAGGCACAAACAGACTTATTATACCACGTTTCAACACTTATATCATGAAGAATTCCATCGCACATAGAGGATCAATTGCATGGAATGCATTATCCTATCTGTATGATAACAATGTTACTGTAAAATCATATTGTAAAAAGGCAAAGAATTCTGACGTACTCCATAAGCTAGATTTTAATGTTTTATCTGTTCAATCAACTCACAATGTTAGGGATGATTTTCTACTGTTTTAATTATTACTCTTACACAGCATTTTTATAGTATTTCGCCTTGTTTTAGCTTTTTATGTACCCTAGTTCTTCTGTAGAAATGACTCTCGCTCATAATGACAATAGCTTACGATAATATATATTATATAGAATAATATAGAATAATTTAATACCATAGTAGTTTTTATTTTTAACATAGTTAGATATTAGTTAGTTAGATAATTAAACTTTTTATACACGACCCCACGAGCGGCAACGCTTAAATACTATCGTGTTTAAATAAAGATTATTGATTGATTGATTGATAATTCCGGTTCGGCCGGATATTAGAATTTTAACAACATAGAATAATTTAATACCTAGTTAGATAATTAGTTAGTTAGATAATTAAACCTTTTATACACGACCCCACGAGCGGCAACGCTTAAATACTATCCTGTTCAAATAAAGATTATTGATTGATTGATTGATTGATAATCCCGGTTCGGCCGGATACGAATAGTACAAAGATTCTGCTTGCAATCAGTCAGGTGAAACAGTATATTCAATTGGACGGAAAAAGTGGAATGGTGAAACACATTCTTGTTTTTGGTAAACATTTTGATAATTTCAGGAGTTATAGTATCCTCTACTAATAGAAGGAATTTACGACCTGTTGATGAAAACGATTAATAAAGAGAGCTGGACAACGTTACGATTACATCATTAATTATGTTTGCAGTGTTCAAAGTAGGTGATCGGAAGGCAGGATATTGATCTGATTATTATCAACTCGGACCTATTAACATTAGGTGTTGTTCATCATGTTTTATAGCCGAATAAGTCAGTAGTTTATTAATTTTACCATTAGCGTAAAACGAGTTACTGGTATTTATAAAAGGCACGACGGACAATAGATCGTCCCCATTCCTTCGCAGCCTTTCAATTCAATAGTGAACTGGTAACTATTCTCCCACGCATTCAGTTTATTCCTCCCGCCTTAGGTTAAAGGGGCTCTGTCATGAATAACAGGCCTGGTTACTAAGCCGCCCAAAACTTGAAATCGTTCGCCAACGCTTTCAAGTTTGAAAAGCAAATATATCCCGAGGAGCTCACAACATTGATTCAATCCGTCTACATCGCAGCCATCTCTCATTTTAGTATATAGTAGTTTATCTTTCAGAAATGTTCGTATTCAGATGTAGTTGTAATGAGATTTTGGGATGGCATCGACAAGAACTCCGAGCTTCAATGGCGGCTCAACTGCCAACTGGCCGTGATGGACGAAGAAAACAAATCTGGCCATGGCCGCAGAAAGATTTTGAAGAGCCTGAAAGAACACTGGAGAACGTGTCAGGAAAGCCCACAAGAGTATAGTCCTTGTCTGGAACATTTACGAAGCCTGAAACGATTTCAAACACCGCTTTCGTGTTTACAGTGCCCGGGTTTCGGCGGCCAGTGAAATTACGCTTCGGTTGTTCATTCCTGCTTGCATTCGTCCCCCTTTAATACGTTTCTGACTACAAGAACTCTTGCATTTGTAAGTAATTTTATCTCCCTGAAAGTTGGAGAGAGAATAGATGAGTACATTTTGTAGGTTCTCATCGAGAAAGCACAACTCGCATACCTAGAAATGTAGTTTACGGTAAAATACGGTAAATTCGACATCCGGTCACTGAAACTCGCCAGAATGTGTTTCTCTTCAGCCTGAATCTCCATTGCAGCAGTGATAACAATACAAATATGTTTTTCTAACTGAATGCATTCGAGCAAGAGCCAGCTTGTATTATAATATAACTGTCGTTGTATCGCGATCGCAAGGAACTGAAACTTATTACATTTTTTCAAGTATTATGCATATCATTAAATTGCTTGAAACCTGTTCATGCGCATCTCATGACAGAGCCCCTTTAAGACACAATTTCGTAAAGTTATTATCTTTGTTAATGCAGTAACTAAACACACGAAGCTGTTAAATCTTGCCGTTATCTTCAGCGAACGAAGAGCAGCTACCGATTAAACATAAAAAGATTTAAAAAGCTTTTCTCGCAATCCTTTTCATTTTAGTCATTCATATGAACCAATTCAACCAATTTTCAAGAACGTTAAAACACAGCCGCTGCGCTTCATCGACAGTTGATATTCGTTAAATTTAGAATTATAAAGTGGATTCTTTATTCAAAATGGACGCCGGGGCCATTTGCAGGTACATTGTGTTTTAAAAATAACTTTGAGCAATTTGGTCTCAATATAATACTTATGAAGCGCCACAAATTTGTGTATCTTTTCTAATTTCTAACCTAAAACACAGCTGTATGGCGCTAACTGTATAATGATCAGCTGATTCAGATCAACCTAAGATGGCTCATTCTTACAACGCTCGAAGAAAAAACAAATTACACACTGAGCGTTTAATATTCTATTTCTTTTTCAATACCAGTGTTAAGTACCAGAATATTGAGGCCTGTAATACGTATAATAGTTAAAGCACTAGCAATTGTATACCTGCGATCGTTGAAAAAGACCCTCGAAAAAGTCGTTGAAAAGCTATCGTAGTAACCAAATATATATTTTATATAGTTTAATAGCTCCGTGGAGATTTTTTCACCTATGGTTAGTACCAAAAGTTGCAGAGTTATCCCAACGTGCAAACTCGAAATGACTGAGTATGCAAGTATGAATGTTCGTACTGAAACATGTTCAATTCTCCGCATATGCCGGACTTTCTTCTAGAAAAAAACACACAGAAAAGAGTCTAACAGGAGTCTAACTTGAATAAAGAACTAAAACATCAAACAGCTGACATTCTTACCAGCACTTGCAGGATTTGGCTATTCATGTTTTTCAGTCGATATCCCAAAATCAAGAAGTTTGCTTGACTTTTCTCGCTCTATCTTCCTTCCAACAAACAGGTCACCTTCGTTGTACCCTGTTCTAAAGCGAACGATCTTTTATAACAATTTCAGCGCTAGGTTTTGTAAGGCAAGGCAGATTCTCAACATATTTTATGACCCACGCACAGGGGCATGTTAGAGGCCGAAATAACGTACCGCCCTTTTCTTGCCTTTTTCAATATCTTTTTGGTTTCCACATTACTCAGTGAATAGTCACTTTTTAATGTTTAAAATCACGGAATAATTATTGTATCAGTTAACTATGATGTTACTTTACAAACATTCAGATGGGAAAAACACTTCAGTTGTTAGTGGCCTTACAACGTTTGGCAATATATACCATGCAACAAAATATGTTTACAATAGGAGGCATATGCATGTTCAACTAAATGTTCAACATATTGTTGACTTTCTTTACTAACTATCAAATGAGTATTTTTCTTGTTGATATATCACGATGATAATTTTGTATGTTGATTGTGTTCAACTAAACAATAACCTTTTGGAAACCAGAGGTACACGTATAAAAACACTTCTATTTTGCTGACGTTTCTGTTCCAGAATATTCACAGGTTTATTCGTGTCACACTATTGCCGGCTTGTAAAACTCAAATGAACGTTTGGTATACATAGTACACGTTTGGTTAAAAGACTAGGACTATTCATATGCATGGGGACAAACAAGAGGTGAACTGACCGGTATAAATCGTACGGAACTGCTCTACTTATGGAGTAAGGAACCAATCACAAAAATAATAGGGTTCGACTAGGGTTTTTTTTTTTAATCAATTTAGCTGAAGACGCATTTTCCTAAGTCGTATGAACGACTGAAAAGGTACTTGATCTTCTTAAAAGACACTTGTGGAAATGGGTCTCATGTGTGATTTTCTCCCGTATAGGTGGCCACAATATCTGCAATTCGTGATCACTTATGTGCTTTAGCCCTTCACTTCCACTCTCCTGTGTTTTCTCCGTTATGCCGGGTAGAGTTACAAGTGGACATAATGGTATGATAACTATGGAAAGTATTTGAAGTATTCAGAAAAATAATGTGGTGGCATTTGAAGAACGATCCGGGATTGATTGAAAGGATTCACAAGTCCAACAGCTTCAACACAGGTATTCGAAAATGAATCAGATAATTGAAGAAGTCAACAAGAACCAATATTCACAGTGAATTTAGCAACACATAGAACCAAATCATGATCGAATTAGTAGAATCAACTTCCTTGTAAAGTGGGAAATAAAGAACTAAGCCGCAAAGTGTCTTGAAGGGAAAGAGTACCGAACAACAACCGTCATTTCTCTCCTTTTTCTAACATCTAGTCTTCGAAGTTTTCACCTTTCCATTTTCTCTTCGTTCTCTAATACCTGCAATATTCTAAATTTTTAAAATGACCGCCGAGAATCCCCGTCATTTTTGTATCGGAGTCCCCCTCCGGGGGATATAGATATATATAGCAAATACTTATAAACACTTTTGAGACAACTTTCTCAGTAAACCGAGATTAGTGAGAACTTCAGCTTGTTAACTCTTTAGTATTTAAATGCGTTTCGTCTGACTTCTGCAGACTTTACCAGAGTTGAATATACTAAAAAGGAATTACTGACATCAGTTCTACGTAAATATCATGATAGTTAGGGGAATAACATAGCTGACTTAGAAGTAAGAGAAAGCGTTTGAAATAATGTTTATATGCGAGGCACCTGATTCGACGGGCCCTTCGAGCCGGTGACGAGAATATTAAACATATTCTACTACTCATGAATTATTACATGCTTGTTTGTTTGTTGTTGTTTTGATTATGTTTGTATTGTGAAGACTAAAAAGTAGGGAAGGGTTTGGAATTCAGCAAGCAAAAAATGGGGATGAAGGATGAATCATAAAATGCGTTTCAGGTTTGAAGAAGACGAGACTTGGAATTTTGCCCATGCAGTAATTACAAACGTCCGGAGAAAATGCCATTGCTTTTGTGTGAGTACGCGTTTACAACTTACACAGTTCGTCATGCATCAAGACAGGACTTTTACAATGAAATTTGGCCACACCTCCCTCTGTTGGATACTGCGGCACTGATGTTTAATTAATCTACGACCAAGTTTAACTCTTTGTGTAATCGATTTACTTGTAATCCTAGAATAAAGAAACACACCATTTACGAAGAGAGCCAAAACCTTGGATGAAAATTAATCCAGGCCTCAACAAAGAACTTAGATAAACATAGAAAAGAAGAATGTTTAAAACGGTAATTATTACGGAGCTTGAGAACGTAGCAATTGAGTTGATGACGAGACATATATCTTTACAGCCAAGTCTGTATATGCGAACCGAGCTCCACAAGTATTATTGCGCATTTTGCATCGATAAGGAAAGGATTTATGATTATCAACGGCTGGATTTTACTTTCAGGATAAAATTATCAAATATAACTTGTTATATACAAAATGAAGAAGAAGAGATTGATGAGAAGTACAGAAATATATATTCACTCGCCCCAGACTAGTAATCATAAGCCATGACCATGTGTAAATGTACTGTGTCAGTCAATAACAAAGTCCTCAATGTGGACCGATGAAAAGACAAACGACTCGCAGCAATGAAGCAGATAATGTTCAGTGGGAGCGTTAAAAGGAATAAAGATTGGAATGTAGAAAGAGAGATTACATATGCGAAAGTTGTTCGGTTTCCTTTCCCTTCCTGTGGGTGGGTGGACGGTGGAGTATTTGTAGGCGTTCTCTTGGTATAGAGCTATTGTTCTTAATTAGCCCGGTGATAGCCTGAGTGACTTTGTGACCCTTTGTGTGTGGTTAAGTTCTTTATGTTGATTTTACAAAGCAGTTTATTCTACTAATTCAATCATGATTTGGTTCTATGTGTTGCTAAATTCACTGTGAATATTTGGTTCTGGTTAACTTCTTTATTCATCTGATTCATTCCTGAATACCTGTGCTGAAGCTGTTGTTGGACTTCTGAATCGGCCGGCTGGGTCATTCTTCAATACATAACATACATTTATTTTGAATACTTCCACTACTCAGTTCCATAGTTGTCATACCATTTGTTTTAATTAAACAGTCGGATTCCCCTAGTCACTGTCAGTTCTAAGTTGGTTGTTCATTGCCTGCCGAATTGACCTCGCGATCAAAGCTGGGCCAATCCACCAGCAGTCCCTTCCCGGTCCGACTCACACTCACAATCAGATTGTGAGTGGTAGTGAAGGGCTATTCGATATAATAAAGTGATCATGACTTGCAGATATTGTAGCCATCTATACAGTTAAGAACAAACACAAACGGACGTATTTACAGGAGTGTCTCTTAAAGAAGAGTCCAAGTACGTTTCCAGTCGTTCATACGACTTAGCAAAATGCGTCCTAAGCTAAATCGTTTAAAACAAAAACCCCAGTCGAATCCTATTCTTTGGTGAGTGGTTCCTTAATCCATAAGAAGAGCGGTTTTGTGCGATTTATACCGGTCAGTTCGCCTCTTGTTTGTCCCCATATGAATAGCCCTAGTCTCTTGAACAAATGCGTACCAACCAAACATTAAACTGAGTTTGGCAAGCTAGTAGTTTAACAGAAATAAACCTTGGAATGTTTTGAGACAAAAACATTTGTTTTACGGGTTTGCAAAACGTTGTTGATGTTTAGATAAACCCAATAAACAAAATGATCATCGTGATATATCAACAAGAAAAATACTCATTTGATGGTTTGTAAAGAAAGTCAATCCCATATTGTATATTTGGGTTGAACATTACGTCTTCCTATTGTAGACGGATTTTTTGGTATGAAGTCAATAAAGGTTAGCAACGTAAAGCCCTGTCCAAACGAGTAAAACATTTCCGTAAAACATTGTTTTATAAAACATGTTTTATTCGTTTGGCCACCATGTTTTACGATGTTTTACGAAGTTTGAACAGTGTCAAACATTCTGTAAAACATCGTAAAAAAATATTTTGTTCTCGTATCCGTAAAACATTGTTTGATTCGTTTGGACAGCATCGTAAAACATTTCTTTTGTTCTCGTTTCCGTAAAACATTCAGTTTGATTCGTTTGGACAGCATCGTAAAACGTAACCATGGGTACCAACTTTGTTTATCCTTGGCAACTTCAAAATGGACAACGTGGAAATAGAACTACAGGTTGAAGACAGTGAATTACAGAATGCCACTGCGACAAATACATCAGTTAACTCAAAGAAGAGAGGGAAAACATCCAATGGACGTTCAACGGCAAGTAGGAAATGGTCATCGATGGAAACAAGCACATTGATCGATCTTTTTGAAGAGCGACCTTGCTTGTGGGATGTCTTCAGTAAAGAATACCACCAGAGAGAAAAAAGAGAACATGCTTACGAAGAAATCGGAAATGAATTAGAAGGCATCAGTCTTAAAGATATCAAGTTAGAAATCGTTGGATTGCGATCCCAGCTTGGCAGTAAAGCAACAGACAGACATTTACGTACTCTCAAGCGAGCCGCCATCTTTGTTTTGATGCTTTCTAGTGAGGCGCGAGTTGAATTATGGGTTGGTTTCAATCCCAGGATACATTTCGCAAACAATGTCGTAATTCTTATTGAAATCGCCCCGCCTCAGAAAATAGAGGCAGTACATGTCAACGCACTGCATAAAAATAAAAAAATATAAAAAATCTAAAGTTTAAAAAAAATATTAAGTGTAAGACCTCTTTAGCTATTACTACTACCGACTACAAAAATACGCGAGTCGGTAACACTCCTTCTCTTCGGAAGGTCATTTCAAATTCTTTCTGAATTTGAGTTAATTACACTGCTAGAAAATTGCAAAACTTACCGCCGTTTTATCTTCTCATTAGTTAATAACCTGTTTACCCAGAAAGGTTTTCCTAGTTAGAACTGATCTAATTACCGAATTAACAAGCGCCGTTAGCTCAATTGAAATAGAACAAAGCACGCGAGTCGGTAACACTCCTTTATTCGGCAAAGTTCTTTCAAAATAGATGGATCGACACGAGCATTGCGGGTTATAAAAACTTACATACCACGATAATTACGTCAACTTCATTATGGTTTTCATGCATTTAAAAATCATCAGGCTATTTGGCAGTTGTTTCCAAATACGAGTCCACTCGCTGCAAGCAAAGGTAAGTTTTAAAACTTCCCGCCGTTTTAGATCTTAATTAGTTCATTAGCTTGTTTATTCAGGAAGTTTTCACGCGAGTCGGTAACACTTGAACATTCGGCAAAGTCTTTTCAAAGTAGGCGGGATAAACGGGTTATCAAAACCTTTAAGTATCCACAATAATTACATCATCTACATGTTGGCTTCAGGCAAGAAATACTAACAACTAATCATTCGAAGATTGACGAAGATTGTATGTTGCACTGCTCGCGCGAATGAAAATTGCAGCGTTTACCGTAGCTACCAACACGAATTTTGTCTAAGAAAAGTGAAGCGTGGATTTTAAAATAAAATTGAATTGCATGCCTTTATACACATCACTGATAGTTTTTTGTATTACTATTCTCCACGTCCTTAACATTACAGTAATAAAAAGAAGGAAAACGTGTATTCATAACCTTTTAAAAGGTTAGAGGGAGGGGGGCGAAATCGCTAGAGGGGGCGAGGAAGGGGGGGCGAATTCACTAGCGATTTCGCCCCCCGGGGGGTGAGTTCACGGGGGGGGGGGGGGGGGGGGGGGGTGGCGGCGAAACCGCTGGTACACCGGTCCTATTGCCCGGTTAAGTTTACTGTGAGGGAGTGGTAGGGCACACCCTAGGCCAGGGAAACAAATATTGTACACGTGGTTTGAGTTTTCTGTATCTGAGATTGAATCGTGATGCGCTGTGTGGGCTCACGGGTGTTTTGTTGTGCCTTTCAATGTCAATTCAATATCAGCTACACAACTTTGAATCCCTTGATGTTTCACAGACTTTTCAAACACTTTTTAAATTATTTATACTGTTTAACTCATCGTTATATCCCTATAAAGTTACACCTGATCATGAAGAGCACAAGACTTGGATGAATTACAGAGTGGGCTAGTGCTTGAAAAAGATATAATAATTTAAATTTATTTCACATTAAAAATATTTACAGAACTGCACATTTAATATTAGCGGTTACTGTTCGAATTGTAACTCGAATTTTTATGTTGGCTAGCACTTACGTGTTAGCAATTCAACTCCTAGTTCCCTTTGCTTTAGCAATGGATCGTTTGCAAAGCCGGTGATTTGCTGTCTCGGGAGAGTTCTTGATCAGCAAATTAAACGTTCGGTTGGCCATTTGCATCAAAGGCAACGTCATACCTTGGCTCCACGAGTGTGTGTTATCAGTTTCGTTTGGTATCTCGCCCTTGCTCTGAGGGTTTTTCTCCGGGTTCTCCGGTTTTCCTCCCTCCGCAAAAACCAACACGCTAAATTCCAATTCGATCTGTGGATTAGCCGGGACCTGGCTTTGATCAGCCCCCATGGTTGTTTCAGGTCTCGTTAGAAATTCAGCTAGTAGGCAAAGAAAAACTTTATCTCTTGACTTTTGAATAAAATCGTTCTTCTGTTCAGTCATATTTTTAAACACATAACTTCTACTTCTACAAAATACTCGTTCTAACCGGAAGAAAGCGTTATGCGCAGCAACTGTTTTATTTTCCTTCATCGCGCAGCCGATTTGGCTAGCCAATCAAATTGGCCACTTTGGAAAAGAGTAGGGGATTGGGGCGAGTGTGGTCTCGCAAATGCGCTTGGGATCGTTACAGGGGACACGCATCGTACATAATACAAACAAACACGGCGAATATCGCAATTTACTCATCGAATATAAGCACAGAAAGTGAAATAAACTTTAAAAAAGGCACTGCACCAGAAGTAAAGCTCAACAGAAGTGTCCAGAAATGTGGGTTCATAAAAATCAACTTATTAAAGCAGAGCAAAGAAGTGAAAACTACCGCGGAACGGAGTTAGCAGAAGTAAAGCGAAGCTGTGTGACCGAATTATGCTACGATCCGAACACGTTATGCTTTTAATAGCCGATTCCTACGTTTCCCATCATGGATTTATGATTTTAAAGTTGTACTTTGTAACTTTAAACAGGCCCTGTTCTGTTCTTGGGATTGTAGGGTGAAGAGCCGGAAGGAGTTGGTATGTAGTAAATCGCTACAAATACATGTCACCCTATCGGACTTCAAGATCAAGTGGTTCAACGTTTCTCTTGTCAGTAGTTATTCACGGCCTACAATCCCATGAACAGAACAAGACCTGTATAACTAAAGTTACAAAGTATTTAATACTTTAAAGTGACAAATCCATGATGGTGGGAAATGTAGGAATCGGCTAAAGCGTAACGTGTTCGGATCGTTGCGGATTCATCGTAGCAATCGGCCACACAACTTCGCTTTACTTCTGCTAACTCCCGTTCCGCGGTAGTTTTCACTTCTTTGCTCTGCTTTAATAAGTTGGCTTTTATGAACCCTTTCCTGGACACTTCTGTTGAGCTTTACTTCTGGTACAGTGTCTTCTTTCAAGCTTATTTCACTTTCTCTGCTTGTATTCGATGAGTTGATTGCGATATTCGCCATGTTTGTTTGTATTCTGTACGATGCGTGTCCCCTATAACGATCCCAAGCGCCTTTGCGAGACCACCCTCGCCCCAATCCCCTACTCTTTTCCAAAGTGGCCAATTAGAGCCTGGTTTGTGTCTTACCAGAGCTTCCGATTATTCAGTTAGTCGAGGAGGAACTGGCAACGAGAATGTATCAGGTGGCTGACTGAGAGAGGAAGTACGTGAGGTCAAAATGACATCAAAAATGTCGAGCTGGGGAATGTCTGGGAATGTCTATTCTTGTATACACGGCAGGCAGTGAGTAGGCGAAAGGAAAAAAGGGGCGAAGTGGGAGTGGGGGGAAAGGAGAAGGAAAGGAAGAGCATCCTCGGATACCCAGTGAGTGGGTGACTTAACTGTCCAAGTATAGATCTGAGTATCATGAGAAATGTCCGGCTAACTTCTATTTGATCATACGTTTCTATGGTGACACAAACATTCAAAATGGCAGTGCCCAAGTGTGGTCTCGATTTTTTCTTATCACCTTTTAAACCAAACCCTAACCGTCACTTATCCCTCACCACTACGCCACGAGGGATTTCGCTGCCGAAGATCGCATTTTTAGAACTTTTATCTTGCTAACTAATCATTACTATGTATTGTATTTTATGGTCTTCATCGATTGCATCACAGCAGTTGCTGTGCTTGTAGAAGACTGGCAGAGAGCAGTGTTGGTAAAATATTTTCCAACCTATAATCCAATCTTTTCGGCTCGACTCTTGCACTGTAAACATGTATGTTTAAGCTGCCAGAATTCTACTTCTAGGCATTAATACTAGTCCTTTCTCATGTGTTGAATAATCCACCATACGGATTGAGATATTCTCAGAAGAAAAATAATTGTCTTCGCACGGATAACCCATAAATGAAAGTACGTTAAATCGGGGACTTTGCATAAAGTCTATTGATCTATCGCAGATTTCCGCATTGTTTTTAAAACTAGACTAGTGGGCATCACTGTGATAACTCTGGCTTGTAAACTTTAAGTTTCTCCTAGTACCTGACGCGTTTCGTCTGACTTCGGCAGATTTCGTCACGGAATTTTCAATTTGACAAGAGCTCCAGTTTGACTTTAATACTAAGCTTTCTTCGGAGTTTTATTTTTCATCATCAAAGGGGAGCAGACATCCAGGACTGCTGATAAAGCGACTGGTCGCCGAGACAGCAAAATATGACAGACTCGTTTGATCCGATTTAATTTATTTTGGCCGCGTTCACCGTAGTCAAATCCACAATTTCAAGCGCGCGGGTCACGGTATATTTTGTACATTTATTTTTGAACGTTTCGATTGAGACTATAAGTTTTAGCATTTTCTTATAAGTAGATGGCCGAACGAAGAGGATGTTATTTTGTACCCATATTTCCTTTAGTTCCAAAACAACTTTTTGCCCAAATAAAAAGTGGCTCGCAAAAACTGAAAATGGATCGCGACTTGCTCTTTAGTGAACCTCTTCAAACGGTTCCAAGATCGATTTCAACAAATGTTGTAGGGAAAGGCATATTATCATAACCTGAAATACAACCGCTTCCTCATCTCCCTTGGAACGAGCTGAGGAGGCGGCTGTATTTCAGCCGTTACTATTATCAAGGTAAACCGATGGCAGGAAAAGGCTCACAGCAAAAGTCATTTCAAACATTCCGTCAGAGGTTCTGAGTAGATATGACCACCACTTCAATCTGTGTCCCGGTGAGAGGCCTTTATGTTCGCTATCCTGGCCAGACAATTTTTTACAGCGATTTTCACATGAACAACAACAACAATTTTATTTAAATATTACAAAATTATTATACAACAATGATAGGGTGATTGTTCAGAAGCCTAGGGTATTTGCTACCCAGAATAACTATATAAAGCTAATCTAGCAAGGTAGCGTTACACAGGATTTTTTCTAACATTGTAGAGTCGAACAAGTAGCATGTTATAGTCTTGCACATTGAGACACAAGTATAGAACAAGAATAAAAATAAACGAATACCAACAACGGAACTGGAGGAAGAAACGCTATTAGTATGATTCGATTTTGTAACGTTTAATTGAACGTTTAAATGAGAAAAAACTAGAGTATTTCAATAAATCATCAATATCGTTTCAGATTGTAGCACCTTTGAATGGAATATTGAATTGTATTTTATTTGTGTCTTGAAGAAATTGTTTGAAAAAAGTTATTAAATACGGCTGGTAACATGAAATTTGAAAAGGAAGACACAGTTGAAGTAATAGATAATATCAATAAATTTCAAGATGTTCGAGTCGTTAAAAAGAGGTGAAATATGATCATTAAACTTAGCAAAATGTATAATTCTTATGGCTTTCTTCTGTAAAGTTATTATAGGCTTAAGAGTAGTTTCATAGGTCAAGTCTCCAGATCGTCTTTCCACACTGCCCTCGGAATCTCGTATGGATCCGGTCTATCTACGTAATTCAGCTTCGTTAGATATCTTTCTCGAGACTCTTATGGTTGTAAACCTTTAAAATAGCCGGGGGAAAAACTTTTATATGACATTTCTGAGAAATAAACGGTGCTTTTTTTCTCTGCATTAGCTCGGTGTATTCACTGTGTTTGACTGTTGTTTTGATTGTGGTTGACCTGCCCAGATAATTACACCATAGTTGAGAAAGGGATAAATGAGATAAATCAGAGAGTAGTAAAGTTTGGTCTGAACTGACAAACCTCCCGCACTGTGGAATGGTTAAAATCAAAACAAATATGCAAAAATGACTAACAAACTGCATGGACTCAGTTAACTGTTAAGTTGTAGCCAATTAACAGCCACTTTCAGCTAATCGATAGATTGAAAATGATTTTAGAGGAGTTAAAGTTTAGAAAATATTTATAGACATCGCCGGTATTTATTTGTGAGCTCATCTTCACCGGCGGTAGAAAATTGTTCTGATATGTCGCTGTTCACCCTGCCGGTAAATACTCAGCGACGTGCATATGTCATATGAGAACCATGTTTTAGTAAGCGTGTCCGGCTCAACTGCTGTGAGGAAGTTCGAATGCTGTATCAGTTACATTTAATATTTCTCATGACCTAACGATTTCAGTCCCGGCATAAAATTAACAGCGATTTTCATATGAACTGACAATCCTCCCTAACTTGTGGCATGGTTAAAATCAAAACAAATATACGAAAATGACTAACAAACAGTGTTTAGCCGGGCGAATCTTTGTTTACGTTTTTTCCTCATTAGCATACATCAAACTTCAAGCTACGTACATACAAACAAACAAACAAACAAACAGAGTCCATGATGTAGTCTTGAAGTTTAATTTCTGCTAATGAGGCAAAAACGTACACAATGACGTCAACAACATCCATTCATTCATCCGACGGTATTTGTGAGCAGCCCAACTTTGCAGGCCAGCTCCCGGCTTGCCGGTGGTAGAACAATTGTTATGATCTGTAGACGTACATGCATCATATTTAACTATATGTTTATATAAAGTTTGAATGCTATATCAGTTAAGTCCCGAAGTTACGCCCAGTCTCAGTGAGCAATCAGCTCTATATTGGGAAAGGCCTAATGTTTGCGTGTATGCTGCTTTGTTGTTATTCACTATCATTCCATTCTCAAACAAACACGCTATGTTCTTCCTGCCCACGTTTCGATGTACTTCACATATGAACTGAGCATGCTGAATAACTGAACGATCAGTTTAACTTTCCATGACGTCATGTGCCATGAAACAAATTAAAAGTTCAAGTTCATGTTTATTTGAATCATTGCAGATTATTTACAGAAAAAAAGAACTCAATAACTAAAACTACAGAAGTCTGTTGTGCCAATTCAGATCACTTGACTTTGCTCTTGAGCAATGTTTTTTTGTATCCCAAAGGAAATGCATTAGCCTTGGGGAAGTTATTCTGAAATAATTTTGGGAATAATAGGTTCACAAAAGAATCTGGAATTATTCCGAAATAATAGATAAAAAACAAATATTAATAGTTTGCATAAATCGAAGTATGAACTGGTCAACGGAATAATAACTCCCGTTTCCTTACCGCTTTCAAAGCAGCCAGATTTGCTGAAGAGACTGAACAACAATTACGTTTTAGTCCATTCAACATGTTTTGAATTTGTGTGAATAGAACATAATTAAATTTCACTTGTCAACAACATTGTTTCTCTGCATTGTTGTTTTATTAATTAGCGAATAAAATTAATGGTTGAATAAGTAGATAATAACTGATAATAACTAATCATAACTTCTTTAATTTTGGAGACATTTTTGAGAATTGAATTAATGGCATAGTAGGAAATATTTGAGATTAATGATTATCTATGAGGAGAACTGATAGGTAATTAACTTTTGGGGAATAAAAGAAAAGAATAATCGAAAATGTTCCGGGAACAAGAGGCTGGGTGCAGCCTTAACTCGGGCTGTATACAGTGATAAACGTCACTGACCATGCCTCGTCTTCTCCCCCCATCTTATTTTCTACATTCTTTACATTCCAAACATTCCATTCTAGGGCATGGTCACTGGGGAGGGGTGACTTTCACTCTTTGCAAATATATGTAATTTAATATTTTTGTTTTTCATCATATGTAAATTAGAGATGTGTTTTTTCTAGGCTCTGATAATCCTCTTGAGATCTGTCACATGATCTGTATCAGTTGGGACAACATTGAGGAAAGCTAATCTATCCTCACATCTGAAAATGTTTAACGGGCATTTAATTCGTCTACATCATTCATCTTTAATTCATACACGGATACTTCCAATTAACATTCAATTAATTAACCTTTCATACTGCGTTGGTCGGTCCCAGTCTATCGTCAAGTGTTTATCAGGCGGGAAAAACGTCTGTCGTGTCGCGATCCAGGAGATCCGGTTAAACCAGTCACGCTTACTAATTCAGCGGTGACGTAAAGATTCTGCCTGCAATCTTTGAGGAAAAATATTATCTCAACTTCCATGTCCATGTACTTAAATACAAATATCACGAGATCCAAAAACATAACGACTTGATATTTTGTAATCAAATTCACCAGTAAGTCTCTTTTAGAGAGAGCCAGGACGAGCTATTTGCTTAATGGATATGGCCTCCAGCATTTTAAAGTGATACAAATCACAGATGACACAGAGCTGATGTTAAACATACCCGAGAACTACAATGGCTGTATACGGTACGAAAAACGTTTCTTCAAGGATAGAGAGATGCTAGTGCAACACGGCACTCTTTAAAAGAAACTCGAATCAGGAAGATTTATGAATTTGTTTTTTCCCAATATTTCTAGTCAGAAACTTTTCCAATTTGTTCTTGTAGCTTTTAGAACAGAGATATTCATTTATTTAATAATCACTCAATTACAAATAAGTTAAGACTAAAGTAAGCAAGCCAAGTTATAATACATTTTTTTATTCACCTTTTATAACTAACAAATATTGCGTTTATTACTTTTATGGACGAGAGTGTTCTACTAAGGATCATATAAAAATCAGTCCGAAACGGCACGCTCTGATTGGTCAAGAGCCGTGTGTTATTAGAGGATATAGGATGGATGACGTCATGAACACGCGCAACCAATTTCTCAACTCGTTTTGATTGGATATTTTCATAGTTTTTAGTTTGCGATTATTATATGAAACATATATTCCATTCTGCCGTGCGTCTGTCCTCTTATAGATGCACAGATGACGTCACAACGTGAAGAGAACATCAGTTACGTCACTCGACTGCGTCTCGTGGCGAACTTCTTTGTTCTCTTTATGTTGTGACGTCATCTGTGCATCTATAAGAGGACAGACGCACGGCAGAATGAAATCTATTTGTTTTATATAATAATCGCAAACTAAAAACTATGAAAATATCCAAACAAAACGAGTTGAGAAATTGGTTGCTCGTGACGTCATCCATGTGTCTATCCTCTAATAACACACGGCTCTTGACCAATCAGAGCGTGCGTTTCGGACTGATTATCATATAAATAAACCATGCGTAGAACTCATACGTAACTACATCCGGGTCTTGCGTGGCGTATATTCCATATCTTCACTATATAGTGAAAATGATAATGTCACGCGTTTGTCGTATTTTGAATTACAAAGATGTGAAAATCACATGCTCAGAAGGACTTAAAGCAAAAATTACCGGCGAGAAAGCAAAATACGATCTGAAACTCTTTGAGAATTTTCCCGACTGCAATTAAGAGACAAGTGAACTTGAAGAAATTCTCCCAGAAGAGTTTGAACTAACACTAGACTAGAAGCAGTTTAATTGTCCATATAATAAAAAAGAAAATTACACTTATGGTGGTTTCAAGATATGAAGTTTATCCCCTCGCTGCTCTCACTCGTGAACTGAAATGACCGTCACAGTCGAGGAAAAAAACCTCTTTGCACCACCGTGTAAAACTCTATGTACGCAATGACTTCTACTCTTCACTTCTACACAATGAATACTCATTTGATGAAGACTTAAAAGCATGTCTTACTAATCTTATTGCACGACTATCAATCAATTATTAATGCACTTTTATTAGAGACCCAGGGTTTCTTTGTTGTGTAATATTGACGTCGCCATTTGAATCAGCAGTAACGTAACCATTGGTGTCAAGTGATTGGATGACTGTATTTCCCAGCATCCACTCGTCTTGATAGCTACATTGACAGACTTTAATGGGCTGGAAAGACAGCTGGTTTGTTTGTGTTGAGCCTGGTGAGATATCCTAGAAAATAGAACATACGGACATTGTTAAACTATGGTTCTCAACTAAAAGTACGAGGCCAACACAGCCTTAACTGCTGATGTACAATAACACAGCGTGTTCGAGGTTTCCCAGCAGTTGGCTGATAGTTGAAAAGGATCGAAATACCGTCGTTTGCAGTCGAACAACCAAGAGATTGCGTCCTCTGTAGTCGAAGATCCAAGTGATTGCGTCCTTTGTAGTCGAAGAGCCAAGAGATTGCGCTTCATGCATGGCATTGCATGCCGTCAAAAAAATGTATTCCGAGTTACTAAACTGCTATAGGCGATGAATGCGTGTGTTGTTCCGTTAGCTGCCCTCTTGTCGCTCTATTTTACCATAACAAATTAAATTAATGGCGAACTTTGTTGTGCAGTTGAACATTTGCAGTTATTCTACAGATAAAGCATTAGGATTTTTGAGTTTAAACAATGTGTGTCCTTGTTTCGTACCTTTATATCCAGTCGTTCATTGTCTGCCACTAGTGCAAAATTATCGTTGTTGGTCCATGTGACTTTTGCCCAGCAAATGCTCGTATTTTCAACTTTATTAACTCCGTTGTAAATGGTGAATTCTATCAAAGAAAAGTAGTACTTAAAATAGAATTCCAACATGAATAATATATCTATAAATGAAAATCTCCTCTTCTTTTATTGCCAAAATGTCCTATTATATTAACTAGGCCTATTTTATATAAATACAAGGGAGCCCTAAATATTGGTGTCCGAACCAGGGTGTGAGTTCACAAACATTCAATATTTCGTATGTGCTGTCTTTTAATGTTTCTTTTGGAGTTAACGGGAAAAGCTGACTTTCATCAGGGGGAACAATTTTTTTAACTTCTCATGCCACTTTAAATTTAAATTTACAGAACCATAAGGGTGAAATATAAAAGCGATGGTAAAATGGTTTACTTCAGCATCAACGCTTAGTACTTACGTTTGTAAATATTGTCAGTTGTTTCATTAGCAGTGAATGAGACACCAGTAGGAATGCCGTTACCATCGACAAGGACTCGGAGAAACGATGGCTTTCCTTGGAACTTCAAATAACTTGACTGAATGAGTATATTAGCAGATTGAATACTTTGAACGTTACATATATAGTTCCCTTGAATACCACGCTTGCTAAGTGATAGACAGTAGATTGAAGTAAACAAAACTACATAGAAGAGTACGACCTAAACAAAGATAGAAAGTTTGTTATTAGTGAGGCTTGCAAACAACGTCCTCACGTCTACAAGAACTTTTAATTTAACACCAGTTTTGTTTAACGCTTTCATAGAAAACATATCAATTGGTTTATATAGATATAGATAGATCGGATCGGAGTAGATAGATAGGTAGGTAGGTTGGTAGATAGATATTGATTTATCAAACGGAACAACGTTAACTTTGTTCTGTATACTCTAAGAGGAGCAACAGGGATACGAACGTTCTCTTGGTTCAGAAGAACAGGTTATAACGCAATGAGTTACATGCATACTCAGGTACAAAACAAATAAAAAAGAACTAAAATCGTAGCAGCGAACACTAGTCTTACCTGCAGCTGAACGTTTTCGCGATTCATGTTCTTCAGTCGCTATCCCAAAATTAAGAAGGTTGCTTGAAAGTAGTTTCGAACTTGTCTTCAGCAGGTTGTCTTACGCCTTTTTATAACAAACTGGCAACCATTTGCTGTTAGACATGCGCAGATACATTTTGTTTTCATACTTTGTAACGACCACGTAGAAGCCACATGAAGGTATGCCATGCACTCATTTGGCAGATTAAGGACTTCCTGGAAGGAAGCTTGAGTTTACACATCAATAGTCAATGACCGAGGTCTATAGAGTATCATCACTTTTACAGTTGATACTTTCAGATGACTTTATAATTCAATTGCGATTATATTTAATGAACTACAGATAGCTAAAGAGAACAGTTAACATATTTAATGTTTGAAACCTAGTTTCTCTGGATACAAATTCGCTTACTAAAATAACCTCGCTCTTTTTTGTTTATTTTACCCGATATTTAAGGAACTTCCTTCCTTCCTTCACTCTTACCTTGGCGGCATTAAAAAAGCTCCAGTTGAGGAGAGCAGAAGGTGGAACTCAACCACACCCAAACGTCGGAAAAGTAAATTAAAATCACTTTATTTTTAGAGGGTAACACGTTTTCCGATACCATAAAGCACATGCAGTAATCATGAAAGAATGGCTTCAACATGGCCTACGGTTTGACGCCCGTAGAATACGTGAAGATCTATCCGTTATGTAAAGGCAGCACCTTCTACTCAGTTTTTTAAAACCTGAGTAGTTGTGTGACCGGAACTTATGTACGTCAGACGGGCCCATGTCTACTGAGTGCTGCTCTGCTATTGAAAATCATAGCCAGATAGCTTACTGTTCGAGTCGTTACTCATGTAGTTTGGAGGAAACAAGATATCGCGACCAAAAATTAACAGTTTGTTTTCGAGATATAAAATACACAACTACTTCAGCTCGATATTGGCACTCAGATTAATACTACTTTATAATACTACACATAAGCATTCAATTTGTGAACCCTGATGAAGGTTGACCGTGTCAGCCGAAATATTAGTTAAATATCATCATTCCCCAAACCGTACAATCAGCCTTGCATCGTTTTTATCATTACTTATACAATTTTGCTGATTAGATCCCATCCAAGACGATCCCGTCCTTAGGCTCTTGCACATTTTTTCAAGTATGGAATGTTTTCGCTCGAAACGCAGACGTCTCTCTAGGGGGTAGTCGTTTTTGGCCGTCGAATAGAGTCGGCTATTTTCGAAAGCTACTTCGAATGAATCCAGTGCGTATAAGAAGCCGTGGTCGATTTCATATAAGCATGCGTTCAAACTAAGGGCTTTTAAAGAGATTTTAAGCGATACTCAAGAACTGTTGTCTAAGCTATAAGCTATGTCTGCATCCTTATGGCCTTGAAGAATATTAGCGCGCTTTCCATTTACGCGAACTGACTGGTCTGATCAACCAGTTATTAAATGGAACGCATCAGTTCTGAGAACTGGTTCAACTAGTTCCAACGACTGACGCACCATTTAAGAACTGGCCCATCAGACCATGCAGTCAGTAAGCGCCCTAAGATAACTTTACCAGTAAAGCGTAAAATGTGAAGGATGTAAATCCTGATAAAGGTTAGTCGTACCAGTCGAAATATTGTTTAAACAACATTATACTCAAACCCTACATACTGATAACGTATATTCTTGAAAAATCCGCCACTCATCTCCCCCTCAGCCCAGGGGAGATGAGCGGCGGATTTTTCAGGCTACCGCAGGAGCATTTCCTGATTCGGCTGTTTCCTGATTTGCATGGTCATTTACTGATTCAAACCCGGGGGTTTGCTCTAAACTCGATGTAAAGACTAAATCTGAACATGATGTGCCTAAATATCTTCAATTTGATATCGAAGTTTGTATATCTCTAAGATTTGTCTTCCAGTTCCTTTGCTTTATCATGCTTTGTGTATTTATCTCGGTGCTTACTGTTTCACGGTCGTTGACTTCACTAATTCAGAATACTCCGAGCTTAAAAATTCATATTTCATTTTAATCAAAAAATTGTTTTCAAAAAGAACTTCTTCTGAATTAGAACATGCAAATGGAAAGAGTGACCCGCTTTTTTGCGAAACGAAACAAAATTTGGGCCCAAATAATGCTAACAAGGCTGATTTGAACTTTGGCCAGCGCGTGACACGGGGCCACCCATGTCGCTTTACCTTTTATTTCATAATTCATGTTACTAACATTAATTTACAAATTAGTGTAAAATAAGGATTAGAAGAAACATTTGCAGGCTTTTACAAGCAGTCCCAAGTTTTACATGTCTACCGTGGAGTAAAGTTGTTCATAAGCTGTGATCAGGTATACGCTGTACAGCTATTTCAAAAAGGTTGTCCCGAAAAACGACCAGACCGAAGTGGATTGTGGTTGTAGCTGAAAGTCTGGTGAATTCGTTTGTTTTTTGGTCAAAACAATAAGACGAATAATAACGGTCTCCTACGAATCGATTTTCGGATTACACTGTAGTTTATCCCGCTTTGCACAGCTGGACCACAATCCATTTCGATCCGGGAATGTTGCTTGTCGTTTGCCGTTCGTCCGGGACCTTTTTTGAAACAGCTGTAAACACATATTGGGATCAGATCAGTATACTAAGTAATTATTCGACTAGGTTGAGCAAAATATCATGATTTGGTAGAGGCGAACTGTCAGTTATATGCCGAGGCAAATAACCCCCGGAGGGTGGAAGGAGACTCCCTATATTGAACTGACGGAAATACGAATTCTCCTAACTGTGCCTTTTAGGGGTTCCTGTTCGCATGAGTTAAGTACGCAACCAGAGTCGTATCTTTCCAAAAGAAAAGATACGAAGGAGTTTAGAATTAGGGGTTTAGAATTATTCCTTTTAAAGTTCTTTTACTCTTCGTGAAAACAGTGTTTGATGTAGTTACGTCTTTTTTTCTTCGTTTTTAAATAAATGGAATCACTTCACAAGTTTTATATTTGCATATATTTTACTCTTAATTTATGCGTCATTTTCAAAATGACCGCCGTGCACCCCGTCATTTTGGTACCGGAGATCCCTCCCACGCGAATAACTGACAGCGAGACACAAACAAGTCCACTCGAAAGCAGTTTAAGCGAGACAGTGAGTGTATACAAACTGAAAATCAAATTAAAGAAGTGTTTATCCCCCGCTTCTTTAGGGAAACTCTACCCCGCTTTAATTTTGTTATCGTTAAGGAATACTTTACTTTTTGCAGCTTTGGTTCACTTTTAATAAATGACCTAAAAGCAGCAAGCCGATCGTTTCAGAATGGAAAGTTGCAGCAGGAAAGTACAAAAAACCTACGTCAGTTCTATGTTAGATTTCTTTATATTTTAGTTCGGCGAAACAAATGCATTCGATGTGGGCGGAACTCAGGGACTCCAAACAGTAATCAACTGGATGAATCCTAATTATATTTTTAACCTAAAACAGAGGTCACCTCAGGCACTGAGCCGGTACAGTTGAAGGGATGACAAGTTATTTCCTTTTGGTTTTAAATTAATATTTCACAATAATTCTTATTAGGGGTATTAAAGTTTCAAAAAATGATATACGCAACACAAACGTGCTATCGGTGCACTGAAATGTTTGCATGACGGGTGTTTAATGTGCAGGCTTAGTTACAGAAAGTTAATGCTAAAGTGTCTAACATGAGAATTTTGTCAGCTCACGGTTAGATGTGCAGAAAAATACCGTACTACGTTAAATGAAGCTTAATATCAGGCGGATTAAATGCCAAACCTTGGCTTTAGTCACATTTCTAAAAGTCTGCATTTCACTGCTGCCTTGAGCATCCGGCACAGACAGACACGATCAGGATGCGTGGCAATTTCGGAGAAGAGTGTTCTGAATTAACTTTTAAGTTCTTTAAAAATTGTCAAAAGTATTCAAGACAGAGTTCTAAATGTCGCGTGTCGGATGTCAAAACAAGTGGGAAAACGAACACTTGATTGGCTGATTATTTTGACTTCCATTTTTGCACGTGGAAGTCTTCGTGTCCTCTCAGTCGCCTAGACAACAGAACATAACTTCAAAACGCTCAGAGGTTCAGGGCCAAGTTAGCCTGCTTGCCGGCCTCGCCCCATTTTGACCGCGTGCCACAGGTGACCCAATCCGAAAAGAAACGACCGAAAAAAATTACAGGAGAGCCGGCAAGCAGGCTAGGGCCAAGTGGTAAAAAAAAAAAGAAGATATTTCAGTGTATAAAATTTGTACTTTGGCTATGGATTTTGAAGCTTTCGAATATCCTCACGTCTTGCCAGTCGTCACAAAAAATGCTTTGGTGACAAGAACACCCAGTTCAGCGACTGTAAGGTTTGTAGGGAATCTGTTCATATCGACGAGCTGTGCATTTTAATGAGCTCTCTGATCTGTTCAGCCAAATGTGGCTCGAGTTCGCAGAAGTTGGTGTGGGAGGGTGGGAGGGTGGGAGTGTGGGAGGGTGGGAGGGAGGGAAACGAACGGTCTAGAGTGCGGGAGGTCGGGGGTTCGAACCTGGCCGCGTCCTTGGGCTGGGACGTTCATAAGCCGTTGGCCTTGTCTCCTTCTAATCAGTATTTGAAGGGGACGTGAAAGAAAGAACCTGTTGTACTACTCGAAAAAGAGAAGGGGACTGTCACCCGGTACAGCAGCCTGGCCATTGCACTAACCACACACTCAACAGTGTAAACTGCGTGGCAGCCAGTGGCGCCGTAATAGCAGTCCGAAAAATTCACTGACGGGATGTCAGTAAAATGTAAAGCGCCATGAGACTGTGGTATATGGCGCTATATAAATATGGCCTATTATTATTAAGACGTCTGCATCGAAAGCTAGCGTCACGCGTGTTCACCCTGTTTACAAGATCGCTTGCACATCTCTCACCCAGCCAATCTGCAGGCCATTCCATAGATTTATGGATGCAGATTGTCATGACATTTCGGAACTATAGTGATGGATGACATGGATGTCTTTCTCGCGCAGGGGATATTATAACTTCTACCTTACGAGCTCACTCATTAAAGTTTCATACACGAATGCGTATTGGTCAACGTTTTACTACGTCAACGGAATTAATATAGAACTCCTATGTGTAGGAGCCATCAGTTAGATAGCGAGTTTTGAGTGATGGATTTAGATAGGGTAAAGGCGCATCAGACAGGGTAAGGTGCCTTCTGATCCTCAAAGGTAAACAGGTAGCGGTTCTCATCCATAACTCGGCTTACGTGTGTGATAATAGGTATAGGCAAATCTTTGCTGACGTCATTGTTTACTATTATCTCCTCATTCTTTACAACAGTAGTCGCGGATCTCACCCATAACTAAAATAAGCGATGTGACCATAGGTATTCAGTGGGGATATAATACTGTTAAGGAAGGCCAGTGTGATTCTTCAGGTATTGTATGTTGACGTGTCAAGTCAGTCGACCGTGGATGTGGTATTTACAATTTGATTGTACTCAGAGTTTGTCAAAGACGCGAAATATAAGTTCCGCCCCTGAAACGTATTTTCGCGCTAAAACAATGCCCCGATTCAATTTCCTGCAAGTGAAACAAGTCCAACTCGCCTCTCCCTTCGATTCTCGCGCTCGATTTTTGACCAAGTAATCGCTAACCCAGTGACTCAGCGAGTTCGACTTGCAGCAAGTCTAGTCCCCAGGACATCGCTGGTTGGACAAGACAAGAAAGCTGCCATTTTGTTTTCCTCTCTCACTCAAACTTGCGAGCGTTTTGTACGCAAAAACTCATTTCTGCACCGAATTTTATGGAATAAAATCTATTGACAGTCTCTTGGGTACATATTATCCAAGTGTAGTACAGTATTTGGCCATACAAGTCAGTGTTTCCACATCAAAAGTTTGAAAATGTTACTCATCCATTCACGACGTAAATTTACTTTTTAGATCGGTTTATTGTAAAAAAGGTTTTCATATAAGTAATTTCCTATCTCTCTTACGTATATATCAATTTTTTTCTTTTCCACTCATTCTTTTGTTCCTTTTCTCAACTCCTGTTTAAACTCACTTTCAATCATACATATATATATTAAAAAAAATTAAGTGACTGCAACATTTGGTAATTCTCCTCATTTAGTTTCTTTGTGGTAGTGGCCAACTCGAAAGCTTTCGCTCCTTTGGCCACTACGCAATTTCCTGGAAATTGTAACTTTGAATACCTATTTAATTTTTTTCTCCACTCTTTCCTACCAATTGTTAAAACTGAACTTGTAAATAGTGCAAAATTAAATTGAACTTGAACGACTTTCGCTTGCCAAACACCAACGTGTGGTTTGAACTCGTGTACCAAGATAGACACAGAGAAACTTCACAGCAGTAAATTATAAGTCATTTCGGAATATTTACCTTAGAAAGCGCCATATCTAGGATAGCTACGTTTTAGGATTTGGTGCCAACTTTAGCCTGAACTTAGGTTGCCTAAGCAGAAGATTATTTACCACTAGGAGTCAAGCGATTCAGGATAGCTGTGTTTTAGGACCAGAAACTGCGAAGTTGTATTTTATTTTGAGGCAAATGTACTGAAGACGAGTTTTAAAATACTTAGCGCGACCACGCTGGTATAAATAATATAGGAACTGAATTCTTTCGTGTCGAAAAACGGTGTTTAAGCCAAAATTTCCGGAAATTTAGGTCGCAGAGTTTTTATTTGGTGAAAATCCATGCAGTAGCTCTACTACAACTACTCACTTGTAATGTGTCATTTCAGCCGTCTATCGCAAGTGATATAATCCCGCACGCTCCCAATTTGACCTTTAATAGCAACGAGAAATAAGCATTTCCGGTTTCGGTGAATTAAATAAATGGCTTTCCTATACACCCTATGCATAAAGGACATTTTGATTACAAATGGATTTCTTCTGTGAGCAATGAATATTTGTGAAAACCAACATTGTCACGTAAAAGAACATGCACAAATAAGTAATTCTGTGAAATTTGAGTGTCATAAGTTACATTGCTACAGAGTAATAAACGTTTGAAATAAGAGATTTGTATGAAAATAGTCAGCCATGGCCCTACCAGCCTCGCGTTCATGTTTTTCCTGAGCCTTAAATGCTAATAACTTTGGAAAAATTTGTGATAAAACTATTAAATTGCAAATGATGAATAACTTGTACTTGCTCTTTCAGGTTACAGTGTCAATTATTCTTCAAATGTTAAAATTCGGAATTTATGTAAATCAGTTAGGTTCTAGCTTTATGCATAGGCTCTATATCATTCTGTCTTGCTGGGTTTGCTTTTAGAATTGAAAACAGACAGAACATATGGCAGCAGACTAATGCCCTGACATATACTGCAAGGCTGACGCTCTCTGTACGTTACATTTAACTGCTACACAGGCATTCAGCTAACTAATCTCGTCACGCACTACACAAAAATAGGCTCTGCCAACAACGTCCACAATAACACAACACAAAATAGCTCGCTGACCATCCGCGAGTTGCCCTCAGGGGCCCTATGTTTACTGGAGGTGTGATTGTTTTTCTTTGTTATGTGTGACGTACGATGTGGGGAAATTTGAAACGATTTGAGCCACCACATAAATTAGATTTTTCAGCGGGGAATCGGTTATTTTTCGAACTTTTAAAAAATATTTTCGCTTCAAAGAGGCGCAACACAGAGAAATAAAATAGCAAAACCTATTTCTTTCGAATACATAGTCGTTGGGTTGATTTTAGGGTTCAGTTCCCCTTTAAATTAGATAAAAAACACTATAACTTCAAAAGGTGAAATTGAATTGTACTTGGTGTGGCACTTGCGGAAATTAGAATTTAGTTCTCTCGTTTTAATCCTGTACACTTATTTGATATAAATTAATGCAGAGGACACAGTTGTGCAGCTATGATGGACTTGTGTGGCAGTAGGGAGGGGTAGAATATGTCGTCGTCAGACTTGGTACAAAGTCTGTAGCAGGCCGTGGCGAACTTCTGAATGATGATCTAACAACTTATTGGGCCTGCGAAACAACAATACGGGTTCATTAGTAAGAGAAACATATTTTACCAATCTTTACCATTTGTCAGAATTGAAAGTGCCTCTAACCATAGTTAACAGATGGGAATGTTTAGGAAACCCGGCAAAATTTAAACGTTAGCAGCATCAGTAACAGAAACACTCATATTTTGAAGATCACAAATTTCGATAATTCACATGTTAAACATTACGTAGTTTGGTGAACTAAGATAGTTACCGTGAAAGAAATGCGATGAAATAAGATGCGAGCGATTTGGGGAAATAGTCTTGTTTGGCGGCGTGTTGAAGGGCAGCAAGAGGACCTGATAAATCTTTCACAGGCTCCAACTTGTCTTCACTCTGAAACGAAGCAAAAACAGAGAATGAAAAGGAGATGTCTGAAATGGACAGAATTCTTAAAACATTAATGTATAGAACTTATTAAACGAGCGCGAGGACTGATATCAGATCGAGGTCGTTTCTCTACAGACCGAGCAAGCAAGGTTAATAAGTGTTTTATTAAGGCTTATTTACTTAAATGTTATGTTTGTTCACTTCCGGTTACCAGTAGTTCCATTTCCGGAAGCGCGCGTACGTGCATTTCCCCCCGCCGTTTTCTATTTAGTGCCGTAAACGAAATAAAAGAGAACTACATGTATGAATCATACAGAAGATATACAACTATAAAAAGTGACGACTTCGATGGCTTTCTTTTGTTATTTTCGAAGTCAAGCATTCCCAAGAATTAGAATTATTGATACAAATTTACGACAAAATTCTAGCTTCTGAAGTGGTTGGAAAAAAAATATATTCATCTGGATCATGGATTCTTCAACGTGACATCTGCCGACTCCCGTCAAGAATCTAACTGATGAAGTTCAAGACATCGAGGCCACCATCTGCTGAGTAATGAAGGTCACCTGAGCTTCTGTTCATTGCGAGGAACAATTTTCTTTTCTTTCGTTGTTTCTCTCTGGTCGAGTTTCCACTGCCAATATCCAAAAGAGCGTCATCGCTCCGACTTTTCCCGACTTCACAAACTCTTTGGCCTTGGCTTGGGAATATTGGACATTATAACCCATCAAATATTTTCTCTCGCGTGTGATTGGTGGAATACGTCACGTGACCCGATATTTGCTCTAGGCCAGATGACAAATATCGGCCATCTTAACCATCAAATATTCTCTCGCATGATTGGTGGAATGCGTCACGTGACCCGATATTTGCTCTACGCCAGATGACAAATATCGGCCATCTTAACCATCAAATATTCTCTCGCATGATTGGTGGAATGCGTCACGTAACCCGATATTTGCTCTACGCCAGATGACAAATATCGGCGATCTTAACCATCAAATATTCTCTCGCATGATTGGTGGAATACGTCACGTGACCCGATATTTGCTCTACGCTAGATGACAAATATCGGCGATCTTAACCATCAAATATTCTCTCGCATGATTGGTGGAATACGTCACGTGACCCGATATTTGCTCTACGCCAGATGAGAAATATCGGCCATCTTAACCATCAAATATTCTCTCGCATGATTGGTGGAATGCGTCACGTGACCCGATATTTGCTCTACGCCAGATGACAAATATCGGCCATCTTAACCATCAAATATTCTCTCGCATGATTGGTGGAATGCGTCACGTAACCCGATATTTGCTCTACGCCAGATGACAAATATCGGCGATCTTAACCATCAAATATTCTCTCGCATGATTGGTGGAATACGTCACGTGACCCGATATTTGCTCTACGCTAGATGACAAATATCGGCGATCTTAACCATCAAATATTCTCTCGCATGATTGGTGGAATACGTCACGTGACCCGATATTTGCTCTACGCCAGATGAGAAATATCGGCCATCTTAACCATCAAATATTCTCTCGCATGATTGGTGGAATGCGTCACGTGACCCGATATTTGCTCTACGCCAGATGACAAATATCGGCCATCTTAACCATCAAATATTCTCTCGCATGATTGGTGGAATACGTCACGTGACCGACTAGACGACAAATATCAGCAAATACAGCACTTGTGAGCGTATAAGCGCGCGCCAAAGTAAATGTTTGGAAGATGATAACAACAACCTCCATTGTGGCGTCGAAATATGCCCTGATATTTGTCCTTGGACATTTTCTGATCCTCGATCTCTTCTCGGAACAGATATGCGCGGAAGAAATATCAGGGCATATTTAGGTTATTGTTAATATACACCCACTCCCCATTTGTTTCCAACTGCGCATGCTCGACGAAAAATAGGACTGTGGAAGAATCCGATTTTTGTGTATTCTGATTGGCTGTTCTGGACAATCCAATTTCACCGGAAGTCAAACATAAGGTGTTTCTGGAGGGTTCATTTATTTGGACAAAGGCAGTGAAAATTGGGGGTTATCTAAACGCTAAAAAAACGCCGGTTGCGTTGGATTTTACCTAAATGATTGCAGCTAAAAATCTTCAAGGATTCTTTGATATTTGCTTGCATCTATCGGGAGTTAAATCACTTCACCGGCAACACAAATCGCACCCAGTACATGAATTTTGAAAATCGAACCCAACTAGCAGTAAAAGTTGATATAGACGAGCGATTTACCGTAACAGATAGGTAATACTGCACATTCCCATATTAATTACAATGTAATTAATATGGCAGAAGTGGCATTTTCCGATCTCGTAAACTTGTGAACAGGCACTGATCGCTTAAATATAAGCGTTTGTAAATGCCTTGACTTGCTTCTACGATGTATTCAGTTGCTGTTTGAGTGGTTAGCGGGCTCAGGTAAGGCGATTCCAGCGAATTTTCGATTCCCATGAATCCTTTCGAAATCTGTGATGTCTGATTAATCCACGCCCGCACGATAAAGCACGAGCCTGATGCATGAAAATAAAGCCTTAAAATCCAAACTAAAAACGGCAGAAGATGAAAGAGCCGGACTCCCTAAGTGCCCTGACACTAGCAAGCAAAACATCACTATCAAAATACCGGGCGAACTTCCAAATCCAAACCAAAACCTAAGCCTGAGGCGCTGAGCGAGAATCGCACCCGAGGAAATGACTTCTCAGGGTGACGTAATGATAAGCATGCGCCGAGTCGCCGGAAGTCCGTGATTCGCGCACTTCCGGAATCGGAATATTCCAGAGCCCTATTTTTTCGTCGAGCATGCGCAGTGGGGTCTGGGTACGAGATTGTATCCACACGTGTGAACGTGGCAAGCGTCTGGCTCCCGTAAAAGAAAATATTTAAACATTTATAAATATTAAAGGTTATGTCAGTACTGCGCACAGTATGGTGTTCAGTATCAGACTCTAGGTAATCCATTCCACAGTTTGGGAGCGCAAACAGAGAAACCTTTGTCGCCAAAAGTCTTGAAACTCGACCAAACATCCCGCATGGGTGCGAGGTTCGTCAGTTCATATGAACTTTTCTGAACATAACTGTATCCGAGTAAAAGTAAAGTAACTTTATTTAACGTCGGTAACTCGTGACAGTCTGATGAGACTGATAAACTTGAGGCCGACGGGAGTCCTACGATTTTACGTCCTTATCCGAGAAGACGTTCGCAGTCCGAGTCGGACTGAGAACATAAAGGCCTCTCACTGTGACATAGCCTGCGAATACAGCCGTCTCGCATCGGGAACCACAATCAAAACGTGGTCCCCGAGAGAGACGTCTGCGTCTTGAGACGGAAAATTCCATACTGATGACGTTATGCGGCCAGGATCTCGTCGGATAGTATGCCTAATTATCATATACGAGCCAATCAAATAACACGACCAGATCCTGGCCGCATAACGTCATCAGTATGGAATTTTCCGTCTCAAGATGCAGACGTGTCTCTCGGGGGCCACGTTTTGAATGTGGTTCCCGATGCGAGACGGCTGTAATCGCAGGCTAACTGTGACACAGCCCCTTTAACACAATAACGTACTTTGCGGCGTTGAAATACAGTAAACACCCTCTATTAAGAACCTACATTTTACCAAACCAGCCTGGGATAGGTTCTTATAAACTGAAGGTTCTTAATTATTTTACCATACAAAAACTGTGAAACCACAATTCAGTAATTAATAATAAGTAATTTAATGGCTGAAATAAACTATGCAGTGTACACTTACATGCAGGCTATGATTTATTGTGATCTGGATGTAATGAACTAGAATTTTGAGATCTAAATGCATTGCACAGTGTTGTGTAAAATATAAAGAACTGCAACCAGATTTTGGTATTGTCTTTGTTTGAGACTTTGCTACACTACAAATATAAACTGGTTTTGTGACATACATGTATGAACCTATTTGAAATATCAGGCTCAAACAGGTTATTATTTAGAGGGACACAAATTCCTAATTTCAGTGTGAGGTTCTTGTAGGTGGAAGGTTCTTAATAGCGGGTGTTTGCTGTACCACTGATATGTGTCCTTGGACAGTACGTACCCGTTACTCAAAACTAAGAGTTTTCACCGAGCTTCGCTCTTGGGAACTGTTCCCTTCTCGGAACAGATAATGTCCTCGGCCAAATACATGTATCAGTGGATATTTCAACGGCACAAGTACGTCACTGTTTCTGTAATTTCTTCACGACACCTCGGGATCAGTTTCCTCGATAACTTCTCGGTGTATTTGGAATTATTTGATTTACGATCATTTATGAAAAACCGACGAAGATAAGTCACTTAGTAAGTACTCAATTTCTTTTAATCTTCCTACCTATCAACTTATAAACTTTTGTAGGACATAAAGACATTTAGGTTTGACCTCATTTCTTGACTTCATTTTCATTATCTTGGCAAAAAGTTGCATTTTCGTTGCTTACTTCATCAATAGATGTATAAGTAACAGGGGCGTAGCCAGCATTTTGCATAGGGGGGCCCACTCCATCACTCATTACCAAATCGTCCTCTCACATGCATAGAGAACGCGGTCTTTCGCACCAATCTCGTCTATTCAGGTACATCTCAGTTTTCAGTCACCAACCTTTTCCAGTAAGACTGTCGCATTATTCACTGACTCCCGGTAAATCACTTAGCTTATTAGGTGCGTTACTGTGACGCTACTTTTCAGTTGCGTTTTTTTTTATGAAAAAGGGGGGGTGGGGGCTACGCCCCAGAATAAAACTCACTCGGAGAATGTTCGTCGTCACCTATCATATCTATCTATGACGAGAATGTGTCTTTTTTACCTTAGCGCTTTGTTTTTTTTGGGTTTCTCATGCTTTATTTTAGTTGTATGAATTTGCTCTCGGGGGCTCATTGAAGTCTGACGTCGTCGGTACATTGTCCATCTTACATGAAGTTCTATGTCGGTCCGGAGCGCAAAAGCGTATAGACCGTGGACAAATATGGAAATGTAACGACTGGCTATTGAGCGATCAGAAGTAAGAAGTGACAGAGCCATATAATGAATATTATATAACATGCGCCATACGAACCTTAAGGAACCCAAGGTGCACCAGTATAGAATTCGCAAGGGTTCCTTCCTTGCAGTCCATACAGCTCAAAGTGGCCCCCAAAATAGCATCTGAAAAACAACAGCATGCACAGCGATTACAATAACAACCAAGAGAGTACGAGCACGTGTCTTTCAGTTCCCATTTGGCATGAGAACAATCGTAAAGCCGGAACTTCACGGCACCTTTTATCCTAAGTAATATTTATTAAAGTGCAAGGATCATGTAAAAAATATATATATTGTACTATTGTTTGTTTCTAACAAAAAAATCTTGCAGATTTTGTAAAATTTCGGACATTTTATTCCAAATTTTGGTAACTTCTCGTAGTCCTGTGATGTCATAAGATGAATCAACTCCCTCCCAAGAGACGACGACTACAATAAAATCCCGTAGCTCTCCATTGTGACATCACAAGATGAATCAATCCCGCAATTCGGGTAACTTTTATTCTAGTTGAATTGCTGCTCCTGCCTCTCAAAGAAAACTAATTTAGACAACTGAAGTATATTAGAAATAGAATTTGGGGCAAAAAGAGTTCATGTTGTTTTTTGTGTTTCCATAGTGTTTATAAACCGTGAGTTAAAGTTTAGTTGAACTAGAAATGGCCGTGGAAACGCGAACAAATGACTGGACAAATTAGACCAGTCAATAAAAGAATTCGTATCCTTGGCTGTTTTTAAACAAAACGTCAAGAAACACATTTTTAATTAGATTTTATATGTTGAACCTGTTTAATGGCATTTTGAACCTTCATATTTACACTTTTTATTGTATTTCTATTATCTTTATTTTAACAGGGCCACGCTGAAAAACACCTTGGTGATACGAGCCCTCTGTATAAACATTATTATTATTATTATAGACAACTAGAGCTAAACACATTGCGGACGGAAAATAAAGCATTCCAAAATACAAATCCTACCACATCCACGTGATTTTCTTCATTCAAAAGACTTCAGAACTAGTCAACAAAATTGAAAGTTGAAATTCTGTGGCTTCTACTCGATAAAGGTAAAGACGCACGAGCCTGATAAACTTAACAAATCGCACACATTTTGCCATTGTCTGAACTCGTATTGATCATAGAAATGACGCCATGAAATGTTCAAAACTATGATCAATACGAGTTCAGACAATGGCAAAATGTGTGCGATTTGTTTTTTATAACGACGAAGCACTTATAGCTTCAAATGAGTGCGTAATAAACTGCTTTCGAGTTGAAAAAGGCCATTGAAAGTCAAAACGTAAACACTTCTAATTACCGTTGCCGAGAGAAAGCTTTCTTAGACAAATGGCAATTTGGTTCACCGATTAACTTCTGTAATTGATGGCATGCATGTGAAATCCTTTCTTTTTATTCTGGATCAGAAAAGTTATTGTTATATAATTCAAAACTTCTGAGAGAACTAGTCTATAGTCACAAAGTCTGACTACAAATTCGCCGAAACTTTCTCCACTCAAGAGAAAACTCTCATTTTGCTAAATGGCACACTACAAAGAAGTTTCACTCACCGATTAACTTCTCCTAGTAATAAAATGCTTGTGAAATCCTCACTTTCTTGTTTTTGGAAGCGAAGTTAACATCCATTTGAATTCACAAACCTCGCCGTGAAAGCACTTTGCAAAGCTACCACGGCTTGCGAGTGACGTCATTTCCATTGTATGTACTTATTTTGCATATAGCGGAGAGCCAATCAGAAAGCGAGAAAATTGGATGCTGTTGTAAAAGACAATTTCGAAAACGAGCGCGTAACTAGAAAATTGCTTTCCAACGTTTTTACAGGTTTTCCTCTCTATAAATCGACAGCTATGTTGGAAAGAACCGTAGCTGGATTTTGCTAAAACAATTAGACTTCTCGCTCAAGGTTTCTATCGACTTTGATAGCTGACTCGGAGCTGCACCCCGCTACCTAGCTAGATTAGCTTTATATAGTTATTCTGGGTAGCAAATACCCTACTTCTGAACAATCTCCCTTTCACTGTATATATAATAATTTGTGGTATTTAAATAAAGTTGTTGTTGTTGCACCCTTCACCAACTATCAGCCATTATAGTTCACCACAATATTTTGGTGCGCGCTCATTGGCTAAAATCAATCACGTGACGTGATAGCTGTCGTCCGCGGAGGCAAACTATCAGGCGTTATAGTTTACCACCACATTTTGGCGCGCGTTCATTGGCTAAAACCGATCACGTCACGTGATAGTTGTCGTCCGCGGATGCAAACAATCAGGCGTTATAGTTCACCACAAAATTTTGGCGCGCGCTCATTGGTCAAAAGCGAACACGTGACGTGATAGTTGTCGTCCGCGGAGGCAAACTATCAGGCGATAGTGCCCGCTGAGCACGAACGACAATTTTGTGTTGAACAATAACGCAAATAGACTGTGTCTGTCTCGGACCTATCGGCTGATAGTTTCCCTTGGAAATTTGATGTTCTTAAAACTAGCATATAAGCCCTCGAACTGCGTTCTCGGGCTTATATTTGTTTTAAGAACATCAAATTTCCGCGGCCAACTATCAGCCGATAGTTCCTCGACGGACACAGTCTATTTGTATAATAGTGCCCACTGAGACAATTTTGTGATGAACAATAACGACAAATAGACTGTATTTGTCTCGGAACTATTATACAAATAGACTGTGTCCGTCGAGGAACTATCGGCTGGTAGCTTCCCTTGGAAATTGATGTTCTTAAAACTAGCATATCAGCCCTCAAACTGCGTTCTCGGGCTTACATTAGGGAGCTAAAGCAACCAGGACGACGACGGCTGTGACGACGGAACGTAGAAAAGTGTTTTCTCCCGAGATTAGGTGTTCACTATTTCCTTTATTTGCCTTTAGGTGCCTTTTACAACCAGATTTTCGAAAAATATGATCAGGACAGAGTTCCGTTCAGGCCGAACGATAAATGGTGTGATTACTTTCTTATGTTCGCGTTATCCTTTGAACGTGAAATTTGGAGTTTTCACGTTCTGTTTTTTAAGAGAACGGCCAAGATGTGGGGGCAGACTTCACCGTTTGCAACCTGAAATGTTATTGGTTACCCAAACAATAGCCTACCCCTGAAACAACACAAACCCTAACCCTAAAACAATGGGATTCTTTATCAGTGAAGTCCAATAGGATACGACCTACAGAACAGTGAAGTCTAACCGAAGATGTGGTGACTGCGTGCATTTATTGTATTTTGTAATTAAGGCTATTGTTTTATGCCGTCGTCCTAGACGTCGTGGCTGCTTAAGGTCCCTATTGTTTTAAGAACATCAAATTTCCGCGGGCAACTATCAGCCGATACAATGTAGTTCCTCGACGAACACACTCTATTTGTATAATAGAAACCTCCAGCTCGCAGTCTAATTGTAATATAAAATCAACCAATCAGAGGGCGAGTGTTGTGTGGGCTATTTTATAGTTAACATTACGATTTGATAGCCATCACATGATTTTGAGCTACTGGCCCAACACTGGAGCCAGTAAGTCTATTGAAGGTCTAGGCTTCAGTTTACACACCTGTGCAAGTGGTGATGGCTTCGATGTTTTCTTCGAGGTTCGCACTGACCTGGTAATGTCAACAACACTATTAGTGTGCTTCAGTGATGCACTTTAAGTAATGCTCCACAACGATAGCGCTGAATGGCAAGGAATGGAAAAAGGTGTTAATTTTCTATTCGTCTTTCTCGTAATTACATTGGTTGATACTCAAAAAATCAATAGAAGACCATCGAAGTCATGCACTTTCATTCGGGAACTTTTGAAGTTTTAATTTAGTTTTGATTAAACTAACTATGGTTTGATTTCAATGAAAATCAACCGTGAGGACGTTCTCACATTTGTGATTCAAATATATTTTGTCTTCCCCCTTTCCTATTGGTTGGATGGTGTTTTCTTTAGGTTTTCACAGTAAAAATGACCAACATGCAGCACACAGTTTCCTTTATTTTCTGCTCGTAACTTTGACTGAGGACATCTCACACAGCACCAAGGGGCCGACCATTTGACTTTTGAGGGGTGGGTGTTTTTGAAAAAAAAATTCCTGCAACCCAACGGAGTTGAAAAAAAATATCCTGCAAGCGGAAAAACTTTGTTCTGGCTCCGCTTTTTTCGCAAAAAAAAAATTCGTGCAACAACACTGCTAAAGAAAAAAAATCGAGCACATACAAGAACACCCACCCCCCCTCAAAAGTCAAATGGTCGGCCCCTAGAGACACATTGAAGCAAAATCGTTCGAGAGGACATACTCATTGCCGCAATCTATTGTTTTTTCCTGTAGTTCTTATGCAAATCATTACTTAAACACGAAGTTCCGGAATAAAAAGGGAGGCCTAGTGGTTGGACACCTTCAGGTGTCCATCTGACTTTGTTGAGTAATATTAATTAATATATATTAAAGCTTATATAGCGCTTATAACAAATAGATCTAAGCGCTTTACATTGGTCTAAAATTACATTGGTCATTAAAAATTTAAATACAAATCACAAAATCTAAAATCTTACATTGGTGTAATATTACATTGGTCATAAAATTTACATATTAATCATAAAATCTAAAATCTACAACTTCATATAAATAAATAAATAACAAAATATCACCACCCTATACGTTATAGGCTGTTTTAAACAAGTGTGTCTTCAGTTTGCTCTTAAATTTAGAAGCATTATTACATTCTCTAACAGAAGCATTATTCCATAGCCTAGGGCTACAAACATCTGTGATGTAACGCTTGAGTGATCCCTTCTGATTGCTTCTCTCTCACAGTGTAATTCAGTTCAAGGGGAATTGAGCTTGAAATCAGTTTGAAATCAGTTTGAAATCAGTTTGAAATCAGTTTGAAATCAGTTTGAAATCAGTTTGAAATTAGTTTGAAATCAGTACATTGCGCATAGCCAAACCACAATGTCACAAAAAAATATCTACGAAAAATACCATATCATGAGAAAGAATCGACATACCTTGATAAAACAGCTCGCAATTTTTTCAGCATTGTTAACGTCAACCTGTTGTTAACAAAGTAATAATCAGTCATGTCATTCTTGTCCTATCGGCACAAGGCGATTCATTTCGTGTAAGTAAAGAGCCAACTGACGATAACATTCGATCCACGTGAACACAAACTACAGTCACTCGAACGGGGAATAAAAAGCAAACAGTGAAGAGAGCAAAAAGAAAACAATCAATGTTGTCTATTAAAGTCTCGTTACTGTGTGAATGAAGCGCCATTTTAATGGTGAAGAAAGTTTCGTTTAGAATTTGACCGCGCGTTTTTCTTGCTCGTGTCTGCATTTAAAAAACATATATGATGAGCTCAACCTTTTAAGGGCGACTCGCACTTGCGACATGAGCATAAGAACATACGCATGCGCAGATTGTACTTCGTGGTTAGTTAACCCCTTTATACTTGAATAGAACAAAGCATTTGACTGCCCGCGGACTGCCCGCGGATTTGCCCGCGTGTCTGCACACTTACATGTACTTTCGAGCGGCACTGTATGTTGCTTGTGCTTGTGTCGCTAGTGTGAACCAGGCTTAAAGTGTCATTTACTAAACTAAAGAGCATCAACCAAACTTGATATCTGGGCCAGGTCACGCAAAAAGGGCTCGGACAACATTAAATGTAAATATATTTTGAAATTGTTCTAGGTTTAATTGGTACACCTGTTATACAAATGTACTATCAGACGAAATTTACGATATTTTTATTTAAATTATTTCCTATCATCAGCCGATAAGTGTTACGAGGAACAGAACGATTGCAGAAAAGTCGATTGCAGAAAAGTGAAAATCTTGTTCATCATATCTTGTTGTTTGCTCTTTAATTACACTTGTGAAATTCATTAATAATTCATAAGGGTACTATATAGCCAATCCCATGTGCTGAATGACACCACATGATCGCCTCTGTATACCCCAGTACAAACCTGATTAATAAAACATCAGGTTCTGTATCGAGATACAGACCCCATGGTCTGAAATACAGACGCCATGGTCCGTTATAGCTCTAGTACTATTCTGTATCTGGTACAGAATACTAGCTAAGCTAGTGAGGGAAGTCTGACGACCGATCACTGACTACCCCTATCCCGGGACGGGTGAAATGACAAAGTACATCTTCACACCATCGATTCCATGTGGGACCTGTTTTTCTGCACGCTACGCTCTGCTCTCTTATTGCATACACAGTGTCTCTTCGATGTGGGATATGTTTTTGTGAGAAACTAATTCATCCCACATCGATACCAAGGTGGGAGAAATCAAACGTTAAAATTTTATGTCATGCATATAAATGGCTTTTAGTTATCTATTCATTTCACAAGTCCGATCTGTATGGGCTGTCCGATCTGTATGGTCTTTACAATGGCTCGCTGAAGCGGCTCGCCATTGTAAATGCCCATACACATCTCCCGCTCATATTTTATCTACTACTTATCAAACTCATTAATAATTCATGAAGCAAAAACAAAGGAAATCACCGAGCGTGGAGGGATCTGTAAATCTGATACAGATTTCGTCCTGATTTACATAAACTTTGGCTTCGATTTTCTCGGCCAAAATAAGTCGTATCGCCAAAATAACTGAGAACATGACTCTCTACATCTAGACGTTTGATAAGTAAGATAAAGAATTCGCGTCCGGTCGCTTTCAGCTCGAGTCTGTAAATCGGATAAAGATTGGCCGCTCATTCTTTATCTAACACATCAAAATCATCCCCTACTGTAGTATTCCTAATCTTCGTTGTTATAATTGTAATTGGGCATTTGTACTAAAATAACATAAAATTCACACCTGATTTTTGTTGTCAATTTCTTGAAAATGGCATTTCATTGTAGGACTGAAATGCAGTGCTCCATGGCAATACAATAACATCGTTTATCTGTTATTATATGGGCCGCGTCAGGCAAAAAGGGCCCGGACGACATTCCAAGTTAAATAATTCCTACAATGGTGTTCCTAATTACAGGTTGAAGATTGTATTGTATTCTTGACGAGAAGTGCTACATTTCATTCCTAACAATAAATGTCAGTTTCAAGAAATGGACAACAAATCAGGGGTGAAATTTACGTGATTTTGATGCAAGGTCCCGATTACAAATATGACCACAAAATTAGGAATCCTGTCACAGGGGGTGATTTTGATGTATGACATTCATTTATACCTGCTGGCATTAAAGCGTAAAAAATATATAAGATGAACAAGATGATCACTTTTTTTGCCTACTCCCCGTAGCTCATATGATTTTAGCAATAGTACAAGTTACACCTTGAAACAATCGTCTAATGATAAGGAATCATTTGCGCCTGCTAAAATTGTGATAACACCCTCGTGTAAGAATATCGTAAATTTCGTCTTCGATTTCACTGGTCAATTTCATGAAATCAACACTACTTGTTAGTAGCACAATGTGGCGCTCGCGATGCATATTGTAATCGCACCACAAGTATAAAAAACATGGTACAATTTCAAAATACATTTACATATTATGTCGTCCGAGCCCTTTTTGCCTGAGGCGGCCCATATACAAACACCTAATTAGTTAACTTGAATGTCGACCGGGCCCTTACAGGTATGAAAATGTACCTTCAACGCATCTTGGATAAGCTGACTTGATCGTTTGCTGGGAAACAACTTGAACTTCTGCAGAGATGGCGAGCTGAGAAAGTCTGTGACAGCCTGAGGCTGGACTTCCTGAAATGGAAAATAAATAACCAACACTGAGGACTTGACAAGGCATGCTAGTTGGGCCAAAGTTATCCTGGATGCTTTGATCATGTGGCGGCCATGTTGCATGCTATAGAAACAATAGATTTTCCACGCATGGCCTCACACTGAGCAACTCAGAACGAGTCCAGGTGGGGAAAATAAAGGTTTTTATTCTACTGGCTCCAGTTGTTCGAAGCGAAATCTGTAATTGTATTCTGTACAGTTTACCCTCGGGTTAGCGATTTAACTGAGACACTGGACCAGATTGTTCAAAGCAAGAGTAACTTGATCCCTAGGATAGCGTTAAACTATAACTGTAATCTGTACAGTTTACCCTCGGGTTAGCGATTTAACTGAGACACTGTACCAGGTTGTTCCAAGCAAGAGTAACTTTATCCCTAGGATAGCGTTAAAATATAATGGTAATTTGTACAGTTTACCCTCGGGTTAGCGATTTAAATGAGACACTGGACCAGGTTGTTCAAAGCAAGAGTAACTTGATCCCTAGGATAGCGTTAAAATATAACGGTAATCTGTACAGTTTACCCTCGGGTTAGTGATTTAACTGAGACACTGGACCAGGTTGTTCAAAGCAAGAGTAACTTTATCTCTAGGATAGTGCTAAATCTGTAATTGTATTCTGTACAGTTTACCCTTGGGTTAGCGATTTAACTGAGAACTTGATCCCTAGGATAGCGCTAAATCTGTTAATTGTATTCTGTACAGTTTACCCTCGGGTTAGTGATCTAACTGAGACACTGGACCAGGTTGTTCAAAGCAAGAGTAACTTGATCCCTAGGATAGCGCTAAATCTGTAATTGTATTCTGTACAGTTTACCCTCGGGTTAGCTATTTAACTGAGACACTGGACCATGTTATTCAAAGCAAGAGTAACTTGATCCCTAGGATAGCACTAAATCTGTAATTGTATTCTGTACAGTTTACCCTTGGGTTAGCAATTTAACTGAGACACTGGACCATGTTATTCAAAGCAAGAGTAACTTGATCCCTAGGATAGCACTAAATCTGTAATTGTATTCTGTACAGTTTACCCTTAGGATAGCAATTTAACTGAGACACTGGACCAGATTGTTCAAATCAAGAGTAACTTATTCCTAGGATAGAGCTAAATCTGTAACTGTAATCTGTACAGTTTACCCTCGGGTTAGTGATTTAACCCTGGGTAGTGCTTACCATTGCTTTGAACCAGGCCCAGGGATTAACATGGCTGTCGTGTGAACATTACAGAGTTCCTAAGGAGAGGAATCACTCACTCATTCTGATTGGCTAAAAATACATACGTTTGTAGATTAGCAGTGGTTTTAAGTTTTAACATTTGACAGCAATTGAGTGACAATGGTTGTTTAGTGTAGTGGTTGCAGCATTTGCCTGACGAGTAGGAGAAGCAGGATTAGAGTTCCAGAAAATCTCTCAAATTTTTTTACCTCACCATTTTCTTGAGACGTTTTTCTAGCTAGCTCTAGGTGGGTAAGATCTTGTTTACTGACCAGTTAGGTTTTTTTATGGTTCAGGGTAGGGATTTAGTTATTTTATATTGTCATTTCATGTATTAATTAAGTGAACGATTCTTAGGAGGTCCTTAGGAGCTCGTTGAATATTAGTTCCATACATGTAGATCATTTTAGCTTGTGTCTTTGTTGTCCCAATTCATATAACCAGACTTTACCCTCGAGTATTTTTGTTTTGTTTTCTGTATACCAAGAGAAATCAATAAATTTCTAGAATTTGAAAACAAAGCACTGAATCCTCTGGAGAGCTGTCCTCTAGAAGGCTTAGAAAACAAACCGTGATATATCCTAAAGTTAACAGAGAGCGTTTTAAAGGTAGTTTTGTAAATAGATTATTTTTTAAGTATAATCTAGTTTCTTAATTCAAGTTTTGCCCTATTTTTATATATCCATGTATGATTTTATGATAGCTTTTAATATTACCTTCTTGCCTCATATACACATTTGTAACATCTGATATGTACAATATCAATGTATAATAAAGACATATTATTATTACTATGATCTGTTTGGCACAACATCAAGTAATGGTCCGTGCAAGAGAAAGGCATTTCTAATGCATGGAATGTAAAAAGGTGCTAATTGTAGTATTGTTTCAATCGTCCACCTCATTGGCTTAAGTAATGCTCCGACTAAGAACAGGAGCACTAAATGGCAAGGAATATAAAAAGGTGTTAATTTTCTACTCTTCTTTCTCGTGATTTCAATGGGTGATACTCGTACGTTCAATAGACCCCATGAAAAAAGTGTGGCCTAATTAGCTAGATTCTGAATTTAAACAAATACAAAAAAATTGATACAGACTCCTGAAAGAGAAGTAAGAAGTTGTTGACAGTATGTAGTTTAATAGTTTCATAATAATTGGTTCCAAATTTATTAGCATTTAAATCTTTGGGAAAACATGAAAACGAGGCTGGTAAGGCCATGGCTGACTTATTTCATATAAAGCTCTCTCAAAGGGGCTGGGGCAGCACTCATTCGTTACCAGGCTATCGCACGGCCAAAGGCAAAATTTGATTTCCGACTCCGGTGGTAAGAAATCAAACCTCCCTCCAAAGGAACCTTTCAGGAATCCATTTCCATTGCTCTTATTTCGAACCTATAAAACATATTTTTTGCAGGAAAGTTTTGTTTACAAGTAGCATTCATTCTAAATGTAGAGTATTTCATTTCTACATTTTTTTTTCAAAATTGCGATGAATAAAGGCTCTGGAGGAAGGGGAGGTAAACGAGTCGGGGCAGGAAGAAAGAAAATGCCTGCCTTAAGGCAATTGATGAAAAAAAAATGACCGACACTGGAAAAGCCAACATGCTGCTATATACTTAAAGGGATACCCGAGTGAAAAACACATTGGGGCTCAAAAGAATCTTCAACATGTTCTTTGTTCAGAAAATGTATTAAAATTTGATCAAAGGTTTTTAGTATTAAGAACGAGCACCTCAAAGTTGGCCCCACGAAGACATGGGCGCCGCCATCTTTGTTTGCATTTACGGAAGTGACGTCACTTCGTCCCACCAGCGTTCTCACTCTCTCACTTATTAGGTGTTTTTAGGATGATAAACGCCTTAACTGTACCTCACATACATTGTAGTCCTTATACTTATTCAGAAGTCACTCGAGTCTTTTAAGCCATGTTGTTTTGCTGTTATTAAATGGCAGTTACGAGATCTTGTTGTTCGTCTGATAATTTCTCGCCTTCCCAATGCTTTTCTTCCTCCTCCCAGTCTTCTGAACTTTTCTCATAATGTTGTCTTCATCATAATTCCGGTTTCTGTAAGAATTCCTCTGCAATCTCGATGAAAATATATCCACTTTAATTCCGAGCGTGTGAAAATCATACAAAGACAAGTAGCCGCGATACGTTGGTGGGACGAAGTGACGTCACTTCCGTAAATGCAAACAAAGATGGCGGCGCCCATGTCTTCGCGGGGCCAACTTTGAGGTGCTCGTTCTTAATACTAAAAACGTTTGATCACATTTTAATACATTTTCTGAACAAAGAACATGTTGAAGATTCTTTTGAGCCCCAATGTGTTTTTCACTCGGGTATCCCTTTAAGCAAACAAATATTCAAAACCTGGCGGGAGCTATAAGGCCAAGGAACCTTTGGTAGTGACTCAGTCTTTGCAGCTGTTCTCCTTGGGCTGGAGATGAAACAAAGACAGAGGTATGTGAAGTCTCTGATGTCCGTTTGAAATTTTGCTTGCTGTTTAGAGTAGCATACATTGTCACCAAAATCACTGAAACAATCTTCTATTATCTTGGTAAAAGTTTACACACTATAACTATAAGGATCAAACGTCGATGGGACGGTCCCGCCGCTAACTGCTCGGGTGCTGAGAAACGGGCAAGGAGATTCACCATGCACGATTTGAACAGTAGGTCATTCTTCACATTGGTTTCAGATAAGCCAATAATAATGGTTTATTATATGGCAAGCTGGATTTGTGGCAAATGGAGAATCTGATTGGTTCTTCAACGGTCCGTCCGGTAAATCGCCGTACGACCAGTCGGTATGGTTTTGGACCGCTGCGAGCAAGAGTAGTTGATTGAGATTGTTTCCACACGAAACGTTTAGTGAAAAAGACGTGTTTGACTCTGTCGTGACAGGGACAAGGTATAACAAAAAGTAACGTCAGAAGATAAATAACATTGCCGAAAACCTTTTGCCAAAAAGCAATGTACGATTTATAAAACGAACAAAATGAAAGAAAAGAAAGAGTTTATTTTGCAACTTTTCTGAGCACCAGCCAAAACACACCAAAGCCAAGACAAAGGACAACCCAAACTCACCTGAAAAAAAAACCACCAAAGCCAAGACACACTCACCAGCCAAAACACACCAAAGCCAAGACAAAGGACAACCCAAACTCACCTGAAACGTTTTCCAGAATCAAAACAAACTAATAAAACATACCTGAAATTTAGCTGAACCGGCTACTTTGTCGGCTCTTCAAAAATAATTATTTAGGAAATGGCAAAGTTCGAGCCAAGCTATCTCACTGACTTTATTCCAGCGAAGCATTTATAAACACTTCAAGAACCAAGGCTTCACAACAATTATCATGAAAGGAGGTGAATTCCAACTCTCTTTACAAGTCTTTAGAACTCCAAATGATGGAAGTTTTCCGTTCAGCAAGGCAAGGAATGACGACTAAATTTGAGAACCGTCCGTTCAGCATTCAAGTCAACACGGGACCAAAACCATGTTTCGCAAAATGTTGAAGATTTTCACAAGAAATGGCGCGAGATTACCCTAATCGATGACGATGACAAGTAAACAATCCCTAGTATTACATTTGACGAGTTGAATATTTTTTGTACACATTTAGCCGGATTTTCATTGTTTGTTTTTTGGGGATAAATTGAGGTGAACTTCCGTAACTGAATTTTACTTTCTTACACAAAATCTACCTAACATTGAAAGGGTTTCAATCTTACCCTCAGTCAATCAGAAATGACCTCTCATTGAACTGACCAATCAGACACAATGCTACTGTTGCTTGCGAAAGAAACCATTGCGATCGGGGAAGAATTTGGAACGGTTTGAATATTTATATGCTAATTACCTCAAGAGCATACTTACTGCGCACGGGCACCAGGTGAGCCAGCCCCTTTAAAAGAATCTTATCACAGTGCATGACATACAGGAAAGCTGAAGGACCACCATTCCGTTCCTAACCCTAACCCTAATTACTCTGTAGCAATAAAAGCTATGACACTCAAATTTCATAGGATTACTTATTTTCGCATGCTGTTTAATTCCTAGGATTTTAAAGTTTAGGAACACTTTTTAAACAAAATAATGATAAAGAGGAACTTACATGTACATGTACATGTATTTCAAAAGCTCTGATATTTTAACATTTGGCAAACACTAAAACAGCTAGACTGACTGACATTTATTTCATGATTCAACCCCAGGCCCTCACAATGTTTTGCAGGACTTTTGTGGTCTATTGTCTTACCTTCAGCTGTTGCTGTAACTCTACGTCATCGCCCAGTAATGGTGACTGTGGCTTGATGCTAACAACTTCAACCTTCAATGACAAGTTTTCCACCTCCTCTCCATCACTGTCATCATCCCCAAAGTCATCCAAGTCGTCGTTGTTGTCATCGTTGTCGTCGTCATCATCTTCTTCGTCATCACTCATACTCCCAAGCAAATCTGACTGATTCTGAGCTTCAAGAACAGACCTGAGCTCCGCAATTCCTGCCTCTCCAATACAGTTACCTTGTATACAAGACAATAGCATTGGTCATTTTACATGTAGGTCTTATTACTGTTTTCGTTGAAGCACGACCCTGGGAGTTTCAAGTTGATTTTGGAAAATTGCAATTTAGATGACCAGCAATCAAACTTTTATTAAGTCTATAGATGCTGAAGGAAAATATGGAAATAAAAATCAGCATCTGGAATGTGGCTCGAACCATCATCCTCCCAACTGCTTGTCCTCCATCTTGTCCACTACACTATCAGGCCATTTGTATGTTGAAACAACCATGATAAAATAACAATCACAACCCTTGCAGTCAATAATTATAATTATATTGCAGGGTTACATATCAAAAATTATAATAACTTATACATTCATTTGTATTATTTTCAAGGTCTAAAATGAATACATGTATATCAAGAGTTGCTGAGTGCTTATTATAAATAGGTTTAATATTTCTATTAGACTTAGTAATAAAAAGACATTAAATATGACAAGCTTTAAACAATAATTTTACAGAAAATGTGGAAATCTAGAAAAAAATAAAAACTACAGTAGGATGTTAAGGATTTATGGACATTTCAATTTACCATTCAGATCCAGTTTCTCTAAACAGCTTTTGTCCTTCATTGCCCTGGCAACAGCCATTGCTGCATTATGATCAATTTCATCAAATGATAGATTCAATTCCTTTGGAGAAAACACACTATTTTATTGTCTTTGTAAATTATACCATATTAGCTTAGTATTCTGTAAATTGGATACAGATTCTGTAACTGATACTATATTATACAGTGGTATAATTATATGCGTGTGACTTGAATACTGTATTTAAAAGGTAAAGGTATTCATTTATATAGTGCAAATTCTATATGAATATATTCAAATGCGCTTCACAAGGTTATTTTTGTGATACAGACTGCTATTGTGGCACAACGTGCTGCCGTGCAATTTACAATCATGAGTGATTGTTAGTACCTCGGAATACCAAGCTGTTGCATTGGGAGACAATTCCCTTCTCCTTCAAGAATGGACACAACAGGTTCTTTCACGTCCCCTCATATAGATTACAAGAGGAAGGAGACAATTAAGGCCAACATCTTACATGTCCCTGCCCAAGGACGCGGCCGGGATTTGAAACCCGACCTCCCGCACTCTAGACAGTGCTCTACCAACTGAGCTAACCAGTGAGGTGGTTACTTATGAATTATTGATAAATCTTACATCACATATCACACTTCAGAAATATGAGACCTGCAGTACCCAGCTATACATACATGTACATACATGTATACATTAACATACATATTTTATTGCCATTCCCATCGGAGCTTTTCAATAACAATTTACAATGTACTAAGCATAAGTGGTGGGAAGCTATAATTATAATACATTCTGTATGTCTTGCTTAATATTAAAATCATGAATGTTGAAAATAAATATGGGTACTAAGTAATATAAAAATGGGCCAGCATAGAGCTCTTTAACTTATTCTCAAAACTAGTCAGAGACAGCCTGTACTTTAGTTCATAGTCCAGATCGTTCCATAATTTAACACCTCTGTAATGAAAAGTTCTTTGGCCTGAGGTGGTTTTATAAAGCAGAATTTGCAAGGAGTTATGGTTACGAGTGAGGCGTTGGTGAACATCAGAGCGTTTCTTAAACTTAACGCATAAGTAAGATGGGGCGAGATTATTGATACTTCAATTGTTTTATTCTTGGACATGGCACATGGTATTCTGGCACAAAACATAAATTTCCGTTTCTATATTCTTATGACAGGCTAAGATAGAACACTACTGTAAGTTGTTCTGTCCACAGCAATGGAGGCAAGCAATTCTAGGGGTGCAAACAATGAACCTTCTCAACAAAAAAACAAGCTAGCTTTTCTCTAAAATTCTTCTACCCACCATTTTCCAAATAAATCTACCCAACATACATTTGTACATGTACAATGTACAAGGTGGGATCCTATAGCAGAATAACAGTAGTGGAGACAATGACTTATACAATCACATACATTATTTCAATCAGTGATTCCTGGTAATAATGTCTCATTTAAAGTGCCTATAACCCTTTTGCAATTTGTATAGCTTATGAACCTCCAAAACGTTTTGAGTACTTGTGTGAAGAAAGTTTTGGTTTACAGTGAATACTTTATGTTCTACACTTGTTTGAAATCGTGTAAATGTGACCTTTCCTGATCCATGACTGCCTAAGTAAAAGCCTGGGTTGAAACCTGTGTAGACGCCATCTCATTAATGCATTATTCTCCATGGCGCCTTTCTGTCACAACAACATCGATGCACAGAAATTAATTTATACACAGTTTGTGAGTTGTTAGTAAAGAAAAAAGTCATTTTAGTCAACATGTTAAGTATTTCTTGAAATGATTGCAAAGCCAAATTAATTATATGATGTCAAGATGACGTCTATACAGGTATCGACCCAGGCTTTTACTTCTGTGGTCATGGGTCAGGAAAGGTCACATTTACACAATTTCAAACAAGCGTAGAACATAGAGTAATCACTCACAACCAAAACTTCCTTCACAGAAGTACTCAAAATGTTAGGTTCATAAGCTATAAAAATTGTAAAAGGGCTATACAATAATATTGTAGTACCATAAAGTTCCCAAAGTAATGACCCCCTGAAAGTAGGGTTAAAATTCGATAGTTGTTAATAAATCCTGAAAGTAGCGACCTCTCCGAAAGTAACAACTGCAATATTGACTTTATCTTAAAGGTTTCAGAATACCGTAATAGGCAAAATGAAGACATTCTGTGTATCATGCTGCGTAATATTGGAGTTACTGTCTATCATCAATTGCATGGATAATATCACTCCAACAGCTCATGATATTACTTAGAGTACAAAGGAAACCTTTGGTTCTACTGTAGTTGGAATGTTCATTTCAAAGTTACATGCCAATGATACTACATGTATGTATCATTGCCTAGATCAGACATGTGGTACTCTACACACACACTTGTTTACAGTACTGACCTTGAGTTTTACTAAACCTTTAGTGCAGGCATCTGCCAGGGCCTTGGCTCCTTCAGACTTCACAAGGCAATCACCAAAGTTGATAACCTCAATGTTTGTCAGATTTGGCAGGACCTGTCGTGAAAACAGCCAGACCATGAGCTACATGTACATGTATTACCTTCATGTACACTCCATGAATTAATTTAAACATCCTGCTGTATGTGAGAGCGTTTCACAGAGAGAGAGGTCAGAGGAGTCTTGTGAATATTCATGAATGATCATTACATCATCTGTATTCATTTATACTAAATATAAGTTTGTTTATACTAAGTCATGTACCAGTGTTTTACAATACACTGTAGTCTATTAAATATTAGTCCTTCTCTATGTTTTAGTTTCTTGCTTTTCTCATGCAAATTGTCAGTCCACAGGGGCATAGCCAGCATTTTGCATAGGGAAGCCCACTCCACCGAACTCACAAATTTCGCAACTGCAGTACTCTTTTACATAGAGAATAATTATGGTCTTTTGCACCAATCTCGTCTATTCAGGTACATGTACATCTCAGGTTTCAGTCACCAACCTTTTCCAATAAGACTGTTGCATTGTTCACTGACTCCCGGTAAATCACTTAGCTAATTAGGTGCGTTACTGTAATGCTACTTTTCAGTTGCTTTTTTTTTTTACGAGGGGGGCTCCCCTCTGGCTACGCCCCTGGTCTACAACTAGTAGAGGAAAAAGTTGTTGAGGAATTCACAAACGTTAATGTGAGTCTTCCGAAGCAGAGTTAGTAACCAGGCTTTACTTGGTTCCAGATCCCTGACTTCAATTCTTTTTTTTTGGGCCTGCTCAACCAACCCACCATATCATCAGAGAGGATATACATGTAGTTGGTTCATCATCGAAGTCCAGCGGGAAGGCCTTATAATTTTATAAAAGTTCTTCTACATTTTATAGTTCTCCAAGCTACCAGTACATATGTTGTAATGTACATGTAGTTTGTGTTTGAGCAGCAAGATGCTCATAACAAGTGCAGCCTCTGCAGGGATAGCCATGATGTACAATATATGTTGTGGCTTAAAATATCTCTTGATTTGTTTTGTTATTGGGATAAAATTGCACTCCTCTCAGCCAATCGGATTTGATAATTTGTTTTAGTACATGTACGTGTATATATGATTAGCGTAAAATGACTGACAGTAAAGTTGTCCTACATGTACATGTATTTCTATACATGTACAGTCATGACTACTCTGCCTGAACCTGCAGATCTACTGGTAGTTCTCAACTGGTAGTTCTCAATGTGTACCTGGGCCATAGAACTTGCTCCTTTTTCTGTGAAGATGTTGTCATTAAGATTAACAATCTGAAATGAGAAAGCAACCACATACAAACTGCTTCTTTGAGGCTTTTCATTTTAATAACCAACATCACAAGTCACATTATTTTAGATTACTTGAAAGTACATTGTACTTCTTACCCGCAGGTTTGTATTGGTTCTAAAGGACTCGGCAAGTGCTGTTATTCCCTCATGTTGAATACCATTCTGAGGCATTTGAATCTCCTCCAGGGTACCAATGGTCTGAAGAAAAAAAATACCATACACACATTAAGTCAGGTAGGATACTGAAACAAATGTCACATTGCAGATACTCCATGCTCTTGGCATCGTCCCATTTTTTTCCTTACAAGTGACAGGACTATCACTTCTAGTCTGAGTAAATTTTCTCCATTATAATATATTCAACAAAATATATGGATTCTGATTGGTCAATAATGAACTCATAAAACTATTATTGAGTGCACAGTTTTCTCAGAACCCATAGATTTCTAGCCCAGCATGCTCTGAACAAATGTACTAGAAATAACAATTTGTCAGGAAGTGCATGCAAGCAAGAAAGCATTGTTTTTGGACTGAGTTCAGTGGTGTGTCAAAAATGTAAAACATGTTTGTTGTTCGCCCATTCCTACATGTACATGTAGATGATGTTACAATTTTGCTGTGACTGGTGTAATTTAAGTAATGCTATCTAATACTGAAAATAAAATGCAAAAGGAAGTAGTAGAAAAGGTCAATTCACTGGAGCAAGTAAGCTGTCGAGTACAACGAGGCATTAATCCCAAAGACTCCTACGAATATGATACCACATACATGTATATGTATCTGTCAGTCAAAGTTCTAAACGTTGGCTGGATGTGAACTTGTACTACATTACTTTACCTTGAAAGCTTCAGCAAGAGCTTGGGAGCCAGGGTTTTCCAAACGATTTCTACCAGATATGAAGACTTCAAGTGCTAATGGTTTACCAGCTTCTGAACTAGCCTTGTGATTATCCAAGAGGGCTTTAGATAACAGCTAATGACAAATTTGAAAAGTACTTCACCTCAACATGTAAAAGTTCAAAGTTAATGCAGTGTACATGTACATAACAATTATCTGAACTTTTAAAAATAATATTATAATACATGCATGTACATGTATTATAATTATTATGTTGACAGTGGTTCAAAATATGTTGAAGTACATTGTATTTTTTTCATTTCAGGAAAGATGGGGTAGGGGGTAAGAAGGGGGTCAGATACATTTGTACGTGTAGGGGATGAGTACCTTATAGCGGTAGGGTAGGGATTTCAAAACATTTTTGCAGGGGAGGGGTGGCTGATGTTGTCTCCCCCCATCCCAACAATAACACTGTCCACATAAAACCCCTTTTTATGAACCCAAGTTCTGGGAGCCCTCTGAAGTTTGCCAATAAAGTCGTTTTCCTCAAACGCACTGAACAATTCAGCAGCCTCTGAAGTTCCAGAAGATTGGCTTGACCAGACTACAGTACTTCAGGATTGCTTTCATTTAAGTTTCTTTCAGGTTTTGAGTTCTAATATCTAATGACTCGACCATGTTACAATTCACAGCTGCCTTTTTCACACTTTTGTCAACCGTTCATTTATATTGTCCAAGACAACATAATAATTATGATAACTATCTTCACTATGATCATCAATACTACTAGTACTCACTTGTCCTCCCCCAATACCAAGGCCATTGTTATTGAATCGTAGAATCTTAAGACTGTAACAAGCTGGACTTGTTAATAACTTCACACAGGCCTTCACGCCATCTGGCCCAAATGCATTGTCACTCAGATCCAATTCAACAAGTTGTGCCTTAGACGTAATGACAGCATCGCTTAAAGCCTCCTTTAAAGAAACATTCATAAACCACAATGTTAAATATCACAAACATTCAGTTGCCTGAAACATTCTTTTAGAGCCACAAGTTCAGTTTCAAAGTGGAAAAATCTAGAAAAGTAGGATATCAGTACATACATGTATATGTACTGCATAGAGAGCAGATGCACAGATTCCATTAGACTGACAACTGCCAGTTTTTAATGATAAAAATTGAACTGAACTGGACAAAAGTGAGGATGCCTGTTTTTGTGCACCAAAAAAGACTTTGTCTACACCAATAGCTAGACCTTTTGTCTAAATCTGTCTAGACTTTAGACTTTGTCTACATGCTACATGTACAATTAGTTTGGACATTTTTAAAAACACATCTTCCAATGTGCCCCATATGTTTTCAAAAGCAGTATTTGATAAGATTTGAAAATGTTATTGTTAATAGATATATTATTTGTTACTACTGCATGCGTATATTGTACTACCCTGGGTGCCAGAGGTTCTACTGCCCTCTCTAGCTAAGCCAAAGTTTAGGATCGACGAGAAGGCTGGGAGAACCTCTGGCCGCGCAAAGTATGTCTGACTCTGTCAGAATTCGACCCTGGCCCTCTGATTGGCCTAGAGCAAATTCATTTGCAACAATTGCTACGATTGGATCACGCCATAGCAGTTTCCAAGGTCACCATTGTTTACCCGTTCCATGTCATTGAACCCGTCGCGTCGCTGAAGTTCCCACGAGTTCCCTCGAGCTCTATAACACTCCAGAAAACGTCTGAATTAAAGGCCATTTAAACCACCTGACCTGTTCTGTGTAGTGCTTCGGCCCTTGGGAGAGGAAATTGTAATTTATTTCAGCTGTCCGAAAGTGCTGGCTTTTCATAAACCGTTAGGAATTAAGCCTACTGTACGTGGACAAAACCGGTTTAATCAATTTGCTAGAAAAAGGTTTCTCAGGTGTCAATCAAAAGGGATTAGTCTGGCATGGAAGTGAGATTCATACTTTGCACGCCCAGAGGTTCTCCCAGCCTTCTCGTCGATCCTAAACTTTGGCTTAGCTAGAGAGGGCAGTAGAACCTCTGGCACCCAGGGTAATATGTACTGATTATGTGGCAAAAAACAATGTAACACCAGTGTTTCTCCCAAGTGCGGCTGCAACCAATAATTAGCCAACTTTCCCAACAAAATAGAGCATGTCCATGACCTCATGATGTCGTTCCGCTCGACACTTCTATACATGTAGATTTCTTCATCTGATCTTCCTCTTGCTATAACACTTCACTCTACTGTCAGTAATGCGATCACACTTGCTGAATAAACCATGACCAAATACTGACAGCTTATCTAATCCAATTACAGGTACTTTAGTTGTGATTAACATTTTTGAGTAACCAACAAGACCGGTCAATCTCTCCTTAAATAGCCTCCTTGCCGGGTCTTCTGTAATTATTTTCAGTGAAGTTTATTTTGGATTGGGCTACCTTTTTTGACAGGTAGCCCAATCCCCAAAAAATCACCGAAAACAATTACAGAAGTATATAATTTTATTGATTTTGCTTTCTCTTTATAGAGGCTATTTTACAGTTGAAGACAACAAATTCCAATGGAGAGATAAAAGTAATTAGATGCCTTCTGGATTCCATCACCAAAACCACCACTTGAACAGTTAATCCACTTAAAGTTTGTTGTAAACAACACCATACCATCCTTTTGGAAGTGGTTTACAAGATGGTAAATTTGAAATCTCTGCATAACCCAGGCAACAGACACTATACAATCATGTTCAACTAAAATCACTGAAAAACGTTGTTGCATTCAAACTAACAGAAACACCCAAAAAACATTGGCATAAACATTGGCGTGTATGTATAAAACAAATAATGTCTTTCTGCTTTGGGCCTGTCCTCTAACTTATAGATGCACAGTTGATGTCAAAATCAGTAATGCCATTCAACTGTGTCTCATGTTGCAATTGTTTGTTTAGTTCATATTGTGACGTCATCTGTGCAGATAAGACAGGGCTTCTGATAAGGTGTGAAAAAAGGCAAAAAATGTGCTGCATTTTCAGGGCAGATTGTGCAACAAAATACCTATTCTCATGTCTGCACTGTTACTATTCCAGTACAGCATGGTTCTGGCAAAATGGTGCCATATTGGAATAATACCGGTAAAGAAGAATTTTGTTTGTAAAAAGAAGTCTACCCAGCGCTATATGCTTGAAGGTACATGTACATGTAAGTATAACCTAAGTTGAATATTGTTTTTAGCTGTTCCCAGTATTGCTTAAATACATGTTTTGCAAGTACAGTTTTGTTTTCCAAAGTACAGTAAGCCCTCCGACCTCTGATTGGCCAAGAATACAATAGATTAGCAATGGCCACTAGATGTCTGGGAACTACATGACAATTGTACTTTACATGGTTATAAAAGTTTTGAGAGACAATGGTTGTTTAGCATAGTGGTTACAATATTTGCCTTGCAAGCAAGAGATCAGGGGTTTGAGTTCCAGGAAAGCTCTCAATTTTTTTCCTCCTCCCCATTTTACTGAGAACTTCTTTACCTGTGAACCCAAGCCACAAATTAGCCCTAAAACGTTGTTGTTTACCTGGGAACTTATGTTCACTGATGGTTAGGGTATTTTTATGGTTCCGTTTAGAGTTTTAGTTAGTTTATTTTGTTAGAGGTCGGAGCCATTCCTGTATTTAGCCGCAAATGTACAAGTCTGTGTTTGCCATCTTGGATTTTAATAAAAAATCAACTAGTGCCAATCCCTCATGTGCAAAATTGCAAGGAACACTTGGCTGATTCGCTCATCACATCGGAGCATGCAACTACATGTACATTTGTATACAGTACTGCCTAGAACTAGCCTCCAATGCATTCACATTCATTAAAAAAGTAAACACAGTAAACGCACCCATGCATTCACTTGATGTTCGCTGCATTCGCTTCAAGCAAACCCAGCAAATGCACACCAAATACAAGGCCCTTAAATGTACACATGAACATGGAGCAATTCAATGCATATAATACATTGTATATATAAGGGCAAAGTGAACGCAACAAACATCCAAGCGAACGCCATAGTCAGAAAGTACTTCGTAGATAACTAGGATTATATTATTTATTGTAGCCATGTACAATGTAGCTTCAGCTTAAATTTTTAACCTTTATTTGTCCTGTTGGAGGGGGGTGGGGTGGGTATGTACTAGTTATTATATTTGTATAACATGATATACATTGTACATGTATCATTCTAGGAGCATGTATTTTCTGGCAGGAGGACTCAGGTACATTTGTATCTCCTTACATTTTTTAAATGTTACAGTTAACATGTAATCTCTTGAATATAGACTCATTTTTATACATATAATATACATGTATAGTTAATGTGCAAACCACTATAGTAGTTTTTAAACATATATATTATTTTATGCTTTAATTTTAATTTCAATTCTTTGTTTGAGGGCCACAAGTTTTATCAGCTGTCAAGTGATTAAATATAGTTAAATATAGTTATTATACTATTATAAATATTGAAAGTCATAACAGATTGACCAGAGTACAGTATGTTGTACTTCAAAAACTCATTAATAATTCATGAAGTAAAAACAAAGGAAATCACTGAGCAAGAAGGGATCTATAAAATAATGTGATAGAGATTTCATCCTGATTTACATAAATTTTAACTTGGATTATCTCTGCTGAAATAGGTCGTATCGCCAAAATAACTGAATTACATGACTCTATACATGTACATCTACAGACGTTTTGAAGAAGTTCAATGAGATTATTATTACTCGGGCTGCCTGTGGGCAGGCCCGAGTCTTAAATCGCAAGTGTTTATTATTTTTCAAGTCGAGGTATTTCGCCCCCAACCAATCAACTCACGCTGTTCAAGTAGTTCAAGTGCACACACTTGAACACCGCACCGCTTTGGCGCCGCATAATGTCGAAAAGGTCAACCGGAAGCCACAGACTGCGGATAGAGTTTTTACTCTATCCTGAGGACTATAGCAAAGCTGAAACAACGTGTATATAGTTTTAAAGGTACTATATTTCGGCTAGCCAAACTAGCCTTCTTCAGGTGCCTAGATCTTGTAAGTGGAGAGTTCTAAAATAGGGGCTTTACCTCGGTGTAACAACCTCACAGACTGCGTCACAAAACTCCCTTTGTTATAAACTATGAAGAATTTGGGACTTAGAATATTTCCCGAGCACCCGAAGCAAATTTTACAAGGAATTGGGGAGCCTCTAGTTGAAAAAAATACTCACTACGCTCAGCGTAGGAATTGAATCCAGGAAGCTAAGATTTATAGAACGACCGACACAATCCTACCCAAACAGTAACCGCTAGACCACGAGTGACGAGATTATTGGCGCATGCTTAACTTTCGTTAGAGCTGTTAAACGAGAATCCTCTCATGAGCGAGGAAGGCTTCGAACAGTTCCCTTTATGTAACTCTGTAATATACACCAGTGACAAGACTGAATTTTTGTGAATGACGGTAATTTAGCTTTGAATTAGAGATAACCAACATGCATTTCAGTTATGAACACAGCAGATAAAGTTACACAGAGGTACACGAATTGACCACAAATACAATTAACATGACTGTAGAAAGAACAGTAGTGAAATATAGTGGCAGCTCTATCAGCAGGATGGACAGGATACAACTTATGATATGGGATAAATATAAACATTGAGACAATCATATTTTAGTACTCGGAACCTCCAGTACAACAGAACAGACCAGAAACTGTAAATTGTAGACGTGTGTTACATGAATAAGTAGTGTTTACAGTAAAAGGTCAAATTCTTTAATTTACATACAAGAAAAACATATCTAATGTTCATATGATGAAAAACAAAACTATTAAATTACGTAAATGTACTTGGGGAGCATAGAGTCCTCCCCTACCCCACTCCTAATAAATAATAGGAGTGGAGTACCACCCCTCCCCTGTGACCACGCCTCAGCATGGAATGTATGGAATGTAAAGCATGTAGAAAATAAAAATATAGAATGGTGACGCTTATGTGCATACAGCCCGAGTTAAGGCTGTTCCCGGCCTCTTGTTAATCAAAGTTAACTGGGAGATAGCACTGCTGGTAATGGTTGCATTTGCATACAAAATGTACATGAGGTCGTCACGCCTGATGAGTTTGCCCTCATGGTCAGTTGCACGTAGTCTGCCAGTGGTTAGTCCGCTTTGCGCATGTGTGCTCAAGGTCGTCATGTGACGAGTTTGTCCTTGAGGTTAGTTCTTGCGTTACTTACTTCTGACTTTGCTGGTGGAATTGCCCCACCCATCCATCCACCGCTAATTTGGGAGTTTTTAAGACATACAAGGTAAGTAGTTCTTCCACTGAGAAATCAGTGTGACTGGTGCTGGGGGTTGACCCGTGGCTAGGTTGCCATGGTTACCTCCTTAGTTGTTTGCCTCACCTTAGCACGGCTTAGCATTGCAAACAATGGCACCTACCCTCCATACATGTACCTTTTATGAACGAGTTAAAAAATCACAGCAGTGTTTTATCAGATCTACAAAGCCTCTGGCTGCACCCTCATGTTTGTAAATCTGATAACACCGCCACTCATTTATTAAACTTACATGTACATATACTTCGAAAACTCATGAATAATTAATAAAGCAAAAACAAAGGAAATCAATGACTCTGAAGACTTTTTATACCTGATAAAATTTCATCCTTATTTACATTTTCTAGGCCAAAATAAGTTGTATCGCCAAAATAACTTAAAAAAGGTCTCTTTACCCTCTTTACATGTGAATGTTTTTGAAGTCGTTTAATAAACTCGGAGCAAATTTTGGGCCTTTATCAGTGAATTTCTAATTAGGATGAAACTTTAAATAAAATTTCATCCTACAAAAATTATTTTCTTTATGTCATTCCCTTGAGATGTGCGTCTTTCTTTCATTGCATTCTTAAAGCATTTTTGAAGCCGTTTAAAACACTCATGCAACAGCACGTTTTATCAAGTCTAAAAATTATCGGGCTTTGCCCTCAAAGTTTTAAACTTGATAAAACACTGCTGTTCGTGTTTTAAACAGTACATAAAACACTTTGCCTTAAAAAGATATGAATGCACGTAATGTCTACAATACCCACCATTGCTGGAGGGATTTCTGATCTCAGTCTGCCAGTAAACATGTCACTCCACAATGCCCTCTGTAAAAAATGAATCACAAGTGTTTGTTTACCATCATCATTTTAATTTGTGTATGTATTATCATATCATTCCCAAAAAATAAATTACTGGTAATAATAAATGATCAAATTAAAGTGAATCTCGGCTGAAAAACAATATTTGCTCTCAAATGATTGTTATGCATGCCTTAGTCTGTTTCTGTATTTGTCTCCAGTAAATTGTACACTAGATGTCATTTACAATGTATGCACAGATTTTCCTGTGGATAAAACTCATTAGAATTTCCTACGAGTCGCCATCTTGGATTTTATGACGTCACAGTGTTGCCTCTATAGTTGCTTTACTTTATTGTAAAAAAAATACCTCTTTTGTTGTGTAACAATAGGGGCAACACTGTGATGTCATGAGATCCAAGATGGTGGTGCGCAGGAAATTCAAATGAGTTGTATCGACAGGAATATCGGGGCATAAATGACATCTAGTGTACAATTTACTGGAGACAAACACAACAGGAGACTTACAAAAAATGTAGGCATCCATAACAAACACTTGAGAACAAACATTGTTTTCAGCCTTTAAGTAATAATAGATATAAAAGGATCTAGAGAATCTTGAAAATAGAAATGAAGTTATGGATCTGGTCATACATCAGGGCTCTGACTTGCAATTGACACAGTTGCAAATGTGACTAAAACATTACGTTTGGCAACTACTGTAAACGTTAAATCAATTGTAGGGCTGTGTGCAAAAAGGGCATAAATGACTCTTGTTCACATTCTAAATTCCCCCTTAGAAAACATAGAAATTGAAGGAGAATTTTAGAATGTGATCAGGAGACACTTATCGGTACACCCTTTTTGTACACATCCCTTCAATTGCAGCTTAGTGACAGTTTTTTATTGGCCAGTAAACCATGTCACAATACTATGGCGACTACCATTTGCTGTCTGCAGGCGACTAGATTTTACTTGCTAGTTACAAAATGATGATCAAGGATTTTTTGAAATTTCAAAGGCCTGTACATTTTCCGCCAAGTGAGTCCACAACAAATTTTGACCATGAGATGACGTAAATCGTGGTAAATAAGAGTCCACACCACGGAAAACCAGAGTAAATTTGTTTTTTACAACAATATTAGAAAACGTACAAGGAAGTTTCGTTACAAAGCGTGACAGCTTTGAAAGAGCCAGCATTGCATGTCTATAACTTTCTCGCGTCAGCACCGTTGTCTGGACTCTCATTTACCACCGTACTTCAACCAATCAGATCGCGAGATTACCGGCAGTTGTGGTAAAATTGCACATACAGGTAAAAGAACAATATGCTAAGGAACAAAATGTTATTAACCACAATATTATTGGTCAACTGGTGTTTGGTGATATTCATGAGTGAACTCTTTACCTCAAATTCAGGTCGTGTTGACAACGCATCAGCTATTGCTTTAGCAGCATCCACACCAATAGTATTGGCCTCAAGGCATAGTGCCTGCATGTCCTTGCTGTTTTTGATTGCATTGCAGATATCAACAGCTGTGAATATAACCAGTTGGTTGTCAGTTAATATATCTGGAAAATGGCAGCTTTCCACTACTGATTATCTACATGTATAACATAGCTGGCTGTTCGGACCCTCTAATTAAAGTTTCACAAGCCATCTATGCTCCAATGGTTTTTCTCTGGGTTCTTCGGTTTTCCTCCCTCTGTAAAAATCAACATGCGAGTTGAGCATTGAGTGCAGAGAATATATGAATGTACAGTGTAGTAAGGAGTTTGTGTGGAGAATGCTCAGAGGTAAACAAAAGATTTGATTTGATTGATCTAGAATAGTTCAGTTTCGTATTCGAAAACTTAACTGCTTCATGTGAGGACTACAGACGGACTCATCTTCATAAATACCAGCAGAGAGATGAACTATTTACAGCTTTGTGTATTGTAAGTTGTAGTTGCAACTTCTATGCCTTCTTGCTGGTAGTTTTGATATTTAACTTCAGAATGAGACTACCACTGCGCAGACGAGTCTGTAGTCATCACAATCAGCGGCAAATTGCAAATAGGAAAGAGGTATATGTTATACAGATAACTTCTAATCAAGCCACCTACAATGTACAAAAAACACTCATAGATAAGCCACAATCTGACTTTATAATCAATTGAAGTTAGAAGTTCTCCTTTATCAGCAAGAAGAAATAAGGCATTACCAGTGATTGCATTACAAATTACATGTGAATGATTGGCTATTTTTTTCATTGTGTTGCAGCACCTCGCCCGTGCTAATTATGTACATGTATGCATGCGAGGAACAGTAGGACTTCAATATCAAGATGGCTACTGATCCAAAGAGGGCTAGAAATTTTGATTTTGATCAGGAAAGAGTAAATTATCAAGTATATTATCAATTTGCCTTTTATATTGTGTACATGTACCTGTAGTAAAAACTTAATAAAACGTACATGTATGACATTCAAATGAAATAAGAAAGAAAATATCAATTGTTTATTAATTTCTATCAATTGTTAATCAATTCTATCAATAATGCACTCACTCAGATTTTTGCTATCAATTTTTATCAATTTCTGATACCAATTGATAATCAATTAACAATAATTGATATCAAAAATTATCAATTGAGACCAATTATCAATTTTATCAATTGGCTACATCAGGACATGATACAGAGCAGTTTTCGATCGAGTGTCGAAAAGTAATTGCTTTCGAATTTGATTGGTCGGTTACCATGATTGCATTTACTTTGTCTCGTGATTGGTTGAAGTAAAACAAAACGTGAATTACTTAAGTGCGTGATTGGTTCACTGATGTTTTTACTTGCTCCTGTGATTGGCTCGCTGGTTTTGGTTTTACGATACTCAATTGAAAATCGCTCTATAGACAATATGTAGGTATATCTATATAATTTTTAGGTACCTGCAAAGGACCTATTACAACTGCTCTAAATGTATCACAATAACTTCTACCCGTAATTAACAAAAAATCGTGTAAACATTCTAAATTATCTAGCATTACAATTTACATGCACACATTTGTACATGTGTGTTTTGTCCGTGTTTGGAAACCCATTTCCGTTTTAATACCAGAAGAAATAACTACTATAACATTAAAAGAGATTCCGATACACTCACCGTCGTCTGCAGTATTTAGTTTCAGAGATTTTCCCTTAAAGCTGATCATGTTCACTTGGGCTACTTTCGTTTTTGCCAACAAGTTTGTCACGTCGCCAACGTTAACATCGTCGTTTTCCCGCGTCATTTTGGATTCTAACGAGTGCGATATTTCACAAGTGATATAAGACAATATGGAGAGATTGAAATATGCCGAAACTTTAGACCTAGGGTATTCAAAACCAAACTTTTGCAGTAACTTGCCGAACACCACAACCATGTGCAGAAGCCGAAGGTCCAACTGACCGGCCGCCAACATTGACGAGGACTGGGTCTAATCTGGAATCCGCTGATCTAGGACAGGCGCAGCCAGAAGCCAAAGAAAATTGGTTTTGGGTTCCCTGTGGCTACGAAGTGAAAGTTTGATAAGTCCTGGAATGAAAATTTAGCGATACTGTGCTCTAAATATACTCAAGAAATAAATATTAGTAGTTATTTGAGTGTTGTATGGTGTTTTTACGGGGAAAATGTTCTATTTAGTGAGTTTTAATAGCGAAAGAGAATTTCGGGTCACTTTGTGCTGCATTAGGCCTACCCCGGGTCCTAAAGTTGCCTTAAGTCGCCTTAAGTTGCCTTAAGTTGCCTTAAGTTGCCTTAAGTCGCCTTAAGTCGCCCAAAATTGCCTGAAGTTGCCTTAAATCGCATCAAGTCGCCTTAAGTTTCCACATTTTTTACCTCGATTTTGCTTAAGTCGCCTAAATTCGCCTTAAGTTACCCAAAATTACGGCAACTTTAGGACCCGGGGTAGGCCTTGCATTGAATCAGGGCTGAGTAGACAGTAGTTGAGGAGACAAGTATTCGTTTCTAAAAAGCCAACATTATTTCCTTTGCTGACAATCTATTTATTAACTTGCTATTCTTTGGACTCTTTAAATTCATCCATATTTGAAATAAGTTCCAAAAAGCTTTCGAGGCAGGGCAGTCCCGACGAAGAGGTGTGATAATCGGTTTGTTTCTGCTATTGATCAGGTGGACACAAGTGGCTTAAGTGAAGCTTTACTAGGGAGTATGTGATGAATAATTTTGTACTGAAACATTGACAGTCTTTTATTAGCTCTTTTCAGTTAGCTCTTTGTACTAGTGTTGTGGCGATTAAAGGAAATGTCTCTTGAATGGTGTCTAAGACGCTTTTTAGATGTTTGCAATTCTCTTTTTTCTTGAACCGCTATATACCTCTTATTAACTAGAACGCGCGCTCAGTTTGTAATATCTCAGTTTGGCTTTATCGGACCTGAGCAAGCGAGTTTAATAAGGTGTTTATCAGTGTATAGCTCAAAAGTATTCCGAAAACCTGCTTTGCTTCAATTTTGTGTCGGCGTACCAATCATAGTTTAAGTTAACTAGCCATATGATACTGAGGTATTGAAGCTTTCCGACGGAACAAGTCAGTGAAGTCGGAAAGCGTATTCATAACGGCTTAAGAGCATCATTGAGTAAGGTGTCGTAGTTTTGTTTATATTTGGCATGTCATTGGTGACAAAAGGCCGGCATGCAACTTTGGTGCATGTATATAACGAGCAACTTCAGAGAGCAATTCATATCATGCTCGCCGTTCGCGCAGCGTCCGGAAGGCAAATTTTATTCAACTTGTAATTATTTACTAGAGAATTATTTTAAGGTCTTATCTCCTGAGACCCTGTGCTACTGCATTCGTTCGGGGAATATGTTTCCCAGAGTTTTTTTGCATAAAGAAGGTTTTATCTCTGTGTTTTTCGTATCGGGCGGAGCGCGTTTTTAGATTATGTTATTTCCATTTAGACAATCTTATTGATGTAAACTTATCATAGTATAAAACACGTAAGTGTGAATCATTAGTGTTAAGTCATTGGACACTCTAGCACTGTAAAACTTAATATTATACAGTTACGTGTGAAGTTGATTTTTCACCTGTAAACCGTGAAGACTTGGACACATGTACACTATAAGCTATTGTGATGCATGTAAAGTCATTATCGACACAATTAAGTCGTTGTGCAGACACACCTAAGGTGTAAAGCTGCTATATAGATACATTTCGAGTGCCGTAAACTGAGTCATTGTAGACACACGTATAATTATAGTCATTGTGTGTAGACACACACGTAAGTGTAAATCCAATATAGATGCATCAGAGTATAAGTCAGTGTGGCACACATATAGCCACTGTGCACAGACACATGCAGGCGGTAAGCTATTATAGATACACGTGGTGTGTAAATCGTTGTGGACACACGTAAGCCGGGTACAGCTATTATAGATACTCATTCTATTGTACTCGTAAGTAATAATCATTGCGGACACGCGTAAAGTAATTTTGGACACATGTAAATCATTGTGCATAGACACACATATAAGGTGTTATGCTATTACTGATATATCCATGTGAGTGTAAGTCTTTGTGGACACATGTAAGTCCTAGTGCTTAGACTCATGTAAGTGTAAAGCTGTTTTAGGCAAGTCTTTGTAGACACACGTTATGTACAGCTATTATACATGTATGTATGTGTAAGTCTTTGTGGACACGTAAGTCATTGTGCACAGACATACGTAACGTTGTAAAGCTATTATATACCCATGCGAGCGTAAGTCTTTGTGGGCACATACATGTAAGTCCTAGTGTTTAGACACTGTAAGTGTAAAGCTGTTTTCGATACACGTGAAGTCTTTGTAAACACGTTGTGTACAGCTATTATCGATACATGTATATGTAAGTGTCAGTCATTCTGCATCGGACATACGTAAGGTTATAAAGCTATTATACATACATGTGAGTGTTAAGTCTTATGTTCACACTTAAATGTACAGCTATTATAGATACACATACACTAAGTTATTGTGGACACACGTGAAGTGCATAGTTATTGTAGACATAGATGAAATGTAACCTCATTGGACACACAAGGTGTTAAACTAATATAGACAAAGTGTAAGTGTCGTTGGACACACGAATAGCGTAAAGCTGTTAGGACACACGTGAAGTGGAAGTCTTTAGACACACGTGAAGTGTAAGTTGTTGCAATACACGTGAAGTGTAAGCTGTTGTAATACACGTGAAGTGTAAGCTGTTGCAATACACGTGAAGTGTAAGTCACTGTGATACACGTGAAGTGCCGTAAGTCTTTGTGACACACGTGAAGTGTAAGCTGTTGCAATACACGTGAAGTGTAAGCTGTTGCAATACACGTGAAGTGTAAGCTGTTGCAATACACGTGAAGTGTAAGCTGTTGTAATACACGTGAAGTGTAAACTGTTGTAATACACGTGAAGTGTAAAGTCATTGACACATGTGAAGTGTAAGTCACTGTGACACACGTGAAGTGTAAGTCTTTGTGACAAACGTGAAGTGTAAGTCTTTGTGACACACGTGAAGTGTAAGCTGTTATAGCACTAGAAGTGCAAGCTATTATAGCACGTGAGTGTAAGTCATTATGATACACGTGACCCGGGAGGGGGACTCCCATATAAAAGGGGTAGGGATGCTCGTCGGACATTTTCGATTTGACCCCTAAGAGGTACTAAAATGGGCGTGGCTCAAGCTTATTTTGACCCCTAAATGGTACCGATAAAAACATGCCAACATTTTAAACTTTCGATGCCTTATATTGATGTTGTATTATCAAGCACATTCTTCCTTGTTGTTTTTAAAAGCACTGTCAAGTTCTCTAGCATTTCGGTGACACGCGACCCCTAAAAGGTACCGCTTTACATAGATATGTCTGTGTTTGATCGTGGATACCCTAAGTGGTACCAAACTCCTGATTTTGACCCCTAAAAGGTACGACGAGCATCCATGTACCCCTCACATAAGGGAGTCCCCCCCCCCGGGACACGTGAATTGTAATTGTAAGCTATTATAGCACGTGAGTGTAAGTCATTGTGACACACGTGAAGTGTTAAGTCATTGTGATACACGTGAATTGTAATTATATGCTATTATAGTACGTCAGTGTAAATCATTGTGACACACGTGAAGCGTAAGTCATTATGACAGACGTGAAGCCTAAGCTATTATAGCACGAAGTGTAAGTCATTGTGACACACGTGAATTGTAATTTTAAGCTATTATAGCACGTCAGTGTAAGTCATTGTGACACACGTGAAGCGTAAGTCTTTGTGACACACGTGAAGCGTAAGTCTTTGTGACACACGTGAAGCGTAAGTCATTGTGACAGACGTGAAGCCTAAGCTATTATAGCACGAAGTGTAAAGTTATTGTGACACACGTGAATTATAGGCTATTATAGACGTAAAGGGCGGGAACTCTTTATGGAAGTTATAGTACTTGTTTGTTTGTAAGTTACGTTATAATAACTCTACTATTGTCGTTGCACACCTCGGCGACAGTACATTAACACACTCCATACAGTTGTATTGTTGTTGATGCGGTAAAGAGTTATGAACCAAAATAACCATGGCTTGCGGCTATTGGCGGCTATTGTTCAAAAAGCGATTTGGCGGGCCAATATTGCGTGCGCATACCTGAGAAAATGGTCTATTCAGGTCACCTGACTTTTCCCTTGAGTAATATTTTCTTGTTTTTCTTTATTCCAAGAGGAAACATACGAATTTCTCTAATTGGATTGAACAAAGCACTGAACCGATCCTCTGGAGAGCTGTCACATGATCTGATTTGGGACAACAAATGTACAAGCTTAATCGGTCTATTTATCGTTTAAGATTGCTTGTTCCACTGACGTGAAATTGGCTTTACGTTTTGGTTTCAAGTTTGACACGTTTTTTTCGGTGGCCATGTTCGATTTTCCCGCGAATCGATCCTGTTGTTACTCCATGAATGGTATATCAACCCGATATCAACATGGATCGAGGCCTTTATAACCTATGAATTTTTCTTGATCTCAAAAAGGCGTTTGATACCGTAAATCATGAGATTCTATTGGGTAAACTCATGGCTTATGGTATCAAAGGACATGCCCTAAGTCTTATTAAGTCTTACTTAAACAATAGAATGCAAACTTGCCAGGTAAACGGCAATCTCTCTGATCATAGAAAAGTTACCTGCGGAATCCCTCAGAGGTCAATTCCTGGTCCATTCCTGTTCTTACTTTTTTAACGACCTGCCAAACTGTCTCGAGCATACGGCTACCCCTAGGATGTTGGCAAAACAATTCGGACGAAGCAGAAGTGGGCCTGAATTAATTATGACCTAACTAATATTAAGAAATAGCTCTCAGCAAATAAACTAAGCCTGAATATAGCTAAAACAGAGTACATCTTAATTGATTGGATCTAGACATAAAATACATAATATTCCAGTAGAACCAAATGTTGTCATTGGCGGTGATCCTGTCAAAAGAATAACAGATTGTAAGGTAGGAAAAAACATATTGACGAAATTGCCAAGGAAGTATCATCTGGAATTGGTGCTATCAAAAGGCCTAGAGATTTTGTAGACCGTGATACGCTGACATCTGTATATAACGCCTTAGCGGTTCACCCCACTTCGACTACTGTTGTGAGGTTTGGGATTCGATGGGAGTGGCCTTGCCCAACGCTTGCAAAAGCTTCAAAACAGGTGCGCTAGGGTAATTATGCGCTGCAAAAACGAAACTGGGCAGTCAGAAATAGCTCTACGCTCTCTTGGCTGGATTACTCTGGCTGAACGTAGTAACCAAACTAAGGCTATATTAATGTTTAAGATTCTTCATAATTTAGCACCAAGTAGTTTGTCTAATATATTCGTATGGAATCATATGCAACCAATAGTAATTACAATTTACGAAATTCTACCACAAAGGTTGCTCTTCCCCTACCAAGAACAGAATTCCTAAAAAATAGCTTAAGCTATAATGGTGCAAAATTATGGAACTCCGTACCCAATGAAGTGCGTGGTTGTGAGTCGCTGGCTTCGTTTAGCAACACAATTGTATCGCTTGGCCTTAGGCATAAATTATGTCTTATGATCTTTTTATTGATAGAATTATTAGACACGCAGACTAAGTATAATATTAAATAGTATTTGATAATTAGAGTAATTAAATTCATGATATATCTTAATGCAGCACTTATTTTAGGAATTAGCTTAGGAACATATTGTAATTTATCATCATTGTATTTTTATTTCATTTTTTTAAGCACCCCCTATTGGAAACCAGCTTTATATATGTTGAATTAGGTCAGCATGCGGGATAAATAAAGTTGATCTTATCTTATCTTAGTTCCAGCTTCTCCTTCGTTCGCTCCGTAAACTGGGTCTTGTGGGAAAGAGACTGGGCCAGTATATTTTACATGCGTATGCTCAAAGCTGTCCAATCAGAAATCAATCAGAAACGAATTCGCTAAAACAAACGAAAAATGTGCCTACTCCTGAAAGACAATGTTCATTAGAAAAAAAACATTCATCCCTATTCATATCAATACAATGACACCAAATGAAACACAAAGGCTCTTATGATATACTTTGGTTTCAGATTTCCGCTTCCTCTTTCTGACCGACAGCGTATTGCTGGTTGCACGTGACACGGCGTGACATCATCCGCCAAGATTCCTCGTTAGCATGTTTTGCTCAGTGTCCTCCAACATGGCCGCCATGGCTTTGTCATTTGAATCTCTGGGGATTGATTGCAAACCAAGAATATTGGAATAGGAAAATACATCTAGCGGAGATTACACACCAGTTTCAAGGCTTTCCTTTGTCCTCTTATTGCCACAGGAACTGTAGGACAAAGCAGCGCTAATGGCCGTAAAAATACTCCAAATTAACCTCCGAGACCCGCTACCCTGGGGTTAATTGTGCAACGCCGATGCTGAAACGGAGGTTGGGACTGAGGAAGTTAACTATCCCAAGGGTAAATAAAGAAGCATTCAGAGTCCCGGCCTCTCTTTCGGCCGCTCCGTAGACTGAGAGGTCGTGGGAAAGAGAGTCCAGTCTCCTGGCTATGAGTAGCGGTGCTTTATCGGATTTACAATCTCGAGCCGGTGGCGAGGTGTACATCCGATAAAGCACGAGGTGTACATCCGATAAAGCACGAGGTGTACATCCGATAAAGCACGAGGTGTAAATCTGATAAAGCACGGACACGAATTCTGTATGTGGCTTGATCATCAAACGTACGTATGTATAAAGTCGTGTTTTTCAGCTATTTTAGCCAATTTCGGGCAAGAAAATCGAAGTTAAAGTTTATGCAAATTAGGACAACTCTGTATCAGATTTACAGATCACTTTATATCGCATGTTGATTTCCTTAGTTTTTCTCCATGAATTACGAGTTTGATAATTATATATACAGAAAGTCCGGAACATTTATGATCCGGCGAATATCACACAATTATTTCAATGCATGAAATGATTTTATCAATAAAACCGGCATGAACGTTGCTGGTAATTATTAACTAAATTTCACTTAAATTAAAGATGATCAATTATATTTAAAAGATGTATTAATACTGGTAGAACGCTTTCCTGGCTTGTTGATGATTCAGGAAATATTACAGATGGACTCAACGCACATGACTCGATAGATCTTTCCTGGTTTACTCTCTGTTTAATTTGAACAGTGCGATCAAACCGGTTTTGAAATCCGACTCGTGTAAATTCCGATTTCTAATGGAACTACAGTACTGAATTACACGTGGTATCTCGTTAGATAAGGGGGGATTACAGTTAGATTTGTAGGAAAAGGGGTGAGAATGGAGGATGAAATAAAAAGAGGAAAACAGAAATTAGTGCACACCTTAATTATTAACCAAAAACCTCAATTTTAATTCTTCATAAAACCTCCTTTTTTCCTATTTACTCAAAACAAATCAAATCCCCCTCCCCCAATTTTCTTCTTCTAAAAGCCATGAAAACATCCAGAAAAATTCTAATAAACTAAGTGAACCTTCAACTGCAACTTAAATGAAGCGAATTTAAAATAACATACAATCCCAATGAGAAATAGCGTAAAAACTACGCAAACGTGGAAAAAAAATCGCATTCAACTGTAATCCCCCTTAATGTGTCTTTACCGTCAAAGAGCTAGTGTTTTTCCTGGCATCATGTTGCATATTATGGGCCGCCCATAAACCACCACAGTAATCTTTCTTTCATATATTCATATTCAGTGAGTACAAATAATACATTTGTCAATCGCGACTAGATTTGAATCAACTGAGCACTAATCACCGGGCAAGCCATATGCTGATAACTGTAACACAGGGGGTCCACATAGCGTGTTTGTGCGGACCGTATTTTCCAATAAATAAATAATAATAATATTAATAATAAATAAAATTAAACTTTCGGTAGGAAATATATAAGGATTATCGAAGTATCGAAAAATCTCGCGAAGAATGTACGGCAATACTAAAATAAACATAAGTTTGCCTCACTGATGTGTTTTGTCTTCCTTGTGGCTTAACTGACACCATGTTTGCGATTTGGGAGGGTTCTGCGTTCGCTGTTCACTCTACCTCAAGGCACTTCCTGTTTATTTAAATATGCATGTTCCTTGCGATATTTGGCGACACTTTGAACCTCTCGGTAACCGGCCCATATATTTCCTATAAAATTAAAATATCAATTCGATTCCAACAATAGCAACAAAAGGGTAACCGTTACTTGCATACTAACTCCGATCCTGTAAACTCATGGATTCAGTGATAATAACACGTGACAGCTTCTGGTATTAAAGCCAGCTATTGACATTTCCGCTGTTCATCGGTTAATCGCCACGAGGTCTGCTGATACGATGCAGTCTCTTCTTTCCTTTCATTATGCCCCACCTCGCCGTTGGAATGGCGTCATATCAACTAGCACTCTAGATTCCTAGAATATTTAACACCGGAAAACACTTTAAATCGTCACTTTATTTAAACCATGTCACGGAGCTGATCGTTTGTAATTTCTTCTGCGGTGGCATTTCTCGTCTGCTCTCTGACCGGGCTCTGACCGGGCTCTGACCATCTGTTCTATCTGATTCTTCCTCGCCACATTGATAACTACAATTCACTGAAGTGCAGCATTCTTGGAATGATGCCTGTTTTATGTATGCGTTTAATTTAATCACGACAACACGACCGTCTCTAGAAGAAAGGGCATCGATGTCGGTATGTAGTAAGGAACTTTTCATTCATTCATTAGATTAACAAACGAAAACAACTGTAGTTAGGTTTTACAACTCTATTCTGGGATTTCTGGGATGTGATTACAAGAGCTTTTGAGGGAGTGATCAGATCGACTTTATGGTTCAAATAACAAGTTTCGTTCCCAATGCCGGTTCGCGCTTGAGATTCATAGAAATATCTGTTACCCAGAAACTATTCAGGTTCAATTAAAATCTCCTTCGATTGTCTACTTTTATTTTGTTCTAAAAGCGAAATTAGTGCTAGGAAATATTATCATTGTTCCCAATTCCGCCTTGTTTTGTGACCGTATTAACCAAGCGAGCACGCCATGCTGAGTTGGACCGGGGGGGGGGGGTTGGACTTACATGAAAACCGCGCAGTTTTTAGCTTTCTCTGAGCGATTGAACAATTAACCTTTAAAGTGTATATAAGCCCAATTTTTTTTATCATTACAATCGATTCTACATCAAATAATTCTTTTGTATCTCCATAGAAACAGTATTTTGTACAATAGAGTAGATATTGTAAAGCGCTTTTGGATTTTTAGTAGAATTAGTGCTATACGAATAAATTATTAGTAGTAGTAGTATCATATTTGCCTCTATCATAAGTATTTTAACTAGATTTTAACCAATGTGTGTAATAATATTAGATTAGTAATTAATAGTTTTTATTGTGTAAGTTGTTATATTTTTATATTTTAATACCTTAGCTCTTACTTTGAAAGTTTCAATGTTTTACTTTGAGGATCACAAGTTTATTAGCTTCGCAATTACGTGCTACCCTAGTTAAATAAAGATATTATTACTATTATTATTATTCAGTAAGTAAATAGTAGAATATTTCTTGATTTGAGTGTTGCGTCTGTGAAGAGTTTAATATATATATACAAGGTTCGAATATGCTATTGCTAATGTGGGATGTAAAACAGGAAATGTTCTGTCATTTCTTTCCCCTTGTAAATGAATTCAGTATTTTCTGATTTAGACAAAATATTTAGTAAAGTCACTGATATAAGCTTTAAATGTAACATAGATGTTTGTAAAAGGTTCATTTCTCTTGACCAGTACGTTTTTGTATAACAAGAGTCTCCTCTAAAGCTAAACTCGGGCCTGTGAGACAGGTTGAGTACAATTTTAGACCCCTCCTCTTACCTCTTCTCAACACAAGAAGCCCGCCCGGTACGTTTCGCATTTTTTTTCTTTTATATGGGCAAGGCTGAATTGTGGAAAAGGTTTGATGACAGTGTGCTGTGACCTTCCGAAATCCAAATTTCTTTCTTTTAGACTTCCGCTGTGGACATTTCTAAAAGTTGTAACAATAGTCCAAGAAAGATCTGTAAACTCTTATAATGAACGCTGTATATCGTAAATAAACAAGAGCCCATCTGGGCTTTCACTCGGGCCACATGAGATTGAAGATGAAATACACTTTCATTTAAAATCCTCTTAGTAATATTAACCAAAGGGAAGAATTATTAGCTGAATTTAGCAGTCTTTAGGAGTGGCCGGTAGCGCGGTGACTTTCATTCTCTGCTTCCCTAGTATATATGTAATTTAATACTTTTGTTTTTCTCGTATGTTGACCTTTTAATTTAAACACTACTTATTCATGTAACACACGTTTACAATTTAGTCTGCTGTTCTGTTATACTGCAGGTTCCGAGTACTAATAGATGATTGTCTCAAATGTATGTTTATATTTGTACCATAGATGATTGTCTCAAATGTATGTTTATATTTGTACCATATTATAAGTTGTATCCTGTCCATCCTGTGATGGAGCTAGCTATGTCAATTTGTGTGCCTCTATGTAACTTTATCTGCTGTTCTTGCCATTACGAGTCCATCTTGGTATTTGTTGGTTATCTATATTTAAAAGCTTTACCCACATTCCCAAAACTTCAGTCTGCTCATTATATTAAAGAACTAAGGGAATTGTTGGAAGCCTTTAATTTCTCGAATCAAAACCTCGGCGGTGAGATGTTTCTTGTTACTCGGGCTGCCTGTGGCAGCGCCGAGTCTTAAAATGCAAGTCGTTATTATTTTTATTTTTAATTGGTGTCAGACGGCTTCTGCGCATGCGTTAAAGGTCAAATTCAAACCAATCAGATTGCACTGTGCTGGTCACGCAACAATCGCCAGGTTAAATGTATTTACATAAGTGAATACAGTAAATCACAATGGTCGACCCGCGAGGGCGAAAGCCTTCCAACAGGCTCAGGATATTTCAACTGGCGCTCTTGTTGACCATAAAAATACATGAACAACCAGGAGCCGTAATACATTCGATCAGCGCTGTTTGGACAGAGCCAATGTACATTTAGAAACGTAAGCGAAATACAATATCCAAACACGTTTGGATATCAACGGGTATCGAATTATAATCAAAGGTTAGATCTCGTCAGGCGCGCTCAGATAAGAAAGTTCAAAGCTCTCAGACAAGGCGAGACAAGGAGATATCACTTTCAACGAGTCATTGTCAGAAATCTATTCCATCGTGGGCGGTCTTGTACAGCTAAGGCATGTTTTACGACAGAATAAGAGTCTTTCTACTGGATTGAGAGCTCGAGACATTATACATGTCGGCTAATATGGGGAAAACTGAAACAAAAAATGAACTTTGACGGCAGAAACCCTCAATTGAGCCAAGCAGCGCTAGCTGAAATAGGGCATATATATAATATCTGAGACGTTAAATTACGTTACTGTGAAGAGGATCAAAATTCAAGTTTTGTAGCTTGAGACTGTCTTCTGCCGTGACTCGTGAGAGAAATTGGAAAAGATCTAGCTGTTTCATTCAGACACTGGCAAATTTATTGAAAGCTACGGGCTTACTTTATGAGATTATTATTCATTGTGGAATGAAAGGAAACAGGTTAGCTGAAAGTTAAGTTCGAGGTAGGCTTCGACTTTCATTCCGATTCAGTGCATATGTGCACGAAGGTGGGTGCACTACCAAAAGATCCAAAACGAAAGTTCAGTTACGTAAGTACTGTAAGTAAACTCTTTTTGATTTGAATAAATTTCCTCTCAGTTTGTCTGTTAATGTACTTTTCCTTCTAATTATCGCTTTATTTAACATCTGATTTAGAGTATGCGTACCTCAGAATAAATTATTTGAAAGGTCAACTGAATTCTTGTGTCGATAAGCGCAAATGTTTTTTGTGAAACAGTCTGTGTATATGAGAAGCGGCTTAATAGAAGAGCTTTCTCATTTATAGGAATTACAATTGTTTTTCTTGCTATGAAATTTATGTTTCATTTCACATTTATTCATACAGTTTTAGCCGGACATTTCCCCGAGTTTTTGATCTATTTTCAATCAAATTCAAAGTCTGAATATGTCATTGTATTGCATTTATACACTTGAATTGCCAGTATTCTGTTGTTCGAATCCTGCGTTCTCATAGTCATGCCATAAAAGCGATTAATAGACCAGTCTGTTTTTTTGACGTTCTCACTGGCGAATTAAAGCACGACTTGATACTAAGAGGATTTCAAATGAAAGTGTATTTCATCTTCAATCTCATGTGGCCCGAGTGAAAGCCCAGATGGGCTCTTGTTTAAGTTTACCTTGAGAGTTGAATATTGCTTGGGTCATCATAAATTATTCTGTGCTGGCGAGCGACAGTGTTGCTCTCACAGTTCAGGAGTTCAGATGTCTTCAGACTTCGATAGGGGATAGTAACCCATAACTGCTCAACCACAGTATATATATTTACTAGTAAATCGCTATATTTCGCTATAAATCAGCTATTTAGTATACCTGTATAACGCGGTACACAGAGAGATCGTACGATACCGGTAAACCAGCCAAAAATGCGGGCAAAATTATTTTAGTGTTGGCCTACCGATCACGGTGTTTGCGCTGGTATGTATAATGACCGAGAGTAAAATGAAATGTGCCATAAAACCTACGAAACGTACCTCAAACAAGCTGATAGCGTCCGCAGAAGCTGGCGACTGGACTGGAGATAAATCTATTAGCGGCAACAATTAATGCATAATTTAACGCATGCGCAGAAATTTTGTTGCACTGAACAAAAACAAAACGGCCTGCAGATTTAGATTCGTGCTGCCATAGGCAGCCCGAGTAACAAGTCAGAGATGCAAATTTTAAAAGGAAACATTTTGCGGACGATAAACCGGTTCTGGTAATGATAACATTCTATGGTGACGTTTTATAGCATTATGCATCTTCGTTCCCTATTGCGTTACTTTGTTTTACGGAATTTAAAAAGAACAGTAATAAAGTAAAGTAAAGTAAAGCAACTTTATTTAACGTCAGTAAATCGTGACAGTCTGGTGAGATTGATAAACTTGAGGCCGACGGGAGACCTACAATTTTACGTCCTTATCCGAGAAGACGTGAAGGTCTAACCATTTGCAGTTGTTTCACAAAGGCAGTACCTTCTACTAAGTTATTTTAAGACCCTGATGATGGCTAGTGTTGGTCTGGCCGGCGTTTGAACCCGCGATCTCCCGCTTGACAGACCAGAGCTTACTGACCACTGAGCTAACCGATCCGATGTATTGTATGGTACACCTATTCATCGCTTTCTTTGGTAAAAACGATAGGGAGTATCCCCCGGGGGGGGGGGGGGGATAGGTTCGTTATATCGAGGATTCGTTATAAACGATTCTCGGTTATAGCCCTTTTCCAGCAAAAGCACCAAAATGTTCGTTATATAGTTGCGGTTTTCTACTAACAATTCAACAAGATTGTTAGATCCTGACTTTGGAGTAACCCACGGAAGTAAATGCAGAATGAGCCTCAAAATTATGTTTGTTATAACGGGTATTTCATCATAATCGGGTTTGTTATATCCGGGATCTAATCCATACAATCTACTGTATTTTTGCTGGACTCAAACAACATGTTCATCGTATCGGAGACTTCGTTATAACCAGGTTCGTTATAACGGGATTCCACTGTGCGTTGAATAGAGATTGCGCTTGGAATGTGACAAATTTTCAGAATTGATGAGATGCAAAAGTGAAACATGCACCTCTCCGGTGAAAGATAAGCGAATGTTCAAGATTATAAAACGGTAAAAAGGCAAACAAAGTATTCTGTATGGATGTATGGATATATTCAAATGCGCTTCACGTGTTTATTTTTGTGATACGGACTGATATTGCGGCGCAATGTGCTGCCGTGCAGTTTACAATAATGAGTGATTGTTAGTACCTCAGAATACCACTCCAGGCTGTTTTGTCAGGAGACGCCGGGACTTCAGTCACGCAATACCACTCCAGGCTGTTTTGTCTGGAGACGCCGGGACTTCAGTCACGCAATACCACTCCAGGCTGTTTTGCCAGGAGACGCCGGGACTTCAGTCACGCAGGAAATATTAATATGTGGTGTTCACGTGGCCAGTGCAATCTGATTGGTTGATGGCGTTGGGTCTAGGATTCAATGACGTCACCAGAGTTCAATGTTCAAAACGTCAAACCACGAAAGAAAGGAAACACTAACATGTTAAGACTCGGTTCCAGTACCTAGTATACTGCTTGCCGAGTAATAAATAATGCCCGGTTTTACGTCAAGCATTAGAAGATTCGAAATACAAACTTTTATGACTCATAGACGCAATACTCAGATAAAAAGGCATTCAGCTGTTCAACTATTTACTTGATATAGAATCGGGGGAAGGAGGGAAACTGAGGAGCGAGGAAGAAGAGGGGAGGGGTAATCTCTCTCCTTCTTTCCCGCTCCCCCTGCGGTGGCCAGGCTAGAGACCAGACGAAATACCGCTGCATCCTCAAGCAAATATCTAAAGGCGGTGAAAAGCAAAATCTCACCATCAACGACAATCTATTCGGTCTGTAGATAGTGAGAATCAAAAGAATCTGGAGTAAGAAGGCCAGTAAATGGCAATATTTAATAACATTTCTATGGGATTGTTTTAGTCTTCCATTTTCAACGTAAATGTCTTCTTGTACTCCTGCCAGTCCTATATCTACCATTAAGAAATACAGTAACTGTCATCAACTGTACTAAGTCGCAATCTTTCCTGGGACGCGGCATGTAGGAATACTGCAGGAAGAATTCTGCTGGTCAAAACGAACAGTGGCAAGTCCACGACTCCAGCTCATTTTAGCTGTTTACATCTTCCGTCTGTGATTTTAATTTCACACACATGATCCGCCATCGATGTAGTTCAAAAGGCGGCAATCGTGACGTCATACATCCGGGGGATGAGTAGCAGCGAGTGAAAAATGTGGATTTTATGAATGGATTAGATTATCCTCTCTAGTCCATGTAATAAAGTATTGTTATCCCTCTTTTAAGGAAACCCATTCATCAAACATTGGCAAACCCAGATACCTCGAGGAGATTTTCAACCTACGGTCTGTTTCTAAAAAGCGCGGGAAATCTTCCTTATGGCTGCACGTACGCCAATCGACTTTCGTATCCAGTCCCCCGAAGGAAGCCTCTCGAACGTGAGCGATAGTAGTCAGTGCAGTGACTATGGCTACTCAGCTCTCCACGCAGCCGTCATATCACGTGATATTGATCACTTGGATTCACTGTTAGCGATTGGTTGTGAGTTAGAGCTAAGAGATTCCAATGGATTCACGGCGCTGCATGTGGCAACGTTGGAGAAGTCATCAGAAGTGGCTACGAAACTCATCAACGCCGGTAGCGATCAAACTAGTCTTACTTTGGTAAGTACCAAATCTTTTGAAATTACAGTGGAACCCCGCCTAACGGACACCCCGGTATAACGGACAGCCCGGTATAACGGACAGTTTTATAAGTCCCGGCGGAAAGGTGATACATTTTCTGTCAAAAAGACCCCGTTATAATGGACACCCGTTATAACGGACAACGGACACATTTTTACAGCCCTAACAGAAACATTTAATACAAAATCAACCCCGTTATAACGGACAGTCTGAGTCAAAGCAAACAACCGTCACGGACCTTTTCGCTAGGAAATAACAGTTTTGTTTGCGAAAGAACAACTGTATCGCTATGAAATTGTTCGTGAAGATTTAATCCTGATTAGAGACGAATGGAAATGAATACATTTGCAAGAGGATAAACATTTTGTTAGAAAAAAAACAAAGTTTCACTTGATTATCAAGGTTATATGTTTTGCTTTCATTTGAGACGTTTCAAATGTTGCGTTATTGATGTGTATGCTATAATAGAGGTTTATACAGTATCTGTAAGAAACCCCGTTATAACGGACACCCCGTTATAACGGACACTTTATCTTGTCCCTTCGGTGTCCGTTATAACGGGGTTCCACTGTACCTATTTTGTATCACTGCCGGAAGAGGTATAGATAGTTGGAACAGATGTTCGAATTACCTCTCCCTCTTTATTAGTGTGTTATTATCATCATCATTATTATTATTATTATTATTATTGTGTTGTTATTTGTCTTTTTGATGGTGAAGCTTAATAGATAACGGCAGGGGTTGGGAACCATCCTTCAGGTTTTCAAGGACAAGACTGTTTAGTTTTAATCAGGGAGGCGATTGAATTTCGAGAGTGATCAGTTAAACGAAAATGCTACACCCCTAATTCAGCATGTTGACGTTGTGAAGGAAAATCGGAGAACCCGATGCCACAAATCGTAGCGAGCTACCAACAAATTTTCGGTGTCCCAGATATTGATCTCCCCTCCCGTGTAAAGAGTTCGTATGTCATAAAGATTGCATTACGGATTACACACATCAACTTGCATGCTAGCTACGTTTGTTGTTCTCGACATTTTGGTTCGACAGAAACATTCAATTGTTCTACAATAAGCAAGGCGTAACCCGCCAAGTCATGAAGTATTTTAAACATTAGTCTAGCCTTAATTTGAGCCCTACGTTCGGCTAGAGTGATCCAGCCAAGTAAGTATAAGGCTATTTCTGATTGGCCGGATGTCTGGGAAAGAATTCGAAACGAAGCTAAAGAACGGCACCAGGAAGATTGGGAAGCGTTGGTTCAAAAGTATGAACACGATGGGGATAGTCATGAAGTTGCTGAAATCAAAGCCAGTAACGATTTGGTTCCTACCTATAGAAAAGACCTAAGAGAAGTGTTGTACGAAGATATGAAATGAATTCACAGCTTAAAGAAAAGATCCTGATTTCCGAAAAATCTTGGAAACAAAGCAAAACTTGATGAACATGGAAGATTATGGATGGCAAGAAGCAACCGAGGCTGCAATTCACCACCGAAAATTCTTGTTGAATAAACAATTCCAAAAACAACCTATTCCGGAACAGAGTGTTCCTGTGATGAACAATACATTTGTACCTTTTAGAAATAAGTTTTATTAAGTCGATTTCTATTAATAAATGTCTTTAAAAATATTCTTCCTCTTGTCATCGTTTTAATATAAGCAATCAGTAAGCAGCATTTGTCAACAAGAAAAAAATCAATTCAATGAAACATAAATTAGTGTAATCTTGTAACACGGTACATTATATCAACCCAAGAACTGAGAAATAAGAAAGTTATCAACTCCGCGACGATAAGGAAAACGAACTGTAAATTTGTGTTTTTGTGGTTTGTTTTTATTCGTATGGTAATTATAGTTCAGTTTTAGAGAATAATTTGCATCACAAGTGTTTTCCTCAAAACAATAGGCCCTTCAGTTGTCGCTAATCCCTAAGAACAATAGCAGAGTTGATCTTATGAGTCACAGTGGATTTTGAGTTATGAGTTATTAACTGTAAAGGAAAATAATAAAGACAGTTTAGAGCCTATCACGAGTAGTTTGTTCTTACTATTTACGCTACAAAGGGGTTTAGATATTGCGAGATATTTATTATATGTATTCAGGGCCGATCGCTCCTGGTTTTAGAGACGACCCCAAACAATAGGTTTTGCCCAAACATACCCGAATTAATGAGAGCGCCCTAAAATTAGTATTCCGAATTAATGTCCTAAAAATAGGGCGTACGCCCTAAAAAAATAATTCCTTAATTAATTCCATGGACAATAGGATTGTGACGTCATCCTAATTAATGCATACGCCCTAAAAATTAGCCTAACACCTTAAAAATTAATTCCTTAATTAATTCAATGGACAATAGGATTGTGACGTCATCCTAATTAATGCATACGCCCTAAAAATTAGCCTAACACCTTAAAAATTAATTCCTTAATTAATTCAATGGACAATAGGATTGTGACGTCATCCTAATTAATGCATACGCCCTAAAAATTAGCCTAACACCTTAAAAATTAATTCCTTAATTAATTCAATGGACAATAGGATTGTGACGTCATCCTAATTAATGCATACGCCCTAAAAATTAGCATAACACCTTAAAAATTAGCATAACACCTTAAAAAGGGGGGTAATTCCATCCCTCTCCCACTACTTTTGTGTAACAAGTACGGGCTTCGAGATCAGGTCCTGCTATACTTCAAACTCGAAATATGGGTAGCGTTCTATAATTTTCTTGAGCTCTTCGCTGAGAATCTTAGCGTGTTTCCTCCCTTTGCTCGTGCACGATACATCCCGGGAACAAGGTAAGGGAATCGGAGTGCTTGGTTTAGGAAATTAAATAAGCGCCCCTCTCTATTAAGTGCCCCTATTCTAATAAGCACCCCCCCCCCCCCCCCCCCCAAAGACATCCGAAATTAAATAAGCGCCTTTATGGCAGGCTCATATACCTATTGGATGCCTGTTTTTCAGGAAGGAATGAGTCCGCTACATATTGCCTCCGAACAAGGAGAAAGTGACGATCTTCTGACTGTGCTGGTCTCGAACCGCTCAAGCGTAAACATCAAAAACAAAGTAGGCCGAACTGCGCTACACCTTGCAGCAAGACAAGGCTACGTACGTTATTTGAAAATACTGCTTGATGCTGATTGTGAACGTGAGGTTAAAGATACGTTTGGATCGAAAGCCGTGGATGTTGCGCGAGAATATTATCACGTTGAATGTGTCGAGTTCTTGCTTCATTATCAACGAGAAAAGGAAAGTACTTTGGAGAGAAAAGAAAACAGCAAAAAACTGGTTGAAAATACTAAGTATTCTGCAAAACTCTCCTGTGATCGCGATGAGAAAGACAGTGAAAAGAAATACTGCAAGTTAAGTTGTAATACAGACAATTTCGACGTGGAAGACCAGGCTACAGCAAAGTATGATTTATTCTTTGCCAATGAACAGAAGAAGCGCCATTCACTTGGATGGACAAATGAACACAACAAGGAACAAGAAGAAATACAATTTGAGGATTCTTTGAATAATATGACCTTTTCATTAAATGGTGAAAGGTCTTCAGATGAGAAAGAAAAAAGTGATGTGTTGGGAGAAGAATGTCATTTTGATGCACGAGATAAAATAAGTCGTAAGCATCTAGAAGACAGGAATCGTTATAACGGACCATTCGCCGTGCAAGAGGCAAGCGATCCACTTCTTCTATGCAACTTTATGGGTATTAGCGAATCAAGTGAGTTTGGTATAAAGATTGAAGAATGGAAAACGGAAAAACCGACTATACATTCTATGCAGCAGTCGGGATCCAATGTAAGTCTTGATAAACAGTTTTTGGTAGATGCGAACCATGCTTTGCTAAACGTTACTGATTCTTTGGACGACTGGTGCGATCTAAGTGGAGACTATTCATCTGTTTACCTTTTTACTAACAGCAGTCATTTCGCAGATAGTATCCAAGAAAATGGAACTTTAGAAACTTCAGATATGAACCAGTCTTGGGAAGACTCTTCTCATTCAATGAAATCATCAGTAGACAAATGTTTTTCTTGCGGGAACATTTATGTTATTTCGCGGATAGAATCAAACAGTATGGATGTGAGCATGAAAATAAACAGCTTTAATTCGCCGAAGGAGGAAGAAGCTGCTAAACCAAATGGTTCACAGAAAGAACGATTGGATATCGAACAATTCAAGTTATTAAAAGGCGACAGGCAATGTGAAAGGCTGGACTTAAATAGAAAGACTTCCAATATTCCTTTGAAACATGTTGCTGTCGATGTTACGACAAACTTGAACGAAACTCCAAATATCATTGCTTTAAAATTTGGCAGTTCGCCCTTACAATTAGCTGTCAGTGAGCATAAATTCGAGCAAGGACTGAGATTCATACTTTCACCGTACACTTCGTTATCTCTCACTCCATATGTCGTTCCGAAAAGGTCTCTTCTAGGCTTGTGTTGGACCTCTGGATATTGGAATTCAAACGAACTGCTTATTACGAAAGCACCAAGAAGAGATGTTTATTCTCTCAAGATATTATCAAAGCTACTCAATGATTTGGGACCGTTTTTGTACGAGAACAACTTGCCTAAGTCAGCTCCAGGCTGTAATATGGATGTCAGGCGTTTTGAGTCCCTTCACAAAAGATTGACGTCGAAGAATCAGGAAACCAGTTGGAGTGCTGACAATTTTGCAGACATTTTAATAGCGTTAAGTCTCGAATTGAAGACATGGCCAAGCTTGACTTTGAGGCTTATTGATGCAACGGTCGATTTGATTTTCTTTAGTGAACTGGTATCGCCAAGTACTATAGCTCTTGCTTTGTTGAGTCGAACTCGAATATTTAAGATACAGGAAAGCGGATCATCGTCTAAAGGTCTATATGTTGCTGATTTAAGTTGTTTTCTTTTTGCCCTTAATCACGTAATCAGAAGGGACAGTACTCCTCTTGCGTTTTCTTCATCCGTACTTGAGCTGTTACTGGTACAGCCGAAGGCACTGCGTCTCGTTGTGACGTATCGGCTTGAGCTCGTAGAGCTGGTCATAAAGAAGGTTTTATCATCACGAGAGTATTCCTGCAACGAAGACAGAGTGGCGAAAATGTTTGTGGATATGAGTATAGCACTGAAGGGCAAATATACTGCTCTTTGCAAATGCGTTGATACCCTATTGGAGCAAAGTTTGGCCTGCGAAGACTGCAACAATGTGTTACTTTGTACTCGTATTTTAATACGAATGGGCCTTTTGAAGAGCGAGGATTACTGTAATGCTACTTGTGACTTGAAGGGACCGTTAATGGCCTTAGGGCATGTTTTTGAACAACTCTACTTCCCAAGAGTACTTGCGGGTATTTTTGTTGCCTTTCTGGCCAGGCAAAACCCTCGTTTAGCCAATGACAAGGAGCTCCACATCAAAGCACTAAAGGCGGCGGCTTTAAAAGAAATCTTACCAACATCTGCCAAAGAGGATCCAGCTGTTGTTGGTAAAGGACTCAAAAGAATCTGTGATGTCCTAGCACACGGTCAATACCTGGAAACTGCTTACGAGTGTTTTGATATTCTTCTTGTTTCAGCATTCAGTGTACTGGAATGTAAACCTTGCGCGCTTGGTGAATCTCTTCTCATTTATCTCGGCTTACTTAAAAGTGAAGAGAGGCTGGAGACTGTCAGGGAGACTGGCGACGGACTAAAACTGATATTGCATGCTATCCGTCAAGGCTCTTTTCCAGAAACCCTTGAGGCCATGTTTGTTACGTTCCTTAACAAACCATGTGATAAATTAAGGTCGTACACGAGAGAAGTAGTAGACATAGTTAACATTCTGTCAGAAACGAGTAAGGATGTTCAAACATAAACCTGTGTATTTTTCTGAATCGAAGAAAGAATATTTCCGAGAATATTATTTTCTTCATCCCAAAGGGGATGGCCGGGAATCGTATATGCCAATCTCGACTGAAAAGTCTAGATTGCGATATTTGTATAGGTATAATCATCGTTTCGAAATCAATTTGGGATTGATTCGAAAACTGAAAGAGGGGTATTTACGTAAACAGTGATATTCTGATTCAGTGAATTCAGATTCCAAGTTTAGGAGTGAATCTGCTGACAGTGATTACATTATTAACTACATATTATATTGTAATTCAAATTACGCTATATACTTAATCTTTTACAGACTTTGGCAAACTATATATAAAATGTATGTAAATAGGCTCGGCATTTTTAGCATCGTTTTGTGTCTTTCTTGCATCCTTTTTAGCTATCAATTTCTCTCTCTTGCGCTTGATAAAAGATGTAAATTGTTTCTTTTGAGCTGGTTCCATTTTGAATGCTTTCTTTCGACGAAAAATGGTCAGCTTTTGATGAAGACCTAGAAATTTTGGTAACAAATATTTCCCGCTTTTAGCTAGCCAGTGGCACGCGCGACACATCACACCATCTTCTGTCACGAAACATTGGATTTTGACGACTGTCACGTGACCCAGAATCAGCCAATGAGAGCGTGCGTTGTCTCAGGAAAACGTATGGCTATGTAACAATATACACTTAATGACAGGCCCCGAGGGAAACAGTGAGTTTTGTTTCCCGAGACTCTCGATATTTCCTGAGACCCACTGGTTTCCCGAGCGACCAGTCATTAAGTGATTGGTTATGTAGACATGCGTTTTACTACCTGATACATGCATCAGGAGTTCCGGACTTCCGGTTGGATCACACTGCATTCTGGGTAGGTGGGCTCAGAAAAGTGGGCATCAACTTCTAGATCGGCCATATTGGATTTGAGTGCAGTCAATTTTTGCTCCTTTGCAAATTCAAAAACTTACTACCTAATACACGGAATATCTTACCTTTACAGATTCTTCAGTTGGGAGTTCTAAGTCGATGTTTAAGCTTTAGAACGGGATTAATAAAGTTTCCAAGTTGACTGCGCTCAAATCCAATATGGCCGCTCTGGAAGTTGATGCCCACTTTTCTGAGCCCACCTACCCAGAATGCAGTGTGATCCAAGCGGAAGTCCGGAACTCCTGATGCATGTATACAAGCGAGGTTTGTCGTCTTTTCTTCGGGAAGCTACGTCGCTACGGCATTTTTAGTAGCGTTTTGTTTGTTTCTTGCATCTTATTTTAGCTACCAATTTCTTTCTCTCGCGCTTGATAAAGATGTAAAGTGTTTCTTTGGAGCTGGTTTCATTTTAAACGCTTTCTTTCGACGTAAAAGGTAAGCTTTTGATGAAGATCTAGATGTTTTTGGTAAACAAATATTTCCCGCCTTTAGCTTGCCAGTTATCACGATGTGATCACGTGGTGGGTAACAACTGGGAATTGTTGCCTGCGCGGGCAGCAGTTTGTGTTGTTACTTGTCAGGTGACCATAAATCAACCAATGAGGGCGCACGTTATATCTGGAAAACTTATGGCTATATAACAATAGAAGTTAATTAAAATATTGGCCGACAGATGTTGAATCAAAGTTTGGACGCATTAAAACTCTATTCAACATGCTTCCAACATCCCCATTCAACACCTTTCAACAATGTTGAAAGGCCCAGTCAAACAATTTCAACATCGGGTTTCAACAAAAGTTGTACGAATGTTGAAACCGTTTTCCCAGGGATTGTCGTTGCCATAGTAATCTGCCCACTCATCCGAACTCCACACTATGTATAGGGATTGCATATGCATTATGTTTATTTTGACAGGAGAAGAATCGTCATTTCAACAATAGCGTTTGTTTCTGTTGTGTTTTCACGACTAGTTCATACATGCGTAGTATGTGATAGATCGTCAAATATTCGAATCTGTTCTAATCTTCAATATATTGCGGCCCATCAACCATATAAACTTCACAGGTTTTATAAATATTAATTAATTATCATAAATAGAGCTTTTTAAAAGTTATTTGGTTTAAATGATTTAGAAAATTAAAGAAACATAGTGGCATATACTTAAAATCACGTGACCGATGACGGCATCGTTACGTCATCACCACTAAGTGAATCGTGGGGAAATAATACCATACCTGTCAAAGTCTTGTTAAGTGATCTTGTAATGTTAATTGACACCTATCGTTAGCATGCCGCCCGCTGCCAGAGATTTTCTCTGCCGCTTCACGGCTCTCTCTAAGGAACGGGAAAACCTCTGGAACCAGGGCGCGGGGTTTGTGAATGCAAGAAGCTTAACCGGCTCTCATAATAACTGATACTTTCTTAAACAGGAAGTTGCGGTATACAAGCACACAGCGGTCAAATGTCTGCGCGTGGGCGGCCGCGCGAATTTCCCGCGCAAAATTTACCTTAAAACATATTACAGTGAACTTCTACCCCAAAAAGTTAAGAAAAATACGTGAAAGTTAAGCTTTTTATTTTCACAGTCGACGGGAAATTGAACAAACTTCAAACTGTGAGTTTACCAAATTGTTTCGTAATTTACCAAAGAAGTTCTCAAGGTTTGAAAGCGGGTTTGTGAACAGTGACGGCCGCCGGCTCGCTTTGAATTTGTTTTGGAATTGCTGGTTTTCACTTGACGTCATAGCCGCCATGTTGGTGCCCTTAAACAATAGATTCCTCGTTAGCTTCTTTTGTTGGGGCACCAACATGGCCGCCATGCCCTTTGTCATTTGAATCTCTGGGGATTGAGTGAAAACCAGCAATAGGTTGTTGTTGCAAGACTTTTGACACATGCGCAGACGTTTGACCGCTGTGTGGTATACAAGAGCCATGGCCAGGCCACGGACATCTTCAGTTGTCACTCAGTCTTTGTCGAGTGAACATTTCTGTGATGTTCCGCTTTACTACTCCATACTCGATTGCTTATCGCGCAAATCAACCAGATAAATGTTCAATTTTAGAGTAAGGGCTACAGAGTTCGTAAACAGTCATAAAATGCCGCCTAAAGTGTTTATTAAACAATTATATACCCTCTGTTCACTTTGTGATGGCTTGTTTGATTGTAAACCCTCCAAATTTCGCATTTTAGCAGGAGAGGCTGATTCACGCGCCTACGTTCGTCGCTGCTCTATAATTTGAATTTCAAATTTCGAGTTCGCTATGCGTGAACATAGGAGGGGCTTTCCTTTTTATACTGGAACTTCTTGTTTAAATTATTAGATATACAATGTAGGAATAAACAAATCCTCTATCAAATGAATAGACATTTATTTATAACAAATATTGTGTTGTACAAATTTATTTAAAATCTCACTTAAGTGATAGATCAAAAACGAGAGCTTGTGTTTTACCAGGGTATCCAAACACCGAGAAAGATGAAAGCACGAGGCCGCTTCGGCCTTCGCTTCGGCCTTCGCTTCGAGGTGTTTGGATTCCCTGGTGAAACACGAAGCTCGAGTTTTTGATCTGACTTCTCAAGCGAAAACACTACCTGCATTCATAAATCATTAGAAAGTATTGTTGCCTGGGATTGTATTGCATGCAATTATAGACTACAAGGGTTGTGATTGTTATTTTGTCACGATCAATTCAATAAACGGCCTGATAGCGTAGTGGGCGAGACAGCGGACTAGTAGTCAAGAGCAGCCATGAGGATGATGATTCGAGTCACATTCTGGACACCGATTTTTATTTCCGTCTTCTCATTCTAGAAGCGGTGTGTATAGAAATTCATAAACCTAACGCTAAATCATTTATCTTAGCCACAATTTATAGACCGCCAAGTTCATCATTAGAATATTTTTCAGGATTAGAACAACTCATGATTAATATCGATAGTGAAGAGAAATAATTATATGTGTTGGGCGATTTGAATTGCAACTGCTGAACTCCCATGATTCTAATGCAAATCGTTTAAAGGCATTCTGTGACTTATACCAGTTTGACCAGTGCATTACAGAGCCCACGCGTATAACAGAAAGTAGCTCCTCGCTAATTGATATTCTTATCAAAAGCGATTTGCAAAAAATTGTTGCTTCCGGAGTTATACATCTGGGAATAAGTGATCACAGTTTAATTTTTGCCGTAAGAAAACTGAATAGATTAGGCAAAATATCGGTTAAAGTAGTACGCACCAGAAGTTTTAAAAAAATTAACGTAAACAACTTTCGTCATGAACTTGAATGCCAAAAATGGCTTCAACAAGATATTTTGTTGCTCAATACGGACCAAATTTGGGAAACGTGGAAAGCCATGTTTATGAACGTAGTTGATAAACATGCACCACTAAAAACAAAACGCGTTCGATCAACCAATAATTTACCTTGGGTAACAGTTGAAATAAGAGAAGCCATGCGTGAAAGAGACAATATGAAACGAAAGTATGTTATAGCAAAAGACCAAACTTACTGCACTAAATATACTACTTTGAGAAACAAAGTCAATAAAACAATGAAGAATGCTAAACGTGATTTCTACAGCAGCGAATTAGAAAAGAACAAAGGCGATCCCAAGGGCACATGGAGTACTATAAATAATCTAATGGGGCGGAACAAAAAACATCAAGCTGTAAATGAAATTAAAATCAATGACACTACAATTAGTTCTCCCGCCGAAATCGCTGAACTCTTTAATGATCATTTTATTGAGATCGGTCCAAGGCTTGCTGAGAATATCGCTAGCAATCCCACTGAATTTAAAGAATACATTAAGCAAGTACCATCCGTGTTTGAGTTTAATTATACGAGTCAATCAAAAGTGCTCAAACTAATTGATAAATTATCTTCAAATAAAGCAACAGGACTTGACGGAATATCGGCCAGAATTTTGAAAGCTGCGGCACCAGTGATTTGTGAACCCTTGACTGTTCTGTTCAATATAATAATTGAGTCAGGACAATTCCCTTCTGACTGGAAAAAGGCCCGGGTCAGTCCTCTACACAAAAATGGTTCAAGGAGTGACCTGGACAACTATAGGCCGATATCCATCCTTCCGGTTGTAAGTAAAGTTTTTGAGAGGATAATGTATGATCAATTGTACAATTACTTTTTCACAAATAATTTATTAACAAACAAGCAGTTTGGCTTCCGACGACTGCATTCAACCATGACAGCTCTTTTAAATTCTACCAATTCGTGGTCAGTTAATACGGATCGAGGCCTATTTAACATCGTTATTTTCCGGCTTGATCTAAAAAAAGCTTTCGACACCGTTGACCATGAATCATTATTACAAAAATTACACCTTTACGGAGTTGTCGATAGCTCGCTTTCCTTATTGCGGTCCTATCTATCGGGAAGAATGCAGTCGTGCAGAGTACAAAATGCAAGATCTAGTGAGAAGATAATTAGATGCGGTGTACCTCACAAAAATCCTCGGGCCTTTATTATTTCTCACCTATATAAACGATCTGCCAAATTGACTCGATACCTCGACACCATGCTTATTTGCAGACGACACAAATGTGACAATTTGTGGCGCAGATGTAGCCGATGTTGAATTAAGAGCAAATCGTGAATTAATTAATATTCAAAAACTCATGAATAATTAATGAGTATTTTGTCCAATCAGATGAAGCAAATCAGTCACGTGCATGCTCCTTTATACCTGATAAAATCTCATCATTCTAAAAGCCCGCGGAGGGATTTGAATTCTGTCCCAGAGGGAACGGGGTTAATGATTGAGACAAAGGCATTTCTATTGATGTTGCAGCTTTCTCATTGAATTGCTAATTAGGATGAACCTTTTATATAAAGAATAGCAATGAACATGAAATTTTATATAAAGTTTCATCCTAATTAAGAATTCACTGATAAAGACCCAAAGAAAGCAAAAAGTACACGGAACATAAGGTACCTAGATAATAAATTTTGCACTAAATTTACTAATATCAGCAGACTACCGAGATACACAGATAACATTTTTAAAATGAAGTTATCCAACTACCATTACTTGTTTACCGAGCCACTGTTTAGTTCCAATTATTAAACCAAACTCAAAGCCGCCAAATAATAAAAACGTGCATTAAACTTACATATTTTGTGCCGGAGTCAACAAATTTAGAGTCTGCCGTCATATCAGTCACATCGCCTTCCAAGTCTTGAACTTTATCGAGGTAAACCACGACACCAAATCCTTCAAGTGCAGGTTCAGTTCTTGCATTGCGAAACGCCGCTTCAAACAACATAGTATGGTAATTTCTTCATGTCATTCCCTTGAGATTTTCGTAATTGCAGGCGGTGATTACCTCGAATATTTTGCATGGCGTTGTGAATACAAAGGTTCAATGGTTCATTAAGTGAACCATTCCCTTGAGATGTGCGTCTTTCTTTCATTGCATTCTTAAAGCGTTTTTGAAGCCGTTTAAAACACTCACAGCACGTGTTTTATCAAGTCTAAATATTTTCGGGCTTCGCCCTCGAATTTTTAAACTTGATAAAACACTGCTGTTCGTGTTTTAAACAGTACTTCAACACTTCATGTCGTGAAGAACATATCGCATTCCCTTTCAAGCGACTATCAATATTTTATTAAAGACCCAAATGTTCCTTGTGGTGTAATATTGACGTCACCATTTTCGTCAGCTGTGACGTATCCATTGGATTTGGTGTCAAGTGATTGGATGACTGCATTTCCCCGCAGCAACTGCTGGTCGCAGTGTTTACAATCACAAACTGAAATGGGCTGGAAAAACAGCTGAGTTTTTCGTCCAAAGCCTGACGAGGTATGCTACAAAATAAACACGGATACATGTCAGTTAATAAAGAATAGTTCTCAACTAAGAGATAAGTAACTAAGGAGGCTTTAAATAGGCAAGAGGGTGGCGCAGTGGTTAAGCACTTTACCTCTCACTCATGTGGCAACGCGGCGCCATATGTGAGCTGAGTTTGTTAGTATGTCATCCTTGCTCCGATGGTTTTTCTACGGATTCTCCGGTTTTCCTCCCTCCCCCAAAACAACCCAAGTTTCAATTCGACTGAGGAATCCGTTTTCCCGATTAGTAGACCGTTTATTTATATTTAGTTGAGAAATAGTTTCAGTTACGGTAGTGAGGGATAGTCAAAATGAGGCTCACCTGGCAAAAACAAAGGATTGCCTCGATTTGAATCCAAGATGGCCACCAGGTGAAAAGAGTGAATAGACTCCCATAATTTCTCTTGGGCTTGGCTTATTGCTTTAAATCCCAGGGGTTTTAACTGATGTTTAACTGTTTCTAGATTGAAAAGAACCCTCCAACACCCCCGCACCCCCTCCCCCAAACGTAGTCATTGATGTCATGGAAATTTCAACTGACCTATAATACAGAGGGCTTATAGTTTTTAGGCAGCCATCTTGTTCACGTCAGAAGCTCTTCCAACGGACCACACCAGCGAACACTGAGAATTACATTTAAGGCTTTTTGAAGTATTCTTTCCCATTTATAGGGGAATGGAGGACATAATTTAGGGGGTGTTTACATGATAGCAGATCGAGTTTCATTCCGAAACGAAATCTCATTTCAATCCGCGTTTTTATGAGAGTCGTGATACGAAATGCGTTTCGTACCGGTACGAAATTTGAGCCCTCGCTGTTACTAGCCAGCGAGTTTGCAGTTTGGATAAATGTTGAATATAGGAACGCATGTGCTATCCGTCCCTGTCAACTCGGCCACTTTACTGGTGGCCTTATAAACTATCTTGTGGCCAGAATGGTTTGGTGCTAGGCAAGTTTAAATGTTAAGGGAGGGAGAAAGTGAAGTTAATGGAAACATGATTATTTTTTTGTAAAAAATGTTTTTGTAAAAATAAAAGAATCCGAGTGGACATATTTTGTCTGTATATCGCATTTTTGGTCATTTTCTCTGAATTGAAATAATGCCATCTGTAGTAGTTAACTTAAACAAAGAAAGAAGGATTTACTTAGATGAAGCTATTCATTATTATGCTGCCTATATAATGCAGTTCAATAGGCCTCAATGCCTTGCTCTTTGGCCTGAAGCCCTCAAATCATGTAACCAATCGATAGTGCCAAATGGCACTCTCAGACGTTTTAACTTTAAAAAGGGTTAAAAGGAGTCGATAAACAATTATCTTAATTGGTACTAGGTTCCAGACTCCGCTCGACCAATACAGCGAAAAGGAGAAAGTGGCCATATCCCAGCATGCAACGGACAGTCGTAGCGAGTCAGAGTTTTCCCAACTTGTATATAACAAAAATTGATCGAGCCACGCTATCCTTGGATTTTTGATTAAATTTTAAACAAAAAGAAAACTATAGCCTAACGAAAATTTCAAAACGGCCGTACCCCCCGGACCTGAACTTGATATGTGCGAACAGGAGCCCATATTAAATAGGGCTACCGAATCGTAAATATGGGCATTGGTGAGCTGGCGACAATCTTGTTTTTAGGGCGAGCACGAGCAATTAAATTTTATCACAGCTGCGAACAACGAGCAAACGATCACCTTGAGAAAAAGCAAGTACCAGCAATTCGCCAGCAATATTTTTTGCGAGGATTTGAGCAAAGGCCTAAAACAACGAGCACTTCCAAATTTTGAGAGACCATTCGGTAGCCCTCATAATGGTTGTGAGCTCCTAGTGTGAATAATAACTCGAAAATTAGCACTATATTCACACCCAACCACCTAGCTCCTGACAAGAGCTACCTTATGAGAGTAATGGAGACTCGGCCGTGTGTGAAGACGGAAGAGGCATAAGGTTTGACAAGGTAGATCTAAACATGGGAGGGTGGGTGGGGCGCCTAGCGTGAAACTCTCTGTTAATTTTCTACTACGCTGAAGAGAACCCGCAAGCACTATATAACGGGTCCTAGAAAGAGTCCCGGATGGACATGGTAATAAACCGGTAAGACTAGCTTCATCGCACGACGGGAGGTGGTCTTCCCAGAGAGTTTAATAGTGTGGTATGTATAGCCTGCGTGGCAAGCGCAGGGGAAGCGGAGGGGGAATGGGGAGAGGGAAGGGAAGGGAGTTGCCTTTCCTTTCCTCTCTCCAGGCCCCTCCCCTCCGGTTAAATCAAAAAAAGTTTTAAGTGCTTTTTAGGGGGGTCACCAAAGATTTTACCTATTCCTTGGGGGGGTCATCAAAGTTTTGACATACCTGACATGTAACTGATTAAATGGCTGTTGTAATGCGAAAGCAATGTTTAGTCTCCAGAACACAGGAAACCAGTGTTTTAGAGAGCAGTAAAATCTTCAAAATTTTTGCCTCGGGCCTTCTGCCCTCGCACCATTTCAAAAACGGATTCTGCTTTACTGATTTCCTTCATACACAGGATAGTATTCTCTAACCTCATGCAAAGGCATATCCCCATACATAATGCATTGGTGTTCAGGAGATTACCTTAATCAGCCAATGCTGAGCTCTTTTTCATTCATTTATTTATTTATGTTTTTGTTTGAGACTACGGAACAATGTAATATCATAGTTAATAGAGTGGAATGGTTAGGAAACTCAGGGACCTTCTTTGTTATATGTCTTTGTTAGCTTTTTTCAACCACTATCGTGCACAAAACACAATAGAAATTCCAACATGTTAATCAATCAGCCAATAGAAACGTGTGAGTTCAGTCGTTCAGGGAACGCTAATGAACTATGATCGTGCACAATCTTTTGTCTTACCCCTTCCAACCTAAATCGCAGCGCCTTTGTTAGCCCTTTTGAAGTTTGCCGGGTTTCCTAACCATTCCACTCTATTAACTATGGTAATATGATGCACTAGAATGCAATGTAATGCACAAATTAACGGTACAATTTCAAGTACCCATCCGGGAAGGATGGTGAGGTAGAGATTTTCAGGATAATATATGATATATGTGTTTTCTACTAAACAAAGGAAATTACCAGAAATCTAGAAACATTAATAGTAAATTTAATAGATTACATGAATATGCAGTTTGCATTCTTTTTTGCATATCCATCTTTTTTGTCGGGGGGGGGGGGTCAATAAAGTTTTGAGCAATTGTATAGGGGGGTCATCTAAGTTAATTCATTCATAGGGGGGTCATAAAAGTTAACAAGAGAAGCAGATGAAATGCCGACTCCCCCCCCCCCCCCCAAGCCATAAATAATGAACACTCCCTAATTATATAACGAAAGCAATCAGGAGATCTTGCCTGTTTCGTACCTTTATAAACAATCGTCCCTTGTCTGACACCAGTATAAATGTAGGGTTGTTGGTCCATGTGACTTTTGCCCAGCAAATGGCATCATTCAGATCAAATCCTCTTTGAATGGTGAATTCTATCAAATAAAACTGACACTTACAATGGAATTTTAAACAATTTAACGGATCTCAATACCTAGTGCTCTGAACGAGCCACATCATTGGCGAATGAACAATAGGGTAGCCAAGCACAACAAAGAACATGGCTTACCAAACAATACGACTAACCCTAACCGAAACAAACCACAAATCCGCTTCCGATCAGCTAGGACCTTTATCCATAAGTTGGTCCTTTTTATTTGTTCAAACTTTATTTCCTATCATATGTGATGCTGCTGAGAAACATAAATTCGGTGATATCAAGAGAACCCTTATATATGGCCGGGTGCTCTCTTAAATATTGTTATGGATTTGTGTCTTGATAGATATAAATCCTTCTTGAAATCCCTGTTAAATAAGAACTGATCAATTTCAGATAGGCTACTATGATCACGCGTCAACGCAAAGAACAAAACTATGTTTTGAAATTAGGCACTTTGGTACCTCACGGTATTAATGAACGCTTCGTTCATTTAAATTCAGAATTGACGTATTCACTCACACTTGGATCAGCATGTTTCCTTAGTTTCAGTCATCAACACTTCCTGTTACAACTATTATCATTTCAATTGTTGGCGCAATTTTCTTTGATCCCGAGCACATTTTCCCTCAGCGGTAATCATGCACTCAACACTATATAAACCGTTTCCCCACCCACAATTCCCTCTTTTGCTCTGACGAAGGGCTAGCGCTCGAAACGTCAGCTGCTACTAGGCCTGAGCGGATTGTGCTCCTAAAAGTGGCATATTATGCCGCTAGCACTGCTCCAAATTTTGTCGAATTATGCCCAAATTATGCCAAAGTTCAAAAATTATGCTCGTAGATTACACAATTATGCTCACAAAAAACGTATTTCGAAGACGGCGGGCATTAGTTGATGCGCGGCATTTTTAGTTGTTCACACAACATTTGATTAGGTGACCTATTTTTCAAAGGTTAAGTCACACTTATAAAGTCAAAACCAGAATAGATAACTAGAAAGTGAAATTCAGGTATTTGCTTTGGAAAAATTTAGAATCTAAGCAAAATATACCAGCTAATAATTAGGAAAGGCACTATAAAAGCAATAATAGCATTGCTTTTGGCTTTAATGCTTCAAATTATGCTACAATCTGGTAATTATGCTCGAGCAGTGCTTCTTTGAAAAATTACGCTCGTTTGCTCCAATTATGCCAAAAATTATGCTAGCACAATCCGTTCAGGCCTAGCTGCTACTCGCTTTCCACGGCGGTTAGCATACCTCGATCGACTTTAGTTGATTATATTGCTGGTTTTCACTCGATCCCCAGAGATTCAAATGGCAAAGGGCACGGCGGCCATGTTGGTGCCCCAACAAAAGAAGCTAACGAGGAATCTATTGTTTAAGGGCACCAACACGGCGGCTATGACGTCACGTGAAAGCCAGCAATACCAGTACTCTAGTATCATAGTTTCTATAGATACTATAGTATCACCAGTATCATAGTTTCTTTAATTTGGCCGTGACATGACTTCATAGGCTTTCGGCGTGCTCATTTTCAAATATTTAGTCTGAGGTTTGGAATCAATGGCGAAAACCAAGAGAGCATAATTAAGAGAGAGAACCTCGTAATTTATGGTGTGCGATGATAATATCGAATAAAATAAAATAAAAATTAACTGTAAGCAGTTGAGGCAAAGTGGGCGCGCGCAAATGAAATATTCGCGCCATTTTTTAGTTGTCGCGCGCGCGCCCACTTTGCTTCAACTGTTTCCGGTACTAAAAATAGATTTTATTAGACATTAACATCGCACAGGCCCGCGTGTTGGAGATTCCCTCTCTTACTTTATGCTCTCTTGCGAAAACTAATTTCAATGCTGGGAGAAATAATATTCAATCGATCGAAGTTGTTTATTTGATGGTTTCTAATGCCTAATTAATCGGCTACAGATCGCTAGCGCCCCCAGAGGAAGAACCATAGACATGGGAGCCGAGGGGAGGGGGAAGGGGAAGGACTAGCAAGATGACCTATTAACACTAGTGTGAATAAAACATTTACTAATTCTTAGTACTTACGTTTGTAAATATCTTCAATTGTTTCATTAGCAGTGAATGAGACACCAGTAGGAGTGCCATTACCATCGACAAGGACTCGGAGAAACGATGGCTTTCCGAGTAACTTCAAATAGCTTGACTGAATGGTTATATTAAAAGGTTGTTCAGTTTGAACGTCACATATCGGTTGGACGTGACGTTTAAATACTGATAGACTATCACAGGGTTTAGGAAGAAGCATTGCTGTATGGAAGAGTACGACCTAAACACAGAAAAAGAAAATAATGTTCTCAAACAAATGAAAAATACATTACACATCCTACAAAAGATTAACCTTTTAATAGTTAAATATGCTTCCGTCAAAGTGTGAAATGACATTCCCATAGATATAAGAAGTAGTCCAACAACTAAATCATTTAAAAAGGTGTTTAAAAACACCTCTTTTCTTCTTCCTAACAAAAAATATAGAAATATATTAATAATTTATTGTCTTTATGTAGAAAAATGCAAACTCCTGACATTTCTTGTAAGTTCATTTATTATTCATTTTCTGTGTACAATAATTATTTGAAGTTATATGTTTCTATCATAGAGTGATCTGTAATTAATGTTAATATAAAGGGTGCGTGATAGCCTTGTTAACCCTTTGGGTTGTATCCCATGCACCCTCCACGTATTTAGTTTGACATTTCTCTTTCCGTTTTCATATTTGTAATCTTTGTAATTGTGGAAAATAAAAAAAACTTTGAACCTTTGAATAGATCCTTGCTTTATTTCTTTAACTATTATGTTAATCTTCATGCCTCGTGAATGATAAAATCTCGTTAGCTGTAAAATCAAGTATTATTGAGGGGGCGTAATGGCTTGCGGTGATGCGGTTTCGCGTTATTTTGGTGCGGTTTTGCGGAAATTTTTATTTTTTTACCTGCGGTGTTGCGGTTTTACAAGACTAAGCGGTTCGCGGTTATTGTAAATTTTAGGACTGAAATGACAAATATATGACCATCTACAAAGTATGGTATTGCGGTTTTTTACGTATTTCTGTACGGTTTTTTACGTTTTTCTGTGCGGTTTTTTACGTTTTTCTGTGCGGTTTTTTACGTTTTTCTGGTTTTGCGGTTTTCGGACCCCCCTTACGTCCTCCTCATTATTCAGCTGGATGACCGCTTCATACAATATTAATCCGAAGTTATATATTCTTATTATTCACCGCCCTGGTGGTGGGCGATGAACTATAGTATAAATAAAGTTTTCTATTCAACACAATTTAGGGTTTTAAAATGTTTATCAAGTATCGATTTTCGTGACATTTAGGGAACAAGCTGAGCTAGGCTGTCACAAAAGCCATATCGACGTGAGCACATTGATCTCTAAATCATATAAAAAAAGAACAGCTCTCTATAGGTGTCATAATTTAGATTTTTGAAGACATCACGTGAAAACACATGAAATAAGGCGTGATCGGATAGATAGAATTCCCTAAAATCAAAGTAACGCAATAGCGGAAGGAAGATGCAGAATTCTATAAACGTCACCACAGAATGTAATAATATCCGCATTTCGTTTATCGGCGAGATGTTTCCTTTCCAATTTCCGAGGTTTCCTTTTATCATTTGCATCTCTGACATTGAGATCGTTAATTAAAAAAGTTTACATATCTTTCGTGGATCTGATCAAGACGGGAACTCTAAACAAAATATGTCTAATGATCTGGTTTCACTTTCTGAGGTCACGTCACGTCGCGTCACGTCACGTCACACATTCATTAAAAAAAAGGAAAAAAGATGCAAACGAGAGACCTCTCGAATTATGTCACTCCCCTTTCCCGACTGCAGCAATCGTTAGAAGTGTCTGAACAAACAAAATCCTTGCGATAAAATGTTAACAGCTATTGTTTTATATTTTACCATGTGGATTATGATCAATGATTTGGTTAACAATGGTTATGATTGAGATCATTGTATGTATCCCGCATTTTGCTTAGATAATCTTCCCATCAATCTGTCGGTACGAATAATGCCGAGATTCTGCTTGCCACCAGTCGCGTGAAAAAGTATATTCAATTGAATGGAAAATTAGTGAGATGGTGAAACATAGCGAACTGTGTTATCTCTTATGTATTGAAGTGATTTTGTTCTTGTTTTTGGTAACTATTTTAATAGTTTCAGGAGCTAGTACCTCTGCTCATAGAAGGAATATCCAAAAAACCTGCAGATGAAACGATTATTAAAGAAAGCTGGACAACGTTACGATTACATCATTAATTATGTTTGTAGTGTTCAAAGAAGGTGGTCTAAAGGCAGAAAATTGAGCTGATTATCATCAAATCGGACCTATTAACATTAGGTGTTGTTCATCACGTTTTATAGCCGATATAAATTTTACCATTAGAGTAAAACGAGTTACTGGTATTTATAAAAAAAGCACAACGAACAAGATATCGTCCCCATTTCTTCGCAACCTTTCAACTATAGTGAACTCGAAACAATTTTCCCCATGCATTCAATGTATCATGTAATGCTGCCTCCGGTTGGTCTTTTCCCCCCTACCTTCACTGAACACAAAAGTTATCTAAAGTAATTAACTTATTAAATGCAGTAATTATACACATAGATCTATCAAATCTTGCCGTTATCTACAGAGAACGAAGTTTGGATAGGAATTAAGCTCACCCGTGCATATATCCAAAGAGAGAGATGATCCACTATTAAAAATCATTTTATTTTAACCATTCATATGAAGTACTTGAAACAATTTTCAAGAACGTCAACACGTCGTTCACTAACTGCCCCTGGGTCTCCGAGGATGGGATAGCTCGGCCTTCCCTGCTAGCAGAGGTCTCTCTGTCTTGCTGTCCTGGTAAAATGGAAGGCGAGGGAGAGACCTGCCGACATCCGACGCTTTCTGTCGCGCATGCGTGAAGTGACGCGATCTCACGTGACGCGATCTCACGTGTACTTATCCGCCCGGAGTGCACGAAACAACTATAAAAAAACAACTCACGCGTACAAGCTATTTCCGGTAAAACGTGTTTTCGAAACAGGTTTGACTCGTCCATGAATGTGGACGGCAAGCGTCGGATGTCGGCAGAGGTCTCTCCCTCGCCTTCCATTTTACCAAGACAGAGAGAGACCTCTGCTAGCAGGGAAAGCTCGGCCAATACATGTGTTGTAGTCGCGAACTTCATGATCAGTTTGACCATTATTTATACGATGATTGTTCGCGGCTTAGCTAAGCGGCGCGGTTAACTTCCTCTCGTATGAATGGCCTTATTGTTGCTACCCTATTCCAGATTCAAGGCGAAATCTCCCCTTCAGATTTAAAAAAATTGGTACCCTGTTCCAGACCAAAACGGTGCGATATAGCGATTTAGTATAAACCAACTAGTGGACTATTACAAATCCTGCATTCTGATTGGCTACCCTACTATAGGTCTGTTTGTGATAGCCCATGGTAGAGAAAAAGCGCACGTATTTTCATGAAATAATAATATAAAATCAACTTCAATTTGTTTCTTTCTATTATTTTCTACTCTCCGACTAGTTAGTTTATACTGAAACAATTAGACCTCTCACCCTCATGGAGCCTATTCGGCTACGGCTGCGGGTCTATTATACGTCTATTATACGTCTATTATACGTAATCGATCTTGCGCGAGCGGATATACAAACCACAAAGATATTAAAACGTTGCATTTGACGGCATTTCATGAGTCACCAAGAGAGATTTAATTGTATAAAGGGACATTTTATACCGCAACAGAAAGGAATATTACTACCGGCTTAAACTGAAATAATTTCAAAACAGTAAACGTTCCAGATAAAGACATTCCAAACGAGTCACTGTTTATTTGAGTGACAACAGTATGCAGAATAGTTTAATCATAACTTAACATATCACCGATACCTCGCCTACATATGACCGACACCTTACCGATATATCACCGACCCACTATCGGCCGACACATAAAATGTCGACCGACACACAGCCGACTGTCGACCGACATGTCGGCCAACTCTCGACCGACCCGCGACCGAAATTCGCCCGCCGGTCGGTCGACAGTCGGCCGATGTATCGACATCGGTGTACAGTAATTTGTAGGTTTCCAATGTCAGATTGGAGCATAATTTAAAGCAATTTGTGTCATACTTATGAGCCGATATAAATGTGTGTCTTTTTAAACCTGAAAGTCAGTTTTATGGCCCTTTTACTGTATAACTTAGGCCCGATTCAAACGTCGAACTTTTCATGCGCCGAACCTAATTGCATCAAAACAAGCCGCCTAATTATCTTTTGTTTCAATAGACCTAGCCAGCTTGCTTGTTTGTTGTCCCATTTCTGACCACCTGACTTTTCCCTTGAGTAATGTTTTTTTTGTTTTTATGTATCCCAAGAGGAAATGTACCAGTTTCTATAATTGGAAAACAAAGCACTGAATCCTTTGGAGAACTATAACGTGATCTGAAATGGAGCAACAAACAGTACTATTGACTAGCCTCTATTCACTCTTTTAGGCTTATAGGCACTTTAAAAACGCTCATTCTTACAACGCTGGAAAAAATAAATTACAGGCTTAGCGTTTAACTTTCTATTTCTTTTTCAATATCAGTATTAAATGGCCTATCACACGGGTTAGTTGAAGCACTAGCAATTCTATATCTGAGATCCTTGAAAAAGTCCGGCTTCGAAAAACCATCGTATTAATCAAATATATTTGATGATTTTGTCACCTATGGTTAGTACCACTCAGAAAAGTTGCAGATTTGCCATATCCCACCGTGAGAACTTGATATGATTGACTGAGTATGCAAGTATGAATGTTCGTAAACATTGTCAATCCTAGCATGACTTTCTTCTCGAAAAAAAGAACAGAAAAGAAATAGCTGGAGTCTAACCTGAATAAAGAACTAAAACGTCAAACAGCTGACATTCTTACCAGCATTTGTAAGATTTGGCGGTTCATGTTCTTCAGTCGATATCCCAGAAGAAGGTTGCTTGACTTTTTTTTGCTCTATCTTCCTTCCAACAAACAGGTCACCTTCGTAATACCCTGTTCTGAAGCGAACGATCTTTTATAACAATTTCAGCGGCAGGGTTTGTATGATAAGGCAGAATTATCAAAATATTTTATAACCCACGCACAAGAACATTTTAGAGGCCGAATTAAATACGTGCCGCCCTTTTCTGTTTAGAAACGGGAAACGCAATGCTCAACATACTATTGACTTTCATTACTCAAACCATCAAATGAATATTTTGTTGATATTAATATATACATCAGGATGATCATTCTGTTTATTCTGTTGAACTGAACACCAACAAACCGTTTCGGAGAAACCGCATAAAAATTAAAATACGCATAAAAATACTTCCAGAATGCTGGTGTTGCTACTCACAGAACATTCCAAGGTTTATTCCTGTCACAGTACTGCCGGCTTGTAAAACTCAAATGAACGTTTGGTAGTGTACAATTGATAATTGGGGCTATTTATGAGGGGGGGGGGGGGGGGGGAATAAGGAGTAATACAGTTATGTACCGCTCAAGACCTGTGCATATTCTGATCGGACCATTAGTATAGCTCTATTGTTTTGTAATGCTCGTTCTGAAGGTTAGGGTGTTTTGTATTGTTGGATAAGATCTTTTCAAGCGATACTGTCTAGCCGGTGTAAATCGTACAAAACTGCTATTCTTACGTAAGTAACTAGTCACCAAATAATAGGATTCGACTAGGTTTCTTTATTCAGTTTGGCTGTGGACGTATCTCGCTAAGTCGTATAAACGACTGAAAACGTACTTTAAATCGTTTTTAGAGACACCACTTATGTAGTTTAGCTCTCCACTTTCATCCCGTGTCTTCTCCGTTATGATAGAGTTACAAGTTCACATTGTCCATCATGCCTTTTACCCCTAAGAGATAGCATACTAAAACACAGATTAAGGCCAGAGAGACAGAAAGTGATAGCAGACTCGTAGAAAAACATCCGCATCAGCCCTTCAGTTAACCCCAAGGAGATAGCGTAGCCGACGATTTTGACACGAGAATCCCCGACTTACGTCGTTCGTATATACGTTGTTCGATCAGCTTTGCTGTAGTCCTTTGGCTTCTATTATCGCTAAAGAACCTATTATAGCTCTTAAAACAAATGGTCTTTAAATAAAACAAATGAGGCTTAGTGGATCAAAAATGTACTGTCCAGCTGTTCTGCCCCGTTCCCAGATTTCATTCAGGAAACAAGCGCACTGATAAATATAAGCACCAAGAGAAACAGGAAGTAGTTCGACTCTGGTTCTGGACGGCTATCTGTAAAAGGGATGATGTAATGGAGACGGAACGGGGAACGGGAAATAGGATAGCCTGCGAAGCGGCGTAAAGGGCGAAGAAGTGGGGAAGAGGGGAAGAAAGGGAGAGGAAGGAGGCGGAGGGGGATAATTACAATCAAGAAGTGGGATCGTTGCAGGCGTTCCTTTCCCCTTTCCCCGTTCCGCCTCCTTCTTCCCCTATTCTTCGCCCTTTACGTAGACTTGCTCCAAGTCGAACTCGATGAGTCACTGGGTAAGCGATTACTGGGTCAAAAAGTGAGCGCAAGAATCGAAGCGAGAGGCGAGTTCGACTTGTTTCACTTGCAGGAAATTGAATCGGGGCATTACGTTTTTGGCCCTAAAACACGTTTCAGGAGTGGAGCTTACATTTCGCGCCTTTGACAAACTCTTCCTGAGTACAATCAAATTGTAAATACCACATCCACGGTCGACTGACTTGACACGTCAACATACAATACCTGAAGAATTTACGCTTTGTGATTGGGCAAATCTTAGTACATCATAAGCCACGCCTCCGGTTGAAAAATCAACCGGTAAATTTGGCGCGCTGCAAGTGGGAAAAGCCCTTCGTGCGGGGGGCTAAGTAGGACTTTGAGAAAGTCTACCCTTTACGCCGCTTCGCAGGCTTGAAATAGGAATATTTTCTGAAGTATATATATATATTGTATAGCATTTATTTAATAAAGGTAAAAAAAAACAACGCTCGCAACGCTGTAAAAAATACGTGGCCGTATAAGTATTAAATCTAAAAAAAATATGTAATAGATATATACAAGATAAGGCGACTAAGGATACGTATTTCTATTCTTTTTGCCCAAGGACTATTAGACTTTGGAATAACTTACCTGCTGATATTGTTGATTAATTACTTTCAAGTCCGAGCTTCTTAATTACTTAATTAATCAATCATTACTAAATTTATTATAGAGTGCAAGCAGTGAAGGTGTGAGACGGCTAACTGGCTGAATAGTGCTAGCGAGTGATAGTGAAACATCCTTTGTTTCTATTGTTTAATACGTGCTATTTGTTGCTGTCTAGTTGGTGCTGTTTCGTGCCTTTATTGCGTGCACTCCACTTGTTTTCTCTGTTGTTTTTATCATTTATTTATTATTTTATCACTTATTTTTTTAATATAAATATATATATACTGTACAGTTGGTGTAATAACCATATGGTTTATTACCGACTTAATAACATGTAGATGTAGATGTACTAAAGCTGGTCGATTTAGAACTGTGACATTGTGTTGTACTATCTATCATTTCGAATCAGTATTTGTCACGAAATAATTATCGATGTAGCGCTTATTGGATGTCGGAGGAAATGGCAATAGGCTATTTTGATATTTTAATGTAAAGTAAATGTAAAGTAAATGGCTACTCCTATCAAGGACTTACAATATTTATTCAATACTTTGATTATGTCCCTTGTTTACATACTGCATGACCTTCTGGGGTGTTGCTTCATATTCCAAATACTTGTGTCAGATAGATAAACTACAAAGAAGGGTACTTAGATATGCATACATAAAAGATTATACACCAATCAGAAAGACCTAAAGCTGTGGAAAAAGGTTATCAATAACCCGAACAATCCTCTACAAAGTCTCCTCCAACCACTGAGAACCCGAATGGGTCGGAAAAGACAACATAATTTCCAGTTAACGTATTGTACAACAGAAAGAGATGTCTCTTTAACTCGTAAATATCTAGAATGTATTAAATTACAATTTTACCTATTTTATGTAATTATAATGTATAATTAAATTATCTTACTAGTATTATTATTTATAATATTTGTAAACTTAATTTATAAACTTAACAATAAAGACTTATTATTATTATTATTATTGGGACATTTAAAAGAGTCACCAAATTAAAAACCTTATATTACAGCAACTCGGCGTTTAAAAAAAAATCGGCTTGTGAACTTCTACCCCAAAAAGTTAAGAAAAATACGTGAAAGTTAATAAGCTTTTTATTTTCACAGTCGACGGGAAATTGAACAGAATTCAAACTGTGAGTTTACTAAAAAAAAATTCATAATTTTCCAAAAATGTTCTCAAGGTTTGAAAACGGGTGTGTGAACAATGACGGCCGCCGGCTCGCTTTGAATTAGTTTTGGAATATGTTGTTGTTGTTGCAAGACTTTTGACGCATACGCAGACGTTTGACCGCTGTATGGTGGTTTGATATTCGAAAATTACCGCTGAATGGCAATGAGTACAGACGTATGTACGCAGGGTTAGCCTCATTCTGAAGTTAAACATTCATAAATACCAGCGAGAAGGTGCAAAACGCGAAACTACAACAATACAGTGTTGTGAATAGCCCACCTTCTCGCTGGTATTTATGAATGTTTAACTTCAGAATGAGGCTAACCCTGCGTACATGCGTCTGTAGTCATTGCATTCAGCGGTAATTTTCGAATATGAAACTGGACCATTCTTAGTACACGTTGTATTATTTATGTCCTCGCCCCATTTTAACCGCGTGCCACAGGTGACCCAATCCGAAAAGAAACGACCGAAAAAAATTACAGGAGAGCCGGCAAGCAGGCTAGAATGTGGACCACAGTGGTCAAGGGCACCCAACGAGTACTTTTTGAAATTCGTTTGAAACCAGTTGTATATGCAGCTCATCTAGCCATTTTAAGGCGCCTACTATGTCTTTTGACGTATTCTAGAAAGCTATTAGCTGTTCGGATTTTCTAGGTGGAAATCGCGTCAACCGAAAATACTATGGCAAAATATCCCGGCCTACGAATTTGTTAGTAGTCTAGAACATAAATAAGAATTTTCTAGCCCAAGTAACTTCATGTTGCAAAGATTTGTGGAGGTACGAATTTTTTAGGGGTTCTTTTTTCCTTTAGGAAAATTCTTTTAGGTGACCTCCATTTGCTAAAAGTTTATTCTTTCGGATTTTAGATGTCAGAATTTCTTAGAGAATGAAAATGTGTTCTCGAAAACTTTGGGTGGCCGCTTCACTAAATGATTTGTGATAATATGTTTTTTTTTTCCATTCCAACCAATGTTTTTTCCCGGATCGTTCTGACTCTATTGATCAGACGAAAACGTACGAATATTTTAGGGGAAAGCTCTTACTCTATTGATCAGACGAATACGCACGAATATTTTATGGGAAACCTTTTAGTCTCCCTTTTCTTCTATAATTGTCTAGGAATTGAAAACAAATTTTCTAGCCAGTATTTCAGAAAACAATTTTCTAGGGACAATTTTTTCAAATCCGAAAGTTTTAGGCTAACTTACTCTCCCGAACAGCTTTTTAACCGAAAACTTCGTTGGGTGCCCTTGAGTGGTTACTGTTCGTGTATCAGTTACACACTTATGTTTTGGCTACTATCAATTAGCTAGTAAGTACTCTTGGTTTAGTTAGTCCGTTCATACACACAAACAGCTAGCGGTGTCGTAAAAAAACAGACACTGGAATAAAGTGTGAAACGAAAATATGAACGTTTTGTGAATATCAGCCGGCCGTGTATAAGACTAGCTGTTTGTATAAAATAAACGAATCCGAAAGTTCTTTTACACTCCCCCGGGTATTTTTTTGGTTACGACAATTTCACACCTGCCTTCCTCCCATCGTGAAATGAAAAGTAGCTCGAACTGTTGACGAGCTTTCCATACCAATAAGGTGCAATAAGGAAGGATTAAATAAGGACTCAAATCAATACTCAACATCGAGTGGCTCACCGCCTGCCACCGACGAAAAACTGAAAGACCGTCTGATTGTAAAGTTCACTCGAAGAGCGAAGAGAGATGAAATCTTTAAGAAGAGAAGGAACCTGAAATCCAAAAGATGTAAAGACCTGCCAACAGTCGCTCGACAACCTGAGTCTGCAGCGATAAATCACAAAGCCACAATTCATGTCAATGAAGTCTCGCACCGTACCGTAAGCGGTTGTTTGGACAGGGTTTGGAGTTCAAACGCAACAATAACTATAAATTTATTTGGACTACCAATTGCAAGATTATGTTACGGGAAACAGAGACATCACCTCCTTTATGTCCTTTATGCTTTGTGACACATGAGGCATTCGATGAGTACCTTGACCGACTAACCCAGTACTATTAAATTATATATATATATATCTATCCACATACTAATATTTGCAGTTCACAGTTATGACTGGTTATCAAGAAACCGTGAGTAATTTTCCATTTTACTCTTTGTCTGACAGAGAATTTAATGTAATGTTTGGTCTGGTAGGGAGAATAACAACTTTGATCTCTATGACCTTTTCTCTAACCCAGATAAATCTGATGAATCCGATCCTGATTTAATGCTTTCTACCCTTGCTCCAATTATTATTCAGTTTCCAAATTTAACAAGGTGCTAACTAACTCTGGCCCAATTGCAAAATCTCTCTCGATCCTTCACTGTAATATTAGAAGTCTACCCAAAATTTAAATCTCTTGGAAGAAATATTAACCTGTCTAGAATTCAAACCTGATATACTTGGAATTACTGAAACAAAACTAAATGAACATTCAATAACCAATGTCGAAATTCAGCACTATAATTTCCTCTACACTGACTCTCCAACCAATGCTATCGCTGGTGGGGCAGCTTTGTACATAGCTAACAACCTAAAATCTATACCTAGGCCTGATATCAAATTTGAAATGGAATTAGTTGAAACTTGTTGGGCACAAATTGATGCTGGTAAAAACAAAAAGGGTATAATCGCTGGCTGCATTTACAGACACCAGCTAAATGATACAGTTAAAACGCTGAATACTGATAAAAATGAGATCTACATCTTTGGTGATATGAACATTGATTTTCTAAAATATAACTCACATTCCCAAACTGAAGAGTACTTGGATATGCTTTTTACTAACAATCTGCTTCCCATTATTACTAAACCTACTAGAGTAACTGACAAGGGCACCCAACGAAGTTTTCGGTTAAAAAGCTGTTCGGGAGAGTAAGTTAGCCTAAAACTTTCGGATTTGAAAAAATTGTCCCTATAAAATTGTTTTCTGAAAGACTGGCTAGAAAATTTGTTTTCAATCCCTAGAAAATTATAGAAGAAAAGGGAGACTAAAAGGTTTCCCCTAAAATATTCGTACGTTTTCGTCTGATCAATAGAGTCAGAACGATCTGGAAAAAAAATTGGTTGGAATGAAAAAAAACACCAAATATTATCACAAATCATTTAGTGAAGCGGCCACCCAAAGTTTTCGAGAACACATTTTCATTCTCTAAGAAATTCTGACATCTAAAATCCGAAAGTTAGAATAAACCTTTAGCAAATGGAGGTCACCTAAAAGAATTGCCTAAAGGATAAAAGAACCCCTAAAAAATTCGTACCTCCACAAATCTTTGCAACATGAAGTTACTTGGGCTAGAAAATTCTCGTTTATGTTCTAGACTACTAACAAATTCGTAGGCCGGGAATATTTTGCCATAGTATTTTCGGTTGACGCGATTTCCACCTAGAAAATCCGAACAGCTAATAGCTTTCTAGAATACGTCAAAAGACATAGTAGGCGCCTTAAAATGGCTAGATGAGCTGCATGCATAACAACTGGTTTCAAACGGATTTCAAAATGTACTCGTTGGGTGCCCTTGAACTGATCACACATCAACACTCATTGATCACATATATACCAATTCATCTACATCCTATATTACTTGAGGGATTCTTACAGTTGACATCTCAGATCATTTGCCAGTTTTCTGTGTCATTAAATCACAGCTGGATAAGACCAATAGTAAAAGATATTATAGAGACTACTCCAAATTTAACAATGAGCTTTTTTGATGATGTAAATGCAATTAATTGGGAAGAAATTCTTAGGCCTGATAAAACCCTAAACAAAAAAAACACAATTAATGCTTTAAATAAAATTGTTGATAAACATGTAGCTTTAAAACAGGCCACCCAATCAAAGAAAAAACAATTAAATAAGCCATGGCTTACAACTGGAATCCTTAAATCAATCAAAAGGAAACAAAAAATGTACCACACTCATTATCTGAGCAAAGACCCACAAAAAATTAATAAATACAAACAATATGCAAATATGCTCACACTTTTAAAACATAATAATAAGAAAGACTACTACCGTAAACAATTTTCTAAATTTAAGGACAACCTCAATTGCAAATATACCTGGAAGCTAATTGGTACAGTCCTACCCACAAGAATTGTGCAAAATAACAAGACATTCACTAATCAAACTGATATTGCTGAGCTATTTAATAATTACTTTGTCAATGTAGGTCCAACCCTAGCAAAGGAAATTAAAACTGATGGCACATGTAATCCTACACAGTTCACAAATCCTTCTCTGCAAAATAGCTTTTATTTAGCTCCAATAAGTGAACTACAAGTCTTTACACTATTTGCCAACCTAAATGAAAATAAAGCATACATTAATATACCAAACAAGCTTATTAAACTTGCTAGTAGACCCTTGTCAATACCATTCACAAAGATTTATAATAATAATAATAATAATAACTTTATTAACGTGTCTAAAGTTATTTAGCAAAAGAATGCTAATTGGGGACACAAATTAAAGAGTAAATTAAAACGAATATATCTATGTATCTATATCTGTGATTAAAAAGGTAAAAAATATCGATGTACACATTCTTCTGTGACCTAATTCTAACTAAGTTGTAAATACATATATCCGTATGTGTATGTCTATCTGTGACTTAAAAACATTGATATACAGGAATGTAATACTGAATCTGTGTTAAGATGATTACATCAATTAAAAATATTAAGATTGACAGAGATGACAGTCCTTACAATTTTCATTTATTAAACGTGTTAAGTCCTTTTGTCTTATTTTTCTTTGAATGATTTGAGGTTTTCACTACCTTTGACGTCCTGATTTAGTTTAGACCAAAGATAGGGTCCCAGGTACCTCAGAGAATTAATGTTTACCATATTTGATGGTATTAAATCTAGTTATTTGGAAGTCCTCCTTGCTACGTAAATTGTATTTAGTATCGTTTTTCTTAAATAGTTGGGAACGAGTTTATGCTTTACTTTATACATAGTAATGGCGATATCCTGAAGTCGTCTGTTGTACAAGTCAGTCAGCCCAGCTTCTTTTAATAAATCTTCATATGTAGCTGATTTATTGTTGAATACTATGCGTAACGCACGCTCTTGTATTCTGTCCAGCTTTCTCCTGTCCGATTTTGTGCAGAAGTGCCACACTATGTGGCAATACGTTAAGTTCGGTAAGATGGCTACCTTGTACAAATGTAGCTTAGCCTTACTATACTAGGAATCAGATTCTTGGAACGGCTTATCTACGATCAACTTATATTCTTCCTTGAAAAACAAAACGTACTTTTTAACTACCAATTTGGCTTTAGACAAGGATATTCAACAGAGTATGCTATTTTAGAAACCATAGAGAACCTAAAAACTGCCATAGATGAAAATAAGATAACTTGTGGAATATTTCTGGACTTTTCTAAAGCTTTTGCTACAATTAATCATTATATTCTTTTGGCAAAAATGAACAAATATGGAATACGAGGGCTACCCCTCACATGGTTCTCTTGCTATATAAGTGATCGTAAACAATACGTCAAAATTGGTGAGGCAGAATCTACTCTGAAAACCATATGTGGTTTCCCTCATAGATCCACTCTTGGACCCACTCTTGGACCCTTGCTTTTCCTTCTCCACATTAACGATATCCTAAACTCCTCCAAGAAATTAGCATTTATAATTTTTGCTGATGATACAAATATGTTATATTCTTCAAATAACCTTGACGACCTTGAAACAGTAGTTAATAGTGAACTTAAGAATGTATTGAATTATTGTTCCGCGAATAAACAATCAATTAACTTTAAGAAGACCAATTATATGCTAATAACTACACCCAGAAAAATCCTATGATAAGAATAACAGCTTGTAATATAGAGCAAAAGACTCAAATTCAATATCTAGGTGTTTTATTGACCAACATCTACAGTGGGATGCACAGCTTAAACATGTCAGTGATAAATTGGCAAAAAATACAGGAATTCTTAATAAGTTAAGACATTTTGTTTCAATAAACACATTAAAAGATCTTAAAACAGCTCTACTACAGTCTTGTGTATCCCTATTTAAATTATGATCTAATGAGCTGGGGAACTGCCTGCCAATCCAGACTGGAAACAAATTAAAGTAAAACAAAATAAATGCCTCCGTTGTATCTTCTTTGCACATAACAGAGAGAGTACTGCTCCTTACTTTAAACTTCTAGAAATCCTTAAACTTGGTAATGTTTTTAATCTTAAAATATCTTCCCTTGTACATAAAATTAAGTATGTGTCAATGGAAATCCCTACTACTTTTTCTGACTTGGTTCTGTATGGCTCTGAAGCTCACAATTATAACACTAGGTACTCCTCTAACCAAAACCTATACAGACCAGCCTCAAGAACAAATTATGGATCTACAAGATGTCATCAAAAATATGGGAAACAGTACCAATCGAGATAAAATGTTTGTCTCTTAACAGTTTTTAAAAAACAATATAAGCTCTTCCTCCTTGGAAGCCAGATATAAAATGTTAGCTGCATCTATGATATATGTATATATCAATTATTATTTATAAATATTTACTGTAAATGTCTACATTATTCTGTATTGTAAAATTACCATATATCCAAACTTAGTTTGTACACGTAAACAGCCTTTATGCTCTTCCTCTTCTCTCATTATAACCATTATTATCTACTATTTATTTTTCTCCTTCTTATGGTTTGTTATATTCAACCAATAATTGTAACCTATAAACAAGTATGAATAAATCGAACTTGAACTTTAGTAAAATTGAATCTCACTCCCATCGAGTGACGACACGAACGACACGATATTGTTTAGCTTGGTGTCAGTGACGGAAGTACCGATGACAAGACAAACGACTCACAGCACTGAAAGCAAAAACAAAACCTGACATATTGATAGAACCATGCAGGAAGATCAACTGCAACGTTCAACGGGAACGTTCGAAGGAATAAGGATTGGAATGTCGAAAGACAAATTACGTATCCGAAATGAAATTAAAGTTGTTCGGCTTCCTTTCCAAATGGAAGGGTGGACGTTGAAGTGTGTTTGTGGACGTTCTCTTTTTTATTGTTCTTAGCCCCGTAAGAGTGCTTTCCCAGTAACTGAGCCAGTGCTAGTGTGAGGTCATAATGACCTATTTGAAGGGCCAGAACAAAGGTGGCGTTGATATATCTCACCACTGGAACCATCGATCGGTATGTCACCACACCAATCAGTCCCAGCAAGAAATGTTTTTATTAGATTAATGAAACTGGAGGCATAATCGCATTTCGTCTCATATATCACTGATATTCGGCCACGTTGAAAGTACCCTGGATGCCAGAGGCTCGAAGCGAGACCTCTTTAGCTGACGCGAGACGTTAGCCAACTAAAGCAATAACTGGTCGGTTTTGTTCTATTTGAGATTTTATTCAAACATTCTAAAAACTTGTCCACTGAGCTTGGTTCATTCTCAAATTAAATGTGTTTATATATCTACAAACACACACGGTCGAAATAGTTATATATATTTATTAATGCATTAGTCCCGGGGGGGGGGGGGGGGGGGGGGGGGGGGGTACTCTACCTAAAGTTGGGTAGGGGTGTGCCGCTGGGGCTCTGAAACCCTTACCCTGTTTAAGACAAAAAAACTCAAATTTCCATACCCTGTTCAAGACAAAGTGTTAAAATTTTCCCTCTATAAGACAAATAACAAATTATCTATACTTGGATGTCAGTGTTTATTGTGATCTTGTATAATGAGTGTCATAACTAAATAAGTCTTCAGCAAGCACTAGACTAAATAACGGCACTAGATAAATACCATACCCTGTTCAAGATCTGTCGATGTGAAAATGGATACCCTGTCTAAGATCAGAAACTCGAAAAACCATACCCTGTCCAGCGGATCATCCCCGTATAGTCCATATATGGGAGTACCCCCCCCCCCCCCCCCCCCGGGCATTAGTACGATGAATAAAAGGAACATTGATAAACCGGCTAGCTCAACACACACGATCGAACTAGTAACATGTAGTTATATATATTCAGCTTTAGTACGATGAATAAAAGGAACATTAACAAACTCATTAATATTTTTGCATATTTGCAAATCGTATCAGTCGGGTACATTCAGGTTAATAGTATCGGATCGTTCAATGACTTGATGATTTCTTCTGTTGTTGGCCTTTCGATGTAGGAGAGTATGAAATTATCTTATCCGCTACGATAGCAAGAATCCTATAGTAAAAAATACGCAGGAATCGCAAAAATGACAAAAGTATCCAGAAGTATATTTCTTTGACTACATAGCACTGAATATCAGAGAACGGGACTCGTGGTTCAGGCACGGTAAAGAGGTTTGGGGAGGAGACTATAGCATTATGGGTAATGCTTCTGGCATCATTATAATGCTTCGAGCGGGAAAAGTAGTCATTCTAGGCCAGTCAGATCCACGTTTGTTTCTAATTTATTTTATATATCTTATTGATTATAGCACGGTTACTTTGTATTGACATAGTAAGTCGATTGTTAGTTCTCTAGCCCTCGGAGAATTCGGGTTGCTGCATTGGGTCAGGGTTTTGAGGTCTCAGCGGCACACCCCTACCCAAAAATCTTCTGAGTACCCCCCCCCCCCCCCCCCCCCCCCCCCCCCCCCCACCCCCCCGGGAATAAAAGTTACCCGAATAACGGGATTGATTCATCTTGTTATGTCACAATTGAAAGCTACGGGATTCTATTGTAGTAGTTTTCTCTTGGGAGGGAGTTGATTGATCTTATGACGTCACAGGATCCACGACAAGTAACCAAAATTAGGGATTATATGTCAGAAATTTTACAAAATCTGCAAGATTAATACCTTTTTGTGAGAAACAAATACAACAGTACAATTTTTTTTTTTTTTTGGCATGATACTTGCACTTTAAGCGGTTTTTCGTATCTGGCAGTTTTCCATTAGTTAGGAATACAATTTATATTAGTTAATTGGGTAATTTTGTAGTACGGAGTTGTCTGGCGACTATCCCACAAAAAACTATACTTATGAAGTCTCTTGTCAGTGTAGTCAGAATCTTTAAATGCAACCTCGTTCCCAGGGTGGACTATTAGTTGTGGTTACACACACTGTGGTAATAGTGTAAGTCACTGTGACACACGTCAAGTGTAAGCTGTTGTAATACACGTGAAGTGTAAGCTGTTGTAATACACGTGAAGTGTAAGCTGTTGTAATACACGTGAAGTGTAAGCTGTTGTAATACACGTGAAGTGTAAGCTGTTGTAATACACGTGAAGTGTAAGACATTGACACACGTGAAGTGTCAGTCACTGTGACACACGTGAAGTGTAAGTCTTTGTGACACACGTGAAGTGTAAGTCTTTGTGACACACGTCAAGTGTAAGTCACTGACACACGTCAAGTGTAAGTGACTTGACGCACGTCAAGAGTAAGTCTTTGTGACGCACGTCAAGTGTAAGCTGTTGTAATACACGTGAAGTGTAAGCTGTTGTAATACACGTGAAGTGTAAGTCATTGACACACGTGAAGTGTAAGTCACTGTGACACACGTGAAGTGTAAGTCTTTGTGACACACGTGAAGTGTAAGTCTTTGTGACACACGTGAAGTGTAAGTCTTTGTGACACACGTGAAGTGTAAGTCTCTCTGACACACGTGAAGTGTAAGCTATTATAGCACGAGAAGTGCAAGCTATTATATTACGTGAGTGTAAGTCATTGTGACACACGTGAATTGTAATTGTAAGCTATTATAGCACGTGAGTGTAAGTCATTGTGACACACGTGAAGTGTTAAGTCATTGTGACACACATGAATTGTAATTGTAAGCTATTATAGCACGTGAAGTGTTAAGTCATTGTGACATACGTGAATCGTAATTATAAGCTATTATAGCACGTCATGTCAGTGTAAATCATTGTGACACACGCCGTCAAGGGCACCCAACGAGTACTTTTTGAAATTCGTTTGAAACCAGTTGTATGCAGCTCATCTAGCCATTTTAAGGCGCCTACTATGTCTTTTGACGTATTCTAGAAAGCGATTAGCTGTTCGGATTTTCTAGGTGGAAATCGCGTCAACCGAAAATACTATGGCAAAAATATTCCCGGCCTACGAATTTGTTAGTAGTCTAGAACATAAACAAGAATTTTCTAGCCCAAGTAACTTCATGTTGCAAAGTTTTGTGGAGGTACGAATTTTTTAGGGGTTCTTTTTTCCTTTAGGCAATTCTTTTAGGTGACCTCCTTTTGCTAAAGGTTTATTCTTTCGGATTTTAGATGTCGGAATTTCTTAGAGAATGAAAATGTATTCTCGAAAACTTTGGGTGGCCGCTTCACTAAATGATTTGTGATAATATGTTTTTTTCCGGATCGTTCTGACTCTATTGATCAGACGAAAACGTACGAATATTTTAGGGGAAAGCTCTTACTCTATTGATCAGACGAATACGCACGAATATTTTAGGGGAAACCTTTTAGTCTCCCTTTTCTTCTATAATTTTCTAGGGATTGAAAACAAATTTTCTAGCCAGTATTTCAGAAAACAATTTTCTAGGGACAATTTTTTTCAAATCCGAAAGTTTTAGGCTAACTTACTCTCCCGAACATCTTTTTAACCGAAAACTTCGTTGGGTGCCCTTGACACGTGAATTATAGTAACATATTATAACACGAAGTGTAAGTCATTCTGACACACGTGAAGCGTAAGTCATTCTGACACACGTGAAGCGTAAGTCATTGTGACAGACGTGAAGCCTGAGCTATTACAGCACGAAGTGTAATCTATTATAACACGTGAAGTGTAAAGTCATTGTGACACACGTGAATTGTAAGCTATTATAGACGTAAAGGGCGGGAACTCTTTGTGGAAGTTATAGTACTTGTTTGTTTGTAAGTTACGTTATAATAAGGGTGCGTTCGATTGACCATATTCCGGAATAAGAATACACAGAATGATCACTACAAATCGCTTATACTAGGATTTTTTAGCCACGGGAATACTAAATGTATCCTGAATGTCATATATCAGCAAGCATTTGTAGCTTACAGTGCAAAATAAGACCGAACCAGTGATTTCCAGAGACTATTCCATCTATTCCTATTCCGGAATACGGTCAATCGAACGCACCCTAAATCTGCTATTGTCGTTGCACACCACGGCGACAGTACAATAACACACTCCATAGTTAACTATGTACACTCTATACAGTTGTGTTGTTGTTGGATGCGGTAAAAAGTTATGAAACTGAATAGCCCACTTCCGAGGCATGCCTCACTTCCTAGATACAAAGGAATCAATACGAGGCTCCGTGCATAATCCTCAGTCGTTCGTGACAAGACTACAGCACTCCTGTCACTTCTGTAGTTTGTCACGAACGACTGAGCATTATGCACGGAGTCTCGTATTTAGCTTAGGAAGTGAGGCATATCTTGGAAATCAATTTTATTCAGATAGGCATGACTGCATTATGATTAGAATGAAAAAGGAATAATTCCCCAGAGTAGCATCTGTTTACATCACATGATCTGAATTGGGTGACAACAGCGTTTGCCTCTATTATACTCGACTACGACCGAAATAGCACACGAAATGATTTTACTAGACAAGTACTAGACATGAACGAGACAAGAGACAGGAACGAGACAAGCACGGGGGTATTTCCTGATTGTGATTGGTTAAGGATCTTGGGGATCCTAAAAACCTTGAATTGCCCACGTGGTAGGTAAATGTCATGGGTTTTGTTCTGTTCGATGCTACCATGGAAATACACCAAGGGAAATTTTAAAAATGACTATTAAGGCTGGTTTTCACTAGCGACGGAAGCAGAAGCGGAAGCGTAAGGAGCCTTACGTTCTAGTGAAAATCAAGAAACGGAGACGTAAGCGTAAGCGTAAGCTCGACGGAAGCGTAAGCGGAAGGAACGGAAGGTTTCCTTCTTCTTACGTCTCCGCTTCTGCTTCCGTCGCTTCCGTTCCAGTGAAAACTAGTCAAACGTAAGCAGAAGCGGAAGCAGATGAATTTAGCCAATCAGAATACTCATTCTCAGGCCCTTGCAATGTAAATATAGTATGCAAGCGAGGTTTTCGCTCCTGAACGAGGCTTATGCTTATGCTTCCGTCGTGTTCATTTTCACTAGAACATTAGTTTCTTATGTTTACGCTTACGCTTCCGTTTCTGCTTCCGTCGCTTCCGTCGCTAGTGAAAACCAGCCTTTAACCACGGGAAAATAGCTGTGCGTAGGCGCAACTATTGTTTCCCTATTGAATTTTGATTGGTTGAAAAGGTCTCATTTGAATACAAATTACCGAGGGTTTCAACTTTTTTAGTAAATAATTTTATAACTTAGTAAACTCACAGTGAATTACAAATTAAGAAAACTTCAACCTGTTAAAGTTTTAGGCTTAGCTTTTAAGTAGTTTTCTTATTTTTTTGACAAAACAGTTCACAATGGACACTTTTAAGCAGAAATTTTAAAATCACGGGTATGTGCCTGTTGTTTCATTTCAGGTTTCGCGGGAAACTGGGGGCGGCCGCGCGCCGACAAGAAATAGCAAATACGCATGCGCGTAACGTTTTGCCGCGGTGTGGCATTAAGCGGGCTTTCTAAACTAGTTGGCTGTGGCGGTTTTGCCTGGTTTCGCCTTCATTCAAGACTTTACGGTGAAGACAGGTACGTTAGCAGAGTTTGTGCTCTTCAAAAACACAATCCCAAACTAAATGTTTTCAGAATAGTTTTTATACAACCCCAGGTAAAAGGAAATTATTGTTCTTATCTCCTTTTAGGATTCATTCAAGAGAAAAACGGAAAGAAGAAAATAAATCGTAATGGAAACGCTAATAAGGTAAATATAGCAAACTTTTGTCGAATTTTCCTTTCTTTATCTTCGTTTGACAGACCTTTTAGCGCCTCAAGCAACTCTCACGTATTAAATGCAATGCTTGGGAATAACCCGGCTTTTAATTTTAATTTCTGGAACAATTTTAAGTTCGTGCAATGTTTTCCCCTTTTTTTCCCGCGCTCGAGTTCGCACCTGTGTTGGAACTGAGAGAAGCTTCAACACTTTACACAGTAGATGAGATTTTGAATTAAACATCTTATTGAATTAATGCTCTGACAGGGAAACTACGGTTTCTAAATATCGATTTTTGAAGTTTTCCTGAGCGAGTTCATTGTTGTCGATAAATGTTTTTTTCCACTTTGGACTGTTTGAATTGGAACCTTTGTTCTTCTGTCCGATTGTACTGTCTACTGTTTCAAAATCGAATCACTTTTAACTTAAAACTAACTTTTCCATCTTGTCCAGTGATTTATCGTGCTGATTTTACTATTAGATAAATAAATGTTTATTTTTCTAACTCACCTTTTGCATTTTCTTCTCCTTTCTTTAGGCGTTGAGCAAAAGCGGGCTACTTTGACTGGTATGAAGAGAACGAAAGCAATCGTTCATTGAACCATATCCTTTTTATTGACAACATTTTGTTATTGATTTTATCATTTGAAGTATCTTATTTTATCGCCGAGAGCTCTTTAGAATTCTGTCAAGTCTCGATATCATCGCACGAACATGCCGGTCCTGTATTCTTTTTTAAACCGAAGTTGTGCTCTCGCCACTTTTGCTTTTTAATTACTGCTTTGTTGTGATAACTTTTCTTACTGTGTAAATAAGTTTATGTATTATGTTCCCTTTATTTCATTTAAGAGTTGAAGAAGCAAACAATGTGAGTGCGCGGCACAACTGTGTAGTGAAATAGTATACAAAATAGCATTTTCAATTCAGTGGTCATGTTGATAACTAATTACCTCTCATTCATTGCCAAATTCTGCTTTTAAGTTATAAGATCAATTCTAGGATTAGCTAAATCGAATACTTATGAAAGGGCCCTTCAGTTAGTCAAAATGCGAACGTTGAAGCAGCGAAGGTATTTTCAATCACTAGTTTTATTTTTTAAATGCATGACAGAGCAAGGTCCATTATATATCCAATAATTTTTTAAACTACGGTTAGCTCACTATAACTTACGTGGCTCTGGTACAAAACTGGAGCAATTTCGCTTTAACACTAACTGGCTAAAGAATTCGTACTCTTCCATTACTAGCCACTTATGGAACAATCTACCCACTAAAGTACGTGAAGCACCTAATTTAAAGACATTTAAGAAAATGCTCAATAAGGTAGAGCTTAACCCACACATATACAATACATAGATGTAATTTTAGCATTTTATCTTAGCTGTAAATAGATGTTTTAAAGTAGGGAATTTTTATAGTAGATTTTCAGACAGTCGTTTTAACATATTACATTTAATTTAATACATTTAGAAACACGTGCGCGTTTTAACGAGTTTTTTTAGCTCCTAGGCGTTATGTGTATAAATAAATGATTGATTGATTGATTACTTTTTAGTTAACTTTACTCTGTGTATATCATAGTTTTGTCACGAAAATTCCATATATCTTTATAAATTTATGCAGTGCCTGTATATAAAAAACATGCATTATGCTTAGTGCTATTTTCACCACAGCTATCATATATCAGATGAGACATTAAATTTTATCTTTGGGGTATATTTAATATTCTTTGAGTCTACAAGTATATTGCTATTTCAGTTTGCTGCAATAATTATTGTTACCTTTTGTATATATGATATAGCTGTGCATGCGATAATTAGTGTCATTATTATATCATACAATACATAGAGTGCTGGTACATACATGTACATATTGCGGGCTACACTTTTGTAATATATTTTATATGATATATAGCTGTGCGTGCGTTAATTAGGGTCAACCACATAATTAGTGTCTATGATATCACACAATACATAGCGTGCTGCGCCTACACTTTTGTATATATGATATAGCTGTGCATGCGATAATTAGTGCCATTATTATATCACAATACACAGCGTGCTGGTACATACATATTGCGGGCTACACTTTTGTGTATATGATATAGCAGTGCGCGATAATTAGTGTCGTTATTATATCACAATACATAGCGTGCTGGTACATACATACTGCGCCTACACTTTTGTGTATATGATATAGCAGTGCGCGATAATGAGTGTCGTTATTATATCACAATACACAGCGTGCTGGTACATACATATTGCGGGCTACACTTTTGTGTATATGATATAGCAGTGCGCGATAATTAGTGTCGTTATTATATCACAATACATAGCGTGCTGGTACATACATACTGCGCCTACACTTTTGTGTATATGATATAGCAGTGCGCGATAATGAGTGTCGTTATTATATCACAATACATAGCGTGCTGGTACATACATACTGCGCCTACACTTTTGTGTATATGATATAGCAGTGCGCGATAATTAGTGTCGTTATGATATCACACAATACATAGCGTGCTGGTACATACATACTGCGCCTACACTTTTGTGTATATGATATAGCTGTGCGCGATAATTAGTGTCATTATTATATCACAATACACAGCGTGCTGGTACATACATATTTCGGCTACACTTTTGTGTATATGATATAGCAGTGCGCGATAATGAGTGTCGTTATTATATCACAATACACAGCGTGCTAGTACATACATATTGGGGGCTACACTTTTGTGTATATGATATAGCAGTGCGCGATAATTAGTGGCATTATATCACACAATACACAGCGTGCTGGTACATACATATCGCGCCTACACTTTTGTGTATATGATATAGCTGTGCGCGATAATTAGTATCATTATTATATCACACAATACATAGCGTGCTGGTACATACATATTTCGGCTACACTTTTGTGTATATGATATAGCTGTGCGTGCGATAATTAGTGTCATTAAATATATTATTATTTCACAATACATAGCGTGTTCGTACATACATATTTCGGCTACACTTTTGTGTATATGATATAGCTGTGTGTGCGATAATTAGTGTCATTATTATATCACAATAAATAGCGTGCTGGGACATCCATATTGCGGGCTACACGTTTGTGTATATGATATAGCAGTGCGCGATAATGTGTCATTATTATATCACAATAAATAGCGTACTGGTACATACATATTACGGCTACAGTTGTGTACATGTGATATATAGCTGTGATATAGCAAACAGTGCTTCGGCTTCTTTATTTATAATCCATATTCAGCTTAATACGTATGTATGACGTACATTGCGATTCTTAACCTGACAATTGCAACTGATCGTTTTATACTGAGAATTCACTGGTTTTAAGGTCTATTGCATTTAGCTGATAAATAACTATTGTTTTATGGTTAGACTATTGTTTGGGTAACCAATAACGTTTCAGGTTGTGAGCGGTGTAGTCTGTCCCGCTAATGTGTAAACAGTGGTATATTCATGTCCCCATAGATAACACCACGAGATCTTACTCTTCGTAGTTTGCAAAAAAATTATATCGCAGTGCTATTCCTGCTCACAAAGCTATTTTTTGCGTTGCGCAAACAGTTGTAATCATTGTAGAAGCATTTGTTTCATATTAAAAATGTTATTCATGATGGTTGATTCAGACGTTCGTCCTGCACGACTGCTAGTGTGCTCTTAATGTAATAGAACTTTATTACACCTTATTAATTAGCTTTTCTTCGCGCGCTATGTACAGTTTCTAGAAGCAGCTTGTATTGTTTTACTTTATATTTAATTTAAATGGTATTTCAGCACTTCTTTGGCGCTGCACAAAGTGTTAGCGTGTTTTTGTGATGTATTCGTTTTAAGCGGGTAAACTCTTCAATTTATTTTTGCAAATTTTTAAAGTAGCTAGTGATTTATAATATCAATAACTGCGATCATTCATAGATCAATCATACTGCGCAATAGAACTTCATAATTCGTAAAGCGGATTATGTGTTTCATTTTGCGAAACAGTTTCTTACCCTACTTCATTTCATTGCGAGGAATACACTTTTCACACAGTTCTCTAAATTTTTTAGTACACATGTATTATTAATAGAGTAACTCTTGTCCTATAGTTCAGAAGTTACCTTACGTGTTCATGTAATGTGCTTTAATTTGCGCGACGCTATAGCTCCTACACGTGTATATTTGAAACTTACTGACTTGAAGGCCCACTGTCATGCGACGCACATATGGTCAAATTGTCGGAGTTCATGAGATACGAGACTCGAGTAATTTAGTTTTCCTGTGATCAAAAGCGCATGCGCTGTGCGTGACATTACTCCTTTAAAAGTACTGCTGGGTACGTAGTGCATTTCACTCTTGTCTAAAGGAATACGTTGCTATTAATTGAGCAAGTGTTGTGTTTTATGCACGAGACTTTGCGCGCTGCTACTGTCCTGTTTTGTTAAGAACGTACTAGCGCTGCACGTGATTTAATATATCTTACTGCTGCTAATTTGCGCTGGTGTTTTAATAGGTTTAGAACCAGAGTTATGGGTTTTACACACGAACATTAAACATTTCTACGCAAGCGCGGCGCCTTCGTTTCTTCATCGTAGCGCCAACTGCTGCAAACGACTGTTAATTCATTATTGGTTTGCAGGTACGGAACACATCACGGCTCTATTCGCTCTAATTAATATTTATGCGCATATCTAATTCACTACTCGAAAACGAGGTTATCCCCGCATCGAGGATGCCGCAACCGAGTTCGAAAGGGCAATTCAGGATTTTGTCTCCAACGCATAGAGGAACACAGCAATATTCCTTCCGCAACGATGCGGGGATGGCCCCGTTTTCGAGTAGCTAATTACATGCGCATAAATATTAAGAAGAGTCAATTGAGCGTTTTGTAACATCATTTCTCAAATTCATGAATAATTCAATATGTCAACAGCCATTTGTTACATACATACACCTTGATACACGGTGAAACACCACGTCAAGATTCTTACAGGTATCTTGATACCTAATGAAACACGATAAGGTTGCTCCGATTAGTTCAAACACTAAGGCATTAAGTACATCCTAGGTGACACAGTCGGCGTTGTGCTTTTGTTTTCTGGTGTGAATTGATGATGTAGTATATTACGTAAAACAGTGGCGTATCCTGCACGTTACTGCTATGCGCATGCGCACCGCGATGCATTAGTACAAAGACCGTAATACGATTGTGCTTTTGCGTCTTATTGTACGTGTATTTGCCCTGTGTTGCACTGATCTATTGTTTTGACTTTCCCGATACATCGAAGGTTTGCCAGATGAGCATATCTGCAGCGCTTTTATCTTTAATTTTAAGGGTCGTGCTCTCTTCTCTATATTTTACATCGGTAACGATGCTTGCCTTTACAGCTGTCTTCCAAAGTTGAAGAGCTTATGACGTCATTGTCCTGCATGCTATCATGCCAGCTTGGGAAGTATATGCCAATCCTTGCTGACGTCATTGTTTACATTTTTGCCTCGCTAGTGTAAATTAAACTTCAAGCTACAAACAAACATACTTATACATCAGTTGGAAAATAATTTTAAACTTCGTAATCACCGAACATTTGACATTGATATGTTACATATTTACGGAGAAATTGACTTTTCAAAACTGTTAAATGGCTGGGTGGCAAGAGTTGCTGACAGCCAAACATTATTTGTAAATTTTGAGATTTTTAAACGCTTATTGCTTAAAATATATTTATCATATCACTTAAAATGTGACAAATTCCTTATTCGCTGTAGGAACCATTTAACTTGCCGTATATACATGCAAATTTGAATGAGGATAACGTTGAGGTAAACAGCCTGTGACATGCTTGAAAGATTACGAAGTTGAGAACAGTCACGAGGCAGTTTAATGTCACAACATGAAGCTTTCCATTACTGATTCGGAACATTGTACCATGATGATAGATTGGCGATAGAAAAATGCACTTTCTCCATGTCGCAGTAAGATTAATCTAAGAGTCCCTTTCAGGATTATACTTGGCTTGTCATAGACAACATTGTAAATTTCGCTAGCTAAACTGATATACTCAAACATAGCATCGTCCATGGAAAGCCAAGTGCAATTATTGAAAAGGCATTTCCAATATACCTTATATCTTATACTTAGATTTTCTGGTAGTCATCTTTATCGTTTTGGAATAAAATTATCAGCATTGGGAAATGCTATACAGGCAGACAAGGCAGGGTCATCCATGGGCTTGGCTTCGAAATGGCATTCCACTGGAAAAACTGGACGTCACTGCAATATGGAAATCCGTACTTCTAGTAAATGTCCACAATATTATCATATTACCATGTTTCCATAATAGAAAAAGACCACACTAGAAATATAAATTTACAACTGTTTTTCCAGAATATTTCAAGGTATTTCCATACTTTACCAGAGTGGTCCAATTTTTTCAGTAAAGTTTCGGCTTAATGTAAAACGGGTGTTGGTCGTGGATTCGTATCTGAAGACGACGGTACGTACGTAGCTATTGTAACTGCACGGGTTATTCAATCTACACCAGTTGCACTTTTTAATTTTCCATTCCAGTACAATTTGCAGTATTAATATGACGGTTTGTTTTACAATCTGAGTTTGGATATTGATCTTTCCGCTATGACACATCGTGGTATAAAATAGTCACAGAAATTTCTCGCGAAAACGTTAATTATGACCTAAAGTTACTCTTAAAACAAATGTTACTGTGACAAAGCCGTAACAATACAGATGATTATACCAATGGAATATTGCAGATTTGAAAATCAGCCATTATCTCATGTACGGTGCAGATTGGATTTCCCAACGTGCTACTAATCCATGCCATGCCTTTCCTTCCTAAATGGCTTTTGCTCAATACGGAGTCGCAACCGGCATTCGATTCTATTCGATAACTTGTAGAATTCGATTCTATCCACCCATGGATGACCAGATCGAGATCCACTCCAGTTCAGTTCGAGGTAGAACAGGCTAGCCATAGGTAGATAGGCAGTGTTCGGTTTTCGGATATGAGGATTTTTTTCGAATATCTTCCGCAATAATTACTATTTCGGACCGGCTAAACTTTAATCGTAGCTTATACATGTAGTTCATGGTTGTAATAAGGAAAGTTAATTACCCAAGGTTTGGGAGGGTTCTTTTTTTGTGTAGCTATATAGAGGTTAAATAAATAATTAAGCTTCTATTGTGGAATAAAGAATGTGTACGGATTTCGAAAAGGTTAGCTTTCGAATTCGATTAATTAGGAATTGCGGCTTTAATTTTCGGCTTGTACTTTCGACTTTCGATTACATTCACTTTCATATATTTATTACATGCAGTCAATTACACGTAATTAATATATGATTGTATGTACTTCATATCAATCACATGCAGCCATCAAGTGCTGGATATTATAGATACCCTTGGGGTGGGGGGAGGTTTTTATCTAACGATGTGTAATTTGCTCCACAGCATTTCTCACTATTAACTGCATGGCTTAAATTAACGATGTGTCTTTTCTTCAACAGCGTTTTTCTTTTCCTCTCAATACACAGTTATATATTTATTACATGTAATACATTACACGTAATTAATATATAATTGTATGCACTTCATATCTTTCACATGCAGCCATCAAGTGCTGGATATTATAGATACCCTTGGGGTGGAAGGAGGTTTTTAATCTAACTATGTGTAATTTCCTCCACAGTATTTCTCACTATTAACTGCATGGCTTAAATTAACGATGTCTTTTCCTCTACACAGTTATACATTATACATTATAGATACCCGTGGGGTTGGGGGAGGCTTTGAATATTAACGATGTGCCTTCCTCAACAGCTTTTTCTCTGTTTCTGCATTAGAAACATTGGCTTGCACCCTTGGGCAGAGGTCTCTCGTGTCTTATTTTACTTTAGGAAAGACACGTGATATCGCGTCCAAAGAGTATTTAAAAAACCTCAAACGGCTGAGGACGGGAGAGCGGAGTGTTTCTTGTGTTACATCTTGTCCGCCTTTGTGTGGGTGGAGTTTGTTGGTATCTCACCCTGGCACTTGAGGGTTTTTCTCCGGCTTTTCGCTCATTAGAAACCAACTAAAATTCGCTTAAAAGTTTGGCTGTAAACTAGGAAGCATTTGGCCACTCTTGTTGTGTTTGTCACAGAAGAGAAAATTAACTGCTACAATGAACGGTAGCCTTCACGTGGCGTACCAGAGAAACGACTGCCATGTTGAACCAACCGCAAGAATCAAGATCCAACTATCAGTCTCACGTGCAACAATCGAGAACCACGCGCAACAATCGGGAACCACGCGCAAGACTGGGAAGATGCACGCACAAGACTGGGAAGATGGAGGCGCAAGACTGGGAAGATGGAGGCGCAAGACTGGGAAGATGGAGGCGCACGACTGGGAAGATGCGAGGCGCACGACTGGAAAGATGCGAGGAGCACGACTGGAAAGATGCGGGGCGCACGACTGGAAAGATGCGAGGCGCACGACTGGAAAGATGCGAGGCGCAGACGCAAGCAACGAGAGTTAAGCACAATAACTACAATAGCTAAGTATAAAAAGAAGTTTGGTCAGTACTATCATACTTATATTTTTCTTAATTAACAATTTATCAATATTTGTTTTGGGTTATTCGAAACTAACACTATAACGAAATGCAACCAACACTATAATAACGTTTTATTATGATGTTATAAGCACAAGAGGCAAACGCAAGAACCGTGCTCAAGGTATAAGACCAATCTATATAATATATTTAAATTTATCTAGCACCAATGATACATTTTACGAGACTATAATCAAGTTCTATTGCCGTTATAATTTAATAGATACGGACACAAACCAAGTATAAAGCTCAAGATCAAACATTTGCTAAAGCGTTATCATTTTAGACCGTAAGTAATCAACTAAGTTAAATGCACACAAATAAACACTATTTTCAAATTTCCCTCCACTATAATTAAGTCATTATTATTTTAAAGGCAAGAACCAAGAGCAAATTCCAAGCTGAGGACCAAGCTAGCATATGGAGAAGAAATGTTCATGTTCTACCGTAAGTGGCCATTCTGTTAGAAATCAATGATTATTGACAAATTTCCAGGCACTATTATGAAGGATTTTGATATTTTATAGGGAAGACTCGGCACAAGAATAACGCGCAAGAACCAAGTGTATGGAAGAGCAAAATTTGTGTCAAATCGTAAGTGACAATGTTGAATTGGTAAGGCAGTATGATAGCTATAGATAGAGTAGATGGAGCATTAAATACCTAGAACATACTGTGCCTACTCTCCATGGCCTAAAATGAATATTCTTGCACGCAGTATCTCGCTGTTCTTTCTTTATTACATTCTTTATCCCACTTATTCATACTACGATCCCATAGTTAAGGTTTTATCCTTTCTTTTCCTTCATTATACTATCCATAATTTGAACTCTTATAAGTCAAGAAAAATCCATATCATAAGTACAAAAAGATGTTTGGTCATACTTAGATTTTCCTAATTAACAATTTCTCAATATTTGTTTAGAAAGGGTGTTCGAAACTAGCAGTATAGCGAAATTCACCCGACACTATATATTACGTTTTATTATGTTGTTATAAGCACAAGAGGCAAATGCAAGAACCGTGCTCAAAGACAGATGTAAGACCAGTCTATATAATCCATTTCAATGTATCTATACACTACTGATCAATTTTGCGACACTATAATCAGTTATATTGCTATTATATATTATAGAGGGCAAGAACCAAGTGTAAAGCTCAAGATCAAACATTTTGTTGAAGCATTATCATTTCAGACCGTAAGTAATCAACTATCTAAAGTTAAATACATACAAATAAGCACTATTTTCAAATTTCCTTCCTATAATTAAGTCATTATTATTTTAAAGGCAAGAACCAAGAGTAAATTCCAAGCTCAAGACCAAGCTGGCATATGGAGAAGAAATGTTCACGTTCGACCGTAAGTGGCCATTCTGTTAGATATCAATAATGATTATTGATAAATTTCCATGCACTATTATTATGAAGGTTTTTGATATTTTATAGGGCAAGACTCAAGCACAAGAATAAAGCACAAGAACCAAGTGTATGGTAGAGCAAAATTTGTGTCAAACCGTAAGTGACAATGTTGAATTGGTAAGGCAGTATGATAGCTAGATAGAGTAGATGGAGCATTAAATACCTAGAACATACAACATACTCTGCCTACGCTCCATGGCCTAAATATTCTTGCACACAGCATCTCGCTGTCCTTTCTTTATTACACTCTTTATCCCACTTATTCATACTACGATCCCATAGTTAAGGTCTTATCCTTTATTTCCCTTCACTATACTATCCCTAATTTCAACTCTTTCAAGTCAAGAAAAATCCATATCTCTGCAGCTCACCTTCCGCTATTTACTAGGCAAGAGCCTCGCCAAAATGTTAACAAATCACAAGACGAGTTCTCGAGGAGGGTTAATTCACACAGTTACACTTAGCGTGTCTTGTCTCGTGCGATTTCAACAAACATTCCGGCAGATGTCATCACGCCGCAGGACGGGTCAGGTATCTAGCAATAGGCAGTTGGGTGCTGTTCGTGCTATGGATATCGGATCTCTCGGCGAGCCAAATAACGGATCTCGTAAACGAAATCGCGGATCTCGTCAACGAAATCATGGATCTCGTAAGCCAAATAATGAATATTGTGAACGAAATAACGGATCTCGCAAGCCAAATAGTAACTGTTGTATGAATCTCGAATTGGTAAATATTTACATAGGCAGTAAGCCTGGAATCAAGCTTACAGTATATACTGCAAGTCAAACCAATAAAATCAAAGTTTCAGAATCTGTAAACAATTCTTGAGATCCAGATCCTGAAACACGGCACAACCAACTTTTTCGCTAGATTAGTTAAATGTAGCAGGAAGTGAAGCAGGAGAGGCGAGGAAATTAGTTTTAAGCATGTTCGGGCCTGAGGTTACTAATTGATGCGTCAAATTCCTTATTCGCTGTAGGAACCATTTAACCTGCCGTATATACATGGAAATTTGAATGAGGATAATGTTTAGGTAAACAGCTCTTGACATGCTTGAAAGAGATTACGAAGTTGAGAACAGTCACGAGGCAGTTTAATGTAACAACATGAAGCTTCCATTACTGATTCAAACCAACTTTTTCGCTAGATTAGTTAAATGTAGCAGGAAGTGAAGCAGGAGAGGCGAGGAAATTAGTTTTAAGCATGCTCGGGTCTGAAGTTACTAAATGATGCGTTAAATTCCTTATTCGCTGTAGAAACCATTTAACTTGCCGTATATACATGCAAATTTGAATGAGGATAATGTTTAGGTAAACAGCCCTTGACATGCTTGAAAGAGATTACGAAGTTGAGAACAGTCACGAGGCAGTTTAATGTAACAACATGAAGCTTTCCCATTACTGATTCGGAACATTGTACCATGATGATAGATTGGCGATAGAAAATTGCACTTTCTCCATGTCGCAGTAAGATTAATCTAAGAGTCCCTTTCAGGATTATACTTGGCTTGTCATAGACAACATTGTAAACTTAGCTAGCTAAACTGATATACTCAAACATAGCATCGTCCATGGAAAGTCAAGTGCAATTATTGAAAAGGCATTTCCAATATATCTTATATATTATACTTAGATTTTCTGGTAGTCATCTTTATCGTTTTGGAATAAAATTATCAGCATTGGGAAATGTTATACAGGCAGACAAGGCAGGGTCATCCATGGGCTTGGCTTCGAAATGGCATTCCACTGGAAAAACTGGACGTCACTGCAGTATGGAAATCCGTACTTCTAGTAAATCTCCACAATATTACCATGTTTCCATATTTTCGTCCAATTACATACAATAGAAAAAGACCACACTAGAAATTTAAATTTACAACTGTTTTTCCAGAATATTTCAAGGTATTTCCATACTTTACCAGAGTGGTCCAGTTTTGCCAGTAAAGTTTCGGCTTAATGTAAGACAGGTGTTGGTCGTGGATTCGTATCTGAAGACGACGGTACGTACGTAGCTATTGTAACTGCACGGGTTATTCAATCTGCACCAGTTGCACTTTTTAATTTTCCATTCCAGTACAAATTGCAGTATTAATATGACGGATAGTTTTACAATGTGAGTTTCGATATTGATCTTTCCGCTATGACACATCGTGGTATAAAATAGTCACAGAAATTCCTCGCGAAAACGTTAATTATGACCTAAAGTTACTCTTAAAACAAATGTTACTGTGACAAAGCCGTAACAATACAGATGATTATACCAATGGAATATTGCAGATTTGAAAATCAGCCATTATCTCATGTACGGTGCAGATTGGATTTCCCAACGTGCTACTAATCCATGCCATGCCTTTCCTTCCTAACTGGCTTTTGCTCAATACGTGGTCGCAACCGGCATTCGATTCTATTCGATAACTTGTAGAATTCGATTCTATCCACCCATGGATGACCAGATCGAGATCCACTCCAGTTCAGTTCGAGGTAGAACAGGCTAGCCATAGGTAGATAGGTGTTCGGATTTCGGATAAGAGGATTTTTTTCGGATATCTTGCGCAATAATTACTATTTCGGACCGGCTAAACTTTAATCGTAGCTTATAGTTCATGGTTGTAATAAGGAAAGTTAATTACCCAAGGTTTGGGAGGGTCCTTTTTTGTGTAGTTTATGTAGGGGTTAATTAAATAAGTAAGCTTCTATTGTGGAATAAAGAATGTGTACGGATTTCGAAAAGGTTAGCTTTCGAATTCGATTAATTAGGAATTGCGGCTTTAATTTTCGGCTTGTATTTTCGACTTTCGATTACATTCACTTTCATATATTTATTACATGTAGTCAATTACACGTAATTAATATATGATTGTATGTACTTCATATCTATCACATGCAGCCATCAAGTGCTGGATATTATAGATACCCTTGGGGTGGGGGGAGGTTTTTATCTAACGATGTGTAATTTCCTCCACAGCATTTCTCACTATTAACTGCATGGCTTAAATTAACGATGTGTCTTTTCTTCAACAGCGTTTTTCTTTTCCTCTACACAGTTATATATTTATTACATGTAATACATTAGACGTAATTAATATATAATTGTATGCACTTCATATCTATCACATGCAGCCATCAAGTGCTGGATATAATAGATACCCTTGGGGTGGGGGGAGAGGTTTTTAATCTAACGATGTGTAATTTCCTCCACAGCATTTCTCACTATTAACTGCATGGCTTAAATTAACGATGTCTTTTCTTCAGCAGCGTTTTTCTTTTCCTCTACACAGTTATATATTATACATTATACATACCCTTGGGGTTGGGGGAGGTTTTGAATATTAACGATGTGCCTTCCTCAACAGCTTTTTCTCTGTTTCTGCAATAGAAACATTGGCTTGCACGCTTTGGGCAGAGGTCTCTCGTGTCTTATTTTACTTTAGGAAAGACACGTGATATCGCGTCCAAAGAGTATTTAAAAAACCTCAAACGGCTGAGGACGGGAGAGCGGAGTGTTTCTTGTGTTACATCTTGTCCGGCTTTGTGTGGGTTGAGTTTGTTGGTATCTCACCCTGGCACTTGAGGGTTTTCCTCCGGTTTTTCCCTCATTAGAAACCAACTAAAATTCGCTTAAAAGTTTGGCTGTAAACTAGGAAGCATTTCAGTAGCCACTCTTGTTGTGTTTTGTCACAGAAGAGAAAATTAACTGCTACAATGAACGGTAGCCTCCACGTGGCGTAGCGGAGAAACGACTGCCATGTTGAACCAACCGCAAGAATCCAGATTACGTTGTCTTTTGTTCTCTTGCGCTTTAGTATTTTTCAGTGCATCCTGATTGGTTAAAAGTGACGGCCTTTGTTTCTTCTCGCGGGAAGCTCTATGCTAAAAATAACTCTACCGTCTACAGTGTGGCGTGACAATATAATATGGAAAGAGGAACACTCCTCTATAATATACTCCTGATATTTATCAATAACCACTCCTGCCAAATAGTGTGAGCTCTTCAGTTGTCTTGATTGTATGATTGTATGTTTTTAGATCTGGCTGTTGTGAGTCTTTATTTTGCATAAAATAGATCATTTTGATACATTTTTTTAAGAAGTGTTGGGATTGGTAAAAAAACGACAGGAAAATGGTCTATTATTACCATGAGCTAAAAATGTCCTTTTCCTCACTAAACATTTATGATAACTCATTTACAATATCCTATTGGCGTTTGTGTTACCGTAATCAAGAGAAACACACACACAACACTTTTTTAAAAGAATTGTTAGGATTGGTAAAAAACGACAGGAAAATGGTCTATTATTACCACGAGCTAAAAATGTCCTTTTCCAAACTAAATATTTATGATAACTAGTTTACAATATCCTATTGTTGTTTATGTGACCGTATTCAAGAGAAAGAGACACGAAAGTTTTTTTTTTAGAATTGTTGGGATTGGTAAAAAACGACAGGAAAATGGTCTATTATTACCACGTGCTAAAAATGTTCTTTTCCTCACTAAACATTTATGATAACTCATTTACAATATCCTATTGGGGTTTGTGTGACCGTATTCAAGAGAAACACACAACACTTTTTTAAAAGAATTGTTAGGATTGGTAAACAACGACAGGAAAATGGTCTGTTATTACCACGAGCTAAAAATGTCCTTTTCCTCATTAAATATTTATAATAACTAGTTTACAATATCCTATTGGTGTTTATGTGACCGTATTCAAGAGAAACAGACACGAAAGGTTTTTTTTTTTAGAATTGTTGGGATTGGTAAAAAACGACAGGAAAATGGTCTATTATTACCACGTGCTAAAAATGTTCTTTTCCTCGCTAAACATTTATGATAACTCATTTACAATATCCTATTGGTGTTTATGTGACCGTATTCAAGAGATACACACACAGACAACACTTTTTAAAATAATTGTTTGGATTGGTAAAAAACGACAGGAAAATGGTCTATTATTACCACGAGCTAAAAATGTCCTTTTCGAAACTAAATATTTATGATAACTAGTTTACAATATCCTATTGGTGTTTATGTGACCGTATTGAAGAGAAAGCGACACGAAAGGTTTTTTTTATAGAATTGTTGGGATTGGTAAAAAACGACAGGAAAATGGTCTATTATTACCACGTGCTAAAAATGTCCTTTTCCTCACTAAACATTTATGATAACTCATTTACAATATCCTATTGGGGTTTGTGTGACCGTATTCAAGAGAAACACACACACACAACACTTTTTTAAAAGAATTGTTAGGATTGGTAAAAAACGACAGGAAAATGGTCTATTATTACCACGAGCTAAAAATGTCCTTTTCCTCACTAAACATTTATGATAACTGACGTTTACAATATCCTATTGGCGTTGCAATAAAAAAATGAAATAAAATAATCTGAGTAGCTATGACTGACTATCTAACTACTGATAAACGTACAGAGACATAATAAGACTCTTGACTGATGTTGCCCGTAAACCAGTTCAAGTTCGATCTTCAGTCTTGGCGTCTTGATTGCACGCATGTCAAGCGGCTTCAGTTCTGTTTCTGTCTACACATTTATGCACGTAAACCCGTTGAGTTCGAGTCGATAAAGCCCGTTCGATCTTTAGTTTTGCCGTCTTGATTCCATGTCAAGCAGAATCACTCAGTTCCCCGTTTGATCTTCAGTTCTGTTTCTGTCTTCAGGCATAAATTTCTATGCAACGCTTCCGGTATTCGGTTACACATAATTGGTTAATTTTGACAACATTATTGTCGCGTATGACCAATCATTGTTTGGGGCGTTTTCAACTTTTTGACTGCTATTTTACCTCCGAGCGACCAAAACGCAGTATGTTTTTACAGTCTCCTTTCCTTTCCGTGTGAATTTCATTCTCTGGCTACATGATGAATCACTCGGTGTTAACCTGGAAGCAGGATACCAAAAAAATACTTGATTCAGCTTCGGCCCAATACATAACCCTAAATTATGCCAATGGCCGATCAAACAGTCAAAGCCAAGGATGTAGTTGTTTGATTTATCCGAACAATCCAAAAGCCGCTCAGCCGAAATTTCCTTTGGGTGCTTGTATTAAATGAACCCAGTAAACGAAACTTTAAAGTTTTACCCAGCCAGAGGTTTTCCCGGTGATCTTCGTAAGCCGAGAGAGGGGCCGCGAAGAAATAGCCTGCGTCGCATCCGAACTTACTGACCCTGGTTAAGTCCGTCTGCGAAAAAGCGACAGAAAGCTTGTTCTAGACCCCCAACGAAGTACCAGGTTCTGATTAGCTTTTACTATTGCTCATTCTTACACGTATTCTGACTGGCCATTCAACTGTCACCAGCCTCGGAGATTTTTGTGATGAGCAGTTCATGTCAGAGGCCGCTCGGTTGAAACTGTTCGTTTGCACGTGGTCAGCTGTTTACTTGAGATTTCTCGCCCAAGACGAGGAAGCGCTCTGCCGTCGTTTCCCTGTGTTTTACTATCGGAAAAGCTTATATGTTTATTTCAATTTCGGGTCAGGTTTTGAAGTAATGTAACATAATAGGCTGCCCGTGGTTTAGTGTGACTTCAAAAACTCATGAATAATTAATGAGCATTTTGTCCAATCAGATGAAGCAAATCAGTCACGTGCATGCTCCTTTATACCTGATAAAATCTCATCATTCTAAAAGGCCCGCGGAGGGATTTGAATTCTGTCCCAGAGGGAAACGAGGTTAATGATTGAGACAATGGAATTTCTATTGATGTTTCAGCTTTCTCACTGAATTGCTAATTAGGATGAACGTTTTATATAAAGAATATTAATGAACATGAAATTTTATATAAAGTTTCATCCTAATTAAGAATTCACTGATAAAGACCCTACCTAGATAATAAATTTTGCACTAAATTTACTAATATCAGCAGACTACCGAGATACACAGATAATATTTTTTAAATGAAGTTATCCAACTACCATTACTTGTTTACCGAGCCACTGTTTTGTTCCAATTATTAAACCAAACTCAAAGCCGTAAAATTATATAAACGTGCATTAAACTTACATATTTTGTGCCGGAGTCTGCCGTCATGTCAGTCACATCGCTCGGCTTTCCAAGTCTTGAACTTTATCGAGGTAAACCACGACACCAAATCCTTCAAGTGCAGATTCTTCTTGCTTCGCTTCAAACAACACAGTATGGTAATTTCTTCATGTCATTCCCTTGAGATGTTTGTAATTGCAGGCGGTGATTACTCGAATATTTTGCATGGCGTTGTGAATACAAAGGTTCAATGGTTCGTTAAAGTGCATATAAGCCCTAGCCAGTTATCTTTGATATCGATTGTACATGAAGTGGATAGTCCATGGGTAGAATATTTCTTGATTTGGGTGTTGCGTCTACGAGATATAAAGGTTTATATTTCCAATATGCTAATGAGGTGATGTCATCACCGACATCACTTATTATACAAAAGCATGCTGGTAGAGACAAATTACCTATTTTTAAATTCTAAGTTATATTTGAAGCTTATCAAAGTGATTTTACAAAAAAAATATTCTAAATTAGAAAATAGCTTAATTTACAAGCACAAAGAAATTCAGCAAATGTCGGTGATGACATCACATCATTAGCATATTGGAAATATAGACCTTTATATCTCATAGACGCAACACCCAAATCAAGAAATATTCTACCGTTGGACTATCCACTTCATGTACAATCGATATCAAAGATAACTGGCTAGGGCTTATATGCACTTTAAGTAACCATTCCCTTGACATGTGCGTCTTTCTTTCATTGCATTCTTAAAGCGTTTTTGAAGCCGTTTAAAACACTTACAGCACGTGTTTTATCAACTCTAAAAATTCTCGGGCTTCGCCCTCGAATTTTTAAACTTGATAAAACACTGCTGTTCGTGTTTTAAACAGTACATGAAAGGAAACTTGCCGAACACATTAAATAGAATCTGTCACGACAAAATGCTCGTTCGAGGAACACACAAACAAATCTCCCATGCAGCTTGGAAAGATCTAGTATGTGCCACATCCGAACTCAACTCCGGTCAACTGCTCTTGTTCTAGCAAACGAATCTCGATTTCAAACTGATATTGTACAAATATCATTGCTCTTCTCGACGGGGAGTTATTACATTAATATAAACCGAATAATTCGTCAAAATCCGCCTCGGTAAATACTATAAAAATAATAATTATAGTAAACATATTTACTATACTACCGGTACTTTTCTGGCCGTTATGTTATGACGAAATTCAGCATCTGTATATATATATAAGGGAACATAAAAACGGCCGTTATGTAATGACGAAATTAAGCATCTGTATATATATAAGGGAACATAAAAACGGCCGTTATGTAATGACGAAATTCAGCATCTGTATATATATATATAAGGGAATCTGAAAACGGCCGTTATGACGAAATTCAGTATCTGTAAATATATATAAGGGGGAACATGAAACTGAACAGCCGTTATGTAATGACGAACACATTCCATCACAGGTATCCCCAGATGACTATTTGTAATGCGATATTACAGTGAACGTATGTTTTTTTTTATCGAGCTGGTTTTGTAAGAAATAAAATAAAATTGGTCCTGTAACTTCTCGTACTTGTTGTCGGTGTTATTGTTTGGGTCCATACGAAATTGGAGGCGATTCCGCCTCAAACTGAGAGAGTTAGAGCAATTTTATTTTTTCGAGTCTTCCCCACGTATAGGTCTCTCTTCTATACGGGGAAGACTCTAAAAATTAAAATTGCTCTAACTCTCTCGGCCGTTTTCATGTTCCCCCTTATCTATATACAGATGCTGAATTTCGTCATTACATAACGGCCGTTTTCATATTCCCCCTTATCTATATACAGATGCTGAATTTCGTCATTACATAACGGCCGTTTTCATGTTCTCCCTTATCTATATACAGATGCTGAATTTCGTCATTAGATAACGGCCGTTTTCATGTTCCCCCTTATCTGTATACAGATGCTGAATTTCGTCATTACATAACGGCCGTTTTCATGTTCCCTTATATATATACAGATGACCTTGACCATCACATTTCGTTTTCCAAACTAGAACCGGCACTACGGCATTCGTGGTTTGGCCTTACAGTGGATCAAAAGGTACTTCTCAGATCGCAAACAATTTGTACAGTTTAACGATGTCTGTTCCGCCAGCCAAACAGTAAAATGTGGTGTGCCCCGGTTCCATCTTGGGGCCATTGTTTTTTATTTTATATATAAATGACCTGCCAAATGCTGCCAAATTGTCAGAATCTTTGCTTTTTGCTGATGATACCAGCGTATTCTATTCTCATTCAGATGTTAACCTGTTAGTTTCTGTGTTAAATGACGAGCTGCAACATATTGACACCTGGATGAAAAGTACTAAATTATCTGTTGATATTAAGAAGACTAACTATGTAATTTTTAAATCAAAACAAAAGACCATCAACGCTAATGTGACTCTTTTATTCAATAACCAATTGCTCAAACAGGTACATGTAGCCAAATTTCTAGGAGTATATATCGATGAAAGTCTGACATGGAAGGATCACATTAGCCATGTATGTAAAAAGGTATCTAAGTCTGTTGGAATAATTTATAGGTCACGATTTTACTTATCCACTAAAACTAAACTTTCTCTATATTACACTTTAATTTACCCTTACCTAAGTTACTGCAACACAGTATGGTCCTCAACTTATGTTACAAACCTGAACAGGATGTTTCTTTTGCAGAAACGCGCTGTGCGGGCCCTGACCAATTCTGAATTTCGGGCGCATACTGCTCCTTTATTCGCCCATTTGAATATAATTGACATCTTTAAACTTAACTAATTTCAAACCGGTAAATTTATGTTTTCATACCACCATCAACTGTTGCCTCAGTCTTTTCACCATTTATTTACAACAAATGATCAAGTGCACAACTATAACACCAGATTGGCATCTAATTATCGACCTCATGCATGTCGTACCAATATTAAACAATTTACTATTTTATACCAAGGTCCAAAAGTATGGAACTCGCTTCCCTCTTCTGTCACAAATTCCACTACCCTAACTTGCTTCAAAAAAGGACTATTCAATTTTCTACAAAGATAGTGATTTTTTTCTCCTGTTGTTACGTACTGAATCGGTCATGACGCGCCTACGCTGTCCTTTTATTTAATCTTTCGAATTCATTCTATCTCGAGGAGGCCTCCTCGCTACAAGCCTGATGGTTTCCTGATTTATATCGGTTGCATCATGGGTAATCCAAAAATGTGCTTTCAGACATTTTTCTAACAAAAAATATATCAGGTAGGATTGAAAAATGTACTAGTTAAACATTTTTAGATCATATGGGCCCATCCGTTGAAAACAACAAGTTTTATCACAGGCAGCCCAATCTCGAGATTTGTGTATTTATACGCTTACAAATATCGCTTGAATAGTTCATATTATAAATCCTTCCAAAACATGTATGTTAGACAAATAAATACCCGACTTCACCATACAATGTTTCAGTTGTGGTTATTCATACCTCTGAGCTCTTCTAGGGTCGTTTCCGCTGTTTTTTTTCGAACCTCTTTCCCTCACCTCCTAATAAAAGGAAAAGGCTGGAAACAACCGACAAATATACGATGCATAACCTGTAATCTTTGCCACGAAAATCACACTTCGCTCACTCCAAATAATTCCAAACTACGGCAGGCCATAGAATGATAAATGAACTCATCCCTACCCCAATTTTAAGATCCAGCGGTACCACAGTCTGGAGAAATCAAACAATTTGTCGCCCATTTTCAAGTCCTTCGAGGTTGGCAGCCAACGAAGTTGGACGCCGGAAGTGCCGGTTAGGACCAACCGTTAAATATCCTCGGTCTGGCGAAGCTATTACTGAGCTGGATAACCGACAAATATACGATGCATAACCTGTAATCTTTGCCACAAAAATCGCACTTCGCTCACTCCAAATAACTCGAAACTACGGTAGGACATAGAATGATAAATGAAAATCAAACCTTACTTGGAATGCCCACATAGATAAAATTTCCAAAAAAGCCAACCGCTCTCTGGGTTTTGTCAAACGTACCTGTGGTCATAGAACCAATAGCTCCGCTAAGCGCCTTTTGTATCTTTCCCTAGTTCGAAGCCGACTGGAAACAGGAGTTCCTGTATGGTCAGTAGCAACCAAACGTAATTTGTTGAAGCTCGAAAGAGTCCAAAGGCGAGCTACTAAATTCATAACTTGTTCCGATTCTGACTACAAATCCAGACTCAAGTCCTGTAACCTTTTACCTTTATCTTTTCGTAGAGAATTACTCGACCTTTCTTTCTTATTTAAATGTAAAATAGGTTTAATTTGCATTGATATTCTTAAGTATTTATCACCGTACATTCCAATTAGAAATACTAGAAATGCTGCCAAAGGTCCATTATTTAGCACTAAATTTTGCAACACTGAGACCTGTGCTTATTCCTTTTTTAACCGTGTCATTCCACTCTGGAATGCTCTACCACTTGAGGCCAGATTATCTTATAAGTACAGTTCATTTATAAATATTATTTCTCTTCATTATTTTGAACTTTTTATCAATAATTTTGACATTAACAATACATGTACCTGGGTATCCAGGTGCCGCTGCACCTCGTGCAGACTTATCAATGCCTCTCATTTGTAATTTCAATATTAATCCTGCTGTCTTTATTCATAATATTTTACAGTGTATATAGTTTTAAAACCATAGTTATATATTTAGTAAGTATTATTTTGTTATGTTCCAATTTATATTGATTTTACCTGGAGGACTTAATCCATAGGTGTTATCCACCTGTCTAGTCCATCCTCAACAGTATACTCATTGTTTAAATTAATGTATTATATTAATACTGTTGGAAGCTTAATAAATAAAAAAATAAAATAAAATAAATAAATAAATAAACTCATCCCAACCTGAATTTTAAGATCCAGCGATACCACATTCTGGAGAAATCGAACATTTTGTCGCCCATTTCCAAGTCCTTCCGGTTGGGATGAGCTCATTTATCATTCTATGTCCTACCGTAGTTTCGAGTTATTTGGAGTAAGCGAAGTGTGATTTTTGTGGCAAAGATTACAGGTTATGCATCAGATATACTGAATTTCGTCATTACATAACGGCCGTTTTCATGTTCCCCCTTATATATACTGACAGATGCTGAATTTCGTCATTACATAACGGCCGGTTAATGTGTCTATGTATAAATATATATACCAAGAAAGTCAATCACGTAGTTCTCATTGCATATGTATAAAGAGTTAATGACCAAATTCGTTATTATCAAAACACCGTTCTCGACGTGTATAAAAGCCGCCACATTTTGAAATGTAAATTAGCCGTAAGTCGCACTGGTGACAGGCTGGTGACAGTTGAATGGCCAGTCAGAAAACGTGTAAGAATGAGCATTAGTAAAAGCCAATCAGAATCGACTACATATATCCTGGTACTTCGTTGGGGGTCTAGAACAAACTTTCTGTTGCTGTTTCGCAGACGGACTTAAAGTGCCCCTACGATCAAATTTTGACATATCAATGTTTTTGCATATTCGTAAAGTAGAGTTCATATATTATTACCAGTTCAAATTGTTTTTCGATACAACGACAGGAAGTCTTATTTTTTTAGCTCCGAATATTGAATCTACACGTCCGCCATTACTGGAAGCCGTGCCCTTTGTTCAGCTTTAAACAAAGGTTTATTCACCGGAAATGATGTCATACACTTAACGCTCGCCTGCAGAACACAACGCCTGGAGGCATATTTCTACTAAAAACGTCTTCACGTACATAAGAAGAAAGTTATATTTATCTTTGCGAGGTTGGCTACTTTTTTATGCACGCTATTTCGCGCCACGAGGTTGTCGTGTTAAGTGTATGACATCACTTCCGGTGAATAAACCTTTGTTTAAAGCTGAACAAAGGGCACGGCTTCCAGCAATGGCGGACAGGATTTTACCGGTAGACTCTCCTAAAATTTGTGGTTTAAGATGCCCATTTGGGAATATTGTTTTACTATTTCGGATATTTCTAATACTGATTGACCTATAGACACTGAAAAAGTGGCAAATCGAAATGGTAAATTTTCGTCGTAGTGGCACTTTAACCGGGGTTCAGTTCGGATGCGACGCAGGCTACGAAGAAACGACCTCATGGACATCAAAATGCTAATTGCCGATTGGAAAAAGGCGCATGCTTGTTGAAGGAATGACCGAGGCCATCCAAGTCCTGTAGGCTCAAGAATAAATACCGTCGTTCTAGAGCGGACCAGGATCATAGTCGTTTCAATAAAATAGTGCAGTATTAGAGTTCCAACAGCTGTGCGTGAATTGTTTTCAGTATCGAAAATTAACATGTATTCTGTTCTCCCAAATCGCACGAGATACTTCGAGAAAACATAACGCTTTCAGTTTCCGCCAGTATTAATCTAAATGATGTGACAGATATATTGTACAGTCGATATGAATAAACCAGGAGCAGACATGGGTTCCTGACAAACAGGTGTCTGTGTGTCAGAGCGGCTGTAGCAACTACGAATTCCTGCTGGGTCAAAAAATCAGACGCTGCGGCTCCTCATTAGCCTGCTATGCAGTCGTATTTTTTCATTCTCATAAATTCGAAGAAAAAAGTAACGTCTGCTTACCCGAGCGCTTAATTAGTTTCCAATATGCAAGCAGACGTCCGCACGTTGTTTTATTTTCCTGCCCAATCAAAGCCATTGTTAGAATTTTAGTGAATTGGCGCGCCAGTGAACACTCTCCTATGATTGGTCAATGGCAATTGTACTGTCTGAATTCCTTTTAAATGCAACATTACGTCACTTTCCAGAATATGTAAGGTAAAATCTGATTGGTCCATAACACAATGAGGTACATATTGGAAACTAATTAAGCGCTCGGGTAAGCAGACGTTACTTTTTTCTTCGAATTTATGAGAGTGAAAAAATACGTCTGCATAGCAGGCTAGCTCCTCATCAGTGAGTGTAGATTTTACAAGGCAGTTTATTATACTAATTCAATTATGATTTGGTTCTAAGCCGTTTCTAAATTCACTGTGAATATTGTTTCTTCATCTTAGTTATTTCTAAATATAATACCTATGCTGAAGCTTTTGGACTTCTGAATCCTTTCAATGAATCCCGGATCATTCTTCAATACCACGGTATCAGGCGCGGATCCAGTCCCGTTCACGGAAATCGGTCAGATTTTAAGCAATTTGCAAGGCTCCATCCAAGGAAAATTGAACTTGGCAATATCCTGTCGGACCGGATTGACTCGATATATAAAGGGGGAGATCTAAAAATGTCATCGGAAATCGGTCAGCTTGTTGTACTCATGATTGACTTTAAAACACTTTGCTTATAAACTGGCCATCTCTATCTACACTCACGCCATTTTATTCAGCTGAGCTAAGCAAAATGCCGGTATATACTTCATGGTAGTGTTCCGTTCCATATAGTCTCCCTGTATAATACTGTAAAACAGTAGAGAAAATGATTATGCAGGGCGACTATATATGGAACGGAATACTACCATGAAGTATATACCAAAACGCCATCGGAGAGTTCTCGATACACAGAAAATAGCCCGAAGTACACACCATAAAACGATGAATAAATTAGCTCGAACCCCCTTACCCCAATAACTCGTTCTGCGCTTGTGCGCATCCACGAGTTAAAAATGGGAATGATAAAATCTTAATCTAATTAATCTCGTTATATAGGTATCACTCAGGATGATCTGTACGGGTCTGCAAATGATCCCGGCCCGCAAATGATCCCCAAAATGGATCGCAAATGATCCCGCTCCGCAAATGATCCTCAATGGAGACCGCAAATGATCCCGTGAAAAAAACATGGAATGGCATGGCTGGCATGGATTTTTGCCGCTGGATAGTGGATCTAAAGTATGAACTAGAAGTAATCATAGATTATTAAAGTACGTTCGACATGTTTTTTTGTAAGAGAAAGGGCTGGGCTTCCTGTGGTAACACAAAAGACTGAAAGATTGCTGCAATGTGGGTGTACATGTAAATAATCCTGATCAAAAATGCTTGTTTTTAACTAAATTTTGAATGTCTTGACTTATAAATTAATATACAAGGGGATGCATATGGGTATAAAACTTTAAATATTTATATTTATATTGTGTAACATTAAAATATTGGATGCATGTGGTGCTTATACATGTTTATATGGTTATCATTCATTTGAGCATTTGTAGCACATTTTGCTGTGTGGTATACAGTGTAAAGCAATAATTGGAGTTGGTGTAGAACACAACCAACCCTAAGCTAGCTACGGCTATTCAGATGTGTATAAACTGCATTCCAGTTCCTAGTATTCACAATATTAAGTACACTCCAGTGTAGAACATAAACTATATATGCATGTGTATAAAGTACACCCAGTTCCTTCAGAGTATTGAAATTATTTTTCAAGTGAGAACATGGTAGTTGGCTGAAGAATATTGAGTGGCGTTGTTAGTTGCAGAATAATTTATGATCAATGTTGGTAGCCGGGTCCAGGCTTTTATCAGCCTCTTATGGTTGTTTCAGGTCCCGTTAGAAATTTAGAGATTAATTGATCAGGGAATTGAAAACAGCAATGAACTCAGTACTTTGATCACGAATTTCCCTCACGTTGTACTATGTTGATATTTAAGTTCCTTGGCATATCAACGTGTCATTATAGATTCTCTCTTTGCCTGAATGTAGTGTTAATTTGTATAACAAAGATGCACACATGCATGTGTCACTGATGTGTAGTGTCACAACTCACACAAGATACGAGTGTTTAGAAAACTCAGGCCAGGTACTGTTTGTAGTTTCGGTATCTGTATGTACAGCGAAAAGCAGAATCCAATACAGCGAGCAAGCAAACAGAATTTTCGATCGCAGATTCACTCGGTGAATATAGTTCAGCACAAATTATGGTCAACTTGATTATACTTCGATAAATTGTAGCAAATTATTCACAGATTCAATCGGTTTTTACTGGATAGCTCAACACAAAGAAATAATTATGGCCTTGTTGAATGTTCAAGTATTTTACTTCTTCGGGCCTTTCTAAGTACTTCTTCGGGCCTCTGGAACCCAGGCCAAGGTAATGTTCAAGGTGCAAAATAGATCATATTGGACTTTGTCAGTTTTCCAGATGTACTACACACTTTCCTCAGGCTTTGCTCAATTGTACTTACGAACCTTTGAAACATCATTGCATTGGATTGTCGGAAAATAAGGCAAGTAACTTACCGATCGCGAGCAAAACAGAAACCGTGCGAGAGGCCATTTTGCTAAAATGAAGAAACCAAGCCAAAAGGCGTTAAATACCTGCGTGCGCATTTGTGCCCCAGAACGAGGTTCTTCGACATACATAGTCCAAAAAGTTTCGATTGCCTTCCGCCTGGAAACGCACAGGTAGCCCACACCTCACCACAGGGAGCCCCATGCAAGATTAGTATGCGTTCTCCTTCGTCGAACGCAATAAAAGGAAAATGAAGAACAGATTTTAATAATGATGTAATGATTTTTAACCATTGGCGTCACGCTATCGACCCCGTATCACACCTGTCCATAAAAATCGTATGTCGTCAGCGACATCTTGACAGCCTTCGCAGTGTAATTGACACTCGTGAACAAGGCGCGATTATGCTTGCTCCTGGCTGTTACGCTTGTTATTACTTTTTCTATTGCTTTGAAATTGTTTCCTTGTGTGTTGTAAACAGGAGATACTGACAAGCAGGATGAGATATCTGGAAATGAAAACAAAATTAAGTCAGAATAATTGATCCGATAATTAATAAAGGCTAACCGGTTTCTGGTAATAAGAACGGTCGACGAAGGACTCGGGTTTTAGAACTCTGGATTACTGAGGAACAGTCGGGATTAAGAACAAAAATATATATTTTTCCCCCCAAAAAAATGTTTTGTGTTTGAAAAAATGACTTGGGTTGAACATTTTTTTTTGAATGGACCAAACAAGCCACCATACTACGGGTTATTTATTCTTATTAAACTTTAATTTCTTTAATCTTAACTTTGAGTCAGTATACTCCCGATTAAGAAAAACTATAAAATCTTTATTAACAAAAAAACATTTAAAAATTAATGAATTAACCCAGGATTTGAAAAATAAAAGAAATTGGTCCTTACGAGCCACCGTAGAGGTACCGTTTGTATGAAAAAGAAAACTAACTTGATGCGAATATTTTGATTTTTAAAACATTGAATCCAACGACCATATTCCATGCCATTCAACATTTTTTCGCGGTATGATATGTGGTGTCCAATGGAGATCATTTGAGAGCCGGGATCATTTGCGGTCCATTTTAGGGATCATATGCGGACCTGTACAGATCCACTATCCAGTGGGAAAAAATCCATGCCATTCCATGTTTTTTCACGGGATCATTTGTGGTTCCCATTGGGGAGCATTTGCGGCGCGGGATCATTTGCGGTCCATTTTAGGGATCATTTGCGCGCCTGGGATCATTTCCGGGTCGGGATCATTTGCGGACCTGTACAGATCACTTCATACAATAGCGATACTTCGTGTTGACAAACATTACAATTGTTATGCTAAAGTGGCAACCATGATTTCAAAAGGCCGCTTTGTGTCAGGAACCAATGGATCTCTGGTTGATACATTAATGACAATATATGAAGTGCAGCAAGTATCGCTATACGTAGTATCGAAATTATTATTCCAAATTATTCTTTTCTTTGTGTAACTCCGCCAGATAGCTAGCCTGCAGAACAGGCGCTTTTCCGATACGAGCGGAGCGAGTTCTGATACCGATCCGAGTGAAGCCGCGAGAAAAAAAATAAGCGCCTGCCGCCATCTTACGGAAATTTGAATTCTGCCCTTTTCCGCATGGATTAACATGATTATTAAACATGTCAACCAAACTTTGTGTGCTCGTAACTTTGTCGGTATTAAGATATGTAGTCAAAACAATGCACAGTTCATTGTTATTACCTTTATTTATCCTGTCCAAGTCTCTACAGTGTGGGATTTATTCACGACCACGGCCTCTATAAAGTCGCTCAGTTTTTTCTTCATCAGTTCATTTCAGTCGACCCTGACAGGCTGACTGACTCTTTCACCTGACTCGACTTCAACGAGAAGCAGTTGGAAAATAAGGTTTTTACCCGCTGAAAATGAATCTGAACATGTATAAGGGATGGCAGCAGGCCCTCCTTCTTCTCTCTCGTGCCAGTCTCCTTTTTCCATTTTCACGCGGCCTGTTTCGGCCTGAGGGTCTGTTTCGCAGGCTACCAGATAACACACAACTGCATGGTTCGCTAGGAAAGCACTAAATAGGATCCGCTAAAACCACTGATGCGAGCCTAATTGCTATCAGTGGTAAGCTTCATGAATTAAAATTATGTCTCTTTGATAGAGTATCAAGAATAAATATGAACAATTGTCACAGTTCGAGTGAGCATGGTCTGCTTAGCGTAATAGAACTGAATTTAAGTTTTTCGTTAATCTTCTCTTCATGTATAGCTTCTCGGATAAGGACGTTGAATCGTAGGCCCATTAGTGGATGAAGAGCCACCTCGTGGATATGGCACTTATTAATCTCATTATTATTATTATTATTATTACTAGTGGATACCGCTAACGATAATCCAACATGTGTGTTGGACGCTAGCTAGGTCATAGCGCGTTTTGGGTAGTGCCATGCAACTTGCATGGTAGTGATCCTGGGTCTATGGTGTTTTCCCACCTACTAAGGCTCAAGTGGAATTTTGGAGCACTTCCCGTGGAAATAAGTGGCTTAAATATCAGCCGAGAAAGTTTCTCCTTGTAACGATTGTTATTTTGCATCCAAGTGCATGGAATGTCATCACAAGCTCGCGAACCGACAGCCATCCGCAGTTCATGCCGCATGGCAGTTGTCGCGTCGAGTGCAGAAACCATGGTTTTAACTCTGCCACATCACTCCATGCATTGTGATTTGAAGCTGCAACCTCATTCTAGCCACTTCTAAATGGGGGAGGGTTCCATTATGAACAGGAAAGGCATAGGATTTTCCACCCCTCCCCCCTCAGTTTTGCAAGGTTCGCATTTCTAACCCCAAATTTCTAGCAATATGTTGTGTTCGTCGTGTTTACTAACAAAAGCATTATTTTTAAGCTGCAACTTCATTCTAGCCACTTCTAATGGGGGAGGGTTCTATTTTGAACAGCAAAGGCATAGGATTTTCCACCCCTCCCCCCTCAGTTTTGCAGGGTTCGCATATCTTACCCCACATTTGCAACCAATATGTTGTGTTCGTCGTGTTTACTACCAACACTATGGATTTAGCGCTGCAACTTCATTCAAGCCATTTCTAATGGGGAGGGTTCCATTATTAACAGAAAAGGCATAGGATTTTCCACCCCTCCCCCCTCAGTTTTGCAAGGTTCGCATTTCTTACCCTTCATTTGCAAGCAATATGTTGTGTTCGTCGTATTTACTACCAAAACTATGATTTTAACGCTGCAACGTTATTTAATCCAGTTCTGGACTCGGAAATAGCCAATGAAACTGTCCCAGCATGCTTTGCGGCCAAAACGGAAAGGGCGATGGATTTTTACGGGTAGAAAAGAACATGGTAGAGACATGGGGTTTTCACCAAAATGTTACCCATGGAAAATTGCAGGGGGTCTTCTTCATTTGGTTCACATCAACTTTCAGCGGGGGAAATGACCGGGGAAACAAAATTTCAAAACGGCTTAACCCCCCCTGAACTTCATTTGCGCGAGTAATACATCAAAAATTTAATCTCGCTGGGCGGAATTACATCAGATAGGCTGGATTTTATTTCTCCTAATTATGTGCAACATATCAAACATTAAGCCATGAATTACAAATATTCCCTACCCCACCCCCCTGGAAATGGTATATCCATTGATTTTTGCAACATGTCTCGGGAATGTCATTCATGATGAAACTGATCGGTTTCTAAGTTTTCATGTTCAACACCGAACGACAGAATTGACGTTAAACAGTTGCCCAGGCCCCGCTCGGCCAAGCAAAAAGCGAGAAAAACCGCCTTAACCCCCCTGAACTTCATTTGCGCGAGTAATAACGCAAATATTTAATCTAGTTGGGCTAAAATACATAGGATAGGCTGGTTTTCGTTCCCTTAACTATGCGCTAGAGACCGAACATTAATTAATTAATTAATTAATTAATTATTTAATGATTGTATTATTTCTATGTTTATCGTTAGGAATTATAATACCATAGAGCACAAATTAATCCCTAATTTCAACTTGAAATTTCACGCGTGGTTTGTAATTTCCTACGCGCGCTTAAAATGATGTTTTTCTGGATCGTAATTTGCTCTCCATGATATTAATGGTAATCAAATAGTGACGAGTGAAATTAGGGATAAATTTCACTTGTTTATCAAAATCTACGTAATTTCCCTCGCCGAAGCGGCTCCGAAAATTACTTCGATTTTGAAAAACACGCGTGAAATTTATCCCTAATTTCACTCGTCCCCATTTGATTACCTTTACTTATTATGTTTACCTATACTTAATTTGTTTTCGAAGTGGTTAGGGTTGTGGTTTTAATTCATGAACTTTACCGCTGACAGCACTTTGGCTCAGCAATTTAGTTTTGGCGGATCCTATGTAGTGCCTTCCGGTTCGCTATCCAGGTCACGTGCTCAGATATCACTCGATGGTGCAACGCAGGAATGCAATCACGTTTTTGTACTGGGTGGAAAAATAGTAATTCATATATTTAAAGACAATTGTACGAGATTGGTAGTGTTATTAGCAAATCCTGTAAATGTTTGTAAATGCAATTTTTTTACCTCCAGTCGATCTTTCAAAAACAGCGTTTTTAACTCGTCGATGCACGCATGCGCATGTAGCCATGTACAGGACCGAGTTATTGGGGTAAGGCGGATTTTCATTTCCGAATGTTGTAGCTTCCGAAGATCTATGTTGTGTTCGGAATATGAGAACTCCTGGTGCGCATGTACATGTTCGGGTGTGCGATTTTCATGGCTAACTCGCTTCATATTACTGACAGGTTGCTCAATCTTGGACAGACACGGTATTGGGTCCCTACAGAAGTCCATAACCAGAAGTGTCCATCTCCCACTATAGGGTTTGGCCCATCAGTTTACAGAGTAGTCTATTTATAGAAAGCGTTTCCCGCCATCTCGCAGCCAATCATATTCTTCGAAAAATTATCAGCAGTACCTGATTGGCTAATACAGCGATTTCCTTTGTTTGTAATATTGTACAGTTAATTATATATGCGACAAAATTTTGGCGGACAAGGCGAGCGAATGCTACTTGCTAGTGTAGAAACTTCTTGATAATCAGCTATTTCTCATTTATAACAGGCAAGAACTGGTGAGCACCACATGTTCAGGAAAGATCATTATAAACCAGAACATGTGGTTCCTTTGTAACCTTTTATTTTGCCGTTTCATCCGTTTCAGACTTCGTTTTTATGTACAGCACTTGTGTGATGTATACAGAACGAAGCTAAGTTTTGTCTTTTGGCAAACACAGATTTTTGTAGTGATATTTGGCATAAATACAGCAAGTAATAAATATCACGTACAAATCATGCTATTTTTGTTTATAATATGACCTAAGAAATGTACTGAAAAAGACAATCACATGTTCTCTCAAGAGTAAAGTGCACCGAGTTTGTTTACTTTGAGTTTGAGCTCAAGTGAACTTTCGAAAATCCTGTAAGTAATTTGCGTTTGGCAGATAAAAGAACAGCCCGGCAAATCTCCAAGCAAGGCTTAGTAATCGACTGGAGCTGAAAGAAAATAGCTATAAACTGTGAAAAAAATCAATTCCTGGTACCCTGAACACTAGCAAGAAGCGAAGTTTGATTTCAGGCAGTTCATCAAGCACATGCAATCAAACAATGAAACAGTTGTCACTTTGCTGTTTTATTAAAGACACTAACTGTTACACATCTCCAAGAATAAACTTTACAATCGAAAACTAGACTGAACTGAACGCAACTATCGCAGCTGGAAATGAATTTCCAGTTCTTAAAATTAGTACAAACAAGGGTTTTTTCTTCAGGCAACCAGTGAACAAAATTATTAGAAGATTTGAATCAACTGCCTCACGATCACGGCAACGGGTCATATGCGACCGAGTTTCCAAGGCCGATTTCAATGGATTAAAAACAAAACAATAAAAAAAAAATTAAAAGTAAACTTGGCTTACTTTGATGTAATTTTGTCCTTGTATAATGTCAGTTGTTCCTGGCCAGATGAATGTGAATTTTTGGTTCCGTTTTCATTCATTGTCACAATTCAAACTTTTATACTCGTCGCTAGTCAACACTTGAAGACTTGAAAATCACTTTTAACTTTCTCAAATAACCCCAAGATCCATTAGCAGAGGCACAGATGATCAGTCTATACATTTCGTTTCATTACAATTCCAATATCTTCAATTTTAGTCGTCAAAAGCCCGACATTTGCCACCGTACTTAGCTTTGTAGTTTGTAGTACCGCTTGGCGACCTGTATGTACTGAGCTTCAAACCGGCGGGCACTGCTTGCATAATAAAGGGGAGGTATTGGAGGTATCGTCTTCAGAGCCCGACCCAGTTTGCAAAATAAAATGTAATGAATATGTTTTTATTAACCAGAATTTCCAATAAAATTTATAAAAATCAACCCGAATTGATAGTTGATTTGCTCCAAAACAAGACTTCGTTTGCCAAATTGGGCTCAAATCTTTATCCGGTGCCGCCGCACATCTCATGTACGTCGTGTGCATGAGTGCCCCCCCGGAGCTATGACTCTCGCATCTGACCAAATGTCCGCCATTGTTTTTCCCCGCGAAATTTGAGATTAGCATTTCTAAAAATAGACTACTCTGTAAACTGATGGGCCGCTACCCCAATACCAGATGGACACTTCTGGTTATGGACTTCTGGTCCCTATCAATCACTTAAGATTGATGGATTTGGATGACGTCATCGGTCACGTGATTTTAAGTACATGGTCATATCTCCCTAATTTCTAATGCCAGCCGGCTCAAACTTTGACAGACATTATACGGGATCCCCACGATCCACGATTCACTTAGTGGTGATGACGTAACGATGGCGTCATCAGTCACATGATTTTTAGAGTTAGGTGGATTTTCATTTCTGAATGTTGTATCCTTTTCTGAAGATGTATGTTATGATAATTTTTCTTGCGCATGTGCAGAACTGTAGACGAATAACTCCTAGATATTTAAATGGTGGTTACTCACGGTGTTGAGATATTGAAGTCGTGAGAAGACTATGAGTCAGAAGTAGATAAGCGTTAAACTTTTCAGAAGGAGTGCATGGTTATAGCAGATTTGTCATTTCTTGGACGTGAATGATGAACTCTCGATCTACGCGACGGTAAGTAATAGTAGAATTCTAGAAAGCATGTAGAGTAAATAGAGTTCAATAATTTATATTTTGTGAGTTATATATCTTGTGAGCAGGGGTTGAATCCTTTACTCGTCAGGGTGAAAATAATTCGCGCGACGTTAACTAACATCGGAATGAAAACTCTTACAAAGCGAAGGAACCACAAGCGAAAAGCGATCTTGAAATTGACGGCCGTCTTTGGTCGCTGTGAACGTGAGGAAAGAAACTTGTATCGGAGAAGACGCGTCGAAGCTTTCGAAAGGTTTTGGTCATGCTGTAGATATGCCGCTTTCTAAGGTAAATATTCCGAAATGACTTATCATTTACTGCTGTGAAGTTTCCCTGATGTCTCTGTGTCTGTCTTGTTACACTAAATCAGACCGCTTGACATTATAAAAGTTATGTTTATGCTTCTGAAGTTCCCAGCTAGTATCTGTTGCTGTGAAAGCTTAGCCACTGAACGCTGATCCGTTTACAAAATTGAAATCTTGCTAGCGGCCGGCTGGGTCCGGTTACGGGTACGGGTAGCCGTACTCGGGTGTACGTGAGCTATTTCCACTTAAGAGAGAACGGATACGCTGTGAATCTCAGTTCAAGATCTTGAGCACCTTTCGGTCGAATCGCGTTGACTTCTTTAACCAGGTCTATATCGTGCTTAGGTCAGTGTCACCTGAACATTGTCTTACGATAGATAAAAAAGATAATTAGTCTTCAAATTTTGAAACATGGGAATAAACCTTTTATTAAAAAGCAGAAATTTTACGCCAGCCGCCGACAAAGCGATATCCAGCAAATCACGAATCAAATTCGCTGATTTTTACACCAAGAAGTAATTGAAATACATTCTCTTGTAAAAGCATGACGCAGATAACAATTTGGAGTTTATTCTGGACTTCCCTGCACTTCTAAAATCCCAAAAATATAAGAACTTTATCTGAATGAGAACATGCTGCATAAGCTCTTTTTCGTCGCCATGATAAAAATTTCCCCGTGAAAGCCAACAATTTGTCATAAAGTGAAGGAAAAAAGTTTATGAAGGAATCTGTAAACTTTTTCTGACAAATAAATCATGTTAAAAGGCTCAAATACTTACACGTTTCTCCATACTGTTAGCTGTAAGAAATTCACGTGTAGATCAATGGCTACCCCAGAAAAACGTCTAGACTTTAAGAGTAGCTGGCGGTGACGTCATCATTTAATGATTTCAAAATGGCGCTACCCGTACCCGTGAGCGGAAATCGGGGTATCTTAAGGTTGCGAATAGACCAGTTCGCGGTTAATTCCGACATTTTGAAAGAAGTGCAAACATGGCGCGAAATACAGTGTTTGAATAGATGGACTAACGACTCATAATTGTGCACTATTGTGCTTTCTTTGTGCTGAATGTATGGTTGTGTTCTTTCAGGAGCCATTACCAGGAGCGTTCCTCTGTTATGGGTTGGGTCCCCAGCACAGGAGTAGATGAGGCTATTTTCAGATTCGAAATTCCCGCGAAAAGAGGTTGCCGCCATGTTGGTGCCCTTAAACAATAGATTCCTCGTTAGCTTCTTTTGTTGGGGCACCAACATTTGAATCTCTGGGGATTGAGTGAAAACCAGCAATCGAATTCCCGCGTTGAAAGTGAGAAGAATGATAATGAGTAGTGACGTTAGCTATCTGATTGGCTAAGAATAGCCTACCTTTGTTCTTTTTCGCGCGAAACGCAATGCTAAAAATAGCCTCATCTACCTCTGTGCTGGGGTACAGACACAGTGGGGAAGATGGACGCCCCTGGTAATGGGCTCCTGGTAATGGGCTCCTGGTTCTTTAGTATGCATGACGTACGATACGGGGAAAAAGGCACTGAATTAAGCCGCCACACAAACTAGCTTTATCAGCGGAGAATCGGCTATTTTTCGACCTTCAAAACGTATTTCCTCTTTTTAGACGTGCACCACAAAGAAATAAAATAGCAGAACTTATTTCTCTTGCATACAAGTTTGTATAGTCGTCCGATTGTTTTAGGGTTCAGTTCTCCTTTAACGGCCTACAGTTTTCCAGTCATTAAATCCATTGCAATATTTGGTTTCAGTCAATGGGTTTGCAAGTTATACACTTCCTCTGAAGTTCTCTATACGGCTTTAAGGTATAAAAGCTTATAATATTAAGTTTTAAAGTTCATTTTCACGAGTCTTCAAGTTAGATCAGGTCAGATCCGTCCGGGTAGTAAGTTTAGGGGGCAACACAGAATTCAGAGCCAGTTTTGAAGCTCCATATTTTGTTTCGTATCCATCACCGCCGCCGGTCTAAATGAATTCAACACAGGAGATGGAACGAGTGAAATCCGTGAGGAGCTGGAACAGAATCTGAAAATAGCGTCGCGACGTCCACTGAGCCAAAAATAGATTGGCGCAGACTACAGTCAACTCTCCGCTAACGAACACTCTCGTAAGCGGACAGCTCTACTTACGGACGCCTTTTCAAATCCCCGTTTTACCTCCCAGTCAAACTTGTATTTACACATTCCCGTAAGCGGACACTCTCTCGTAAGCGGACGCGGACACTTTTGAAAATGAAAATTGGTTGTTCTTTTGTTTACGCTCTCTCGTAAGCGGACACCCATAGGGTGGATGTCCGCTTACAGGAGAGTTAATTAGAGGGTGTTATTTATGTTTTATTGGGTAGACAAAAATAGCAACTGAAGATATAAAGCGAAACTCTTTATTGATGTCAAATGTTAAAACTCGAAAAAATAAAATATATAATGTAGTATAACTCTTCTATATTTAACAAAAAGTTAAACGGTGTCCGCTTATGGGAATAATTCTCGTAAGCGGACAGCTCTACTAACGGACACTTTTTTCAATTCCCGAAGGTGTCCGCTTACGAGAGAGTTGACTGAAGTAGGGTCTTAGGTGATGGTCTCTTGATTCCCACTCTTTCGTGTCAGCGAGATAGTTTACAGATTGAAGCGTGAAACAGACTTGTTTGGATAATTTGAGTTGTTGATTTTCCCGCCTGCATGGTAACTAAAATGCAAAGACCAACGAACGAACTTACAAGACTTGGATGAGATAACTGAGATATAATCAGCAAAATTAAACAAATACTACTGAAGCCAAAATGAAAGGCTGATTGTTCGGTTTGGGAAAAATATATAATTAAAACCGATTTTTCCGTTAAAATGGTGAGCGACCCAGAAAACATTCTTCACATTCAATTGTCAAGCGGTTGGCTTGGTTTTAATTTAGTTTTTTGGAAAATTTTAATCTATTGAAGTTTTCTTCAGTTTTGTCAACGAGCAAACGTTTGGCAATGATCAACTATGGCTGCGCTCAAATCAACCATACCAGCCAAGCATCTGTGCCCAGTGGCAGAATACAGAAGTCAAATGTGTCGAATTCCATGTCTTGAATACTTTGGACAATTTTTAAAGAACTTAAAAGTTAATTCAGAACACCCTTCTCCGAAAGTGCCACGCATCCTTATCGTGTCTGTCTGTGCCGCAGTGAAATGCAGACTTTTAGAAATTTGACTAAAGCCAAGGTTTGGCATTTAATCCGCCTGATATTAAGCTTCATTTAGCGTAGTACGGTATTTTTCTGCACATCTAACCGTGAGCTGACGAAATTCTCATGTTAGACACTTTAGCATTAACTTTCTCAGGACTACCCAACGAGACATTTTTCGAAAATGATTTGCCGTTTTTCCAAACGATTAGTTGGCATTCACTGAAACGTTTTCGGTTAATTATCAACTGTCCTGGGAAAAATATATCCGCTCCGCACTGCCAGCTAGCTCTCAACTCTAAGAATGTAGTTGCCAGCAAGGATATGTTTCGGGAATTATTTTCCCCAGTCAGGAAATGTATTTGGACCTATTTTTGTCAGCAAATAAATGTTGTTTATTGTCGCTCATTAAAGTAACCAAAATAAAAACGTAATTGCGAAATCGTTACGTTGGGAAATAAGCTCTGGCTTTACATGCTCTGGGAGAGGGTTTTCAATAATATATAATACTATATATGGGCGCATTCTCTTGGGGAATGACAGAATACAGAATACACGGAATACTACTTCCGCAGGTGCATGACCTGGGACCGCCTGATCGGACGCGCGCGCGCCAGGTTCCCAGTCACAATTAATATCTGGCGCCGCATTTCACAAAACAAAAACAAACACCCGTAGAGGTTCCCGGTTGGTTATGGGCCTTTAGGCAGTTAGAAAAAAAAATCCCAACAAGGATCGCTCAAATATTGAATTTCCCAGCCAGCTCAAGTTCAGCCTGCGGAGCGGATATTTTGTGGAGCGGTTCCGATGGGTACTCTGCTTTTTGTAACTAAGCCTGCACATTAAACACCCGTCATGCAAACATTTCAGTGCACCGATAGCACGTTTGTGCTGCGTATTTCATTTTTTGATACTTTAATACCCCCAATAAGAATCGTTGTGTGAAATATTTATTTAAAACCAAAAGGAAATAACTTGTCATCCCTTCAACTGTACCGGCTCAGTGCCTCTGGTGACCTGTTTTAGGTTAAAAATAAAATTAGGATTCATCCAGTTGATTACTGTTTGGAGTCCCTGAGTTCCGCCCACATCGAATGCATTTGTTTCGCCGAACTAAAATATAAAGAAATCTAATATAGAACTGACGTAGGTTTTTTGTACTTTCCTGCTGCAACTTTCCATGCATTCTGAAACGATCGGCTTGCTGCTTTTAGGTCATTTATTAAAAGTGAACCAAAGCTGCAAAAAGGTAAAGTATTCCTTAAAGGTAAAAAAAAATAAAGCGGGGTAGAGTTTCCCCAAAGAAGCGGGGATAAACACTTCTTTAATTTGATTTTCAGTTTGTATACACTCGCTGTCTCGCTTAAACTGCTTTCGAGTGGACTTGTTTGTGTCTCGCTGTCAGTTATTCGCGTGGGAGGGATCTCCGGTACCAAAATGACGGGGTGCTCGGCGGTCATTTTGAAAATGGCGCATAAATTAAGGGTAAAATATAGGCAAATATAAAACTTATGAAGCGATTCCATTTATTTAAAAACTAAGAAAAAAAGACATGTAACTACATCAAACACTGTTTTCAAGAAGAGTAAAAGAACCTTAAAATAAATAATTCTAAACCCCTTCGTATCTTTTCTTTTGAAAAGATACCACTCGGGTTGCGTACTTAACTCGTGCGTACATGCAGGAACCCCTAAAAGGCACAGTTAGGAGAATTCGTATTTCCGTCAGTTCAATATAGGGAGTCCCCTTCCACCCTCCGGGGGTTATTTACCTTGGCATATAACTGACAGTTCGCCTCTACCAAATCATGATATTTTGCTCAACCTAGTCGAATAATTACTTAGTATACTGATCTGATCCCAATATGTGTATACAGCTGTTTCAAAAAAGGTCCCGGACGAACGACAAGCGACATTCTCAGATCGAAATGGATTGTGGTCCAGCTGTGCGAAGCGGATAAACTACAGTGTAATCCGAAAATCGATTCGTAGGAGACCGTTAATATTCGTCTTATTGTTTTGACCAAAAAACACGAATTCACCAGACTTTCAGCTACAACCACAATCCATTTCGGTTTGGGAATGTTGTTTGCCGTTTTCCGGGACAACCTTTTTGAAATAGCTGTACAGCAAGAGACCATTACCTAAGAGAACCGATCCCCCATACTAGCCTCTCTCCCCATGATAGCCGATTTATTTTTAGCTTGCAGAAATTAGTTGGACTATTTTTACCATTCTATCCGATTGGTTGTGGGTGTCACGTGTCCGAATGGCCCGGCGGGCGGCGAGAGCAGAAGAATGCATTCAGTGTTTTACTCAGTAATCAAAGCATTCACAATTTTCTACTTTCACGACAGTTACTCTACAGATTCATATTGATTACGGTATTGCAAAAGCATGTCCGATTATTTACGATATTATAGGTTATATTTCTAATTTCTTTAGCGAATTGTAAGCGTCTGTTAACGATAATTCCAAACTCAGTCAGTCAGTGTTTCAGATTAACTGGATTTATAATTTCGCAAAATTGTGGTCAAAAGTCGATGCGTGCTTGCTTGCTATAAACTGAACGTTTCTACAATTATTAGCCTGATGAAATAGAGCAAAAAATCCGGTCAGTTCCCTAGGTATGTTATCTAGCTATACATGAATATGAACTACAGGGAACGAGTATATATAAGGTAAGCGAAGTTTCAATAACAATGATACAGGATTGTTAATTGATTCTCATTTTTGGAAGACTTCCATCAGCTCGCCAATCCGGCTACAAACTTAATGGGATACGGCTTCATTTCCTTTGATAGTTTCACGAAATTCAGGTCACTCTAGTTTCTTTTCACGGCTTCCAGGTCACATCCGAATTTCTTACGGTCTGGCTTAATACAGCCTACAGTTTCCCAGTCAAATCCAAACGGCAATATTTTAACGGGTTTTCAAATAGGCAATATTCGTATTCTCACGGACGAGCTGGAACGAACACTCAATGGAGGCTCGTGCGGGGGAATTCGCTAAAAACTATTTAGCATTAGAAAGATTCCCCCGCATGAGCCTCCATTGAGTGTTCGTTCCAGCTCGTCCGTGAGAATACGAATATTGCATATTACACTCCGTAGCTTATATTAATTAAATTCAAAGTTCATTTTATCGAGTCTTCAATTCAGATCAGGTCAGATCCGTCCCATACCAGTCCGGGTAGTAAGTTTATGGAGCAACACATAATTCAGAGCCATAATTCAGAGTTTTGAAGCTTCGCATCCATCGCCTCTCTTTCTTTGTTGAAATCAAGGTTGAATTCATGAGATGGAGCGATGAAAATCCGTGAGGAGCTGGAACCGAATCTTAAAATAGCATCGTGACGTCAACTGAGCCAAAAATAGATTGGCGCAGACTATCATAGGGTACGGAGATCAGTTCTCTTATGTTATGGTCTCTTGCTGTACAGCGTATACCTGATCACAGCTTATAAACAACTTTACTTCACGGTAGACATGTAAAACTTGGGACTGCTTGTAAAAGCCTGCTAATGTTTCTTCTTGTCTTTATTTTACACTAATTTGTAAATTAATGTTAGTAACATGAATTATGAAATAAAAGGTAAAGCGACATGGGTGGCCCCGTGTCACGCGCTGGCCAAAGTTCAAATCAGCCTTGCTAGCATTATTTGGGCCCAAATATTGTTTCGTTTCGCTCAAAAGCGGGTCGCTCTTTTCTCATTTGCATGTACTAATTCAGAAGAAGTTCTTTTTGAAAACATTTTTTTTTACCAAAATGAAATGTGAGTTTTTAAGCTCGGAGCACTCTGAATTAGTGACCGTGAAACAGTAAGCACCGAGATAAATACACAAAGCATGATTAAGCAAAGGAACTGGAAGACAAATCTCAGAGATATACACGTTTAGATATCAAATTGAAGATATTTAGGCACATCATGTTCAGATTTAGTCTTTACCGCAGGTTACCGCAGAGACGATATTTTAAACTGGGGGCAAAGAGAATCGACACCCTAGCAGAAAACATCCCAAGAAATCTCGCTACTCGTATCTCCTTCGCTATCCATGTTGTTTTCGGGCATCTTTGTGATATTTTTACATAATGTCTTAACGAATCCATCGTCATGGTTCTAGACAAGAATATACGTTATCAGTATGAAGGGTTGGAGTATAATGTTCTTTAAACAATATTTCGACTGGCACGACTAACCTTTATCAGGATTTACATCCTTCACATTTTACGCTTTACTGTTAAAGTTATCTTAGGGCGCTTTCCATGCATTTACGCGAACTGACTGCATGGTCTGATGGGCCAGTTCTTGGAACTATTTTTTTGCCACAGAAATAGGAATTACAGATACAGTAGAATGTAATGTATGGCGAGGAGACCTCGAGAAACCATCAGGCTTATAGTAAGAGGTCACCTCGTAGCTTAATAAGTTTATAAAAAATGATGTATATGTGCGGCATGATCGATTCAGTAATCATCTATATTCATTTTGTTCTTGAAACTTGGAAAACTGGTTGAACCTGTGATATACGTTTTTAAGATTAGTACGACAGCTGGCATGAGATCGATAATTGGATACTGATCTAGTGTTATAGTTATGTACTTGATTGCTAGTTACGAATACATTGAGGTCAGTGCGTCAGTTGTTGGAACTAGTTGAACCAGTTCTCAGAACTGATGCGTTCAATTTAATAATAGGCCGATCAGAGCAGTCAGTTTGCGTAAATGGAAAGCGCCCTAATATTCTTCAAGGCCATGCATAAGGATGCAGACATAGCTTAGACAACAGTTCTTGAGTCTCGCTTAAAATCTCTTGAAAAGCCCTTAGTTTGAATGCTCAGTATATGAAATCCCCCCCCCCGAGAGAGACGTCTGCGTTTCGAGCGAAAACATTGCATACTTGAAAATATGTGCAAGCGGACCTTAACTCTTAAGGATGGTATCTAATCAGCAAAATTGTATAAGTTATATTAAAAATGATGCAAGGCTGATTGTACGGTTTGGGGAATGATGATATTTAACTAATATTTCGGCTCACACGGCCAACCTTCATCAGAGTTCACAAATTGAATGCTTATGTGTAGTATTATAAAGTAGTATTAATCTGAGTGCCAATATCGAGCTGAAGTAGTTGTGTATTTTATATCTCGAAAACAAACTGTTAATTTTTGCTCGCGATATCTTGTTTCCTCCAAACTACATGAGTAACGACACAAACAGTAAGCTATCTGGCTATGATTTTCAAAAGCAGAGCTGCAGCACTCGGTAGACATGGGCCCGTCTGACGTACATGAGTTCCGGTCAGGCGGTCACACAACTACCGAGGTCTTAAAATAACTGAGTAGAAGGTGCTGCCTTTAAATAACGGATAGATCTTCGCGTATTCTACGGGCGTAAAACCGTAGGCCATATTGAAGCCTTTAATTCTTTCATGATTACTGCATGTGCTTTATGGTAGCGGAAAACGTGTTACCCTCTAAAAATAAAGTGATTTTAATTTACTTTTCCGACGTTTGGGTGTGGTTGAGTTCCACCTTCTGCTCTCCACAACTGGAGCTTTTTTAATGCCGCCAAGGTAGGAGTGAAGGAAGGATTAAATATATTAACTTTACTAAAGTGTTCCAATATGAAAACTGTTCTTTTCAGCTATCTGTAGTTCATTAAATAAAATGACAATTGAATTATAAAGTCATCCGAAGGTATCAACTATAAAAGTGATGATACTCTAGACCTCGGTTACATGTAGACTACATTGACTAAATATTGATGTGTAAACTCAAGCTTCCTTGCAGGAAGTCATTAATTGGCCAAATGAGTGCGTGGCGTATCTGCGCATGCGTAACAGCAAATGGTTGCCAGTTTGTTATAAAAAGGCCTGCATAAGACAATCCTGCTGCAGAGAAGTTCGAAACAACTTTCAAGCAACCTTCTTAATTTTGGGATAGCGACTGAAGAACATGAATCGCGAAAACTTTCAGCTGCAGGTAAGACTAGTGTTCGCTGCTACGATTTTAGTTCTTTTTTATTTGTTTTGTACCTGAGTATGCATGTAACTCATTGCGTTATAACCTGTTCTTCTGATCCAAAAGAATGCTCGTATCCCTGTTGCTCCTCTTAGAGTACAGAACAAAGTTAACGTTGTTCCGTTTGATAAATCAATATCTATCTACCAACCTACCTACCTATCTAAGTATCTACTCCGATCCGATCTATCTATCTATCTATCTATCTATCTATATAAACCAATTGATATGTTTTCTATGAAAGCATTAAACAAAACTGGTGTTAAATTAAAAGTTCTTGTAGACGTAAGGACGTTGTTTGCAAGCCTCACTAATAACAAACTTTCTATCTTTGTTTAGGTCGTACTCTTCTATGTAGTTTTGTTTACTTCAATCTACTGTCTATCACTTAGCAAGCGTGGTGTTCAAGGGAACTACATATGTCACGTTCAAAGTATTCAATCTGCTAATATACTCATTCAGTCAAGTTATTTGAAGTTCCAAGGAAAGCCATCGTTTCTCCGAGTCCTTGTCGATGGTAACGGCATTCCTACTGGTGTCTCATTCACTGCTAATGAAACAACTGACAATATTTACAAACGTAAGTACTAAGCGTTGATGCTGAAGTAAACCATTTTACCATCGCTTTTATATTTCACCCTTATGGTTCTGTAAATATAAATTTAAAGTGGCATGAGAAGTTAAAAAAATTGTTCCCCCTGATGAAAGTCAGCTTTTCCCGTTAACTCCAAAAGAATCATTAAACTGAGACAGCACATACGAAATATTGAATGTTTGTGAACTCACACCCTGGTTCGGACACCAATATTTAGGGCTCCCTTGTATTTATATAAAATAGGCCTAGTTAATATAATAGGACATTTTGGCAATAAAAGAAGAGGAGATTTTCATTTATAGATATATTATTCATGTTGGAATTCTATTTTAAGTACTACTTTTCTTTGATAGAATTCACCATTTACAACGGAGTTAATAAAGTTGAAAATACGAGCATTTGCTGGGCAAAAGTCACATGGACCAACAACGATAATTTTGCACTAGTGGCAGACAATGAACGACTGGATATAAAGGTACGAAACAAGGACACACATTGTTTAAACTCAAAAATCCTAATGCTTTATCTGTAGAATAACTGCAAATGTTCAACTGCACAACAAAGTTCGCCATTAATTTAATTTGTTATGGTAAAATAGAGCGACAAGAGGGCAGCTAACGGAACAACGTACGCATTCATCGCCTAGCAGTTTAGTTTCTCGGAGGATAAAACTCGGAATACATTTTTTTTACGGCATGCAATGTCATGCATGAAGCGCAATCTCTTGGCCCTTCGACTACAAAGGACGCAATCTCTTGGCTGTTGGACTGCAAACGACGGTATTTCGATCCTTTTCAACTATCAGCCAACAGCTGGGAAACCTCGAACACGCAGTGTTATTGTACATCAGCAGTTAAGGTTGTGTTGGCCTCGTACTTTTAGTTGAGAACCATAGTTTAACAACAAATATGTCCGTATGTTTTATTTTCTAGGATATCTCATCAGGCTCAACACAAACAAACCAGCTGTCTTTCCAGCCCATTAAAGTTTGTCAATGTAGCTATCAAGACGAGTGGATGCTGGGAAATAAAGTCATCCAATCACTTGACACCAATGGTTACGTTACTGCTGATTCAAATGGCGACGTCAATATTACACAACAAAGAAACCCTGGGTCTCTAATGAAAGTGCATTAATAATTGTTTGATAGTCGTGCAATAAGATTAGTAAGACATGCTTTTAAGTTTTCATCAAATGAGTATTCATTGTGTAGAAGTAAGAGCATAACGAGCCAGACACTCTTAGCAACCAAACTACCCCCTGGTGATAGGGGACCGGGGGTGCTCTAGTAAGCAGGAGCATTCCATTTAATTAAGTCCAGCCTCATGTCACCTTAAAGTGCCTACTTTAGCGCCTAGATATCGTAATCCGTAGGTGTCAATGTGCGATAAATAACTACTTTTGCATTTTACCTTTCATTAGTCGACTACCCGTAGCAGTGCACGAAATCTAGTCATTCGTAGTCCGATTTTCAGTACGTTTCGATCGAGGTCGACGATTTATCTGGTTTGCCGTATATGCCCATCCGATTTTCAGCTAATTTATCAAAATCAACAATACATAATCTTTTTATTATTTCATAAGCCGGGAACGATGTGGAATTTACTTTAATGAGACGAAAATGCGACTTACACGCTTGCCAATTACTGTTCGAAACGCCGCAGACTTCGCTTGTTATTTATTATTGGGACCCCAAATTATTATCGCGGATATATACTGAAAATAAAGCGGATGAGATATCGAGATGTGAGAGATGTTACCCTGGCAGCAGGTTTCTCGTGTCTTGTTGTTTGCAGTCGGTAGATACAGTTCGCGACCGGTAATTCGCGTCTGGTTGTTTTGATCTGATTTGCCCAAATTTCACGATGGGTAACGGCTACTCGTAGGTAGGCTAACTAATTTTTTTGGCGTACATATCGTTTAGGCCTGTGTTCAATATATCTCTTTTTATAGGCTTGTGTTCAATATCCCTAAGTGCTCAGACTTCAACCTGGGACTGTAAATATTTTTGGGCACTTTCCCCAAGCATCACGCCAGATGCTCTACTTTACCCTTTATTGTTGGTCACTTCTTCGGCGATTTGGTTTAGCATTGACTGAACATCAGAATTCTGGACACTAGAGGGACTTTATATTTCTCACAAATATCGCCTATCATACTCTAAATGTGTGCCTTTGAAGCTCTTCTGGACCTTGAACTTTGGGGGACTTCCCGCCATTTTCGCTGCCATATAATGTCCTTCTACTTTATATATACATACGTGTTCGTTACTCGATTTCCTTCGTTCTGTTTTCAGGGATGTAATTTCCTCGTTTGCTCTCGCCAGAGACACTTTTAAGCTTTGGATCTCCTCGTAAGAGGCTGGCGGGGTCGGTGGCGGGTTGGTGTTTCGTCCTGACCGAGAAGCGATTGCGAGTGGTTCGTTCTTTTCAATTGTTTATTAGCCACTGATAATTCTCTAACATGAAATTCTTCTGATTTTGGCGCATAATTGCCGCCAAAGCGACGAATGTCCGTAGCGAGACATCCACCTTTCCATCGACAATCCTGCAGCCATTCATCCAAATCCCCAAACCCGCTATTTTCTATTTGGACACTGTCGGCTAGTGGCGAAGAAAACTGCGAAGGCCGGATCGTGCAACCAGGCTGTTTGACAGGAACTTACAAAATTTCACGCCGCAAATTTCCGAATTCAGAAGATGCCAGTGCTGCGGAACATTTGCCGCTCGATTCAGCGAGAAACACACGGTGCAAAGCGGTTACGTCCATAAGTCGAAGCACGAGTCCAGTATGCGAAGCAACCTTTACCTTAATTTCATAATACTGTATTTCCCGCTCATGTCAAAATGCCACTGGCACTGAAGTACAGCCCCTGAAATGACGCAGGATCCGCAAGATCGAAGATCCTCAAACGTGTTTTGTGTACAATCCTTTGCTGACATAAAGTAATTACCAAAGCGATCAAGCGAAAACCGCAAATCACAATAATGATTGATATTTGCCACGACTATGACGTCACTCCATAGCAACCGGCCCGCACGCATTTCCGAACTTCCGATGATCTCTGGCTCGTTATGAGACGTCAATGCCTACATAGAGTATATTTACACGGTGGTCCAAAGAAGTGTTTTCCTCGACTGTGATGGTCATTTCAGTTCACGAGTGAGAGCAGCGAGAGGATATCTTGAAACCTCTAGTGTTAGTTCAAACTCTTCTGGGAGAATTTCTTCAAGTTCTCGTGTCTCTTAAAGGAACAGTGCCACGGTAATGCGCACGCGTAACACGTGATTGTTAATTATGTCAAAGACAATGGCAAATCACGCTGTTATGTCACGTCACGTCAAAACTCAACTGATCTGGAACGACCTTTGGAATTTTTCGCTAGCACGAAATCTAGAGTTTATAGTTTTGTGATTTGCATCAGTTGAGAAGTTCAGGATTTAGAATCGTATGAACTCCCCACTGGACCAAGACATAAGTGCTTCGAAGATCTGCATGTATGGGATTCGGGATAATAGTTTAGGAATCCATTCGACAATGCCGACTGACATAAACAAACAACAACTTCTGTGGGAATTATAATATTCCATTTCGCGAAGCTACGAAAATACGGGGAAACTAATGTTCTGACTTCATAGCTTTGGGGCTTTGTGATTTTTAGGATAGTTGTTGTACAATTATAAGAGCATTTCCACTCCAAAATTGGGGAAGAAAAGAGTTCGATTTTGCTAAATAGCAAGCTCGAACTGTACCGAGCGAAGGCCGTGTTGACACTGCAATAAATACACGCGAACATTCAGCGTCTTACAAGCAGAGTAAATGTCTCCCCTACATTCTTACTGTCTCCAAGTTTCCTAGGCCATCCATTGCCCCCTCTCAATGCTTTGGATAAAACTACCAGGAGACAGAAGTTTTCTTCTGTAGCCATTAATCGCTCCGCTCGACGAACCGTCCAAGGGCACTGAATTCAGAGTCAAAAATACTCGCAAAAATTATAGACACGAACGAAATAACATCATAAATCCTAGGATACAAAACTAAATTACGGTTCTAAATAGGTATAAGGTCAAATGAAACTTAGGCGAAGCCGATGGAAGAGGATTTCTTTCGCGTATCAAATCTCTCCCCATCTTTTGATTTCTGGACAACCCAACCAAAATTCAAACATTCGCGCATGGGCACTGAGCATGGCACTGTTCCTTTAAGGTTACCGTATACCTTCGCGGCATGTTTTCTTAAAAAAAACTTTTTTGTAATCCTTTTGAAATTGATGGATTGATCTTCATCTTTCTTAAAAAAAGGTTTTAAACATGCAAAAGTTTGCGAGATATTAGAAAAAAAACGTAATTTGAAAGAAAGTAAATAAATCGCTTAGGCGTGATAAATCCCTCTGATCCCATTACGTGCCACAGGCACCCCGCTGATTTTTTGCGGGAACTACATCCGGAGCTTCAGACTCACAGTGAGCCGTGACTCGTGAGTTCAGTGATTTTATAGCGTTTAATTTACCGGTATATCGATCGTGGATATGTCCAGAAGAGAAAAGAATAATCCTTGGATAAAAGGTAAAAAAAGAAAACAGGCCCCAAGAAGATTCAAGAGAATGAGCTCGAGAAGGAGCAAAGTTTCAATACGGAGAAGAAAGTGATGCTCGCGGAAAGCGACAAAGGCTCGTGGTTCGAACAGCCTTCATGTTCGACGACTCACACTTCGAGTTCTATTAGTACTGCTACAACTCCGACGAAAAGCTGCTCAGCTAGTAGGCTGAAACTTTTGCCAGGTACAAGAAAAGAGACGGAAGATTCAGAGAGTAGCAGCGAGTCCGCATCCGACTCCGATTCTAACCGGCGATGTCTTGGGTGACTCGCAGTTTCCAACCTGGGCCGTGGTCAATCCAGGAGTTCTAAATCGTGAACTTGAGCGAAGTTCAGCCGGTCGATTTTGCGGAACTGAAGGAATCATCGCAGCTAACATAGCAGGTTTAGGATCAACATCAACGTTCGGAGCACGAGGTTGCCTGCCATTCGCTTTTCCCTTCGCTCTTGTTTGCGGCGTTGCCTTTCGACGCGATTTAGCTTTCGATATCCGGCCCTCTCCCTTCTTGGTACAACCCGTTGATTTACCTTTCTTTTTCCCATTTTGCGCATTATCTCTAGTTTTGGCCATAACACAACGCTCTTTTGAATATTTGTGACACAACACTAGTATGTATGTTTCTTATGCAATTTGAGCCACGTACTAATTTCCCGCGAATTTCTGGACTTAATTCATAAGCTCCGGGGATCCTTACATATAATTGGCTGGTTGGTTTAAGTGTTGACGTTTGCTTTGATGAGGTGTGATGTGTTTCCTAACTTTCCGAAGCCAAAAACGCCGATAGATTTTTATGCGTATTCACTGTCTTTGGGTGAATTTATAGGGTATGAAGACTTGTCAAATCTTGATAAAACTTGGACTAGTGTTAGAGGAGCTACATATGAACCAAAGAGTGTGAGCGTTTAGCGATATTTTAATTATTTTTCTTATAAGAGTACTTGCCGTGATGAAACACAGAAACTATTTCGATTGAAACTTTAAAGATGAATTGCATTTGAACAAAGTAAAATATAAAAAAACGCTCACACACTTTGACAGGTCATCATGTGCTGATTGACATTATGCAGCGGAATCGTCCGTAGGCGCGAACGCGGAGGGACATAAATTCACTTCTGTGAGACTCGTCTTTTTTGCGTTTGTTGCCTTAGCATTTACTGAAAATTTAATATTTGTGCAAAAAAAAAACATGTCAGCGCATTCTACATTATATAACCTTTCCAGTGATATATAGGTTTCTATACTTTCCTTTAAAATGATGCGCGTGCGATTTTATTTGCGAGAGACACCCGCGAAGGTATACGGTAACCTTAATTGCAGTCGAGAAAATTCTCAAAGAGTTTCAGATGGTATTCTGCTTTCTCGCCGGTAATTTTTGCTTTAAGTCCTTCTGAGCATGTGATTTTCACATCTTTGTAATTCAAAATACGACAAACACGTGACATTATCATTTTCACTATATAGTGAAGATATGGAATATACGCCATGCAAGACCCGGATGTAGTTACGTATGAGTTCTACGCATGGTTTATTTATATGATAATCAGTCCGAAACGCACGCTCTGATTGGTCAAGAGCCGTGTGTTATTAGAGGACAGACACATGGATGACGTCACGAGCGCGCGCAACCAATTTCTCAACTCGTTTTGATTGGATATTTTCATAGTTTTTAGTTTGCGATTATTATATAAAACAAATAGATTTCATTCTGCCGTGCGTCTGTCCTCTTATAGATGCACAGATGACGTCACAACGCAAAGAGAACAAAGAAGTGCGCCACGAGACGCAGTCGAGTGACGTAACTAATGCTCTCTTCACTTTGTGACGTCATCTGTGCATCTATAAGAGGACAGACGCACGGCAGAATGAAATCTATTTGTTTTATACAATAATCGCAAACTAAAAACTATGAAAATATCCAATCAAAACGAGTTGAGAAATTGGTTGCGCGTGTTCATGACGTCATCCATCCTATATCCTCTAATAACACACGGCTCTTGACCAATCAGAGCGTGCCGTTTCGGACTGATTTTTATATGATCCTTAGTAAAACACTCTCGTCCATAAAAGTAATAAACGCAATATTTGTTAGTTATAACAGGTGAATAAAACAATGTATTATAACTTGGCTTGCTTACTTTAGTCTTAACTTATTTGTAATTTAGTGATTATTAAATAAATGAATATCTCTGTTCTAAAAGCTACAAGAACAAATTAGAAAAGTGTCTGACTAGAAATACTGGGAAAAAACAAATTCATAAATATTTTCCTGATTCGAATTTCTTTTAAAGAGTGCCGTGTTGCACTAGCACCTCTCTATCCTACTTCGATATCCTTGAAGAAACGTTTTTCGTACCGTATACAGCCATTGTAGTTCTCAGGTATGTTTAACATCAGCTCTGTGTCATCTATGATTTGTATCACTTTAAAATGCTGGAGGCCATATCCATTAAGCAAATAACTCGTCCTGGCTCTCGCTAAAAGAGACTTATTGGTGAATTTGATTACAAAATATCAAGTCGTTATGTTTTTGGATCTCGTGATATTTCTGACAACTGAACACATGACGATAGACTGCAACCGACCAACGCAGTATGAAGGTTAATTAATTGGATGTTAATTGGAAGTATCCGTGTATGAATTAAATATAACGATAAAGTGTCCGAAGACTACTGCAATGCTGATCAAATACAACGCTTGTCGAGGTTTATACGATATTTCGGCTGGCAAGTACCAGCCTTCTTCAGGTTTATTTTACAGTGGAGGTCACAAATGGATACAAGGCTTATATAAATAGTTAATTACGTAACTATGAGCGGAAATTACAAAATCGATGACATATGTTTTATACAATAGTAACCCATAAAAGGAAATTACGAAATAGGTTTGAAAAGATAGTACAGATAGAGTAACAGCCGACAATAAAGGTCAAACGGTGAAATTACATTTCATCATGTCTATTCATTCCGAGTGGTTCGAGGGTTTTAGCTTTTATATAGATGAGATATGATTCACGTGCTTTTCTCACGGAATCGCGTTTAGAATAGATGACTTCTAAAGGAATAAGGAGCCATGATGTCAGTACTAGAATGGTTAGGGCTGAGAACATGTTCAGAAACAGACTTGTACACCAAACCCACTGACAAACACCAGTACCTTCTTAAAACGTCTTGTCACCCCGGTCACACTAAATACTCTATCCCGTATAGCCTTTCACTTCGCCTTCGCCGCATTTGCTCTTCGGACGATAGCTTTAAGAAACGCACTAATGAATTAATAACATACCTTAACAAACGCGGCTGTAATCTTAGTTTCCTTAAGACACAAATACAACGTGCATCTATTCCGTATTCCTTTTATCATTACATATAATCCAGCACTACCTAACATCTCATCAATAATTCATAAACACTCTAACATTCTCTATTCATCTAAACGTTCCGAAATAATTTTCAAAAATCTTCCCCCACCGCCGCTGTAATAACATGTGACATTTTAGTAAGAGCTCAGTTACCTAACAATATAGCCTCCTCCGCAGGCACCTCTTAGTACTTAGTATAGGACCGCGAGAGAACAAAATTGTAAAAAAAATTGGGTTACCTGTGCCTGCGGAGGAGAGAAGAAGAGGACTTTCTTCCCTTCCCCCTCCCCATCGTTTCATCATCAGTCCCCTCTCTTCTCTCGTTTTACCACAGGAAACCCGGTCTCGATTTTTTCCGATTATATAAGGAGATGCCTGCGGAGGAGGCTAATGAACACAACATATCCTCGCTCTAGAATTACCAATAATCAGTAATTGGCTTTTGCTCTTCAATTATCAATAATCGCTAATTCTGGAACACAAATTAAACAATGACATTCTTAAAACCAGTCAAGGATAAAGATAAACAATTGTCCAAATCCGAACGGCGGTAGACGCGCTTAGTGTATAGTGGTCGTGACGCCTGCACTGCCAAGCACAACACGCAAACGATTACGAGTTCAAGCCCGAGTAGGAGCGCTCAAAAAAAAATTTCCTCTCGTTTACCTTCTCTTCTTGTTACCTGTGAACCCTAGCTCTAGTGAGTGAGAACCCGTCGTTTACCCGCGAACTCGTCCGATGGTTAGGGTTCGGTTCATGGTTCGGGTTAGGATTTGTCGTAGTATTACCAATAATCGGTATTTCAAGCGTGTTTGCCATTTACTGATTATTGGTAATTGTAGAGCGAGGATGCGTTGACTAACAATACTAACACCTCTCCACTGCCACCCGGCTCTTATCGCTGCGGTAAAAACTGCATTACCTGCCCTTACATCGAACATGGCCTTAAACAATACACTTTTTCCTCCACTGGCGAAACTCACCATATCAAATCTCACATTACATGTAATACTAAAAACGTAATTTACATGGTTCAATGTCACTACTGTAATTCACAATACATCGGAGAAACAAAACGTTGCCTCAAAGACCGTTTTAACGAACACAGACGACCTGTAGATAAATCCAATATCAAATCTAAACCTACAGCCGTTTCTGAACATGTTCTCAGCCCTAACCATTCTAGTACTGACATGCTCCTTATTCCTTTAGAAGTCATCTATTCTAAACGCGATTCCGTGAGAAAAGCACGTGAATCATATCTCATCTATAAAGCTAAAACCCTCGAACCACTCGGAATGAATAGACGTGATGAAATGTAATTTCACCGTTTGACCTTTATTGTCGGCTGTTACTCTATCTCTACTATCTTTTCAAACCTATTTCGTAATTTCCTTTTATGTGTTACTATTGTATAAAACATATGTCATCGATTTTGTAATTTCCGCTCATAGTTAGGTAATTAACTATTTATATAAGCCTTGTTTCCATTTGTGACCTCCACTGTAAAATAAACCTGAAGAAGGTTGGTACTGGCCAGCCGAAATATCGTATAAACCTCGACAAGCGTTGTATTTGATCAGCATTGCAGTAGTCTTCGGACACTTTATCATTATATTTTCTTCTTCTTGCCGATCAAGATCTGTTTTTTGATCCAACGTCTGGCAGGATTGATTGTACACGGTTTTTGCTGTGGTTTTCTAACCTTAACTATATATATGAATTCAAAAACTCATGAATAATTAATGAGCATTTTGTCCAATCAGATGAAGCAAATCAGTCACGTGCATGCTCCTTTATACCTGATAAAATCTCATCATTCTAAAATGCCCGCGGAGGGATTTGAATTCTGTCCCAGAGGGAAACGGGGTTAATGATTGAGACAATGGAATTTCTATTGATGTTTCAGCTTTCTCATTGAATTGCTAATTAGGATGAACGTTTTATATAAAGAATGCTAATGAACATGAAATTTTATATAAAGTTTCATCCTAATTAAGAATTCACTGATAAAGACCCAAAGATAGAAAAAAGTACACGGAACATAAGGTACCTAGATAATAAATTTTGCACTAAATTTACTAATATCAGCAGACTACCGAGATACACAGATAATATTTTTAAAATGAAGTTATCCAACTACCATTACTTGTTTACCGAGCCACTGTTTAGTTCCAATTATGAAACCAAACTCAAAGCCGTAAAATAATAAAAACGTCCATTAAACTTACATATTTTGTGCCGGAGCCAAAAATTTAGAGTCTGCCGTCATGTCAGTCACATCGCTCGGCTTTCCAAGTCTTGAACTTTACCGAGGTAAACCACGACACCAAATCCTTCAAGTGCAGTTTCTTCTTGCATTGCGAAACGCCGCTTCAAACAACATAGTATGGTAATTTCTTCATGTCATTCCCTTGAGATGTTCGTAATTGCAGGTGGTGATTACTCGAATATTTTGCATGGCGTTGTGAATACAAAGGTTCAATGGTTCATTAAGTAACCATTCCCTTGAGATGTGCGTCTTTCTTTCATTGCATTCTTAAAGTGCCTATCACCCTTTTGCAATTTTGATAGCTAATGAACCTCCGAAATGTTTTGAGTACTTCTGTGAAGAAAGTTTTGGTTTAAAGTGAATACTTTATGTTCTACGCTTGTTTGAAATCGTGTAAATGTGACCTTTCCTGACCCATGACCGCGTAAGTAAAAGCCTGGGTCGAAACCTGGGTAGACGTCATCTTGACGTCATATAATTAATTCGGCTTTGCAATCATTTGAAGAAATACTCAACATGTTGACTAAAATGACTTTTTTCTTTACTAACAACTCAAAATCTGTGTATATTTTCTATGCATCGATGTTGTTGTGATAAAAAGGCGCCATGGAGAATAATGCATTAATGAGATGACGTCTACCCAGGTTTCGACCCAGGCTTTTACTTACGCGGTCATGGGTCAGGAAAGGTCACATTTACACGATTTCAAACAAGCGTAGAACATAAAGTATTCACTTTAAACCAAAACTTTCTTCACAGAAGTACTCAAAACGTTTCGGAGGTTCATAAGCTATCAAAATTGCAAAAGGGTGATAGGCACTTTAAAGTGTTTTTGAAGCCGTTTAAAACACTCACAGCACGTGTTTTATCAAGTCTAAAAATTCTCGGGCTTCGCCCTACAATTTTTAAACTTGATAAAACACTGCTGTTCGTGTTTTAAACAGTACTTAAAGATGAATGACGTAGACGAATTAAATGCCCGTTAAACATTTTCAGATGTGAGGATAGATTAGCTTCCCTCAATGTTGTCCCAATACAGATCATGTGACGGATCTCCAGAGGATTATATGCATTTTAGCCTAGAAAAACACATCTCTAACCTACATATGATGAAAAACAAAACTATTAAATTACATATATATGCAGAGAGTGAAAGTCACCGCGACTGATAACTCCCCTACCCTACTCTAGCCTACTCCTAATAAATATTCGAGTACCACCCCTCTCCAATAACCATGCCCTAGAATGGAATGTCTGGAATGTAAAGAATGTAGAAAATAAATTTCAACGATGGGGGGAGAAGACAAGGTACGGTCGGTGACGTTCATCACCGTATACAGCCCGAGTTAAGGCTGCACCCAGCCTCTTGTTCCCGGAACATTTTCGATTATTCTTTTCTTTTATTCCCCAAAAGTTAATTAGCTATTCTTCTCCTCATAGATAATCATTAATCTCAAATATTCCCTACTATAGACCCATTCGAAAAATGGTGTCACCAAGCTTTGGTTGTAATGAAATGTTGGTACCAAAATAAGCACTGTCACTTCAGAGAGCATGCAAAAATGAGTACGTTTGTAAAATTTAAGGAGCATAGCACCAAGTGTTGCGAAGTTACCGAGGTTCAAAATAAGAGAGTTTTGTATGAGATTCAGGACGTCAGGACTGACTAGCCTCGTTTTCATGTTTCTTCAGAGTTTCAAACGTGGATTGCTTTGAAAGGATATATTCTTCTGTTATCAAAGAGCTACATGTTGCTAACATGAACTCGCTCTTTCATATAGGCTAGTTAATTCTTCAGCAAATATTGAATATCAACATTATGCAAATTAGCGGCAGCCATTTTTCGAATGGGTCTATGCTATTAATTCAATTCTCACAAATGTCTCAAAAAGAAGTTATAATTAGTTATTATCAGTTATTATCTACTTATTCAATTATTAATTTTATTCGCTAATTAATCAAACAACAACGCAGAGAAACACTGTTGTTGACAAGTACAATTTAATTATGTTCTATTCACACAAGTTCAAAACATGTTGATTGGACTAACACATAATTACCCTATATCATTATGACGTCACGGCTTGTTTATGAGGGGGACAGAATCGACTTGAACAATAGACTCTTTGAACTAAATCTGCTCTGCTGAGGAAAATTTAACTTCGAATTGTCTGGTTTCCAGATATCAGCTGTATCAATGTTTATCCCACAATATTTACCGTATTTGGTGGCTGTTACCGCTATTCTACGTTCTACAAAATGCATTTGATAGCGATTTCCTTTGTGTTGTTGCTGTTTTGTACCCCTCCCACGACCGTGATCCTTAGCGTTTAAACAATAGATTGTTTTGATTTGACGTCATAATGATATAGGTCAATTGTTGGTCAGTCTCTTCAGCAAATCTGGCTGCTTTGAAAGCGGTAAGGAAACGGGAGTTATTATTCCGCTGACCAGTTCATACTTCGATTTATGCAAACTATTAATATTTGTTTTTTATCTATTATTTCGGAATAATTCCAGATTCTTTTGTGAACCTATTATTCCCGAAATTATTTCAGAATAACTTCCCCAAGGCTAATGCATTTCCTTTGGGATACAAAAAAACAAAACAACATTGCTCAAGAGCAAAGTCAAGTGATCTGAATTGGCACAACATACTTCTGTAGTATTAGTTCTTTAGTTCTTTTTTCTGTAAATAATCTGCAATGAGTCAAATAAACATGAACTTTTAATTTGTTTCATGGCACATGACGTCATGGAAAATTAAACCGATCATTCAGTGATTCAGCATGCTCAGTTCATGTGAAGTACATCGAAACGTGGGCAGGAAGAACACAGCGCGTTTGTTTGAGAATGGAATGATAGTGAATAACAACAAAGCAACATACACGCAAATATTAGGCCTTTCCCAATATAGAGCTAATTGCTCACTAAGACTGGCCGTAACTTCTGGCCGTAACTGATACAGCATTCAAACTTCCTGTACACTTGTAGTTAAATATGATGCATGTACGTCTAGTCTGCGTCTACAGATCATAACAATTTTTCTACCGCCGTCAAGCCGGGAGTTGGCCTGCAAAGTTGGCGCGCTCACAAATACCGTCGGATGTTGATGAAATAAAATTGAATTGAATGACGTCATTGTGTACGTTTTTGCTGCATTAGCATAAATTAAACTTCAAGCTGCAAACAGACTACATACGTTGTATCCGCCTCTCTTCTGCGGCAGAAGAGAGGCGGATACAACGTAGGCTAAGACTACATCAGTTGAAAGAGAATTTTATACTTAGTAATCGCCGAAAATTTGAGATTTGATATTTACGGGTGCAAGAGTTGCTGACAGCCTTATATTCTTTGTGAGATTTTTAAACGCTCATTCCTCAAAATGTATTTATCATATCACTCAAATTTCCGATGATTAACAAGTGTGACAATCTCTTTCGATTTATGGACCCTGTTTCTTTGTATGTACGTCGCTTGAAGTTTGATGTATGCTAACGAGGAAAAAACGTAAACAAAGATTCCGGCGCCCGGCTAAACACTGTTTGTCATTTTCGTATATTTGTTTTGATTTTAGCCAATGAAAATCGCTGTTAATTTTATGCCGGGAATGTAACTGATACAGCATTCGAACTTCTTCACAGCAGTTGAGCCGGACACGCTTACTAAAACATGGTTCTCGTATGACATATGCACGTCGCTGAGTATTTACCGGCAGAACAATTTTCTACCGCCGTTGAAGATGAGCTCACAAATAAATACCGGCGATGTCTATAAATGTTTTCTAAACTTTTCTAAATCATGTTCAATCTGTCGAATAGCTGAAAGCGGCTATTGGTGGCTGTTAATTGGCTACAACTTAACAGTTAACTGAGTCCATGCAGTTTGTTAGTCATTTTTGCATATTTGTTTTGATTATAACCATTCCACAGTACGGGAGGTTTGTCAGTTCAGACCAAACTTTACTACTCTCTCATTTATCCCTTTCTCAACTATGGAGGTCAACCACAATCAAAACAACAGTCAAACACAGTGAATACACCGAGCTAATGCAGAGTAAAAAAGCACCGTTTATTTCTCAGAAACGTCGTATAAAAGTTTTTTTACCCGGCTATTTTAAAGGTTTACAAACTTAAGAGTCTCGAGTAAGATATCTAACGAAGCTGAAGTACGTAGATGGACAGGATCCATACGAGATTCCGAGGGCAGTGTGGAAAGACGATCTGGAGACTTGACCTATGAAACTACTCTTAACCCTATAATAACTTTACAGAAGGAAGCCATAAGAATTATACATTTTGCTAAGTTTAATGATCATACTTCACCTCTTTTTAAGGACTCGAACATCTTGAGATTTGTTGATATTATCTATTACTTCAACTGTGTCTTCCTTTTCAAATTTCATGTTACCAGCCGTATTTAATAACTTTTTTCAAACTTTCTCCAAGACACAAGTATAATACAAGGTTGGCATTGTATTCCTTCTGTACGAACTAACTTCGGAAAATTCAATATTCGATTCAAAGGTACTACAATCTGGAACGATATTGATGCTTTATTAAAATACTCTAGTTTTTTCTCATTCAAACGTTCAATTAAACGTTACAAAATCGAATCATACTAATAGCGTTTCTTCCTCCAGTTTCGTTGTTGGTATTTGTATATTTTTATTCTTGTTCTATACTTGTGTCTCAATGTGCGAGACTATAATATGCTACTTGTTCGACTCTACAATGTTAGAAACAATCCTGTGTAACGCTACCTTGCTAGATTAGCTTTATAGAGTTATTCTGGGTAGCAAATACCCTAAAGTAGGCTTCCGACCAATCACCCTATCATTGTTGTATAATAATTTTGTGGTATTTAAATAAAATTGTTGTTGTTGTTGTTCATATGAAAATAGCTGTAAATAACTGTCTGGCCAGGATAGCGAACATAAAGACCTCTCACCGGGACACAGATCGAAGTGGTGGTCATATCTACTCAGAACCTCTGACGGAATGTTTGAAATGACTTTTGCCTTTTCCTGCCATCGGTTTACCTTGATAATAGTAACGGCTGAAATACAACCGCCTCCTCAGCTCGTTCCAAGGGAGATGAGGAAGCGGTTGTATTTCAGGTTATGATAATATGCCTTTCCCTACAACATTTATTGAAATCGATCTCGGAACCGTTTGAAGAGGTTCACTAAAGTGCAAGTCGCGATCCATTTTCAGTTTTTGTGAGCCACTTTGTTTTGGGCAAAAAGTTGTTTTGGAACTAAAGGAAATATGGATACAAAATAACATCCTCTTCGTTCGGCCATCTACTTATAAGAAAATGCTAAAACTTATAGTCTCAATCGAAACGTTCAAAAATAAATGTACAAAATATACCGTGACCCGCGCGCTTGAAATTGTGGATTTGACTATTTGACTACGGTGAACGCGGCCAAAATAAATTCAATCGGATCAAACGAGTCTGTGTCATATTTTGCTGTCTCGGCGACCAGTCGCTTTATCGGCAGTCCTGGATGTCTGCTCCCCTTTGATGATGAAAGATAAAACTCCGAAGAAAGCTTAGTAAGTCAAACTTGAGCTCTTGTCAAATTGAAAGTTCCGTGACGAAATCTGCCGAAGTCAGACGAAACGCGTCAGGTACTAGGAGAAACTAGGAGTTATCACAGTGATGCCCACTAGTCTAGTTTTTAAAAAAAAATGCGGAAATCTGCGATAGATGAATAGACTTTATGCAAAGTCTCCGATTTAACGTACTTTCATTTATGGGATTATCCGTGCGAAGACAATTATTTTTCTTCTGAGAATATCTCAATCCGTATGGTGGATTATTCAACACATGAGAAAGGACTAGTATTAATGCCTAGAAGTAGAATCCTGGCAGCTTAAACATTTACATGTTTACAGTATCGAGAGTCGAGCCGAAAAGATTGGATTATAGGTTGGAAAGATTTTACCAACGCTGCTCTCTGCCAGTCTTCTACAAGCACAGCAACTGCTGTGATGCGATCGATGAAGACCATAAAATACAATACATAGTAATGATTAGTTAGCAAGATAAAAGTTCTAACAATGCGATCATCGGCAGCGAGATCCCTCGTGGCGTAGTGGTGAGGATTAGTGACGGTTAGGGTTTGGTTTAAAATCAGACTAGGGTTTGTTATAAGGGTGACGTATTTGTGAGTATTTTCGTTCTAAAAAATTCTAAGCGGCGCTTTAGTTTGTACTTTCAGGGATCCCAATATTTACAAACGCAAGTACTGGGGCCAGTTCTCAGTTGTAAGTGTTACAAATCACCAACGTCAAAGTAATATTAGTTTTTGTCGTAAAGGAGGTGATAAGAAAAAATCGAGACCACACTTGGGCACTGCCATTTTGAATGTTTGTGTCACCATAGAAAAGTATGATCAAATAGAAGTTAGCCGGACATTTCTCATGATACTCAGTTCTATACTTGGACAGTAAGTCACCCACTCACTGGGTATCCGAGGGTGCTCTTCCTTTCCTTTTCCCCCACTTCGTCCCTTTTTTCCCTTCGCTTACTCACTTCGCTTACTCACTTCGCTTACTCACTGTTTATACATAATGTCTATGAAGGATGATACAATTGTAAAAGTTGTTGGTAAATATTGTTACAGTTTGCTTACAGTATTTAATAATAGTAATTTGAGATAGTTATGAATGTTATTTCATTGTATTTCGATTTATATTTAGTTTTATAAGAATTCCTATGTACCATTTCTGGTGTTTATATGGAATAAAGTTTATCTGCCTGCCGGGTATCCAAGAATACGAAGTCCAAGGACTACGGCAAAGCTGACACAACGTAGGATTTTATATTGAATATTACAATATTTCGGCTGGCCTAACCAGCCTTCTTCAGGTACTAGATGTTCGCAATAGAAATTGCGGAAACGGGAAGTGACGTAGACCAAAACTTGAAGTAGCAACTGAAATAGTATAAGAGATCAGCACTATGTTTGATCACGTATATTCATACCATATGGTTCTAGAGTTTTAGCTTTATCTATAAGGTGCGCTTCTCTGGCTTTACGTATCGAGTCTCTTGAGGAGTATATTATTTCTATAGAGGGATACGTTGCATGTCGGTGTAAGAGTGGTTAGGTCTAGAAAGAAAATGTTCAGATACAGTAGTAGGTTTAGATTTAATGTTAGGCTTGTCTACTGTCCATCTGTGTTCATTAAAATATCTGTCTTTGAGGCGTCGCTTAGTTTCACCTATGTATTGCAAATGGCAACGATTACATTGTATCATGTATATGAGGTTTTTAGTATTACAGGTTATGTGTGAATTAATAAAGCGAGACTCGCCAGTGGAATGAAATGTGTATTGATTGAGGCCGTTAGTAATGTAGGGACAAGTTGCACAATCTTGTCCACAGCGAAAGGAGCCTGGCGGAACTTTAGATTGATTAGATGTGTTACGTTGTAGTTGTGATTTGACCAAAAGGTCACGAAGGTTAGAGCTACGTCGATATGCAACTAGAGGTAATTGCTTAATTGCGTACGATATTATAATAATAATAATGTTTATTCACCTTATTTCTTGGTTGAGACATAAGTATACAACAATGATTACAACCTGCTTCTTTCAAATGCAAACGGTTATAAACAGCCGATCCGAGAAAGGGGCGTTGTCCAATTGTTATCCAAAGACCTGAAAAAGTAACCTGGCTAACGAAACCCCTCAGGATTTACAAGCTGTGACATAGTAATCAACCCAGAACACAGGGCAAAACATCCTTTTGGGGAATAGGGAGTAATATGAACGCGTTTTTCCCTTCGTTATAGTTTTTCGAAATGTAGAATTGAATAGAAAGCCTTTTGAATACCTGCTATACCCGACCAAAATCGGATAATAATAATAAAAATAATAATAATAATAATAATAATAATAATGGTTTATTAACAGTACTTCCACTGGGTGGCTCTTCGCCTGTTAATCTAAATAATGTCAAATACAAAATGTTGATAAAATATGACTAAGATATAGCTGAGATGTAATGATAACCGTACTAAGGATTAAAATATGGCTATACGTAACTATTATATTGTAAAATTAATCAATGGAGTCTGTCGGCAGCGCAGTTCTATAGATATCCTTTCGATAACCGACAAAATTCCGCAAAGGTTGCAGAGTTGCTAATATTTACAGGTAAATTATTGAACACGGATGAACTGGTATCCTGGAAGGTGTCATTTTCAGGTGGGACCTTTAACTGTTTACTGCTGGCTGACCGTAGTGTTCTATTGGGTATGTACAATTCTAATGGAAGATAAAGTGGAATCCACAATAAAGAAGGCAGTGTCCCGAACCAGAAATGTACTTATTAGGTATAGACAGGGTAGAGCTATTCATCATAAGGGTCTTGCGGTATGACACAAGGCGTCTAACCTTAGCGAAAAAAGGGAAATTGCCTGAGTTGGTACAATAGCTCGACCCGGACGAATTTTAGGTATTCTTTAACCTTGGGATGGGAGGTAGTGTTAGATCCTCCTAACTGGCCAGGGTTATTAAATATAACCCTTAACTTCCCTATGGTAGAATCTACAGTCCCAGCAGCCAAACGCCTAGGTCACTGATGAGCAACCCTTCCGTGCGCACTGGAGGTTGGGTACTAGTTCTACCGTCTGTATCCTTGCTTATCAAAACATTTATGATGCCATCGACTGTACAAGAAGTTATAGACTCGGGAACTGTTAAGGAACCGAGAAATCGCGAAAATTGAAGTTCGAGTCCGTGCTTTTGGTGCCGGTATGACTTATGATTGATAGTGGTCCTGAACTCCTTAAATCTCTTGTCAATAATGGGGAGATCTACCTTAGCGCGGGATAGCCCTTCCGGGGCCACCGATTGGGTAGAATGCTGTGCCGCTGAGTTTTAATATGCTAATTACATGACGTCAGGGGAGGCATCAATTATTATACAAAATTATTTGTTACAATTAAATATACTTTATACCGTTATGTAATCCCGTTGGGATACCGTTGAGGGTGTATAAAGAGGAGTGATTAATATGTAAGAATCAATCGAAGGCGATTCTCTACTTTGATACCTAATTTCTTTACGACACATATGTTATTTAAGAATAGAAGAAATGTACTGACAACACTATGTATACGAAGTCCAAGGATTACGGCAAAGCTGACACAACGTTGGATTTTATATTGAATGTTACAATATTTCGGCTGGCAAAACCAGCTTTCTTCAGGTACTAGATGTAACAGGTCTAGGTAGACTTAATTGGCCAACATTATATGCTGCTGTAATTATACGTGTCCGACAAGTATCAATAAACGAGATGCCCGCCCCTTATCTGTTGTTTGTGTTTAATGCAGTTTAGCTATAAAGTGTTTTATGCTCGTTTCAGTGCATGGGATAAGAGCATAAACAATTTTTTCAAATTATCAGTGTTATACCCATGCATGGTTGAAATAAAATACTGTTAGAAATTTTTTTTTGGGGTGGGGTGGGAGTGCGGGGTGGGTGTTTTTTTTTAGGGGGGGGGGGGGGGGGGGGTGGGGTGGAGTGGGCGGGGGGTTTGCGAATAGACCAGTTCGCGGTTAATTCCGACATTTTGAAAGGGGTGCAAACATGGCGCGAAATACAGTGTTTGTATGGGAATCCGATGCCAAATAAAATCCATAAAATAGAATTTCTGAAATATTTTTCAGATACAAACTTAAGATACCAGGTAAAAGATTAACTGATCGAAATTTGAGGGATGTAGCTGTGCTGGGAAGCATTCAATTGTGTTTTCAGTATTTCATACATTGTCTGTAAATTTTCCTGTGGACTTTGACTCGTTTTTACAGACAAAGGGCAGTGCTTCATTGAACCTAAGGCGCGGTCCTTCAATCTATATCTCCTCTAAAGGGTGATCAACCACTCTTTGCACGTGTTGGCGGAGGCACCTAGAATTACTGATCATGGGAATGGTCTACGCCCCTGCTGAATAAAGGCAGTCCACAAATTGCTTTCTTTCAGCACTCGTGAATCATGCCACCTTCCAGGACATCGGCTACTGCAGAACTGAGTAGATGGTGTAGTCTGGCTCTGACACCATAGCCACATTTAGAGATTGGGAATGATGGCGGTTTACGTAGGCATCTTCATCATTGTATGGGGGGTTCACAGGGATCCTCGATCCTCTTCAACTATTGAAACTGAGAGCGAGTAGTCTAGTTGTTTTAGTAGGAAATAACCAACTAACCAACCTTAAACTAAAACGAGAATACTGTTTTTGTAATTTGACGACTTGGTGTCCATTTTTGTTACTATATCACAGATCAATATTCAAATTTCGTGCATGCATTAAATAGATCAGGAGTGCGTGGCTTCGCCACTCGGAGTCATGGTCGGTTTCTACTAAACTCTATAGAAACATAGAAACTTTTGCCGGCATATATTGTAGCCTTGAAGTCAAATGGAACTCCTACACTTTTCTAACAAATGTTGAACATTAAATTCAAAGCCGACGAAGAAACAGCCAAGAAACGGCAATGCTTTGTTACTTTAGAAAAGAGCAAAATGGACGTTTTATTGGACTCAAAACAATCTCGAAGTACAACGAAAAACCATTTCTGTGTACAAAGTTGGATTTCTCTTAATTTCATTGCGATATAGAACAGTCATTTTTGCCATAACGGTATGTGCTGGAACACTTTTCAAAAAATCTTGCCTTAAAAAGAATTTAAAACAGCAAGTACAGCAAATCTATTTCCTTTTTGAACCATAAGCCATTCAAGTCTCTGGCTTTGTGACTTCGCTGACACAGTGTAATAAAATATTTACTAGTTATTTCATGGTTTTCTATGGAATATCGATAAATATTTCACGAGAAATTTGTATATTCACCGGTATTCCATGGAAAACCATGAAATAACCATATTATCCTATAAAAACAAATTTACGGGAAGATTTCTCACGAAAACAAAATACCTTACCGGACGATAGACTGCGAATTTTCTCGCCGGAAAACAAGTTTCGAGTGGCGGAGGAGTTTGCAGACTAATTATGTATTCAATATCTTGAATTCTTATTGGCTGAAAGGGCGCGAAATTTGCTACATTTTGATTGGCCTGATCTAGCCATAAATACCGCTCTGTATTTAATACAAAAAAACATGAAATACCGCCCTGTATTGCATAGTAAAGCTGAGCTCTGAGTGGCTGAAATATAATATTTATAGGATAATGTTTGTATCCAACAGTTTATTTTCCCGCCTTAACCTAGCCATGCAGCGCGCCAGGTATTTTTCCATTCAACTTACTCAGCTCAGTTTAATTTTTAAACTTGTTTACTTTCCCTATAGTGAAGTATGGATAAGGAAATCACAAATCTTTCAGTAAGTTATAGTGTATTGGCATGTTGTCAAAGCTGGACTATGGACTGGACTTTGGAAAGGACTGGTAGTAATTTATTTACACACGTTTCACAGAATGAGCGGTAGGCTCGTTTAAATGTGTACGTGTTTTGTACAGTTTTTTTCCTATTCTCCTGTTTGTATTTCATAATTTTACATCAACATGAGCTGAGGAGCATACTTTAAAACGAGGACATAACTCAATTTCGATATGGACTGGACTCGTATTCAGTGGATTCAATACACAATGTATGTTTGGAATCCACGGATTCAATATTTCTTTTTCCCCCTTGAAGAATAGCATTTAAAGCACCGTTGATATGTTTCCATCAAAAGAACATCACCTAAGAGGACCGATCTCCAATATTGGGCTCTCTCCCCATGATATTATGCGCCGATTTATTTTTAGATTGCATAAATTAGTTGGACTACTTTTACCACTCTATCCGATTGGTTGTTGGTGTCACGTGTCCAAATGGCCAGGTGGGCGGGAGATCAGAAGAATGCATTCAGTGTTTTACCAAAGCATTCATAATTTTCTACTTTCACGATAGTAACTCTACAGATTCAAATTTATTACCGTGTTGCAAAAGATGTCCGATTATTTACGATATTGTAGGTTCTATTTCTAATTTCTTTAGCGAATTGTACACAGCGTCTGTTCACGATAATTTCAACTCAGTCAGTCAGTGTTTCAGATTACGGGTCGGGTGAAACTTCTCGAAACGAGTGACAGTATTGGCCTACCCAACAATAGAAAACACCCTAACAACAACAACAACATCTTTATTTCCAAAAGGCTATAAATACTTAATTTACATAAATAACTAGATCTGACTAAATTATGGTAATAGTTACTCAGAATAACTAATTAAAAGTTAAACGAGCTGAGTAACATTTCAAGTTAAATAATGTTTTTGTAGGGTTTTAAAGATGAAAACTAAAAATATACACTACGTAAAAGTAAAGAGATAAATAATACTTTTATTCACTCTATAACACTAAGAATACAATAGGACAAGGTTACTTGACAAGATTAGTTAAATATTTTAAGTTCGGGAAAAAGTTAATCGAAGTTTAGAGTCTAGAGGCTAGGTAAACCGTTAGGTTATCGAGCTAGTAGTGACAAATGTAACTAACATGAAGTTGTTACTGAAAAGACTGGGTACAATCGTATCAGAATACAGGTCTCGGGAGGTTCCGTGCTACTCAAGATTACGAGTGGTATTGATCAACAATTTATTCTAATTTTTGAGAGAATTTTATTTTCACTCGCTACAAACTGAACACTAGCCTGAATTTTCAGCCGTCTCACTGAAGCTATTATGTCTAGCTATAATATAGGCGAACATAAACGATAAGAAACATGTAAATTGTGTAAGGGTTAGATAATGGCATGAGAGTACTATGTGATTTAGAGCACCGAGCATTTAGATCTAAAATGCGAGGCACTCTAAATCACATAGAACTCGAGTGTTCATTATCTAACCGTCTTAGAATTTGGTCACATCCACGAGACATTTTTTTCTGTAATTTTTGGCAACTACTTTAAGAAACTCTGAACATTTCGAAATAATATACAGGGTCTAGACTAGGGGAGAATTAGTATAATAACTAATAAGGCTATTGTTTGCTATTGTTTCAATGAGTAGATCTAAACATGAAAAGACTCATACCAAAATTTATTTTACTATGTTTTGCGTCAAAGGAAAGAAAATCTGCAAATCTTCCTCCAAACCGCCGCTAAGTACTGACGGCTCAATTCCTGTAATCTGTGACGTACGATACGGGGAAACATTAGTTTTGTCATGTTGTTGTCGGCTTTGAATAGATGGACTAACGACTCATAATTGCGCACTATTGTGCTTTCTTTGTGCTGAAGGTGTGGTTTCCCTTGGTATGCATGACGTACGATACGGGGAAAAAGGCACTGAATTGAGCCGCCACACAAACTAGCTTTATCAGCGGAGAATCGGCTATTTTTCGACCTTCAAAACGTATTTCCTCTTTTTAGACATGCACCACAAAGAAATAAAATAGCAGAACTTATTTCTCTTGTATACAAGTTTGTATAGTCGTCCGATTGTTTTAGGGTTCAGTTCTACTTTAACGGCCTACAGTTTTCCAGTCATTAAATCCATTGCAATATTTGGGTTTCAGTCAATGGGTTTTCAAGTTATACACTTCCTCTGAAGTTCTTTATACGGCTTTAAGGTATAAAAGCTTATAATATTAAGTTTTAAAGTTCATTTTCACGAGTCTTCAAATCAGATCAAGTCAGATCCGTCCGGGTAGTAAGTTTAGGGGGCAACACATAATTCAGACCCATATTTTGTTTCGCATCAATCACCTCCGCCGGTCTTCATGAATTCAACACAGGAGATGGAACGAGTAAAATCCGTGAGGAGCTGGAACAGAATCTGAAAATAGCGTCGTGATGTCCACTGAGCCAAAAATAGATTGGCGCAGACTCAACCTCGTGACCAGGGTCTTCTCGGTCAGATCCCGCCATCTTGGATCTGACCGAGAAGGCCCTGGTCACGAGGTTGGCGCAGACTAGTAGGTGATGGTCTCTTGGTTCCCACTCTTTCGTGTCGAGACAGTTTACAGAAGAGTGAAACAGACTTGTTTGGATAATTTGAGTTGTTCCTTTTCCCGCCTGGCTAACTAAAATGCAAGGACCAACGAACGAAGTATACAAGTATTGGATGAGATATAATCAGCAAAATTAAACAAATACTACTGAAGACAAAATGAAAGGCTGATTGTTCGGTTTGGGAAAAATATATAATTAAAACCGATTTTTCCGTTGAAATGGTGAGCGACCCAGAAAACATTCTTCACATTCAATTGTCAAGCGAATTTAAATGAGTTGGCTTGTTTTTATTTTATTTTTTTTGGAAAAATTTAATCTATCGAAGTTTTCTTCAGTTTTGTCAACGAGCAAACGTTCCAATGATCAACTATGTCTGCGCTCAAATCAACCATACTAGCCAAGCATATGTGCCCAGTGGCAGAATACAGAAGTCAAATGTGTCGAATTCCACGTCTTGAATACTTTTGACATTTTTTAAAGAACTTAAAAGTTAATTCAGAACACCCTTCTCCGAAACTGCCACGCATCCTGATCGTGTCTGTCTGTGCCGGATGCTCAAGGCAGCAGTGAAATGCAGACTTTTAGAAATGTCACTAAAGTATTAAGCTTCATGTATTTTTCTGCACATCTAACCGTGAGCTGACAAAATTGTCATGTTAGACACTTTAGCATTAACTTTCTGTAACTAAGCCTGCACATTAAACACCCGTCATGCAAACATTTCAGTGCACCGATAGCACGTTTGTGTTGCGTATATCATTTTTTGAAACTTTAATACCCCTAATAAGAATCATTGTGTGAAATATTAATTTAAAACCAAAAGGAAATAACTTGTCACCCCTTCAACTGTACCGGCTCAGTGCCTCTGGTGACCTGTTTCAGGTTAATCCAGTTGATTACTGTTTGGAGTCCCTGAGTTCCGCCCACATCGAATGCATTTGTTTCGCTGAACTAAAATATAAAGAAATCTAATATAGAACTGACGTAGGTGTTTTGTACTTTCCTGCTGCAACTTTCCATTCTGAAAAGATCGGCTTGCTGCTTTTAGGTCATTTATTAAAAGTGAACTAAAGCCGCAAAAAGGTAAAGTATTCCTTAAAGATAAAAAAAGTAAAGCGGGGTAGAGTTTCCCTGAAGAAATGTTTTTTTTAAAGCGGGGATAAACACTTCCTTTAATTTGATTTTCAGGTTGTATACACTCACTGTCTCGCTTAAACTGCTTTCGAGTGGACTTGTTTGTGTCTCGCTGTCAGTTATTCGCGTGGGAGGGATTGACGGGGTGCTCGGCGGTCATTTTGAAAATGACGCATAAATTAAGGGTAAAATGTAGGCAAATATAAAACTTATGAAGCGATTCCATTTATTTAAAAACGAAGAAAAAAGACATGTAACTACATCAAACACTGTTTTCACGAAGAGTAAAAGAACCTTAAAAGAAATAATTCTAAACCCCTTCGTATCTTTTATTTTGAACTGAAGATACCACTCGGGTTGCGTACTTAACTCGTGCGTACATGCAGGAACCCCTAAAAGGCACAGTTAGGAGAATTCGTATTTCCGTCAGTTCAATATAGGGAATCTCTACCAAATCATGATATTTTGCTCAACCTAGTCGAATAATTACTTAGCACTGATCCAAATATGTGTATACAGCTGTTTCAAAAAAGGTCCCGGACGAACGGCAAGCGACATTCCCGGATCGAAATGGATTCTGGTCCAGCTGTGCGAAGCGGATAAACTACAGTGTAATCCGAAAATCGATTCGTAGGAGACCGTTAATATTCGTCTTATTGTTTTGACCAAAAAAAAACACGAATTCACCAGACTTTCAGCTACAACCACAATCCACTTCGGTCTGGTCGAATGTCGCTTCTCGTTTGCCGTTTTCCGGGACAACCTTTTTGAAATAGCTGTATAGCGTATACCTGATCACAGCTTATAAAGAACTTTACTCCACGGTAGACATGTAAAACTTGGGACTGCTTGTAAAAGCCTGCAAATGTTTCTTCTTGTCTTTATTTTCCACTAATTTGTAAATTAATGTTAGTAACATGAATTATGAAATAAAAGGTAAAGCGACATGGGTAGCCCCATGTCACGCGCTGGCCAAAGTTCAAATCAGCCTTGTTAGCATTATTTGGGCCCAAATTTTTTTTCGTTTCGCTCAAAAGCGGGTCGCTCTTTTCTCATTTGCATGTTCTAATTCAGAAGAAGTTCTTTTTGAAAACATTTTTTTTATAAAAATGAAATATGAGTTTTTAAGCTCGGAGCACTCTGAATTAGTGACCGTGAAACAGTAACCACCGAGATAAATACACAAAGCATGATTAAGCAAAGGAACTGGAAGACAAATCTCAGAGATATACACGTTTAGATATCAAATTGAAGATATTTAGGCACATCATGTTCAGATTTAGATTTTAGAGCAAACCCCCGGGTTTGAATCAGTAAATGACCAAATCAGGAAACAGCCGAATCAGGAAATGCTCCTGGTTCGGTTATCGCGTTAATCTGAACGGCATGCCGACTATTCATGGGCTGTTTTCGCAGGTTACCGCAGAGACGATATTTTAAACTGGGGGCAAAGAGAATCGACACCCTAGTAGAAAACATCCCAAGAAATCTCGCTACTCGTATCTCCTTCGCTATCCATGTTGTTTTCGGGCATCTTTGTGATATTTTTACATAATGTCTTAACGAATCCATCGTCATGGTTCTAGACAAGAATATACTTCATACTTCATACTTTATTTATCTTTCCTTAAAAAGGCTTTTCAAAGACAAAATACAAATACAATACACCTACAGTGTACATGATAATTTGAATTACATCTATTAATTTAACCTATTTTGAGTTTGATATAATTTGCTCTTCAGCTTTCGCTTGAAACTTAAAACGTCTTTACTTAATTTCAGTTCATTATCTAGTGAGTTCCATATTTTTACTGTTCTGTAATAAAAACTTCTCTGACCACTCGCAGATTTGAATAAGGGGATTTGTAATAATTGCGAGTTTCGAGTTTCACGACCACCAATATTGAAGCGCTTCGTTACGTTAATTATAATATAGATACGATAGTACGCGCGCTCTGATTGGCTAAGAAGCCATGTTTTATCAGAGTATATAATTACGTTATCAGTATGAAGGGTTGGAGTATAATGTTCTTTAAACAATATTTCGACTGGCACGACTAACCTTTATCAGGATTTACATCCTTCACATTTTACGCTTTACTGTTAAAGTTATCTTAGGGCGCTTTCCATGCATTTACGCGAACTGACTGCATGGTCTGATGGGCCAGTTCTTGGAACTATTTTTTTGCCACAGAAATAGGAATTACAGATACAGTAGAATGTAATCGGTATGGCGAGGAGACCTCGAGAAACCATCAGGCTTATAGTGATGCATATGTGCGGCATGATCGATTCAGTAATCATCTATATTCATTTTGTTCTTGAAACTTGGAAAACTGGTTGAACCTGTGATATACGTTTTTAAGATTAGTACGACAGCCGGCATGAGATCGATAATTGGATACTGATCTAGCGTTATAGTTATGTACTTGACTGCTAGTTACGAATAAATTGAGGTCAGTGCGTCAGTTGTTGGAACTAGTTGAACCAGTTCTCAGAACCGATGCGTTCAATTTAATAATAGGCCGATCAGAGCAGTCAGTTTGCGTAAATGGAAAGCGCCCTAATATTCTTCAAGGCCATGCATAAGGATGCAGACATAGCTTAGACAACAGTTCTTGAGTCTCGCTTAAAATCTCTTGAAAAGCCCTTAGTTTGAATGCTCAGTATATGAAATCCCCCCCCCCGAGAGAGACGTCTGCGTTTCGAGCGAAAACATTGCATACTTGAAAATATGTGCAAGCGGACCTTAACTCTTAAGGATGGTATCTAATCAGCAAAATTGTATAAGTCATATTAAAAATGATGCAAGGCTGATTGTACGGTTTGGGGAATGATGATATTTAACTAATATTTCGGCTGACACGGCCAACCTTCATCAGAGTTCACAAATTGAATGCTTATGTGTCAAGTAGTATTAATCTGAGTGCCAATATCGAGCTGAAGTAGTTGTGTATTTTATATCTCGAAAACAAACTGTTAATTTTTGCTCGCGATATCTTGTTTCCTCCAAACTACATGAGTAACGACACAAACAGTAAGCTATCTGGCTATGATTTTCAAAAGCAGAGCTGCAGCACTCGGTAGACATGGGCCCGTCTGACGTACATAAGTTCCGGTCACACAACTACCCAGGTCTTAAAATAACTGAGTAGAAGGTGCTGCCTTTAAATAACGGATAGATCTTCGCGTAATTTATTCTACGGGCGTAAAACCGTAGGCCATATTGAAGCCTTTAATTCTTTCATGATTACTGCATGTGCTTTATGGTAGCGGAAAACGTGTTACCCTCTAAAAATAAAGTGATTTTAATTTACTTTTCCGACGTTTGGGTGTGGTTGAGTTCCACCTTCTGCTCTCCACAACTGGAGCTTTTTAATGCCGCCAAGATAGGAGCGAAGGAAGGAAGTTCCTTAAATGTCGGGTAAAATAAATAAAAAAGTGTATTCTATAAGAGCGAGGTTATTTTAGTAAGCGAATTTGTATCGTAAGAAACTAGGTTTCAAATTCTTTATAGCTAGCATTAAATATATTAACTTTACTAAAGTGTTCCAATATGAAAACTGTTCTTTTCAGCTATCTGTAGTTCGTTAAATAAAATGACAATTGAATTATAAAGTCATCTGAAGGTATCAACTATAAAAGTGATGATACTCTAGACTACACGTAGACTACATTGACTAAATATTGATGTGTAAACTCAAGCTTCCTTCCTGGAAGTCATTAATTGGCCAAATGAGAGCGTGGCATTCCTTCATGTGGGTTCTACGTGGCCGTTACAAAGCATGAAAACAAAATGTATCTGCGCATGCGTAACAGCAAATGGTTGCCAGTTTGTTATTAAAAGGCCTGCATAAGACCATCCAGCTGAAGACAAGTTCGAAACAACTTTCAAGCAACCTTCTTAATTTTGGGATAGCGACTGAAGAACATGAATCGCGAAAACTTTCAGCTGCAGGTAAGACTAGTGTTCGCTGCTACGATTTTAGTTCTTTTTTATTTGTTTTGTACCTGAGTATGCATGTAACTCATTGCGTTATAACCTGTTCTTCTGATCCAAAAGAATGCTCGTATCCCTGTTGCTCCTCTTAGAGTACAGAACAAAGTTAACGTTGTTCCGTTTGATAAATCAATATCTATCTACCAACCTACCTACCTATCTATCTACTCCGATCCGATCTATCTATCTATATAAACCAATTGATATGTTTTCTATGAAAGCGTTAAACAAAACTGATGTTAAATTAAAAGTTCTTGTAGACGTAAGGACGTTGTTTGCAATCCTCACTAATAACAAACTTTCTATCTTTGTTTAGGTCGTACTCTTCTATGTAGTTTTGTTTACTTCAATCTACTGTCTATCACTTAGCAAGCGTGATGTTCAAGGGAACTACATATGTAACGTTCAAAGTATTCAACCTGCTAATATACTCATTCAGTCAAGTTATTTGAAGTTCCAAGGAAAGCCATCGTTTCTCCGTGTCCTTGTCGATGGTAACGGCACTCCTACTGGTGTCTCATTCACTGCTAATGAAACAACTGACAATATTTACAAACGTAAGTACTCAGTAAGCGTTGATGCTGAAGTAAACCATTCAGTTTACCATCGCTTTTATATTTCACCCTTATGGCTCTGTAAATATAAATTTAAAGTGGCATGAGAAGTTAAAAAATGGTTCCCCCTGATCAAAGTCAGTTTTTCCCGTTAACTCCAAAAGAAACACTAAAAGACAGCACATACGATATATTGAATGTTTGTGAACTCATAGGAACACCAATATTTAGGGCACCTTGTATTTAAAAAAATAGGCCTAGTTAATATAATAGGACAGTTTGGCAATAAAAGAAGAGGAGTTTTTCATTTATAGTTATATTATTCATATTGGAATTCTATTTTAAGTATTACTTTTCTTTGATAGAATTCACCATTTACAACGGAGTTAATAAAGTTGAAAATACGAGCATTTGCTGGGCAAAAGTCACATGGACCAACAACGATAATTTTGCACTAGTGGCAGACAATGAACGACTGGATATAAAGGTACGAAACAAGGACACACATTGTTTAAACTGAAAAATCCTCATGCTTTATCTGTAGAATTACTGCAAATGTTCAACTGCACAACAAAGTTCGCCATTAATTTAATTTGTTATGGTAAAATAGAGCGACAAGAGCGCAGCTAACGGAACAACGCACGCATTCATCGCCTAGCAGTTTAGTTTCTCGGAGGATAAAACTCGGAATACATTTTTTTTACGGCATGCAATGCCATGCATGAAGCGCAATCTCTTGGCTCTTCGACTACAAAGGACGCAATCTCTTGGCTGTTGGACTGCAAACGACGGTATTTCGATCCTTTTCAACTATCAGCCAACAGCTGGGAAACCTCGAACACGCAGTGTTATTGCACATCAGCAGTTAAGGCTGTGTTGGCCTCCTACTTTTAGTTGAGAACCATAGTTTAACAACAAATATGTCCGTATGTTTTATTTTCTAGGATATCTCATCAGGCTCAACACAAACAAACCAGCTGTCTTTCCAGCCCATTAAAGTTTGTCAATGTAGCTATCGAGACGAGTGGATGCTGGGAATTAAAGTCATCCAATCACTTGACACCAATGGTTACGTTACTGCTGATTCAAATGGCGACGTCAATATTACTCAACAAAGAAACCCTGGGTCTCTAATGAAAGTGCATTAATAATTGTTTGATAGTCGTGCAATAAGATTAGTAAGATATGCTTTTAAGTTTTCATCAAATGAGTATTCATTGTGTAGAAGTAAGAGTAGAAGTCATTGCGTACATAGAGTATATTTACACGGTGGTGCAAAAAAGTGTTTTCCTCGACTGTGACGGTCATTTCAGTTCACGAGTGAGAGCAGCGAGAGGATATCTTGAAACCACCATAAGTGTAATTTCCTTTTTTATTATATGGACAATTAAACTGCTTCTAGTCTAGTGTTAGTTCAAACTCTTCTGGGAGAATTTCTTCTAGTTCACTTGTCTCTTAATTGCAGTCGAGAAAATTCTCAAGAGTTTCAGATCGTATTTTGCTTTCTCGCCGGTAATTTTTGCTTTAAGTCCTTCTGAGCATGTGATTTTTACGTCTTTGTAATTGAGTGATTATTAAATAAATGAATATCTCTGTTCTAAAAGCTACAAGAACAAATTAGAAAAGTGTCTGACTAGAAATATTGGGAAAAAACAAATTCATAAATCTTTTTCCTGATTCGAATTTCTTTTAAAGAAAGCCGTGTTGCACTAGCATCTCTCTATCCTACTTCGATATCCTTGAAGAAACGTTTTTCGTACCGTATACAGCCATTGTAGTTTAAGTCCTTCTGAGCATGTGATTTTTACGTCTTTGTAATTGAGTGATTATTAAATAAATGAATATCTCTGTTCTAAAAGCTACAAGAACAAATTAGAAAAGTGTCTGACTAGAAATATTGGGAAAAAACAAATTCATAAATCTTTTTCCTGATTCGAATTTCTTTTAAAGAAAGCCGTGTTGCACTAGCATCTCTCTATCCTACTTCGATATCCTTGAAGAAACGTTTTTCGTACCGTATACAGCCATTGTAGTTCTCAGGTATGTTCAACATCAGCTCTGCGTCATCTATGATTAGTATCACTTTCGAATGCTGGAGACCAAATAGCTCGTGCTGACTCTCGCTAAAAGAGACTTACTCGGGTGAATTTGATTAATATCAAGTCGTTTTGTTGTTGGATCTCGTGATATTTGGTTCAAGTACATGTACATGGAAGATGAGATAATATTTCTCCTCAAAGATTGCAGGCAGAATCTTTACGTCACCGCTGAAGTAGTAAGCGTGACTGGTGTAAACCGGATCTCCTGGATCACTTTTCCGCCTGATAAACACATGACGATAGACTGCGACCGACCAACGCAGTATGAAAGGTTAATTAATTGGATGTTAATTGGAAGTATCCGTGTATGAATTAAAGATGAATGTAGACGAATTAAATGCCCGTCAAACATTTTCAGATGTGAGGATAGATTAGCTTCCCTCAATGTTGTCCCAATACAGATCATGTGACAGATCTCCAGAGGATTATCAGAGCCATTACAAAAATATTAAATTACATATATATGCAGAGAGTGAAAGTCACCGCGACTGATAACTCCCTTACCCTACTCTAGCCTACTCCTAATAAATAATTGAGTACCACCCCTCCCCAATAACCATGCCCAAGAATGGAATGTCTGGAATGTAAAGAATTTAGAAAATATATTTCAAAGATGGAGGGAGAAGACAAGGCACGGTCGGTTACGGTCATCACTGTATACAGCCCGAGTTAAGGCTGCACCCAGCCTCTTGTTCCCGGAACATTTTCGATTATTCTTTTCTTTATTCCCCAAAAGTTAATTAGCTATTCTTCTCCTCATAGATAATCATTAATCTCAAATATTCCCTACTATGCCATTAATTCAATTCTCAAAAATGTCTCAAAAATTAAAGAAGTTATGATTAGTTATTATCAGTTATTATCTACTTATTCAATTATAAATTGTATTCGCTAATTACTGATAAATCAACAACGGTTGTTGACAAGTAAAATTTAATTATGTTCTATTCACACAAGTTCAAAACATGTTGAATGGACTAACACATAATTGTTCATTCAGTCACTTCAGCAAATCTGGCTGCTTTGAAAGCGGTAAGGAAACGGGAGTTATTATTCCGTTTTGTTTTTTATCTATTATTTCGGAATAATTCCAGATTCTTTTGTGAACCTAATATTCCCGAAATTATTTCAGAATAACTTCCCCAAGGCTAATTTCCTTTGGAATACAAAAAAAAAAAACAACATTGCTCAAGAGCAAAGTCAAGTGATCTGAATTGGCACAACAGACTTCTGTAGTTTTAGTTCTTTAGTTCTTTTATCAGTAAATAATCTGCATTGAGTCAAATAAACATGAACTTGAACTTTTAATTTGTTTCATGGCACATGACGTCATGGAAAGTTAAACTGATCGTTCAGTGATTCAGCATGCTCAGTTCATATGTGAAGTTCATCGAGACGTGGGCAGGAAGAACATAGCGTGTTTGTTTGAGAATGGAATGATAGTGAATAACAACAAAGCAACACACGCAAACATTAGGCCTTTCCAAAAATAGAGCTGATTGCTCACTGAGACTGACTTAACTGATACAGCATTCAAACTTTCTGTACACTTGTAATTAAATATGATGCATGTACGGCTACAGGTCATAACAATGTTTCTACTGCCGGCAAGCCGGGAGTTGGCCTGCAAAGTTGTTGACGTCAGTTGTGTACGTTTTGCCTCATTAGCATAAATCAAACTTCAAGTTACAAACAAACAGACTATATCATTTTAAAGAGAATTTTATAATTAGTAATCACCGAAAATTTGAGATTGATATTTATGGCAAAATTGACTTTTCAATTGTAAAATGGGCTGGGTGCAAGAGTTGCTGACAGCCATATATTCTTTGTAAATTTTTAGATTTTTATACGCTCATTCCTCAAAATGTATTTATCTTTTCGGTGATTAACAAGTGTGACAATCTCTTTCGATTTCTGGACTCTGTTTGTTTGTATGTACGTCGCTTGAAGTTTGATGTATGCTAATGAGGAAACAACGTAAACAAAGATTCGCCCGGTTATACACTGTTTGTTAGTCATTTTCGTATATTTGTTTTGATTTTAACCATGCCACAGGTGCGGTAGGATTCTCAGTTAATATGAAAATCGCTGTTAATAACTGTATCTGGCCGGGATAGATTATGACTAAAATCGTCAGGTCAGGAGAAATAATGTAACTGATACAGCATTCGAACTTCCTCTTCATTAACAATTACAGCAGTTGAGCCGGACACGCTTACTAAAACATGGTTCTCGTATGACATATGCACTCGCTGAGTATTCAATGAGTATTTACTGGCAGGGTGAACGGGTGTCTAGATAACGAAGACCTAGAAAACGAAGACCGAAGATCGAAGACCCTAGATAACGAAGACTCAAAAACGAAGACCCTAGATAACGAAGACCAGAAAACGAAGACCCCCCTAGATAACGAAGACCTAAAAACGAAGACCCTAGATAACGAAGACCAGAAAACGAAGACCCCCCTAGATAACGAAGATCGAAAACGAAGACCCCCCTAGATAACGAAGACCTAAAAACGAAGACCCTAGATAACGAAGACCAGAAAACGAAGACCAGAAAACGAAGACCCTAGATAACGAAGATCTAAAAACGAAAACCCTAGATAACGAAGACCCTAGATAACGAAGACCCAAAAACAAAGACCCGAAAACAAAGACCCCCCTAGATAACGAAGACCCAAAAACGAAGACCCTAGATAACGAAGACTGGAAAACGAAGACTCAAACAAACTACCATTTTCTAGATTTCATTTACTCCTGCGTGAATGAGTTTCAAATTTAAAGCTTTCGCGGCAACAGATGGCACGTGACTTGTTGGCCCATACTCCCGCCATAGCAACGCCATAGGACTTCGAAGCGTTTTTCTTTCTTTCTTTCTTACTAAATTCTTCTCGAAACAAGCCTGATACAGAACAATAGTAAAGGTTTTTCTTTACTTTTGATCCGGTATTTTGTCAAATATGCTGGGCAAAATAGAGTTTGGAGTCAAACGAATTCACCTCGAATCTCTAACATTTGCCAAACATGGCGGCCGCTCAACAAGGTAAAGTAGTCATAATTAATAAACGAATAGTATTGTAATAGTTTAGCAGATTCCTTCTTTCTTTTATACTATATTATATAAAGCCGTATAATTGTTTGTGTCAGTATCTATGGTAACCAAATCTACATATCATCTTTAGTTTCTTTATTTTATGTATGTAGTTATATATTTATTTAATTATTTGTGTATCTTGTATCCGACCGTATATATATTTCCATTATATCAATATATTTGCGTTACCTAGCTTGATTAGCTTTTAAGTTATTTCTAGGTAACCCATACCATTAAATTGTTTAATTCTCCCTCCCTTTTATATGTAAAACATTTCGTTATGCTATGAATAAAATCGTTGTTGTTGTTGTTGTTGTTGTCGTAATTACGGGGTTAATTGCTGCGAGCGAAGCGAGCAGCGAAACTAATCTGAACTGACATGCTTGGATCCTCGTTCCCATGCCGAACTTCGGAGTCTGGCACTAGAAGGCAGAAGCTATCTGGATTCGACATGTTCGAGATTTCGAGATGTCGAGATCTTCGGTAAGACGTCGTGTCTTCGGAAATGTTTTCGGTAAATTACCGTCACGAAATCGGAAAATATCATTCGCACGTGCTCTCGATCTCTCTCTTCACAAGTCTCAACAGACAACACGGATTTGCAAAGCTTTTCACGGTAAGTCTGCTTTTACTCGAATATTATCATGTCAAGCTGCAATTTATTTACTTCTGGAAGTATTCATCAAGCTCATGCACGGTTTAGTACTGTTTCAAGGGGAAGGAAATGCTCTTTTATCAGTTTTGCAGCTCTTTTATGTGCTCAAACAATTCCAATCGAAAGCTGGACCACCGAGCGAATCGATCAGATCTTAATCGAGGGAGACAGACTTTATGTCGATGCTCTTACAAGGGGAGTTATCCCAGATGCTGAGACGATATCCCTCAACCATCTACCAGCTATAGCTTGTTGGTCTATGGAGGCTAACACCAACAAATCGCCCATTGAGGCAACCATATCAAACAAAATCAAACCAAACCAAACGAAATCAAACGAAAACAAACCAAACCAAACGCCTATTGAGGCAACCAAATCAAAGCAATCACCAATTGTGGTGACAGAAAGTGAACTACCAATTGTGGTAGAGCCCATTGAGGCACAAAACAACCAGTATTGGCTGGTAGACTATAAAAAATTATATCAAGGAGCTTCAAAACGAGGCTCCATACTTGATGAATACTTTTGCAGTCAATAGTTATGCATTTGTAGTACTAGAAGGCTATATCATGGCCATAATTAAGACAGTAGATTTTATCTATTTATTTGATTCACATGCACGTAATTCTATTGGTATGCCTGATCCTAATGGTACTGCTGTAGTTATGAAATATGCTGATATTAATGCATTAGAACAGTATTTATGTTTACTGTCAGCTGAATTAAATGTGGAAATATTTGAAATCGAACCAGTTGCATTTCAGTCATGTGCACATTTGTATAATAACTGTGAAATAAATAATACAGGACAAACTGCAGTAAACAATCATGAGGTACAAAAACCTCCTGAAATGCCTAGACTGAATAGAAAGAGAAATCATTGCAAAGAAACCGAGGTTGAAAAACATGCTAGACTTGAAAAAGATCGTCTGTATCAACTGAAAAAACGTTCAGAAGAAACTGAGATTGAAAAACGAGCTAGACTTGAAAAAAACAATCTTTATAAAAAGAGAAAACATTCCGAAGAAACCACGGTTGAAAAACATGCCAGACTTGAAAAAGACAGAAACCATATATCTAATAAGACGATAAATTCCAACAAAAGAAATGAAAGTGTTAGCCAGCAAGATTATTTGAAAGATTTCAATGTTGTCAAAAGTGGTCACATCCATGAACAAAACTGGGTCAAGGCTAATATGGCAAATTTTCACAAATCTGTTGAATATCATACATATCAATGTACACTTTGCGAAGAGGCTTGGCCACTCAAATCTAACCCAAGGTCACCAGATACATTTATTTGTTCTCGATGTTCAAGGGATAAAAAATCTCCTAAAAAGTTTTCAATGGAGAATTCATTGATTCCGTCTCAAGTGCCACTACAACTGCAAAACTTGACTCAAATAGAGGAAATGCTTATTGCTCGTGCTCTCCCTATCATGAGAGTATATATTAAACCTGGTGGTCAGAGGTTACTCTGGACATTGTATTAATTTACCTCAAAATGTAAAGGAACTTGCATCTTCACTACCAAGATACCCTAAAGACCTGGCTGTAATCATTGTTAAGGTCAAAGGTAGAGACAACACATTTAAAGATGTCAATGTAAGACGACACACAGTATATGATGCCTTATTATGGCTGAAGGACAATAATCCTCATTATGCAGATATAGAAATAAATTCACAAGCATTACATTCTTTACCGGAAAATGGTATTCCAGAAAACTTACTAACAGTTGAGACTGAGGATGACATAGCATCAGATGAAGTTATTGACCCTGATTTAGGTCCATCAACTGATGACCCTGCTGAAGATACAGTGTACGATGGATCTACTGAAATGAGTAGTTTCTTACCAGTTGGTGAAAAACAGCAACAAGAACTTGCAGCTGTTAGAAATCAGCTCTCTGCTGAACCAATGAACTGGCCCAGTGTTGAAGATGAGCCATTAAATGAATATCAAACATCATATTTAGCAACTATGGCATTCCCTACATTATTCCCTGATGGCAAGGGAGATCCAACCAACAATGCTCTTATAAGAGACGTTCCTCTACAGGAGAGGATTAAGCACCTCATGAAATATGCTGAAAAGATTAATGGAAAATGGGTTCATCGATTCGCCAGCCATCCCAGATTTTCATATTGGGCTTTTAATATGATTCAGATAAGGAGAACTTTGCAACAAAGTGGAATATTTCTTAAACAGAATCCTGGTGAAGCTCATTTAACTATTGATGAGTTACGAGAGATGGCTGACAGTAATGATTCAGCTGTATTCATGTCTAAAATGTCACGTTATGTAGCTAATATTGCTGGCACAAATGCTTATTGGCATAAGGTGAGAGAGGAACTCAAACCTATTGTAACAAGTGTTGGTACTCCAACATTGTTTTTTACATTTTCATCTGCTGATATGCATTGGCCTGAATTACATGGTCTATTTGGAGACAATAATGCAAACACTACCAGTGAAGAGAGACGGCAGAATGTTATTAACAATCCCCACATTGTGGACTGATTTTTCACTGAAAGATTAGAGAGTTTTGTCAAACATTGGTTGTATGATTCTCTTAATGCCAAGTGGCACTGGTTTAGATATGAATACCAAGGTAGAGGTAGTATTCACTGTCATGGTACTGCTAAACTGAAGAATGATCCAGGTTTGTGTGACCTGACCAAGACTGCATTGAAAGGTTTCTTAGCTCAGAAATATAAGGATGAAAATGATTGTCTAGATACCACAGAACTAGACCAGGATATTGAAGCTGGTAACAAAGCTGCAGAGACGGCATGTCAATATGTTGATTGGTTATTATCAACTGTTAACCCAAACCCACCAGATGACAACATGTGGATTAGACCTGAAGTTCATCCATGCCAGAAATGTCATAAAGACATTCCTGATTATGAAGTAGATTCTGATTACACAGATCTATTGAATATGGTTCAGCGACATACTCGTTGTAGCACAAGCTATTGTTTAAGGAAAAAAAGCAATGAATCTGAGTTGAAGTGCAGATTTCACTTCCCACATGATAACTGTCCAAAGACTAAAATTGAATTTGAAGAGGTTCACAGTAAAAGTAAAGACATACAATATAGAGCCAAGATTATCACCAAGAGGAATGACCCTCGATTGAACAACAACCAACGACTTCAGCTTCAAGGCTGGAGAGCTAATTGTGATATACAAGTTGTCATTGATCACTATGCTTGTGTCGAGTACCTTACAAAGTATGCTGCTAAAGGTGAACCAAGGTCACCCTTACTAAAACAAGCATTTAACTCCATTGTGCAAAATGCTAATAGCAACAGTGATCCTCACAGAGCTATCAAGAAAGTAGTCATGAAAACTCTTGGTGAAAGAGATTATGCAGCTCAGGAAACAATGCACCACCTGCTGTCATTGAAACTACATAGTTCATCATTTAATGTGATTCCAGTCAGTTTAAATGGCTCCCGTAGAGTACGTAATACATCAAGTGCAGATAGTGAAACATGTACTACCAATTCACTGCTGGATGTTTATGCTAACCGTGAACAGTATGACAGTTCACCTGATATCATGAATGTCAACTTTGTTCAGTTTGCTACAAAGTACAAACTTGTCAATGCAAAGCTTAAACAATTACCGGATAATGTCGTTCCACGTATATTTCCAATCTACTCATCCAATCCAAAAGGGCCTAATTTCAGCCTATATTGTAAGTATCAGCTGTTAAGGTATAAACCTTGGTATATTACTCAAGATAATGCTTGGGGTGATCAAGAACCTACTGATGAGAACATGATCAACAAGTGGCAAGAATTCTTGCAAACACCTTATGCCCAGGCTAATGTGCCTGACTGGTTTGACAAACTCCAGACTGTTATTCAGAGTCAGGAGGAAGAAACAAACAATGAGCCACCACCTGTTGAACCAGCAAATAATCCTCGTGAAGAGTGGATGATTATATCTGATCTCCATACACCCTTTGCAGCTAGTTCTGAACAAACATCAGAATCAACACATGATTGGCACCAAGATACACCTCAATACACAGATCAGCAAATTGGTGAAATGCCAACATGGATTAAAACTAACAAACAACAACATAACAATACAAATGAAGAATATGAATTTGTTGATATCAACAGTTTGACTGAAATGCAACAGCTTGTATATGATATTGTGAAAACACATTCAGAAAACAATTCTCCTGAGAAAGACCCACTGTGTCTTATTATCATTGGTGTTGCTGGAACAGGAAAAAGCTACCTGATCAATGCTATTCGAAACCTCTTACAAAGTCACTGTGCAGTTACTGCTACAACTGGCAAGGCTTCTTATAATATTAGAGGTGTCACTATTCACTCTTTGTTAAAATTACCAGTTGGTCCAAGGGGTAACAAAGATCTAACAGGTCAAAGCTTGTGTAGACTGCAAGAGAATCTTACTGGAATAGACTATATTCTTATAGATGAGTATTCTATGCTTGGCCAAACTACTTTTGGCTGGATAGATAAGCGTTGCAAACAGGCAACCGGATTTCATGACCAAGTTCTTGGAGGAAAATCCCTGGTCAGTTACCACCAGTAGCAGATAAGCCACTTTACCATGCTAAGCCATCAAATAGTATTGGTGAACAAGGTTATCAAACATACAGAATGTTTGACAAAGTTATCAAACTTACTGTTAATCAACGTGTACAAGGTATGAGCACTGAACAAGTACAATTCAGAGATTTGCTCCTAAGGCTTCGTAAAGGCGAATCCACACATGATGACTGGAAACTGCTGTTGACCCGTCAACCATCAAATATAACAGATATTGATCAATTTGATGATGCTACTAGATTATTTTATAGCAATGAACAAGTTGGGAATTATAATCATGAACAACTAACTCAACTTCAACAACCTGTTGCACATATTAATGCTCGCCATTCTGCTACAGCAAAAAAGATGAGTTCAGATGACATGTCTGGTCTACAACCTGTTGTATTCTTAGCAAAGGGTGCTAAAGTAATGCTGACTATGAATCTATGGGCAGGTGTTGGCCTCTGTAATGGAGCTACCGGGACACTCATTGATTTCATCTATAATAATGGTTACCAGCCACCTGACTTACATATCGCTGTAATTGTTCAGTTTGATAACTACCGAGGTCCTTCTATTAGTACCATTCAACCATCATATGTGCCAATATGCCCAGTAACTGTCTCAGCACAGGCATCAGATGGATTTCATGAGAGACAACAGCTACTTCTCAGACTTGCGTATGCTCTAACAATACACAAGAGCCAAGGCCTCACACTACCTAAAGCATGGATTGATATTGGTAAATGAGAGAGAACTGCTGGAGTGTCATATGTAGCCATCAGCATAGTTAAAACATTGTCATCCTGTGTTATTGAACCCATGACCTTTGAACGATTAACTAGCTTAAAAACCTCTTCGACTTTGCAGTACAGACTTCAAGAAGAAGCAAGACTTCACCAGACAGCACATACTACATGCAGTGCAATTATCACACATAGCTAATTTAAGCTTAGGTTAACTACTGTATACTGCCGGTATATAAAGTGACATTGTAGGAATAATATGGCATTGGCAACTGAAATTATCATAACATATACATGTATTATATCCATGTGCTTTACCATTAGAAAAAGTAAATTTTTTAAATTCATTGTTCTACAGCCTATAATATCAGATTTCACTATGGCATCCAGTAACTTAAAGTCTCCAGGTAAGTTTATGACAAAATATTTTTTATAGGTATTCTAATGTGTCTATAGCATACATGTAGCCTGCATTGCAAGCATTCCTTTTGAGAGGGGGAAGGGGACGGGGACGGGGACTGGGCAGAAGACAGAGGTCCTCCTCCTCCTTCCAAAAGGAACGCTTGCAATGCAGGCTAAGCATAAATGTTGTACTAAATACTTGTCTTGTAATATCTCAGTTTCAATCAGAAATTCAAGTCATGGGTCAGAAATATTTGACCTCATGAGTGGTTTTCCTAAATAAGATGCCTTCTGTAGTTGGCCGAAAATTTTCAAAATATATAATGGGTCACATAATCATGCAGGTCGTCATATAGTGGCAACGGATCAAAACCCACCAAGTAATGCGATTTATAAGACATTCCATTTGTTATTGCAGATGGCGCCACTCCACCAATTCAGTGTTATCTGCAGTGTGTCAGCCCTATTAAAAAGTCTGGTAGCTGCACGTACTTCAACTGTGACTTACAGACAGAAAGTCGAATAACACAAGCTGTGTGCTTTGCTCCTGAGAGAAAGACATCCTTTGATAGTCTAGCCCAGCAGAAGAGCCCTGTAAAGATCAGGAAATACAAATTCAGCACTAAATTTGGTAGGAAGGATGTACAGCTATCCAAATGGACTGATGTACAACCGCTCACAGAACTCCAGTTTGAATACAAGAAGGAAGATATCGTGCTGACTGTGTCATCCCTAGCTCGTGTAACTCCAGGGCAACTGGTAACAATCAAGAGAAAAGTTGTCCACGTCTCAGGTTGTGAATCTATCTAACTACAAAGATAAAGTTGTTGAAGTACTTGGTGTACAAAACTTGATGAGAACCTCTGCCTGTTCTGCCTGTAAACGCAAGGTCAACCTCTCATCCAATGGATTACTAGCCCACTGCACAAATGGGAGCTGTAACTTGACCCAGAAAGCAAGCAAGTGCAAAAACCAGTGGAGCCTCAAGCTCGTTGTGGAGAGTGAAAATGACAACTTACAGTTGACAGCCTTTCACGTAATGGTCAAGAAACTACTAGCCCTTGCATCCACTGATATCGAGGCACTTACTTCAAATGAGCAAGTAGAAGAGGCCATATTGTCACTCGACAAGTTGCATGTTTCCTATGACGTCAATACCCGTCACCTCCAAGATGCAGAACTTGTATAATAAAAAGACTAAGGCTGCAGATATACTGTTAGTTAAGTTGTTAGTTATTTGCATTATTGTTTTATTACTATTATATTGGAAACTTTTGAAATATTGAAAATTTTACATACATTTTATCAGATGTTATATAATATGTTGATGTTATTGTTACATTGTTCAACAAAATAATTTCCTGTAACTTACAAAAGAATTATCAAACAAAAGACTATAATATTAAATTTTGATACATTTTTTACAATAACGTTTAATAGTTGTATTATTGCATTATTAAAATATTACCAAACCAAACACTACCCATATGTTCATTCAAATGATAATATTATACAGATTGGATTTTATATAATGTTGGGCTCTATATTGATGGCTACAGTAGATTCAAAAGATGGTTCAAACCTCAATCTTCACATGCGCGACATCTAATTACACAGTCCCCCTATTTATCCAATACACTTTCTATAGCCTCTTAAAGCAGAATCCTACCCTGGTCCCAGAGTCTCATCCCCCCAGGCTCCCTCGGCTACTAGTAGCCTCAGAACCAGGGTAGCAGAATCTGTGACTGGCTTCCGTTTCACTTTGTCCATCCCTGATGATGGGGCAGGCAAAGTAAAATGGACGCCAATCACAGCAGAAGTCCATTTCTTCTTAAATGGCCGATGTCCTACTATTTGCGATCGCAGCACTTCACTTTCTGTTGAAACCTCTAGTACTTCGGATAGTACACGAAACATTGACGAACGGAAAATATCCATACCCCAAAAACTCAAAAATGTGTATATTTTCTATGCATCGATGTTGTTGTGATAAAAAGGCACCATGGAGAATAATGCATTAATGAGATGACATCTAGGAATGGATTTATTCTTTCACCCCCCCTCCCCTCTGGAATTTCCAATTTTCTCCCATAGAAACTCTGTAATTTTGTGGTCCCTCTGACCCTCCCCCCCCCACCCACACCCATCTTGAATTTCCAGTCCCTTCCGTTGGAGGGGGGGGGGGGGATAGTGGATGTGAAAGGGGCACTGTCATTGGAATTGAATCTTCAAGTTTCTGTTAAACAAAACTACAAAAATAACACCTTGAAACCAAAGAGTAATACCCAATATGGTTTTCATTATTTTTCATAAAGGATGGCAAAGTGAATCACAAAAGCTAATTCTATAAACTTGATTTTGGATACAGTGAACGTATTTCAAGTCGCTCTAAAGTTCTCTTAAAATTTTATAGTGAGGGGTTAATATATAATGTATGCCTGTTATTGGCAAATCAGAAACAAAATATATAACATTCTCTGCATTGAGTGATTGACTATAAGTATAAGGGATGTAAATCTTAACATCAAATCCGATATTTTTCTTTGCTTCAAAACTGGATATGTAACTCCCACAGGTTATTTTCAGGTAAGCTTTAATTACATTACATATAAATAACATGACTGCATGCAGTGATCATTTCCATCTGCTGTACTTTTTGCATGTACAACACCCACTCAGTTCAGTATCAAACTAAAATAATATTCTAAGATAATTCTGCATCTCCACAAGTACAGTACATGTACATGTAGCTAGCCATAGCCTGTCCTTTTCTAAGTTGAGGGAAAGGAGACGAACATTTAAATATATTACAACATGTTCCACCATTTATGAAATCAATATTTTGTAGTTGGACCTGACTTTAAAGTTAAACACAGGATTTTTTTAGTACGAGCGCCTAGAGTAAACAATATTCATCCCAATATTCTTTTGAGTCCTGAGCAAAAGCTTATTGTATTTGTCCGACTATTCACTAGCATTAAAACAAGCAATTGAAATAGTTCACCATAGACACAGTAAAGGCCTGGGTCGAAACCTGGGTAGATGTCATCTCATTAATCACCACCCTACCCATGTCATGTGGCCTCTTCTGTTTGCAACCAAAGTTATTTTACAGGATGTTAGCATCCATTGTAGTTGAATATTGTCAATTGCATGTGAAATTACCTTATATTTTAAACAGGAGAATTTTTTACAGGTTATCTATGATTGGAAAGCAATAATCCCAATAATGGACAAGAAAAGGGTGTGGCAGATCACATGATTGTCTCCCAAAAATGAAGTCTCAGCAACTTGAAGATACATATGTTGTGCCTAATACAAATCTTTGCAATTAACTTGAACTTTGAACCATCCCCTCTAACCTTAGGTTTGGCTCTGAATTAGTGTCCAATAAGAGAAGAATAGGGAAGCACATTTTTGCTCATAGCTCCTGTCTAGAAAATAATTACATCAAAAAAATTGGCCAAACAATTGATTACTTAGTGAGTATATGTAGTTATGATATTGAATCATGTGAGTATCCAATTAATGCCAAGTCTGAACGAAAAGAACAAAAAGTTATATATATTTTTTTGTTAATGCATTATTCTCCATGGTGCCTTTTTATCACAACAACATCGATGCATAGAAAATATACACATTTTTTGAGTTTTTGGGGTATGGATATTTTCTGGAACTACACATTATTATTATTATTTATTTATTAACTTTACAACTAGTCATGATAGACACACACAGCAAACTAAATACAATACATTAGGACAAATGGACTAGCTGAAGGGAAATACAAAAGGACAAGGGTCTCAGATTAAGTTAACCCAAACAAAAAATACAAATAATAATACAAAATTAATAAAACATTTAAAAAGGTAAAAATTGTATTTTACCTACACCATTATAACCATTAATAACTAATTAATACTAAGTTAAATATATTAAATCAGACATAATTTGTATAAGATAGATAATTACATGGAAGCAACAGTATACACAGGGAAAAAAATAAAAAAAACGTTCAAAAATCATAATGGTTTTATAGAATTCCCATGATTATTAAATACCATTAATGGTTTTAAGAGCGGCCGTCTGTAAATATCGCCTAAGGTGTTTAGGATGAGAAAAAATGAAATTCCTTAAACTTTCTCAGAATAATGGCCTGGGTGAGTGATTCATATAAATATAACTTTTAGTTGAATCTGATTTTTATTTTAGCCAAACGGCGACAAAATCGGTTTTACGGCTCTCAGACCGGTTTTTAGGAGCTCGATACCACACATCGTTAACGGCTCGCCTAAAAATGAAAATAGAAATTTATAGCAATACTGTGCAGATAAGTACAAAGAAAATATAATGATTTCTCTTTTCATGTGTTGTTTATTTAATTTGGTTACCTTTCTCAAGACGACCACATTCAGGGCTTTACCTCGGTGTAAAAACCATTCCCTGGAGACCATGCCCTCGGTGAGTTGTCGTATTACCGATTATAGTGTATTGGAACTATAATCCTATAATTTATGCACCTACACATCATTAGTTGATATAAATACGTGAAAAAATGATTGCCACTAAGCGAATTCACTCGTGATCTAGCGGTTAGGGATTGGTCAGGGTTAGGGCTAGGGTTCGATTCCTACTCTGAGCGCAGGGAATTTTTTCAATAGTAGAGGCTCCCCAAATCCTTGTAAAATTTATTTGTCGCTTCGGGTACTCGGGAAATATTCTAAGTCGCAACTTATTCATAGTTAACAAAGGGAGTTTTATGACGCAGTCTGTGAGGTTTTTAAACTGAGGTAATGCCAGATTCAGTGAGCAATCAGCTCTATCTTGGGAAAGGCCTATTGTTTGGGTGTATGTTGCTTTGTTATTATTTACAATCAATCCCAGCAAACAAACACGCTAATGTTCAACCCGATCACATTCATCTCTACACGAACTTCATGCTGGATCAACGATACATTTGGTTCTTCCATGACGTCACATCCGTTACACGTTCTGCAGATGCGCCATGAAACAAATTAAGGAGTTCAAGTTCATGTTTATTTGACTCAATGCAGATTATGTACAGAAAAAAACACTAAAGAACAGGAGCCCATTACCAGGAGCGTTCCTCTGTTTATATGGGTTGGGTCCCCAGCACAGGAGTAGATGGGGCTATTTTTAGATTCGAAATTCCCGCGAAAAGAGGTTGCCGCCATGTTGGCGCCCTTAAACAATATATTCCTCGTTAGCTTCTTTTGTTGGGGCACCAACATTTGAATCTCTGGGGATTGAGTGAAAACCAGCAATTCGAATTCCCGCGTTGAAAGTGAGAAGAATGATAATGAATAGCTATCTGATTGGCTAAGAATAGCCTACCTTTGTTCTTTTTCTGTGCTGGGGTACAGATACAGTGGGGAAGATGGACGCTCCTGGTAATGGGCTCCTGTAAAGAACTAAAACTATTGGTGGTTTTCATCGTCATGACCGCTCGATCACAAAATCGGTTTGCATTGATAAAATCAAATATAAAAGTTTGGACTTGTAGAACTACCAAAAATACACTTATAACCCAAGTTTTGGAACATTAAATTATTTCCTAACGGATCTGTGGGCCAATGAATGTGTGACAATGTTAAAGTACTTTGTATGCGGACGCTATCACATGGCGCCCATAAAACGAAAATACAAATAAAGCTTAATTTCCCATTAAAATCATTGGGTTTCACTTCAAAACTCTTTGAATGCAACTTTTATTGATTTATCGAGTTAAAAAAAAGGAAATTGACACAATTACATGAATTTTTATGCCTTCCGGAAAACACGCTGGGTCGTTCTGTCATAAAATTCAAAATTGATTTACTCCGGAACAATACACCCTATCGACGTGAAATTTCCTGTGTAGACATTTATTATCAATGTCTAGAATATATACAAAGAACAGCTTTGTAGGACTTATAGTTAAAATTTTAGATTTTTGATGACGTCACATGCAAACCGAGAATAGATTACTGTCGATTGATCACGGTCTGCGGTTCAAACGGCAATCAGAATGCGAGTTTGTTAAATATGACTCTCAGAATCATCATGGTTATAAAAATAGCTTCAAATCCAGAGTTTTATCCTCCGAGAAACTGAAATGCTATACAACACGCATTCACCGCCTAGCATAGGCTAAACTCTGGGTTCCTACTTCCGGTTTCATCAATATCAATACATCTGTAGCCTCATTTTCATGCAACCGGAAGTAGAAGGTTTTAACTCGCTAGTTCACCACAGGGGGCCCAGGCTGACTACTTGATGGCAAAATATAAGCTGAGCACCCTGTGGTTAAACTTTCTATGCAATAATTTCGTTCCCCTGGTCTTACGCGCATCCAACGTGGCGGCTTGCAGAAGAAAGAACCTGATAAGACTGAACTATCACCAGTATTCTGATTGGCTCTCATTTCGGTTATGACGCAAAGGTTGTTCTAACATTGATTGTTATTGACCCAACCGACTGAGACCACAGAGATGAAACAGATGAATTTGTAGGTAGTTTAATTTAGTCACATTTTCTCAATAAAATTGTGCAGGTCGAGCAATAGACGAAGTGCATTACTGGGTAGTTTTCTGGTACGATTCGCCAGTGGCAAAGCCAGATGGAAGCCGTTAAACTGAGCATGTGCTATCGGTCGCTTCGCTAATGGGAAATCAACGGCTTTTTAGGATTCTCTTTCTGTTCAGATAGTTCCTTCATCCAAATAAACTCCATTTCGAGCCGTTTAGTAGACCTGTTTTCACTGCATCGTACGCCACATGGAAATACCATTTATCGTATCTAGCTCACTCCGAATTGGGATACCTATGGTTTATAACGTCATGAAATGTTCCCATTTATTATATGGACGATAGTGTTTTACTGAGAAATAAACCACTCATAGAAGTCATACGTAGAAGTAGTAGCACAACTTTATTTAGACACGCTTGCCCCGTCAACTGTTGTTGATTTCCACTAGGGGCGTGTGGATAAAAATTACAATCTTTACGAAATTGCATCCGGGTATTGAGTAGCGTATTTTCCATATCCTTTCCATATCGTTTGTTTAACTACATGATTTGTATTGGGATAACATTGAGCGAAGCTAATCTTATCGATTCTCATATCTAAAAATGTTTAACGGGCTTAACTGTCACTGACAAATATACATTATACTACAGGGATCAGATTTCAGTGACTTAATCAATTTTAAAAGAATATCTCCATTAAGTTCAACTACACGGATACTTCGTGCAGTGAATTAACAGCTAATTATAATTAACCTTTCAAACAGCGTTGGTCGGTCATACTCGCAGTCTATCGTCATGTGTTTATCAGGTGAAAAAAAATCTGTCGTGTAGCGATCTAGGAAATAACCACGGTTCCTTTTAAACCAGTCACGTACTAATTCAACCGGGATGTAAAGGTTCTGCCTGCAATCTTTGAAGAGAAATATTATCTCAACTTACGAATATGTCGGTATACTTTACCCAAAAATCACGAGATCCAACCACAATGATTTGATAATTTGTAATAAAATTTACTAGAACAAGTTTCTTTTAGCGAGAGCTTTTTGCTTAATCAGAATATCATAGATGACCAGAGCCGATGTTAAATATACTTGAGAACTACAATGGCTGTATACAGTGCGAAAAAAACATTGTTCAAGGTTATCGAAGTGAGAGATGTTTAATAGTGCAACACGGACTCTTTAAAAGAAATTCAAATCAGGAAAACGATCTATGATGTGTTTGCAGTCAGATAGCTACAAGAACAAATTAGAAAATGTCAGCACTCAATTACAAATATGTTAAGATAAATAAGCAAGCCAAGTTTTAATAAACATTTTTATTATTCACCATTTAATGATAACTTACAAATATTGCGTTTTATTTCATAGACATATTAATATATGCAGATTGTAAACAGCCAACAAGAGCCCATCTGGGCTTTCACTCGGGCCACATGAGATTGAAGATGAAATACACTTTCATTTGAAATCCTCTTAGTAATAACCAAAGGGAAGAATTATTAGCAGTCTTTAGGAGTGGCCGGTAGCGCGGTGACTTTCATTCTCTGCTCCCCTAGTATATATATACATGTATGTAATTTAATATTTTTGTTTTCTCGTATGTAAATTAAAGTAGTTGATCTTTTATTGAAAACACTACTTATTCATGTGTGTATGTATGTTCAGACTACTATCGTGCAGCTAGCTAGAGTCTTGAGATATCTGTCAGCAACTCGCAGCTAGTTAATAAATTAGTACTGTTCAGACCTAGTAACTTAGTAGGTTTTACTTTTTGTTTTTCCCTCTTCTGGTTTGTTTCTATCTCTAAAGAGGGCATGAATGGGGTTAACTGACTACTGACAAACAGCCTTAAAAATAACTGACAACTGACAAATGACGATTTTTTTACTGACAACTGACAACCGAAAAATAACTGACAACTGACAAATTTGGTTTTTGTGGGTCAAACATTGTAAATTTTCTCTAGTAATGATTAACTAGGGCTAACTGACAACTGACAAATGGCCAAAATTTTAACTGACAACTGACATGTAGACCCCCCCATTCAGACCCTCTCTAAAAGATAGCGGAAATTTGGTCTATAACTGCCCTTGGCGCAAGTGTTTCGTAATCGCAAATAATTGACCGCCAAAGTGCTCAATTGAAATTTCAACCAAAATATTAAAACTGTGCGAAAAACTGCTACTGACTGGTGTTTGGCGATCCTCGTTATCCATGATGGCTCAATTGACGTACAATACACCCGGTAGTTGTCATCGATGGGCTTTTAGCGCGCTAGATTCTATTCAAGCTACCTCGCTAGGTAGCCTGGAACTTCAAAGTATTCCACCGACCACTAGCTAGCTAATCACCAGAGCAGAAAAACTGTTCAGACTAAAGAAGCTCGCTACCTCCTGTGGTTAGCTAGCTAGATTTACTAGCCTGAACACGGCCACACGTTTACAATTTAGTCTGCAGGTCCGATAAAACTGCAGGTTCCAGTCGTAAACAGTCCGAGTTTGACCAAAGTGAAACGATCGAGCTGCTCGCGTCCGTAGATATATATTTCTTCGTTTGCACTTTTGACATGATATAATTCTTCAAATGGCACCATTGTTTTATTTCTTATGTTTAATAATACAGTTCTCAGCTGTAAATAAAATAGAACATTCTATGGAAGATTTATTGTCCTAAAGTTTGGAAACGTAACACATGCATTTGACGCTAGAAAGTTCAGTACTCGCAAGGTCAATTTACTAGTGGCAGTTTACTAGTTTGCACTATCGGCTGTTATGGAATGGAAACATACTTTCACAGCTTAATATGTATGTCGATTGGTCAGAAGGATATCTTGTTTAAATGCTACGGTCCTTTCGGCATCAGGAAATTTTTAAACGGGAGTTTTCGTACAGTATTTCAAGCTATGCTGTAGTGCGAGTTCAGTTACGCCACAAATGTCGGTGAAACTAATACCGTGTTCATTATTATCGGTTTTCTCTATGGGTTCTCATGTATTCAATAATTACTTCTGGAGCTTCATATTTATGTCGATTGGTCATAATGATTTCCTCTTTCAGTTTTTCCCTTTAGTTTGGACATTAGGGATATATCCTTGGAGATTTCGTACAGTTTAGCGACCGTTGTGTCGAAAGTAGAAACGTTCGTTTGTCATGAAAGTGCGTAAACAAACTGTCACAAGCGGTTTCATAGCAGCTCGATGTTTGACTCCCATATAGTCGATGGTAACTTACATAGCTTCATATGTACGTCGATTTCTCACAAGGATTTCCTCTTTCAGTTTTCCCCGTTAGTTTGGATATTAGGGATTTATTCTTGGAGATTTCGTACAGTTTAGCGACTGTGTGTTGAAAGTAGAAAAGAGCCCATCTGGCCTTTCACTCAGGCCACATGAGATAATTTGAAGATGAAATACACTTTCATTTGAATTTGATTGAAAATAGATCAAAAACTCGGGGAAATGTCCGGCTAAAACTGTATGGAATGCTTTATTTTCGTTTTTCAATGTGTTTAGTTCTCGTTGTCTAAGCGGTCCCGGTTTCAGTAGTCGTACTGTAAAATAACTCATATTTTATTTTGATAGAAATCAGTTCTGTTTTCAAAAATAACTTCTTCTGAATTAAACATGCAAATGAAAAAAGAAACAGAATTTGGGCCCACGTTAATTCTAACAACGCCGATTTGAACTATGGCCAGTACGTGACATGGCATGGAAACACCCATGTCGCCGCTTTATCTTTATTTAAATTTCATAACTCATGTTATTAACACACGAGCCTTTACGAGCAGTGTGTGCATGTTTACATGCAGAGAAAAAATCAAGTCGTGTGAGATATTCACGGTATACCACGAGAACAACTTACCCTGCTAGACAGAGATTCTTTGGGCATTCCTTCCCCTCTCTTTGAACAAGAAGCGCCGCCATGTTTAATATTTGTGGGTAACTTATCAGTGAGTGCCTTCAAAATCTACACAAATTATCGCCAAATAAAAGCTGGCATTAACCTTCTTTTCTCAGAGTTTAGCCTAATCTGTGTGCTTATGCCGTGAAACATAGCAATGAAATAAAATCCCAAATACGAAATGTGAAGGTGGGGGATTTCTAAACCCGCTCGCGAGTCAGCATAACAGTTCTCAGCCAATACTTTGCATGCCTTGAAAAGCACTTGTCCATCGATTCCCACCAAACAAAAGCTCCAGCTTTAACATTTATATTAGCACCTGGTCTCAAAGACTAGCTAAATTGTAATGGCTTAGAGACAAGCTTCACACAATGACAGAAACAGAGAAGGCATTTTTGTCAATTCGAGTTGATTTTTTTTTTCAAATTTCCAAATTCGCTCGCCAAACTTTCTCAGCCAAACTTTTGTCTTGTAAAGTGCAGGCTTTAACCTTATTAGCATCTGTTCTCAAAGACTAGCTAATTTATTTGGCTTAGAGACAAGCTTTAATACTACACAGAAAATCACAGTTTCTTAACTGTTATCTTGTTGGTACAATCACATAATATTTTTTTTGTGCAACCATCTTCACCGTACAGTTTGCTTCAGACAAATTAGACGATTCTCATCAATTATAGTAATCTTCTTCACTAAATTTACAGACTTCTGTCTCCGGAGTGGGTCGTTGGAATAAACCCAAAGAAAGAAATTATTCACGTCGATAATCCGAAGCTGTTCGCAAAATCGCAACCCTGGACCGTAAATGCGGACGTAAAGGAAAACAGTTCCAGTTTCTCAGAAAATATCCCAGCCACCGCCCCGAGACTCTCTGTCCTTTATTTTCTCATGGTTACTTTGTTTTCGTGATGTACCTTCCCGTAATTAAATTTGTTATTTATAGGGTGATATAAGTAAGTAACTTTATTTAAGTCAGTGTCAAATGTATTTAGCTTTGCAACTAATTGAGGACACTAGTCCTACGATTTTACGTCCTTATCCAAGAAGACGTGAAGGCCTAACCATTTGCAGTTATTTCACAAAGGCAGCACCTTCTACTCAGTTATTTTAAGACCCCGGCCGGGGTTTGAACCCGCGACCTCCCGCTCAACAGACCGGAGCTTAACCACTGAGCTAACCGGGAGGCGGTGGTTATTTCATGGTTTTCTATTATAATACATTAGACATTGGAAGACATTAAAGTATCAGGAGCTCTTCAAGAGCGCTTCTCGGAAACGTTTAATTGCGCGCGTTAAATTCAAGAAAACCCCTACAAAGTATATATTTTCTGAAAGCTTAATAAACACAGATTCTAGAAAACAACTCGATTTTCCTTATTATCAAACACTCTTTTATTTATTGTGCTAATTTTGTCCCAACATATTAACGATTTCCCGGTAAATTTCCTGAGTCTACCAATTCCCGACATTTTCTTAAGATTCCCAGCACAAAAAACTGCTGTTCTCCCCGGTGAAGTTTAACACCGGAAATCAACTGTAATTGAGAATGTAATTGTAAATGCCAATTGTGTTTTGAACCGGCTGCTTGACTTTATCGAAGGCCAATAGAAGAATTAACGCAATGAACCGTTACGAGATTTTGTCCTACAATTTCTTTTTATACCAGGATTTATAATTATTATTTTTTTCGGGGGGGGGGGGGTGGGGGTAGGTGCCGGGATATGTGGGGGATTTGATGGTGATTGACATTTTTTGTGGCCCCAGGGTGTCGGGGATTTTACTTGATTTACTTCAAGTACATGTAATTTCAAAGTTCGTGGGAGGGGTGGTTCATCTGTGGTGGAGTTCGTATTTTTAGCCGTTTCTTTTTTCGTTTCTAAACAAAAATGCCATATACCATGAAGAAACACAGTATTATTTTCAGCAACTGGTCCATCAAAGTTCCAGCATGGCTCGCTCAAAAATTCCAGCTGTAATATTTGTGCCGGACACCAGATACAATCCAGGGTGCAAAATAGAGTGGTTCCGTAAACGTTCAGTGTGTTGGACTTGCAGGAGGGAAAGCAGCTTCAGGGAAAGTGGTTCTGTCCCATCTGCAAGCAAACCAGCGTGGATGGATATTTGAAAGACTGTTCAACTAGCCGGCCTGCGAACAGGCCTGTCGCAGGCTACATGTACATCTACACCATTAGTTTGTGTTGTTTCATTAAACACGAGAACTTTCAACAATCAAGCCTCAGGAAGCGCATATTCAAGTTAGTTTTAGTGCTGTAAAAATACATGAAACAAGAAAGAAATTGTTCTGAGGTTGGAATTTAGTCCCATTTGACTACATAAAGTGCCCAGGGGGGTGTTTTTTTTTTACAGTTAGGGACTTTTACAAATCAAATCCCCACCTACCCCCCGGGGGAGGGTTGGAAATAGGTTCTCAATCATTATGGTCATTGACCTTTGCCGTATGTCAAAAGTACCTCTTGAATCAGGAAACTATTAACGTCCAAAACAAAGGCTTTCAGAGTAGTGTAATGCATATTGATAGGTTAAAAGAATAGAGCGGAAGCAGTTTAAAGTCCATTGGCCTGGGGTTTATTTTAACTTGACGGGTGAATCCACAATAATGTTGACCATGCGATGACGCAAAACGTGGTAAGTAAGAGGACATACAAGAGACCGTTTTCAATTGGGTGTAGTAAAACTGAACAAACGCAAACTACCAACGACCAGCCAATCATAGGAGCGAATAGTCACAAGTTACTCATAAATGGCTTCCTTGTGGGCCAATGACAAACCAAAGCAAAACCTTTTACTTTGGATTCTGATTGGTTGGTTTACTTTCTCAGCCAATAGGAGAGCTTAGTAAACGCCAAACCAAAACACTTCCGACAGTCAATTGAAATCCGCTCTAATGCAACATAACAGGCTGTTTGCCAAGATGGAATTGAATATTAGGATGAACAAACCAAACTCTAGTTTCCTAGAAAATTTAGAGACAGAAAAACACCATTTCTGGGGAAAATGAAATGCAGGACAGGAAAACCCTGTTTCTCAGAAAATGTTGGGAAAGAAAAACACTTCGGTGAAAATGTTGGAACCGGATATAAACCATTCCTAGGAAATGTTGGGGCAGAAAATAAAACATTTCTGAGAAAATCCTGGGACAGGAAATCTACAAGTATGGGTTTTTAACGAGGTTGATTGAAACCCATAGTTGGGATTAAAAACCCAAAGTTGGGATTAAATTCCCAACATGTATTTTAAAGTTTTTTTTTGACCCATTGATGGGTTTGATAGCACTTTCCCAAAATTGGAAATTCCCATCCAATACCCAATAATTACCCCAAATAATCCCTTTTTATCCCAACTTGGGAATCAGTTCAAACATTTTCCTAGTGAGGAAACAACTTGGACTGGAACAACAACTTTTATAATTATAATAATAACCAGAAAAAAATACGTTACAGTTCTGGGAACAAAAAACAAACAGGAACCAATGAAAAATATTCGCCGTCATTGTACTAGGAGCCGCTCCTGGCTCCAGTGGACTGATGCTAGAGCTCATAAGACACTGCAAGTTTCCCAGCTTGCAGGGAATCTGTAATGCAGAAGAATCGGCGAAATCGAAGGGAAAGAGGACTTGAAACGTGGTGCTGCATGGGAAGGAAGCAACAGTACTCGTAGTAGATGAAACTTGTGCAAGTTGAAACTTGGTACGGTGTAAACAACGTATAGTTGCTGTTGTTTAGTGATGAGAAGATGAAATGAGAAGATCGATAATATCGAGTTGCGAAACACCTTAATATTAGTGAGTGAGTGAGTGACCCGATTTCCCCCACACAAAGGTACGAATAAAGAACACAAGAAACAAACAAATGCTGAGGAGGAAGGGGAAAAGGAAACGAGAATGAACAAAGACCTACGGGATGGCAGCCTTGAACCCGGGTAATCCGAGTACCATTTTCAAGGCTGACATTCCGAGGGGGGAGCGCATACCTGGTAAATAAGAGACCAACGTCCAACGAGCACGCATAAACTTACCCCATGGGCTAACAATGGGAGTATGTAAACGCTTTAGCTATACCTTTAATGACACTAGACCCTTATGACTATTTTTTACTGCAAAATATATAGTAAAGTAACATCGCTATTGTAGCCTCAGAGAAAAGTCTTTTTCTAAAACAGATGGGTTTCCGATTGCTATGTGTAACGTCAGAATGTGTCGAGATCACAGCTTATATTAGTACATTGCCACGCGATGGCAACAATCCGACAATAAAGAATGCTCTTTGCGGTTAATTCGTATTTGTAATGTTTAAATGCTACTAAGTAGGATATCTGGAACTCACGTGAAACACATTTTACTTAATAAACTTGCTGGAGTCTCTAGATAGAAATATAAAGTTCTATATCCCTGAAGCGATCTGACAGCGCAGAACGATGCCAGGACTTCCCGCTGGATGAATCTGACTGCGGATGTAGAACAATTGTCTTGAGAAAGGTCTCCTATCCAGATCTAATATGTTGAAGAAATTTTAAACGATGAAATAAAGTTAACGTTGACAGTCTGTTTATTCAATTGATGTCTCCAACAAAGCACGCGAGTCGGTAACACTTGATTTATTCGGTAAAGTTATTTCAAAGTACTGGTATAATCAACTAAAGTCGATTAAGGTATGCTAACCGCCGTGGAAAGCGAGTAGCAGCTGACGTTTCGAGCGCTAGCCCTTCGTCAGAGCAAAAGAGGGAATTGTGGGTGGGGAGACGGTTTATAAAGTGTTGAGTGCATGATTACCGCTGAGGAAACATGTACTCGGATCAATTGGGATCAAAGAAAATTGCGCCAAGCAAAGTGTTGAGTTCTTGATTACCGCTGAGGTGAAGGATCGACGCGAGCATTACGGGTTATCAAAACTTACAATACTACAATAACTACGTCAACTTTATGATGGTTCCATGCATGTAAAAAATATCAGGCTATCCGTGGCAGCTGTTTCCAAACTGTATGAGTTCCACTCGCCACAAGCTAAGGTAAGTTTTAAAACTTCCCGCCATTTTAGATTTTAATTAGTCGTATGTAAATTCATGATAAAGAAGGAGATTTATTTGTAAGGCTTAGACAATGAACGTGAGAGGTTTATGGGATTTAGAGTGTCAGCATTAGATAGAATGCGAGACACTAAGGGTGCGTTCTATTGACCGTATTGCGGAATAAGAATGCGCAGAATGATCACTACAAATCACGTTTACTGGGATTTTTTAGCCACTGGAATAATAAATGTATCGTGAATATCATATATCAGCAAGCGTTTGTAGCTTACAGTGAAAAATATGCCCGAACCAGTGATTTCCAGAGACTATTCCATCTATTCTTATACGGTCAATCGAACGCATCCTTATCCCATTTACCACGAGTTTTCATTGTAGAACCACCTTAGTAGATATAGTCACATCCACGAAGGAATTTTGAAAGCTTTTATATGATTTCTCACTGATTCGATAACATTATTTATAGCCCTACACGACAGGAGAATAATGGTTCTGAATGATGGTTGTTGAGCGCTTTACGGTGTTTGCCTCTGACTTGTGAATACAGCAAAATTCCTGCCAGCTGGCTGGAATGTAGCACTGCTGTTTGAGTGTTTGGTATGTTGTTTCCGAAAAGCAGTGGCGAGAAATGAGTGAATTAACGGATTAACCTAGAGGGGAGACGCTTAACTAACCATTCGGGGAAGGCTACTTGTGCTACCATGCTATATGAGTGGAAATTTCGACGAGCAGACTATAACGTCGCGTACCGGCACCGACATTTAAGCACTGAGACGAAGGTTCTGATCAAACTGAGAAACCACGAGTATCAGAGCTGGACGAGAAGTTGGGGGAGTCAAGTGATGCAGCCTTAAAGGGAACCTCGGCTGAAAAACAATGTTTGCTCTCAAGTGTTTGTTATGGATGCCTAAGTCTGTTTCTGTGTTTGTCTCCAGTAAATTGTACACTAGATGTCCGTAGATATATATTTCTTCGTTATGCACTTTTAGTTTGGACATGTTTGACTCTCATGTAGTCGATAATAATTTCTATAGCCTCATATGTATGTCGATTGCTCACAAGGCTATCGTGTTTGAGTTCATGAGGTTTTTTTGCCAGCAAAGAAAGGTTTTATCTAACTTTTCGTACAGTCTTTGCACTCCAGTCGGTTCATATAATTTCAGCCTCGTTTCTAAGCCGTAGATATATTTCTTCGTATCGCTGTTGAAAAAACTGCCATATCATTTATAATACGACTTGAAAAGTTGCCATGTGTTTCGTGAACTCTACTGGACATCCAAACCCTCTTCGCTTCTGGTTGGAATGTCAAAAGTTTCCAATTTCTTGCAAGTACTCAGTGGCCATTTTCGCCGCCGGTAAGCATCACTTATGCTTTTTTGTTTTAGTGTTGCAGTCTGCAACAACTAATTTTGAATGAACAAATAACTAAAACTTATTTAAGCACATCTTGCATTTCCATAAATGACCAAAGGAGGCAAGGATGAGTTCAAAAAGAACACTGATGGAAGTCGATATTTCACCGCTCTGAGAACTTCGTTCCGGGCCGGAACATAATTCAAAAATCATGATTTTAACACATGCGCAGTACCGTGACACTGCGCCTCATTCTCGTTCCCAGTGCCTCCTCAACTAACTGAAAAATCAGAGGCTCTGGTAAGACACGAAACCGGATGTCCTAGATTCTAGGACATTGAAACTGCGCATGCTCTTGGAACTCATTTCCGATTTGCTAACTAAAGCAATGGCGGACCACATGGAAGCTATCCAGTTCGCCCTTGCAAAGCTTAAAATACAGTTTTCTTTAAAAACTAAACACTTGGAAGCTATTCGGGTAATTAGTATCGATAAGAAGGACTGTTTCTGTGTCCTTCCGACCGGTTATGATAAATCGTTAATTTACCAAAGTTTACCGTTTGAGTTTAATGCTCTTCAAGGTTCATCCAACTCAATCGTGGTCGTCATATCTCCTCTCAACGCAATTATCGAGGAGTGCACAGAACATGCTGATTTTCAGCTGCTGGATTAGACTGCAGGGCTGATGATCGAGGAAGAATAGCCCTATGTATCTGTTGTAGGTTAGCAAGGACTATAGCGCTCAGTGCACTCGGCGCGGAATGTGTTTTGATGGTGGATTACTAGGAGAGCTATAATTTTGCTTTCGACCTCGTTTTAGCCTGGAATTTTGGATCGCCGCGGTTTGATGTTCATGCGATTGCTGAACAATCTCACGGAATTTTTCGGCAGTTTCAAGAGAGCGTTTGCACGGACAGCATATTTTTGTAGGGTAGGATTCTTCCCAGAAAATGAACGGATGGCTTAGATAAGAACCCAAACTTTTCCTAAGGTCGCTGTTTAAAATCACTGGGTGATTCGTATCCGATATTACGGCGTTGCAGCAAATACATGTATTTCGATCGAAAAGCTTTTCTGCTGACTTTTTTGGCGTAACATCCGCCATTATTGGGTTATAGTCGATCGAAGGGAGATTTTAATTACCTTTCGGCTTTTGCCACCATACATTACATATATGAATGTTTATTAATTAATTAATATGTTTAATCATGTTCTTTTAAAAGGCACATCACTTCATTCTTTATTATTTTCACATATGAATGTTTATTCTTTTGATTATTTTACTTTTATTGAAAGAACACCTCAAAAAATGCCTTATTTTACTTGTTATGTTTACAACGGAAGTGATTTATCCACTAAGTGAACCGGAAGAAAAGCGCAGTGCGCAGCACCTGTTCAATTGATTATTCATCGCGCAGCCGATTTGGCTAGCCAATCAAATTAGACCCTGTTTCGTGTCTTACCAGAGCCTCTGATTTTTCAATTAGTTGAGGAGGCACTGGGAACGAGAATGCACTGCGCCTTTAACCAAAACGAGTAGGAGATGACAGCGCTGAAAAACTTCTGCGCATGCTCAACCGCGCGCGACCGAAGGCTGGGGACGACAACATGCACCTATTACAAATTAAAGGGAAAATGGCGGCTGATTTGAAATTTTTAAGTCTGAGTCACGTTGTGTGGCAAAGTGGGGTTAAGGTTTTGATTTTCAAAAGTTTGGGGTTTATTAATTTTACTAGCACAAAAGTTGAAAAATGACCGGAAACATACGGGGCGCTTTCCATTCAACCATAAAAAACGAAAATTCCGGTCAGAAATCAAATGGAACAGTAACATTTTCGGTTCGAAGTTGGCGAGGTGGTCCACAATTTCCGAAACTTCGAACCGGAAATTTTACCGTGCCATTTGATTTCTGACCGGAATTTTCGTTTTTTTTTGTTGAATGGAAAGCGCCCCAGTTCTGTTCCATTCAAAATTCCCGGTTTAGATTTGCTGTGATTTGCCAGTTTTGAGAATTGAAATCGAGGCTACTAATAACCGGGTAGTTTCTGCGAATGGAACGCGTATTTTTTCCAACCGGTTTGTCTAATTCGAAAAATCCCGTTCCATTCGACATTCGAATTATTTTAAACTTCTAACCGGTCGTTTTGGTTGAATGGAAACCGCCCACGGTCGCGATCTTCCGACATCTTAAAACGGTAATTCAGCGACAGCCATTTGCGTAGGATAAGAGTTTTTCCGTAGTTGTTTCAAACTCTTACAGAATTCTCATTGATAACCATGAAGACATCTTTTGAATACCGTGATTTTAACACCGAGAATCAGACTATAATATGCTGCAAACACGAGGCACACACACCGAGGAATGGGCTGTCATGTGGCCGCGGGCATGTAGACAAGATCGATGGTGGCGACTTTTTGACAAGGTATCTATTCACTTTATAAGGGATACACGGGCAGGGTTGGAAAGCAGAGAAAAAAATAGAACGATTTCTCGAACCACTGCTCGATATGCGCGTATACGAGGAAATACGCCAGTGCTGGGGTAACCCCATCTAATTGTAAACAGGTCCTTAAAACTGTTGTTTGTAATGAAACCTTTACTATCATGATTAACTATAAATTATTATACAAATTTTAATGGCACTTATGATGGCCCATGCATGGTAATCACGTTTTGGTTTTCATGAAAGTTGTGTGACAAATTATTACAGTCAAACATGGAAATAACAATAGATGTAAAAATAGACATGCAGAATAAAATAAACTTATTATTACTGTAAATTTGATAGTGCTAATTACTATATTTTTGCATTATCTATAATTTACAAAAAAATGTACTATTTTTAATACATGTACCTAGCATTTGGCAACTAGTAAGTAGCATTTCATCATATTTATGCTCTTGCGTGTGTTTAGTTTGCATTTAGTTTATTAATAGTAAGCGTTTAATACATAGATTATATTTATAGTGCTTTCTAATAATTTTATAACCCCATAATACAGTATATGATCGTATTATGACGCCCATTTTGTAAAGTTCTCTTTGACGAATTTCCTTTTATAACCACAAGCCGTTTAAGCATCTGGCTTTGTCCCTTCACTACCGTAATTGTAATTTTGTAGAATGTCAATGTGGCTAAAACCACAGAAGAAAATAACAAAACCTTTGGAACCAAGGGGCAGGGTTTGCAAAATGTCGGACAGCAAATTTTGTATGAACACGGCGTAGTTGCCAAGCATTAACTTTAAAGATTATTTCAAATGCTATCAAGGTACATTTTTGCCTTCGGCTTCCTGTAAATCTATACACTGCATCACCGCTAAAGTCTAAAAAGGCTAAAGGTAGCCAACAAATTTTGCGAAAACAATTCTAACGTACAAGTACTCGTACTCCCAAGACTATTTTTGAAGGGGTTTCGACTTACCCGACCTCCTGATTTCTACTGGTCTTCATTCAACAGATATACTCACCTCAGGCTTTCGTTGCTAATTGGGTCCATTGGTGGGCGAATAAATTTCCGAAAAGGAAGCTTTTTCCAGACCCATCTGCTTCATTCAGTCCAACATTTCATCGTGTCAAAATGCCAGCTTTTTCAACCTCGACTCACGCATGCGCAGACGTTTTTCAGCACTGTCGTAGGAGACTAGGTACTAGCTTGTCGCGTGGGGCCTGGGTAACGCGTTTGGGTAGACAGGACTTGTCTGTCTGTCTGTTGTCATCGCATCAAAACCAAGAGTTTAAGGAGAAATCATACCAAAGCCGGTAAATTGCTGCGTTCCTCTGGAGTTTTCCGAGGCAAACTTGCACCAGGAATGTCCTCTTCAGCTAAAGAAACATGAAACACTGAGAAGATTGTTCACTCGCCGCCATATTGACAACAGACAGACAGACAAGTACTGTCTGCCCTTCGCGACAAGCTAGTACCAAGTCTCCTAGTCGTTTTGGTTAAGGGCAATGTAGTCCAATTCAGATCACGTGACCATCCCCTTTATTTCTGGCTAAAGTGCCCCAAACCCTTTTGCAATTTTTATAGACATGAATCTTTGAAAGGTTTCGAGTACTTCTGCAAATAAATTTTTGGCTTACAGAAAATACCCAATGTTAATGTTCTAGGCTTGCTTGAAATGGTGAAAATTTGCTCTTTCCTGACCCATAAACGCGTAAGAAAAAGCCTGGGTCGATTCCCGATCTTACGTAACCTTATTGCCTTACTCTCCATGGCGCCTTTCTATCACAACATCGATATTTTGAGAAAATGCACAGTCTGTGAGTTCTTAGTAAAGAAAACAGTTATTTTAGACAAAATGCTAAATATTTATTTAAATTATTGCAAAGTCGAATGAACTGGAAGTAAGATCGGGAATCGACCCAGTCTTTTTCTTACGCGGTCATGTGTCAGGAAAGGTCCAGTTTTCACTATTTCAAACAAGCATAGAACATTCTATGTAAGCCAAAGAAGTCTTCGCAGAAGTACTCGAAACCTTTCAAAGATTCATGTATATATATATTGCAAAAGGGGAGATACATTGAAATAGAAATACTTCGGACAAAGAATATTACTCCCGAAAGATTTGAAATGGGACATTGAGCCAAGCGGAAAAGGTATATTAGCCCTAAACCCACGTCGTTTACCTGGGAACATGTTTTTCGGAGTGGTCGAGTTAATTTTATAGTTCGGGTTGGGATTAGTGTAATTGATTAGCTTTAATTCATGAAGTTTACTGCTGATAGCAATTTGGCTCACGTGGTTTTGGCGGATCCTATACTTTAAAGGAGAAGTGAACCCTAAATCAATCCGACGACTATACAAACTTGTATATTCATTAGAAATAAGTTCTGCTTATTTCTTTCTTTGTGGTGCACGTCTAAAAAGAATAAATAAGTTTTGAAGGTCGAAAAATAGCCGATTCTCCGCTGATAAAGCTAGTTTGTGTGGCGGCTCAATTCAGGGTTTTCCCCCTGTATCGTACGTCGTGCATACCAAGGAAAAACAACCACACCTTCAGCACAAAGAAAGCACAATAGTGCGCAATTATGAGGAATTGAGCCGTTGGAACTTAGCGGCGGTTGGGAGGAGATTTGCAGATTTTCTTTCTTTTAACGCAAAACACAGTAAAATTAATTTTGGTACGAGTCTTAGATGTGCTCATTGAGCTAAACTTGATTTTAGGCTTCAGTTCTCCTTTAAAGGGATACCCGAGTGAAAAACACATTGGGGCTCAAAAGAATCTTCAACATGTTCTTTGTTCAGAAAATGTATTAAAATTTGATCAAAGGTTTTTAGTATTAAGAACGAGCACCTCAAAGTTGGCTCCGCGAAGACATGGGCGCCGCCATCTTTGTTTGCATTTACGGAAGTGACGTCACTTCGTCCCACCAGCGTATCGCGGCTACTTGTCTTTGTATGATTTTCACACGCTCGGAATTAAAGTGGATATATTTTCATCGAGATTGCAGAGGAATTCTTACAGAAACCGGAATTATGATGAAGACGACATTATGAGAAAAGTTCAGAAGACTGGGAGGAGGAAGAAAAGCATTGGGAAGGCGAGAAATTATCAGACGAACAAGGTCTCGTAACTGCCATTTAATAACAGCAAAACAACATGGCTTAAAAGACTCGAGTGACTTCTGAATAAGTATAAGAACTACAATGTATGAGAGGTACAGTTAAGGCGTTTATCATCCTAAAAACACCTAATAAGTGAGAGAGTGAGAACGCTGGTGGGACGAAGTGACGTCACTTCCGTAAATGCAAACAAAGATGGCGGCGCCCATGTCTTCGTGGGGCCAACTTTGAGGTGCTCGTTCTTAATACTAAAAACCTTTGATCAAATTTTAATACATTTTCTGAACAAAGAACATGTTGAAGATTCTTTTGAGCCCCAATGTGTTTTTCACTCGGGTATCCCTTTAAGGACTCGATGTCTCGAGCTTTTCAGTATCCTTCCCGTCCTATTTAGTGTAGATAACACGACACCATCAATACCAGTAGTTATTACTAAACATTTGATAAAATCTATTTTCTCTGTTCTTAAAAAATCTCTTCACATGAATTGTTCAAAGCACACAGGCCTAGCAAGAATAATGTCGAAACCACATCATTGCCAAATGACTTTGTTATTTCGATTTTTTTTTTATTGTCGTTAAATTATAAAATACTTTGTAATAATACAATTTCCTGAATTTAAAGCTAGACGAAAAAGAAAAAAATTGTTTCAGGACTTAAGTGAATACTATATTTCAGTCGTTCAATGTCATAATTTAAAAGCTGTGCAATAGAGCAATTGTAATTGCTTCAAAACTATATTTGGATATTTTTTAACCATTCCTAAAAGCTGTTCAATACCATATTTTGAAATTCTACCATATTCGGAAGTTGTTCAGTACCATATTTCGAAGTAGTTGGCTCGAATGAATGGCTATCAATGAAAACACAACAAACATGACAATAGTATACACCAAATGCGAATATAACTAATGTACATAATGCCTAAGTTTGATATTTCCAGGAGTAAATTTTGCCATTCAAAAGGAAATATGTATCCTAGTAAAGTTTATAAATTTGGAAGTGAAATATTGAACCCTTGTGAAATTATCAAGGTTTTAAATGTTCGCAAAACACCAAAACGAGGCTAGACAATCCGGCTGCTGATTCTCATACCAAAGTCTAACTTTGCGCTGCGATATCTTTAAAGCCTTTCTTGCTTTACTAACCAAACGTTCCAAAACTATTGATTTCAAAGTGATCTTTTAGACGGTAGGGGAAGTATAGGAAGACTTTTGGGTACGTAAAATTCACAAACCACCAAAATCCAGTAATGGACTGACCATTGCCCTAGAAAACTCTTACACTAAGAAAATCTTCACTAATTAACTTAGTTTTTACATGACTAAATGCCGTAATATGTCAACATTAGTCTGACTACTTAACAAACTCATGACACCTTAAAGGTAATCTCGGCTGAAAAACAATGCTTGTTCTCAAGTCTGCTGTTGTGTTCGTCTCCAGTAAATTGTACACGAGATGTCATTTGTACACTAATTTTCCTGTCCAGCGCCATCTTGGCTCTCCTGACGTCTGTGCTGCCCCTATTGTTACACAACAAAAGAGCTATTGTTTTCAGACAATAGGGGCAACACTGTGACGTCAAAAAATCCAAGATGACAGCACGCAGGAAATTGAAATGGTTTTGTCGAATGGGAAAATCGGTGCATAAATGACATCTAGTGTACAATTTACTGGAGACAAACACAGAAACAGACTTAGGCATGTATAAGAATAATTTGAGAGCAAACATTGTTTTTTAACCGAGATTCCCTTTAACCCCACAGGCCACAGAATCTTCCCTTCTGACATTGCGTCCTTTGCAGCATGAATCCACAACACTGGCACATTTTCTTAAATATGAATACTTATCTTAGTCAATCCATATTCCAGCGGCAGAGAATAACCAATCAACCAGATGTGTCCGCTACACGTTTACTGAATGTCATTGTTAAATAAACATGGTTCAAACTCCGGGCGACACTTGTATAATAACTGGGTACGTATGTGCGGAACAGAACCGGACCCGGTTTTGAGAGAAAAATAGCTTCAAAACATGTATCTCCAAGTTATTGTGAAAACGAACCCGGATTTGATCCAGGGGAGGGGTTTTGGGGGTTGCGACCCCCACTATGATTCCTGTAAATACAATTTTCAAATCTCTAGATAAAAAAAATCCTTTTGCAAACCCCCCCTTTCACAAAATCCTGGATCCGCCCCTGCTGTTCGATTATTCTGCATCATCTACAACCCGGAATTCGACATTTTTACGAAAAATCAGACTCGGAAATCGGAATTAGGTTCAAGACCTGGTACCACATACATGACGTCATGAACAAGAGTCTCCCCTGGTTCAAACCATCAATATATCATCTTGGGAACAAAACAGGATCAATATATTCAAAATATCGTATAAACATTTGTAATACTTTTCGTCCTACGGTTCTTGCCACGAAAATCATTAGTCCCGCTCCCAGTTCCCGGCGCCATTTTAAATATTTCATGTAAAGCGGTTATGAAAACGAGGCGAACGGTTACTCTTCCACGAATATGAAACAACCAAGGGAATAGGTGATTTTCAACGAGCTCCTAAGGAGAGGAACAGCTCACTTAATTAATTCATGAAATGACAATATAAACTAACTAAAACCCTACTCTGAACCATAAAAAAAACCTAACCGGTCAGTAAACAAGATCTTACACAGCTAGAGCTAGGGGGTTCTCAAGATAAACTTCTCAAGAAAATGGCGAGGTAAAATATTTTTGAGATTTTCTGGAACTCGAACCCCGCTCCTCCTACTCGTAAGGCAAACGTCGCTAATCTATATATTTTTAGCCAATCAGAATGAGTGACCGATTCCTCTCCTTAGGAACTCTTGTGATTTTCATTAAGACGTCATTTTACTACAACTACCAGAATCCTTTTCAAATTCTTTTTGCTATTCAGATTTTCCAACTCCTTTGGGAATACCAAGGCAATGGTCTAAATTAGAGGAACAAAAGAAAACGCGCAAAGGATTCTTGTAGTTTTAGTTTGCGACGTCATCATGGAAATCTTTAAAACAAATCAAGAAATTGGCTGTACAATGTGTAATACGTACTAGATAACGAATGAGCGGGCGATCTTTATGGGATTTACAAACTCGAGCTGAAAAGGAGAGTTTGTAAATCCCATAAAGATCGGACGCGAATTCTTTATTGCACTTATCAAACGTCTAGATGTAGAGAGTCATGTTTTCAGTTATTTTGGCGATACGACTTATTTTGGCCGAGAAAATCGAAGCCAAAGTTTATGTAAATCAGGACGAAATCTCTAGTAGAATTAAAGACACCGATGTTCTATTAATTTCTTTTGTTTTTGCTTCATGAATTATTAATGAGTTTGATAAGTGATAGATACATAATGGGTTGCCATGCTTTATCCGATTTACAAACTCGAACTACAAGCGAGACTTTGTAAATCGGCTAAATCTGTATCTGGCTTATCAAACGTCTAGATGTACAGAAGTACAGAGTCATGTTTTCAGTTATTTTGGCGATCCGACTTATTTTGGCCGAGAAAATCGAAGGCAAAGCTTATGTAAATCAGGACGAAATCTGTACACTTATCGCTAGGTAATTTCCTTTGGTTTTGCTTCATGAATAATTAATGATTTTAATAATTCTATCTACAGTACTTTGACGGTCGTAGCGTCGCTCGAGTCACCGTTCCCCTCGTTTTCATGCCGTTTTATCACTTTACAATGGTGGAAGGAACTCAGAGAGAGTACTTCCACTCTAATATCAATGTCCACATCCTACGCCTTCCAATTCCGTGCAGTTTCTCGTGGGAAGCTGCAGCACTCAAGATAAAGGCTCAGGTCTCGGGTTCTTAGTCTGACTTAGCAATGAGATTGTTGACATCGGGCTGGAGAAACTCTCTGATGATGCTATCTACAACATCTTTCAAAGTTGCACGAACAGCTTCCATATCCACTCTAAAAAAAAGAAACAAATACAAGTTCAGGTTCAAGTTCACGTGAGATGTTAAAGGGAGGGAACTGGAAAAAGAACGAAAAGATCGCAGTCTTGCTGTTCTGTGGGTCGGCAGTCTACAACCTTATTGGTCAATGTAATTCATTGTTTCATAACTAGCTTGAGTTCCCTCTCCTTAGTTACTGTTGCTAAGTCCCACAAGCAAGAAGATACAAGTATGGTGGAAAACCGCCTGAGTTTGGTGATAGTCTTCGTGTTATACTAAATAATATATCGATTTCCTAATGTTTGCCAAATTTCTTAAGATTTTGCGAAGATCTCAATTTTGTGTTCTTCTGATAAGCTCGTGGGACAAAATGACAACAAAATTTTCCCAAATGAACATTTGTTGAGTTTTGATTGGTGTGACTTAATTGACAAGAGTGGAACTATGAAATATGAACTACATGTATATGCTGTGCTATGCTATGCTCTCGCATGATGCTATGCTATCCTGTCAATGGCACTGAGCTCTGTGACAACATCAAATTCAGAAAACAATACACTAACTAACAAAACATCTGGCCCTTCTCTTCTAGAGATTCCCTTCAAAGTTCAGCAGAATACTCACTTCTCTCCTGGTTTTCCTGCTAATTCTGTATAATATTTTATTTTGGGCTCAGTTCCACTAGTTCGTAACGTCGCTACACAGCCGTTCGTAAAATAGAAAGTAATCATCTGGCTTGATTTGCTTGTCGGCAACACCTGGAGAGATGGCAAAGAAAATGTATCAGTGTTGTGTATATGGAATGCACGCTTAGAGACTAAAGGCGATGATACACTATTCAACATTTGTTGGCAACATCGTTCAACATTTGTTAGCAACATCGTTCAACATTTGTTAGCAACATCGTTCAACATTTGTTAGCAACATCGTTCAACATTTGTTGGCAACATCGTTCAACATTTGTTGGCAACATCGTTCAACATTTGTTGGCAACATCGTTCAACATTTGTTGGCAACATCGTTCAACATTTGTTGGCAACATCGTTCAACATTTGTTGGCAACATCGTTCAACATTTGTTGGCAACATCGTTCAACATTTGTTGGCAACATCGTTCAACATTTGTTGGCAACATCGTTCAACATTTGTTGGCAACATCGTTCAACATTTGTTGGCAACATCGTTCAACATTTGTTGGCAACATCGTTCAACATTTGTTGCCAACATCGTTCAGCAGGTGTCACCAACAAATGTTGAACCGTGTATCATACCATGTTGAATGATGAATGAAGCGAGTCAACATGTTGAACGATGTTGCAACTCAACTTGGATGTGTTCACTGAGACCATGGGTGTTGCACTCGCTTTAAATACATTTCACTCGCTTTGCTCGTCTGAGCAAATTATACACTCTAGTGAACAACGCGCTTTATCGCTGCGGCATTTCAAAGAAATGTCATCTCTTCCATTGAATAACACCAAAAAATGAAACCATGCTGCGAGGTAGTTTTATCACGCTCCTACTAGCTTTAGGGCCATTAACTGTGATGGTTTGACAGGTTTTTGGTTTCGAATTGCGAACGCTCGAAAGTTGGGCAATTTTATCCACCAGTTTCTCTCTTTTCTGTTACTTAGATAAGTCAGGAGAGTAAAAGAGTAATGTAGCACCTAAGAAAGCAACTTTCTGTCGTAGTTTGAATGAAGTATTCTAAAATTCAGCTAGCCGTTGATAAACACAGGTCAACAGAGTAACATGCTAACGACACGTATACCAACGCGAGTCTCTGTAATAATGTTCAAATCTGAACATCGTTGTTTGCTGCACTCGCTTTAGCAATCAAGGTAATGACAGATTTTTGAATAAGTCAACTGGCTTGAGCCCCGTGGTCTGAACATGCCCCTCGTTGAATGGAATAGAGCATATCTCTATTTCCTGCAACACCGTTCAACATGTTGACTTGCTTCTTTCCACGTTCAACATGGTATGAAATATTACACGGTTCAACATTTGTTGCCAACAAACGTTGAACCGTGTATCACCCGCTTAAGTGACTATAAAGCCCAAATGTTGTATCATTAATATCGATTCTACATCAAGTGATTCGAGTGTTGCTTAGGTTTCTGATTTCCAAAATGCTCAGTCGCGTCAATCCAGGAATTTATTTAACCAGTTCGCCACCAGATTTACAATTATTCAGAGAAACGAAATGTACATACATAAGGAGTCCTGTCCTTCACTGATTTGTCATTACAAATACAATTGAAGTTAATACTACCTTAATTGAATAAAAAGGGAAAGATGGAAGATATTTAATACTGATTCACATTGGCATACATTTGTTCCTTTATTTAGTATGAAGCAAAGGTGGCGAGGAAGCCTGGAAACTATAAAGCTTATAAGATTAGATTTCCTCGTTACAGTCGACAGTATGTTGTTATCAAGACATGGCTATATTAATATTAATATTAATATTAAGACATGGTTATATGGAATTTACTGGCTGTCATTTCTTCCTCCTTGTGAATTTACCTATTTTCTGGTAAAATCGCTGTATCAGACGTTTATAAAAGGTCATATCTCTCTACCAGCATGTTTTGTATAATAAATGATGCCTGTTTAACGTCACATCATTAGCATATTGGAAATATAAACCTCTAACTCATAGACAACACTCAAATTAAGAAAATAATATCCTACTAGTAAAGAACTGCGTCATGGTGAGAAACCATTACATTAGATGTCCAAACCGGACGCGGTCATTATCAGCGATTCTCATATGAATTGACGAACCTCACGCACATCAGTGTGCGATGGTAAGAATCAAAGCAAATATTCAAAAATGACTAAAAACTATGTAAATATACAGTCTTCAAGTAAAATAATGAAAATACTTTCAATCAAGCATTGAAGGAGGGAGTTTAACTGTTTTAACCCACCAATCGAACACTGACTCCATACATGCGAAGTACCATGACATAGCCCCTTTAATACAAGGGGGAAACGATGTCACACGACAACAAAGACTACGGTCAGTAAAGAAGATTACTGCAATGTTCTTACCGCCTTATTATCAGGTTGTGTGTTATCAAAACCAGTGGTAAGGTCGCGTATCCCGGCAATCTTGTACTGTCCACAGGCGCTTGGGTACTAAAACAAATCACAACATTAAACAAGGATATAAGTATTCCAGGCGCTGATGAAGATAAATTATTCTCTTTCCTGGAAGAAGAACTGATTCTCAAAGGGAGTAGGCGTAGATGGTTTGTCATCTCTGTCTAAGGGATATTATATAGAACAAACCAAGGCACCGACATCGGTAAACTCGCAATCTGATTGCCTACGCAGGCATCATCAATCCATCCATAGATGGCAATTTCGAACAACTAGCGCGCGAACACAAAAAATACCTAGAAAATTGCTTATTTTCCAACGTTTTTCACAGATTTCCTTGATATTAATCGACAGCTAAGTTGGAAAGAACCATAGCACAATTAGAGTTCTCGCTCTTGGTTGCTATATACTTTGCGAGTTGACTCGCTCTCATTCGTTTGAGTGCAAACACGAGAGCAAGCGATCTTGGTTTGGGTGATTTAACGACATGAGATAGTCTTTCATTGTAACATTAATCTTAACTCAAAATGTAAGAAGGATTGAATTCACCAATTCCTTAGCTGATTTTTTTTCGAGTTAAGACTATAAAATGAAGACGACCTATTTTTGAAACGGACCTTATTGTTTTGAGTGCAAGTTTTTTGCCATGGCAATCATCTCCACTCTCCCCCCACCAACACGAAAAGGGGAATCAGAGGAGGGGAGGGGTTAGTTTGTCATCGTCAAGCAATTCTCTTGCTTTCGACAATCTTCTTCACCAGTTTGCCCTCTTATAAGCTAATTACATATCACTAAATGTCCTACCTGGCCGTTGTCAAGAGTTCGTATTCGGTTGAAGATCTTGACGATTACAGGCGGCGAGTAGCATACGTAATAGGAATTATTACTGATATGAACACCATATCTGAAAAAAAGGGATCAATCACTGACTGCACGTAGCAGGATCGCTGTTACCGAGACTGGAAAATTAAACTTTGCTAACTTATGGATATAACCAAATAATTGATTAATTACTATAATAGTAAACTATGCATGCCGTACCACTGCAATGGTATTAATATACAGAATGAGTGCCCGTGCTGTTCGGATTTATAAACTCGAGGTGAAAATCCCATAAAGCACGGACACGAATTTTGTATATGACTTATCAAACTTCTAGATGTAGAGAGTCGTGTTTTCAGTTAGTCTGGCGATACGTCCTATTTCGGCTTCAAGTTTATGTAATTGAGACCGTATCTAAATCACATTTATAAACACTCATTAAACATTTCTTTTGTTTTTGCTTCATGAATTATTGATGAGTTTGATAAAGGTATTTCAAGTACTGGGCCGGGTTGTTCAAAGCCCGATTAGTGTTAATCCTGGATTAACTCTGCACAAAACCTATTGGTTGTCATGGAAATTAACCCTGGATTAGCACTAATCGGGCTTTGAACAACCTGGCCCTGTTTAATAAACTCGCAGCAGTGTTTTTATGCCCGAGTGTTTTTAGATCTGATAAAACACATGCTGGTGTTTTTACCGTATCTATAGCAGATTTAAAACCACTCATCCAAAATACAATATGCGCAGTAGGACATGCGCAGTGGGACATGCGCAGTGGGACATGCGCAGTACCGTATGCGCAGTACCGTATGCGCAGTAGGACATGCGCAGTAGGACATGCGCAGTAGGACATGCGCAGTACCGTATGCGCAGTACCGTATGCGCAGTAGGATATGCGCAGTAGGACATGCGCAGTAGGACATGCGCAGTAGGACATGCGCAGTAGGACATGCGCAGTAGGACATGCGCAGTACCGTATGCGCAGTACCGTATGCGCAGTAGGATATGCGCAGTACCATAGGCGCAGTACCATAGGCGCAGTACCATAGGCGCAGTACCATAGGCGCAGTACCATAGGCGCAGTACGATATGCGCAGTACGATATGCGCAGTACCATATGCGCAGTACCATATGCGCAGTACCATATGCGCAGTACCGTATGCGCAGTAGGATATGCGCAGTAGGATATGCGCAGTAGGATATGCGCAGTAGGATATGCGCAGTAGGATATGCGCAGTAGGATATGCGCAGTAGGATATGCGCAGTAGGATATGCGCAGTAGGATATGCGCAGTAGGATATGCGCAGTAGGATATGCGCAGTAGGATATGCTCAGTAGGATATGCGCAGTGGATAACACAACATGCTCAGTTATTCAGTATATTTACTCAAATGTAAACGGTGGCCAACTCGGAAGCTTAATGCTACTTTGGCAACCGTACACCCTCTACAAGTATCTCTCTATTTATTCTGTATGTATATCATTAATTGGTTTTAAATCTATTTTGTCAAAAAATGTAAAACCTATAAACAAGTGTGTAATAAAATTGAACTTGAACTCGGTATAAGAAAGTGAAATTCAGTTACGGGAGTTCACCTCGATTTATCCGAAATAAAAAACAGCAAAGAAAATAAGGCTAAATGTGTACCAAAACTCTTCAACTCGTTAAATGTAATACTAGGGATTGTTTGCTTGTCATCGTCATCGCTTAGGGCAATCTGGCGCCATTTCTTGTGTAATTCTTCAACATTTTGCAAAACATGGTCCCGTGTTGACTTGAATGCTGAACGGACGGTTTTCAAATTTAGCCGATGTTCCTTGCCGTGCTGAACGGAAAGCTCCCATCGTTTGGAGTTCCAAAGACTTCTAAAGAGCGTTGGAATTCGCCTCCGTTCATGATATTTGTCAAACCTTGATTTGTGTCTGTAAATGCTTCGCTGAAATAATGTCAGTGACATAGCTTCGCTCGAACTTCGCCGTTTCTCTTCAAAATATTTTTGAAGAACCGACAAAGTAGCAGGTTCAACTAAATTTCAGGTATGTTTTATTAGCTTGTTTTGATTCTGGAAAACGTTTTCAGATGAGTTTGGGTTGTCCTTTGCCTTGGCTTTGATGTATTTTGGCTGGTGTTCAGAAAAGTCGCAATTCTTTTATTTCACTTTGTCATGCCTTTCTTTGTGTTTTATGAAACACTGCTTTTTTTGGCAAAAGGTTTTGCAATGTTATTTATCTTCTGACATTACTTTTTGTGTTATACCTCAAGTTAAAAACGTATATATTTTTTTGTCGTTTTTTTCACTAAACGCTTCGTGTGGAAACGATCTCAATCAACTACTCTAGCTCGCAGCGGTCCAAAACCATACCAACCGGTCATACGGCGATTTACCGGACCGTTGAAGAACCATCAGATTTCTCCATTTGCCGCGAGACCAGCTTGCCATACAATAATATATGTTATACATGGACAGATTCGACCTTGATTGTTGCAAAAGGTTAGAACAATAAAACCAATTAGTGCCGTTCCAGCTATCCACGTTTTTTTAGCTGTTTTGAATGCTGTGGCGAACGTGTATGAAACCGCGAACCAGCGACCTGTCAACATTGTGTGCTATTATTTTTTCACAGTGGGTCGGCTGTAAGCTCTCAAAAATCAGACGAGTCTCTATCTGTTACTGATGAAAGTTTCAATAAATGCCTGCTTGGCTACTTAACAAAATGGCAGCAGAGCTTCCAAAAGGATTTGTAGTAGCATTTTGAAGGCTGGCGACCCTGTATTAGGGAACCACGTTGCAGCAATGGCTTCAGAGTCGATGGAGGAAGAAGTTGAGTTGGATATAATAACATTTGGATAAATAGATCTGTTCTTAGAATACTTGATTTGGATTTTTTTTGCATAAAATCTGATATCGGCGAATCGTGTCCAAACACTGCACAAAAATCGAACAAAAAGAAACACCATAATTTGCACAATGATGTGTATTTTCCATAGTACTACATATGTGCAGAGTTTCAATAGTTTTTATCCAATATTTGTAGAGATATTCTTCATTTGTGATTTGTCTCCAGGCTATGCAAACAATATGACGTCATAGGTTATCTCATTTGCATATTACAAAACCTGAATATCTCTGAAACGAGACGAGATGTTGAGAAAAGGAAAATGTTATTATTCCTCATTTCGAAAGCATTTTAACATTAGCTCAACTTAATTTTCGCTTCATATGCACTTTTTAAGTAAGCTCAAGGATTTTCTTCACAAGTCAAGTTGACTACACAATGCTTCCAAAAGTGTGCTAAATGTCCTGTTTAAACATTCCCTGATTTCCAAATAACCACAGCAGCTCACACAGGATAGCCATGTGAACAATCGACATTCGTTTGAAGATATAAAAATCGTTTTCAAGTGCATGACAGCCGATAGATCGAACTAGTACAAATCACGCCACACGAGACTTTCGTGTTTTTTCCCCCGAAATTTTCTAGCTCATATTTTCGCAAATCAAACAAAAAAAGGCTAATAAATTTAAGTCTGTAGAACTAATAAATATATACATCTAAAATACTGTACGAAGTTTGGAGGACTGATGGCCCACACAAGCTGTTAGATTGTACCAGATTATACCACGCTCGCATCGATGGCGGATAAGTTGAATTTCCCGTGGCCCACGGAAAACTCAACTATCTCGTCCCTACTGCGCATGTGCAGAAACCGATGACCTTGCCCTTTAATATGAGTGTGGCAAAAATACTGTAACATTCGGTACCGTTACTCTGTCATTTGATTGAACCAAAAAGACAAAAATGGGGAAACCATTTCAATGTCACGGAATGCAGTACAGTAACCGTGCCATAAGTCATTACCGTAACTCATATATGTTAACATACAGTTTAATTTGATGAGATAGAGAAAAGTAGCAGGAAGCCCTTTCGGTGTCACGATTAACACATGGTGACGTAAATATGCCTTTCATCCAATCAGATTTCAGAATTACGGTAAAGGCATAATGACAGTAGAGGAACATGTACCCTGCCAAATTTATTCGCTGTTAATAATACGAAAGTCGAAAGCTCCGAATAAACAGTAGATGCTATTCATGGATAGACAAGAAATGAAAGGCCGATTCAACGATAGAAGCGTATCTTATCGATAGAGGTCAAACTCTTGAACCTCTAGGTATGAATAAACGTGATGAGACTTAACTTGTATTTCATAATCATCATCACGTCACTTTTTTATTATATTCGTTTCCTATTATATGTCACTCTCCACCTTCTTTTCATTGGTTTATATATGTGTTTTATCATACGATTGTGCAATTCATAATTCATGTATTATTTCGTAATGATTCTAATTTATTGGATACATTGTAAGCCTCTTTCCAAAATAGGCCGTGCCGATCGAAATATTGGAAGAAAAAAACTCTCTACCGTTGAATCAGCCTTTCCTTTCTTGTCTATTTATATATATAAATATTGCTGATCAGATCCCTACACGCTAGGAGATCCGGTGTTTTATCATTTCGTCTGTGGTCCCTCCAATTTTCCTATTGTTCTATGGACCCTATAGCCTCACCTTTCATAAAGTTTGCCAAGCTGTTGTGTAAGGGTGATTCCTTCTCTGTTGAGGTAGGAGGCCATCTCTGCCATTACGGCGGCGGCACTGATACCATCTTTATCCAGCACATTAGTACCGTACATGAAACCTAGGGCCAAGGCAATAACACTTTTACACGAGTGTTTTACATTGTTGAAACTCCGGAAAACAATACAAAACAATGGAATACAATGGTCAGACTTGTAAAATACACGTGTAAAGTTTTATTGTGTTGGCCCCTGCACACAACTATACAACATTTTCAAACTACAACAGTCGGTACTGAGTGCTACATGTATACACGACTGAAGGCCCGTTTACACGAAGAAAAAATTGAACGGCTCGGAGAGAAGTACTGTACAGGTCCGCAAATGATCCCAGCCCGCAAATGATCCCAGGCCCGCAAATGATCCCTAAAATGGACCGCAAATGATCCCGCGCCGCAAATGCTCCCCAATGGGGACCGCAAATGATCCCGTAAAAAAAACAGAGAATGGCATGGAATTTTTGCCACTGGATAGTGGATCTGTACAGGTCCGCAAATGATCCCAAAAATGGACCGCAAGTGATCCCGGCTCGCAAGTGATCCCGGCTCGCAAATGATCCCCATTGGGGACCACATGTCATACCGCGAAAAAATGTGATATGGCATGGAATCTGGTCGTTGGATTCAATGTATTAGAAATCAAAATATTCGCATCAAGTTAGTTTTCTTTTTCATACAAACGGTACCTTCTATGGTGGATCGTAAGGACCAATTTCTTTTATTTTTCAAATCATGGGTTAATTCATTAATTTTTAGATGTTTTTTTTGTTAATAATCCTGAGTTTTTATAGTTTTTCTTAATCGGGAGTATACCGACTCAGTTAAAATTAAAGAAATTAAAGTTAAAGGGATACCCGAGTGAAAAACACATTGGGGCTCAAAAGAATCTTCAATTTGTTCTTTGTTCAGAAAATGTATTAAAATTTGATCAAGCGTTTTTAGTATTAAGAGGGCATCCATGTGAAAACCATGCACCCTGAAAAAATGAGTCTACATGGTACATCTCAGATTTTGTTCATATTTTGCACACATGTTACTATTGGCCTGGCATTAGACTTGGTAGAATATTTTGGAAAAATTCCAAAAACTGTAAGAGATATGGGGGTCAGTACGAACTGCCTCGGTTTGAGGGGTATTTCCACTATGTATTTTTAGTCATGTTTACAGAATATTTTTGAACAAACCATATAAGCTATATACACAAAACGTTTCTACAGCATAAACACGACCAATTGCAATTTAATTATGATATAAGTGCCAAAAAATATTCAGCATTCAAGGAGTAAGGCTTTCATGTACAAGTGACTTCCGAAATTATTTTTCAAAAAGTCAAATTTTAGGGTAAAATTACATTCGAATACTATCGATGCGGCGAAATTGTAGAAGATGAGAGAGTTATTATTTTGTAGATCAGTCATTTGGAAATACAACTGGGGACTAAAAAGTTTGTAAAGTTTATTCAGCTTAGGAGCAGTGAGGCCAAAGTAACATACTCCCAACGCCGGGTCCAACGTCAATAAACAATCAACGCCAGATGCAAGCTGTATCGTGTGCAGAATAACGGGACAAATAACGGACAGGAATGAGAAACATAGCCCTAAAATAACTGGGTGATAAATTTATTTGTCACTTATGCCTATGGTTTTGCAATAAACAACAACTAATTAACAATCAACTTCAAAATAAGAGAAATTAGTAATACGAAGGATGAATCAGCGATAAATGCATACCTCATTCTAGCCTTATTTGTGCTCTCCTCCCCAGCTCTGTCATGGTCTCGAAGCCACAACTTACGATAATTATCTTCTTGTCGATTTTACACCGAAAGAACATTTACCCATTATAGTTTATACAGATGGCTTTGTAGCATCCGCCATTTTATTTAGGACTAGAACCCAGTCTGCTGTTGTGCACCACAGGTAGCCCGAACACAGATGTGTACATTCCATGTGGAATATTGGAAGAAAAACTCTCTACCGTACCGTTGAATCAGCCTTTCCTTTATTGTCTATTTATATATATATATTGCTGATCAGATCCCTACACGCTAGGAGATCCGGTGTTTTATCATTTCGTCTGTGGTGCCCAACATATATACCAGAGTGGGTAATTTTTATTGAAATATTTATGAATCTCATGAAACAGAACTGAAAATAATCATAATGCACTACTAATACATCTACATAATTTTGTTTGCAAAACTTTAATTTTTGTCAAGCTGATTATAGGTTAAAATTACCCATGATGCACCTGATATATGTAACTGTTATGGGGTCAAATGTTTGCATACATTCATACACAAGGTCACAACAATGAATTATAAATGATTTCTAACTACCCGTGCATATATCCTGTATATTCACACGACCCACATACGGCCATCCCAATAAAATGTTCCGTTTCCAATCGCCAGACCGACCCAATTTTTTTTGGAAAAGTTAACAAAAATACAAAGCTTGACATTTACCCAATTTTTGGGAAAAGTTAAAAAAAAAAAAAATTGAAGAACATACTTTCAACTACACCTCTTTTCCTAGCTCTCTACGTATTTGCATTTTATTGGGATGGCCTAATCACAGCTGTGTCGGTGCCGAACTGGAGCGCAGTGCCATCCTGGAAAGCGAAGTTCAGAAATGTCTGACGTATGTTGCTATTGCTACAAACTATCTTAGAAAAGGGTTCAGAAAACATATGGGTGAACGATGAAACATATTGTGTGGATCGTGACAGATTTTATCCAGACCTGAATTACGCTGGATTTACATAATTATACATGTATGTCCGGGGCGCTTGTTCAGACACACGGTAAGCCACGCAGTTTACAAGCATGAGTAGTTATGTTAGTTATCTTCCCATTAATGCGGCTGACCAACAAGCACTGAGGGTGGTCACTGCCAGATATTTGTTTAACGTCCAAAGTGGTTCCTTAGCGTCCTGTGATACACAGCTGCTGATGAATACGACTGAGCGTCGTGAGATGCAATCTCGTTCCCAGAGCCCGCGATCTTTTGACCAGCGCCAAGATACTGGCCAAAAGATCGCGGGTTATGAGAACGAGATTGCGTGAGACGGGACCGCCATTTTACGTGATCATCCGATCGAGGCACGAGGCATCGAAAAGGCGTAGGCGCGAACACTGCGCTTCTCTATTTCTCTTAATGTTGCCTGGGTGGCTAATTGAACGAGCAGGAAGCATACAAATGTTTTGCTGCACGGCTGGATATACGAGGAAACGTTGTTGCAGAAAAAAAACTAACGAATGCGCACTGTGTCAAATTGTCTTGCCGGTGGGGTCTGGGTTTGTGTTGCTAAGAAACACATATACTGTGTGTCACTGGAGCCTAGTAAACATTGTTTTCCTCCAAAGCCAACGTGAAAACATTGTTGCGGAAGCAAATTTTGCCTCATCGAAACAAAAAAATGTCTTTGAAATGCTCCAGAATTTTTTTTTCCTTCCTGGAAGATTGATTTTTTTTGCACAAATTTTCCCGCGGACTTTGACTCGTTTTTACAGACAAATGTATGGAAAACTAAATCCACGATTGCATGCTTCCCAGCACAGCTACATCCCTCAAATTTCGATCAATTAATCTTTTACCTGGTATCTTAAGTTTGTATCTGAAGAATATTTCAGAAATTCGATTTTACGGATTTTATTTGTCATCGGATTCCCATACAAACACTGTATTTCGCGCCATGTTTACACCCCTTTCAAAATGTCGGAATTATAATAAACCGCGAACTGGTCTATTACCTTAAAACTGTAAACAAATACGTTATTCTGTGTGTACGAGGTTTGTAGTTTCTCAGCTGTAGGATGTCCGGTGTCCGCGGGGAACAGGATATCAGGACACGTGACTTGTCCCTTCGTGTGTACCGACCTTTACGTCTGCGTGCGGGCGAGGCGCGCGGCGTGATTTTTTTCACTTGTGTGGGTTGTTCTTTTATCTTTTGTTTTCCATATTGATTTTCTTTGTTTTTTTTATGCAACGAGCTCCGCTATAAAGAGATACGAGGACGACAGTAACAAATCGCATACAAGTGTATCACAGGCAGCTTTAAGCAGAGAGTGAGCCATTATGCACTAGTCTAGATAAACCCCCACCCCCCTCCCCCTCCCACCCTGTCCCGGGTTGGGGGAGGAGGAGGAGGGGGGGGGGGGGTTACTTTGACTAGTGCATTACCACCCCGTCCTAAAATCAAAAATGAATCAAATACCCTGTCTAGACAGTACAGTACAGGTGAAAATATTTATAGATTTTATGATAATTTTACTTGACACGCTCCATCAACAACATCCGCGCCAAGTGCCAAGGCATTTCATACAATTCTTAGTAAGGGGGTCGGGACATGCCTTCAACGGTAATATAGTTGTTTTTCCCTGGTAACGCCGAGAAGATATGCCACATTCCATCATTGAATATACACAAAATGAGCACTTGATCAAGTCCAAATCCATCTCGTGGATAGGGCGGGAAATACACGTACAGACGTTACACGCAGTTCCTGTCACGCAATTCTTGAGATATCATTATATCACTGAAGGGATTTCATCTATTTCGGTGATACCACATTTGATTTCATGGATTATACACACATTTTGGTATTTCAACGGAACGAACAGAATATTATGCACAAGATTGAAACAAATTGAGTCCGTAACAAGGTAGTAACGACATCAGAATGGCTTCCCGTTGCTGAATCTAAACGGTTCTAACTTGGCCAACTATTCGATGAGCATATAATAAAGGGTTTCCAAGAAAACGAAACCATTAGGTTTTTTTTTATTATGAAAAGAAAACATCGTTTCTTTACAGAATAAAAACTAAAAACTTGAATAGAGAATCGGCTGAAGAACCTAAATACGACTGTACGTGCATTTCTACTTGTCACTCATTCACCCCGCTACAGAGGCTCGCAAAATTCAGAGTGACTCGCCGGATTAGAAGCTGTATTTAAAGCGTAGCGTAGTTTGAAATCCTCTATATATCATATTCAAAGAAAATTCATTGTCTTTGATCCAATCAAACAATTTTAAACGAAGATACTGCCATAAACTATGAGTACCTATTTTTCAGCTTTGACTCCGTCAAACTCGACAATAATTCAGTCACTTTAGACATCTGCATATCGGGTGATGGACTTGGTCACCCTTCAAAACTAAAATAATATTGAAAATGAATGTGCATTCGAATTCTTTAAGCAATTATTGTCAGAAAATCTGTGAAGTTCACCGTATTTTCGATTTTAATCGAAAAAAAATCGCCGTGTCACCATATCGTCGTTTGTTCAATAACTGAACATTGCGGATTTTGAGAGTGCGTACTCTCTAACCCAGCATTAACTTTACAGAGATTTTTTTTACCAGATGCAAAGATCTATTGTAAGTCAATCTAGAAATATTTCTAAATTCAAAGAAAAGAAGGCCGCAACTCTGCAAACGGCCATTGCCAGACAGCATTTATCGGGTTTTAAAAAGACCTATTAAACTAGCGTTAAATAAAAATTCGACAGAAGCGACAAAATATAAATAAAATTAGTTGATTTTGGTTTTAATATGCTGACGGGACTTAGTACTAAAGCAGGTAAAAATATTATCTTTCTACTTAAAATCATTTGCGATTGCGACATGTTACAACATAAGGTATATTTTGCTCTGATTTTGAGCATTTCAGGGGTCAAACAGTTAGATTGTCATATCTCAAAGGCCTTTTACATTTCAGCCAAACTATTTCACATGGGACATTAGCTAGTTAAGATATAAATGTGTGCCAAGTTTAAAGGAAATCGGAGAGGTGCACTGTAGACTCGTCTGCATGGTTTTCACATGGATCCTCTCTTAAGAACGAGCACCTCAAAGTTGGCCCCGCGAAGACATGGGCGCCGCCATCTTTGTTTGCATTTACGGAAGTGACGTCACTTCGTCCCACCAGCGTATCGCGGGTACTTGTCTTTGTATGATTTTCACACGCTCGGAATTAAAGTGGATATATTTTCATCGAGATTGCAGAGGAATTCTTACAGAAACCGGAATTATGATGAAGACGACATTATGAGAAAAGTTCAGAAGACTGGGAGGAGGAAGAAAAGCATTGGGAAGGCGAGAAATTATCAGACGAACAACAAGGTCTCGTAACTGCCATTTAATAACAGCAAAACAACATGGCTTAAAAGACTCGAGTGACTTCTGAATAAGTATAAGAACTACAATGTATGTGAGGTACAGTTAAGGCGTTTATCATCCTAAAAACACCTAATAAGTGAGAGAGTGAGAACGCTGGTGGGACGAAGTGACGTCACTTCCGTAAATGCAAACAAAGATGGCGGCGCCCATGTCTTCGTGGCGCCAACTTTGAGGTGCTCGTTCTTAATACTAAAAACCTTTGATCAAATTTTAATACATTTTCTGAACAAAGAACATGTTGAAGATTCTTTTGAGCCCCAATGTGTTTTTCACTCGGGTATCCCTTTAAGAATAAATAACCCGTAGTATGGTGGCTTGTTTGGCCCATTTTTTTTTTTACCCGAGTCATTTTTTCAAACACAAAACATTTGCTTTGGGAAAATGTTTTTTTTGTTGAGAATATTTTTTCTTAATCCCGAGTTCTTCAGTAAACCAGAGTTCTTAATCCTGAGTCCTTCGTCAACCATTCTTATTTCTGAAACCGGTTAGCCTTTTTTAATCATCGGGTCAATTATTCTGACTCAATTTCGTTTTCATTTCCAGATATCTCATCCTGCTTGTCAGTATCTCCTATTTACAACACACAAGGAAACAATTTCAAAGCAATAGCAAAAGTAATAACAAGCGTAACAGCCAGGAGCGAGCATAATCGCGCCTTGTTCACGAGTGTCAATTACAGACACTGCGAAGGCTGTCATGATTGGACGATTTTTATGGATAGGTGTGATCCGGGGTCGATAGCGTGACGTCATGCAGATTTGATGGACATGTTTTAAAGGGGGTTCCCTGCCGGAGCCAATGGTTAAAAATCATTACATCATTATAAAAATCTGTTCTTCATTATTCTTTCATTCATACTTTAGATCCACTATCCAGCGGCAAAAATCCATGCCATTCCATTTTTTTTCACGGGATCATTTGCGGTCCCCATTGGGGATCATTTGCGGAGCGGGATCATCTGCGATCCATTTTGGGGATCATTTGCGGGCCTGTACAGTACCGGTTCCATAAACATTTGCCCATTTACACGAGGAATATCTTGAAACGGTTCGGATAAACAGTGGCACCGGTCCTCAAGCCTAGGTGGAACGGCAAGGACTGGTTACACGAGGATATTTCCGAGACCGGACATGGTTGAGCCCGTGATAATGTTTAGATCACTGCCATTCGTATGCGTCGCACATGACACTCGTAAAATATAATGGCGATCGACGAGGTAAGGCTGTTGTCTTTTTCCTTTCTTTCAAGAAGCAAATCGGTTAGTTTTACTTTGAAGTTTCATGGAAACAAACAGCTTTAAAGGCTTAGAAAAAAAGACTCGTTAGAAGATAAAATGTGCGTCCTTTTCCTTCGTTTTGGTTTTGTTGCTCTTCCTGTTCACTCGTTTAACGTCCGCCACATTGCGAAAGAGTGGAGCTTAAATACGCATGTCGACAGGAGTAAACAACTGGGGACAAAACAGTGCAGGCTCAGAAAAAGCAATGGAACGGGTACGAAGCTGCTTTTTATCCGAGCGGTGCCATCTTTTTCTGTCGTGTACATGGGCCTTGAGCGCTACATGTACGCCAATGGTGCCGACAGCAGTAATAGCCCACAGTCGATATGCATGCTTCACTTGCCACGTATAAAGGTTCCAATACGAGGCTCGTCGACAAATTTAGTATATTCTTTTCATCGAGACTGAATGGGAGGGCCGGACGTACCGTACAAAATGATCGAGACCAAAAAATTTTCCTCTTCGGCCCGACCTAATTAAAAAAAATCATATTTTCCGGCCCGCTCACGTGAAACACGTACGATTCCCCATCACGTGACTTCTATAAATGGGTTTGAATGGAAAGCGCACGGGGACCGCATAGGTAATATGATAAATGTAATTTGAATTGAAGTAAAAAGATACTCAGATAACAGAATAGCAGCAGAATCTGTCCCGAATCTCACTGGCGTCATGCACCTTTAGGGACGACCTCTATTGAAAAACAATGTTTGCTCTCAAATGTTCTTTATGGATGTCTAAATCTATTGCTGTGTTTGTCATGGATATCTAAATTGGATGCTGTGTTTGTTATGGATATCTAAATCTATTGCTGTGTTTGTCATGGATATCTAAATTGGATGCTGTGTTTGTTATGGATATCTAAATCTATTGCTGTGTTTGTCTCCTGTAAATTGTATACTAGATGTCAGTTGTAGACCAATTTTCCTGTCCATAAAATTTCTCGCCTGCCGCCATCTTGGATCGCAGGGAATTGAAGAGTTTTATGGACAGGAACATCAGCCCATAACTGATATCTAGTGTACAATTTACAAGAACAAAACACAGCAATAGATTGAGGCATCCGTAACGAACATTTGGGAGCAAACATTATTTTTCAAGGAGCTTTTCTTGAAGACTGCACTGGGGGAAAAATTCGACAAGTTACAGTTCTTTTGGACAATTGACTTTAACATTTCTCTCATGTTCTCAAATGCCCATCTTCTTTTATGATAGTATAAAATATGACTAAGGCTTCTTTATTTGTTAAAAAATAGGCGCCAAAATCAATATATAACAGGTTTTAAGCCAATTCAAATAATGTGATTATTGCGTTTAAAAACAATCGGCTGAAACTATTTGTCAGACCATTTGATTATTACCGTTTTCATTGACTGCGACCCTGCAATTTCCAAGACGCGTTTGGAAAATTGCATTCAGCCGACCGTTAATCAAATGTGGAGTCTGCTCTGATACAAAGCTTTCAAACGTATACAGCCTAGACTTAATTAAATCTAGGCAGTATTTGTTTGATCGACGGTCGACTAAATGCAATTTTCCAAGAGACTTGCAACTTTCACAGTCGTACTTCAATGAAAACGGTAATAATAGAAATGTTCCAACACATGTTATGTCATGGTACTGCGCATGTATCGAGTAATCGTTCGGTTGGTGGCTTTAATTGAATACAAACAGTTAAACTTCCCTCCTTCAATGCTTGATTGAAAGGATTTTTAATATCTTTCCAGGAGACTGTTTATATACACTGTTTGTTGGTCATTTTTGCATATTTGTTTTGATTTTAAGCATCCCACATGGCCGAGAGGTTCGTTAGTACATATCAAACATGGTGGAAATAGCTGTTTCGTTTCCGACCCGGAACGCGAAGCCTATTACCGTGACACAGCCCCTTTAGCGAAGACGGAAGAACACAGTTATTACGAACTCTTTACACTTCTGTTCGCTAAGGATCATGGGGAATAGCCATACTTGTAATCCCCACCCCTCCCCCCTCACCTATGGCCTCCTCAAAGGCGAACAGCACTGTCTTTCCCTGCTGCAAGCGGTCATACGCCTGGTTACCCATCCACTTGAATCCCGTCAAGGTTTCCTGTCATAGAATAATGTGATAACGTTCAATGTAACTTCAGATCTACAAGACGCTACAGCAGACCAACAAAACTGAATAGTACACTGGAAAAGAATGCAGCGATCAAACATTGTACTGTCTAAACAAATGGTCAAAGCCCGGGGGGGGGGGGGATTCTTCCTATATTCGGCTGGTAGGGGTGATCGTCGTATTTTTTAGGGTTTGAAATCGGCGATTTAGTATTTTTTAGGGGCTGTCCAAGCGAAATCCATTTTCAGAGCGATTTTTAGACCATGAGGTACATTTTAGGGTGGGAATTTGTTCACGGTTTGGTATTTTTTAGGGTATTTTTCTAGGTTTTCCGACGGTCACCCCTACCCTTTTTACCTTGAAGACCCCACTATAAAGAATCTATTGTGTTTGTATCGTTCTGTTGTTGTATTGTTGGGGTAGCAAGCCAATAACATGGCTGGGGAATCTTTTAATAAAAATAGATATTTACGAAATTTATATTTCTTCTAGCACAACGTTACGCATGAACAACTTTGAATAATATCAAGTGGTGATTTGACAAACTGTGGATCAATTAAGGAAATAGAAATACGGCATGTCTGTAGCCTAACCGTACTGTAACCGCACCGTCCGAAACTCTGTAATGTGATTGGCTCAGAAAGTCTAAAACAATAGGGAAACCATTTCAATGTCACGGCATGTCGTACAGTAACCGTACCGTAAGCCACTGCCGTAACTTGCCCACTCATACGAAATCTGCTCTGTATTAAAGTATAAGTACTTACATCAAACATGAATCCTTCCACTTTAGCCATGGAGCTGAGCATCTTTGATGATACCGTGCTGGCCACCATGTAAACGTTATCTCCTATTGGTAGATAAACAGCAACAAAAACATCACACTTCATCCTCAACAACAGCCACTATGGACAGCGAAATGCGATAAAGTTTGAGATTTCACTCCATTATAGCATTACTCCATAATCAGATTATTGTTATTTATCATATGACGCTTGCCTCTAGCAAGATATGCTAATGTGTCCGAGACTCATTCCACACACACTCCTTTCATATATATTACATACATGTATATCTGCACTTCTCCAACTCATTAATAATTCATGAGCTTTTTAGTCAATCAGAGGACTGCATTTGGTCAGGTGGATGAGTTTGTAATGAAACACCAGTTGAAAATCACTAGTGTTTCAACTGATTTTCATCCCTAGTGATGAAACTGTTCTTAATCATCATATTCATGAACCACTAACTACTTACATACTGATAAACTACAAGTAAGGAGTGACGAAGTAAAGAAACGACATAGGAAAAAAGTGTGCCTCCACTGGAGTTCGAACCTCGACCCTTCCAACTGCTTGTACGAACTCTTCACTACTACACTACTCTACTGGTACGCTAGTTGGAATCACTGCTAGCAAAAAAAAAGAATAATAAGCCATCTAATTGGATAATTATATACAACAATCCGAACGGTAAACAATACTAATGATGTTTGAAAAGAAGCGTATGTGCATTTTCGGTTTAGCCATTTGCATGAGAAGTCATTTCAAACACTCACTGTTCGTGTTTCATCAGGGGATCCAAATATTTCGAAAACAATAAAACCGTCGAGGCTACCGCCGCCTCTCGGGTTTCAATTGTTTTCTCAATATTTGGATCCCTTGATGAAACACTACAATTCGTGTTTGAAATAGTAACCTTCAGAGCATGCGTGAGAAACAACAAACTCAACTCACATATGACGTCCGTCTGGGAGTCGAACCCAGGCCACAGTGGTGAGAGACGAGCGGTTTTACTTGTTGTGCCACCCAACTTCCCTGCGACAGAGGAGCGATAAATGAATCCATTTTCTTCAACCTGTTTGAATTCGGTGTGGCAGATGCTGTTGCATTACTGCAGCTCTTCTTATGTGCCTAACTAATTATATCTTCATTACTAATTGATCTGATCGCTCAATCGGTTCAGCGAATTAAGTTCACCGTCTGAATCGACAGTCGCTCCAACGTCGAACTTAAATGTATCAACGATGGGTGACTAGTTCCTGTAAAAACTAGTTAAATGTATTAAGATTGGTACGAGTGGAGATGAGTCAGACACGGGCCTTGGGGATCACTTCATAGTGAGTTTATTTCGTAAGACTTGCAGTGTTGGTCTGGCAAGGAATCGCATCCTATGACTAAAGCCAGTGGTTCACACTTGCAAAATAGCATAAGCATATTTAAGCAACATACGCAATGCCGTATTTATCATTAGCAGTGGTTTCTTAGCAGTACTTGTTCTATTCACAGGTGTAAGATAAGAACAAGGTACCACTAATGATCAATGCATTACTGCGTCTGCGTAAGTTGCTTGTGCTTATGTTTATGTCCCTAGTGAAAATCAAACTTAATGCTCTCCCTTGAAATGAACAAAAAGGTAGTTTTGTATTTTTATCCATTTGTAATTTGTACTAAATGTAAAATAAAGAAATATAATCTAGCAATCTGTCATTCCATTTCTTACTTTTTCATTTTTTTTTACTGGAAGTAAAACGAAGTGACAACGATCATCAGATTTATACCCCCTGGCTTCTTAAGATGATAATTTGTCTTCCCAGAACTTTAAACGAAATGCACCAAGAGGTCACTCAATGATGGAACAAGTTGAATCTTGTTCCCTGAGAATTTATGTAGTCACGATTCAAAGTAAGTTGTTCAACCATAATTATGTAGTGGTCTCGGAACACAACTGAAGGGTTGCATGCAAGAACAGTGTAATTGACTTTTGATCAAGTCCCAATTCTCCTTTAGAAAACAAAGAATGTAAAGGAGAATTTATAATGTGTAGCCACTTATTACTGTTCTTTGTGAGGACCCCTTCAATAAACTGTGCAAAAACAAATAGGACAGCAATGCATGCAAAATACACTAATGCATTGCTTTTTCATTGAGCTTTTGGGGCTTCTGTTGACTCACCTTCCATTGAGTCACTGTATTATGTACACCTATCATATGTCTATTGTGGCTAATTAAAAATGCACAACTCACCAGGGTACAAGTCGGGGTGGTCCTTTTTATGACAGAAGAATGCCCACCATCCAAATAACGCTCCTGTCTCATTGCCTGTTAGCACTTTCCATCTACCACTACAGTTGAAACATTGAATAACAAGAGATCAGTGCTACATTGTAGGCAATACTGTCCCTCTTGGTGGATTTGATTTGTACTGCATCTGGAATATTTAACAACTATTCCCGAAGTGGAGGTGACTTATGTTTCATGGTAATATCCACTGCTAGTTACCAAACACTGAGGGGAATAATAATAATTATTCCTATTGTTTTAGTGTATACCACAGTTTCAGTTTTCAGTTCAGTTTTTTATTGTTTCACACAGTCTGTTACTTTATAATATAAAAAAAAGCAAAAAGGATTTGATTTATAACTATAGAAAAGCTTCAGAATATGTGTACAGTGACCAAAGTAGCATATGCTTTCGAGTTGGTCACTGTCTATGTTGAATTTAAATGGTGACGGAGTCAATGAATGATTTAGGGAACATAGTATGCTATTTACAATAGTTTTAATAAAATGACTAAGGTTGTTTTCAGAAAATAAGAAATAAATGTATAAAGAAAGAAAGAGGGTAGACAGATAATGTACGTATGGCATGCAGGACTATCTATATATTTACAGGGAACTCATGTTGGTATAACAATGTTAGTATAAGTAATGATTAATTACTTATTTAGATAACTATGTAAATATTGTTAATATGTTGATGTATCAGTGCACAGAAAAGAATATATACATGTACATGTATATATATATATATATGTTGCAGGTCAAAAAAAACTTCAGGTTAAATTTGTCCAAACTAGTTTATTTTTTCAACCTAGGTTATTTTTGTTAGATATCAATCATTTTAAAAAGGGATCCTTTCTGTTTGGGGAGTCATAAAAAAATGGTGTTTAGTTTTTTTTAGGGGAACATTCTAAAAAGAATTGAGCAAGTTTCCGTATTCTACCTCCCCTCCCTTCCCTTTTCTTGTCCCACTATCTTCCTTCTACCCCACCCTGAACCGCCTTACCACCATTACATCAATTAATATTACACATCATTATTACTTACTTTGTTTCATCCCAGACGAGACTCGAACCCTGAACCATCGGTTTGGAAGACCAGAACTTTACCACAGAAACATTTGATGACTTGGTAGTCATTTAAATCACTAATATAACTACGACGTCAGGTCTTATGCAAATTATGTATTCACGCATGTGCACTGCTAACGAAATCGGACTTTGAAAAATACAACACGGCCGATAACACAGACGAAAATACAGACGAAGTGTTCTTTTATGAAAACTCAAGGGAAGTAAGAAAGCTAAATTCAGAAACATATATTGTTTGTAGATGATCAGGTTTACCTTACGGCTCCACTCGTACTTCGAAACAAACTGTGAACTGAACCGACTTTTACAGAGTAATCACTGAGCTAAATAATATGAAAGCGAATCAATGCTAACATTGACTGGAAAAAGACTTTTACGAAAGAGCTAAACAGTATCTTAAAGTAACAAGTTAAGAGGATCTTGGACAAAACCTTGTACTCGTTAGACTCAGCTTTCCAAATAGAATAACACACTGTGACTAGAACAAAATGGAAGTATGCATTTCAAATAACGAACTTCTAACTCCTGACAATAAAGAGACAGTTTGTAAAATAATTATATGTAGTTTATAGCGCTAATTTGCGACTTAAGACATCACAGGTAAACAGTAATTAATAAGGGAAGAGAAATTCTACTGTGATTGAACCCATAATAAGAAATAAACTACATGTAGGTTGAATCAAAATAAACGAGGTTAAAAAATAACCTAGGTTGAAAAAAATAAACTAGGTTGAAAAAAATTACCTACATGTAGGTTGAACCAATTCAAAATAAACTTGTCTTTTTTTTTAACAGTTTGTAAATTATATGTATTGTAGTTTATAGCTTATTTAATAGTCCTGTGAACTAATACAAACCCTACCCCTACATTTAAAAACACCTTAACCGTCCACAACGGGTGCTCACTTATTTAGGGTGTTTAAAGTTAGTCACTAATTTAGGGTGTTTAGAGCTAGTCACTAGTTTTTTTTTCCGGCTAAGTCACTAAACAACAGATAAATATAATGCCTCTTTAATGGTCCTCTGAACTAATACAAACCCTACCCATAGATTTAAAAATACCCTAACCGTCAACAACTGGTGCTCGCTTATTTAGGTTGTATAGAGCTAGTCACCAATTTTGTTTTGTTTTTATGGCTATTAGTCACAAAACAATAGACAAATATAATGCTTATTTAATGATCCTGTGAACTAATACAAACCCTACCCATAGATTTAAAAACACCCTAACCGTCAACAAATGGTGCTCACTTATTTAGGGTGTTTAGAGCTAGTCCCTAATTTTATTTTGTTTTTTTTAAAGGCTTATAAGTCAGTAAACAACATACATGTATATTAAATATAATGCTACCCTACATTTAAAAAAACCTAAAAAAATCTGTTTGGGAAAAAATAACCTACATGTAGGTGTACACAAAATAACCTAGGTTGAAAAAATAACCTAGTTTGGACAAAAATAAACTAGGTTGAACCAAAATAACCTAGTTTTGACAAAAATAAACTAGGTTGAAAAAATTAACTAGTTTTGACAAAAATAAACTACATGTAGGTTGAAAAAAATAAACTACATGTAGTTTGGACAAATTTAACCTGAAGTTTTTTCAAACTACAACATATATATACATACATACATACATGTATATCTGTATATTTTGGCTGGTAAGTATCTATTTAGGAATTAAATTTATATTGAAATTAATTTATTTTTGAGTATCCAGGAGATAGTTTGTGTATTGCTTTTTGAATGCAAGATATGGAGGGCTTTTCTTAAGTTTGAACGGAATAGATTCCCAAAGTTTTGGTGCAGAGGAATTAAATGTAGTTATTCCATAGTTGGTTTGCATTTTAGGCCTGTAGAAATTACAGGCCAATTACAAGCCAAATAGCCAGTCTCGAATACTGTGAATATAGTGCAGGATATTTCCAGCTAGAGTAGCCAATCAGAGGGTGCAAAAAGCATTCATGACTTGTGTTGTGGTTAATCTACATTGTACATGTACTAACACCAATCATAGATGATTTTTGGAGGGGAGGGGGATGAATCTTGGGGTGGGGGGTGCTGGTAGAACTATTCTAAACAGACAATATTGTTATCTACCATGATGTTATCTTCCATGTTATCGACTCACTCTGGTTGTCTCTCAGCCACTGCTGTCCTGTCTGAGTCAGGGTCATTAGCAATAATGACGGTGCTTCCATTGGTATTAGCTGTCTTAATTGCCAAGTCCTGGGGAATAAATAAACAGAAACCCGACTTAGAATGTTGTAAAATACCATATTAAAGGAGTAAGTAACCGTGTAACACATTCATAAAGGGCATGGTTTGAAGTTGAAAAAGGTTTGGCTCACCAGTGCACTCTTGCCTTCCTCTGGGTTGGGATATCTAACGGTTGGGAAGTCTGGGTTAGGCTCCATCTACAAACGAACCATGCAGTATTATAATCACACACATATATTGTCATGACAAAAAAAAACGACTACAAATGGCATTCAGTCGGAACAACATTCATTTCAAACCCAGTCAGTTTAGGAAACTCATATTTCATCATGCTTGATGGCACTTAAAACTGACAACAGCAATATTTTGTTACTGATTGCATTCGTTATATTGGTTAAAGTGGATCAATTTATATACTGGTTATTAGGAGAAAGTGAGGGAACTCTTTAACTCAAAATGCTGTTATGTGTGTATATAGTAACTGGTACAAGGTGGAATGTTCAGTAACTAAGGGTATTTAACATGATGTATTATACACTGGACATGTACACTGGGAGGGTAGACCATTGCAGCAGCTGAACATGTTCCATTATACCACTGAACTGCAAGTGAATATTTTCTATGTACATTGTTGCAACAGACCTGTTCTGGGACTGAAATAAAAGGTGGTAGGTTGAATGCTTCAAATGCCATAACAGCAAACCTCTGGCCAACACCATGCATAGGGGTAAAGGTGAATTTGATCTTACTCTGGCTATTTAAATCACTGCAAGATATCAAGCAAAAAATTGACAATAAATATTATAACAATAATATAAACTAACTGAGATTTTGAGACGCCGATACCGAATTGTATTGCCGGCCAGTTGGGAGAAAATATATTCCGTAGAATATATTTTCTTCCAACGCCGGCAATATAATTCGGTTGTATTGTATTGCCGGCCAGTTGTATTGCCGGCCAGTTGTATTGCCGGCCAATTGTATTGCCGGCCAGTTGGGAGAAAATATATTCCGTAGAATATATTTTCTTCCAACGCCGGCAATATAATTCGGTATCGGCGTCTCAAAATCGCAATTAGTTTTGTATCACGATTCAACAATTAAGTCGTGAATTGTTAAAAGAAAGAAGAGAATGAAGCACCAAACTTATGCTGATCGTAATTTCAATTCTCAAAAGCACCTTAGTATATCTATGGCAACGGTTTCACGGCTTGAGTGGCAAAAACGTTCGCAACGTGTTTTGAAATCTCTTCAAAAATTGTGAAAATTGTACTTTTAGCGGATAAGAGTGTTAGATTTCCGACGGAAACTACAATGCCAACCTTACCTTTAGGATTGAATAATTCGTATCTTGTAATTTACAGTGTTTTGAAGGTGAAATTGTAGAAATCTTGCTGTGAACAAATGACTTTTGAACTTGACCTGGAACCCATGTAACTGCAAGGGCTCACGCAAGGGCCAATCAGAGGCTGGTATTCTGAGACGCCAATACCATGTTATATTGGCGTCTCAAAAGTAAACAAAATGATCAGTGAATCGTGATACTCCACAATAGTCCAGTTTCGTATTCGAAAATCATCGCTGAATGCAATCACTACAGACTACAGACGCATGTACGCAGTGTTAGCCTCATTCTAAAGTGAAACATTCATAAAATACCAGCGAGAACGTGCAAAACGCGAAACTACAACAATACAGAGTTGTGAATAGCCCACTTTCTTGCTGGCATTTATGAATGGTTAACTTCAGAATGAGGTTAACCCTGCATACATGCGTCTGTAGTCATTGCATTCAGCGGTAATTTTCGAATACGAAACTGGACTATTCAACATGAAAAAACAAAGAATGATTACTTTCAAGGTAACATTTTTTTACCTTAACACAAAGTCAAAGAGTACAGTAGTTGTGTTTACATGTACATGTATTTTTGATAATGTACACTGAATGTCTTAAATGACACATGTACATGTATACAACAATAGACTGTTACACATACACTGTACGGTAAAAGGAGCTCCAAACTAGTCTGGCTGCTCTATTTTCATTCAACACTTTCCAATTTCAAGGGTATCCAAACACTTCACAGTGCCTGCTGCATGTTTACCATTCCTTGTAATTTTGTCTCATCTTAAATAATTGTTTTGATTTTGATAAACTACACTGTACCTTCAAGATTCTTTACTATATAAATAAAACGTTTCTGTGTTCATATAATTGCAACACAGAAACTGCTTTATTTTTTTATGAAAGAAAGTACAACTTCAATAAAGTTTAAGAAATCCCAACTCACTTCTTCAAAATCATGCCATTGTCTATATAGTTAAGGGACAGGAACTTTGAAGCTATTGTTCTGGAATAAGGACAGGACTACAGGGTTCTAATGTTGAATCACCATCTTTTTTTGGGTGGGTGGGGGAGAACTTGTGGCAAGTCTTAAATAAAGCTGCATCGAATGTAACTTAATTACATGTATATCTACGGTTAAAGTGCCACTACGATCAAATTTTGACATATCAATGTTTTTGCATATTCATAAAGTAGAGTTGATATAATATTATTACCAGTTCAAATTGTTTTTCGATACAACGACAGGAAGTATAATTTTTTTAGCTAAGCACATTGAATCTAAACGGCCGCCATTACTGGAGGCCGTTCCCTTTGTTCAGCTTTAAACAAAGGTTTATTCAGTGGAAGTGATGTCATACACTTTAAACGCTCGCCTGCAGAACACAATGCCTGGAGGCATAATATTTTAACTTAAATTTTGCATATTTCGAATCTAGTATACCGTATTTTATCACGTATAAGCCGCACCTTTTTTTGACTTTCAGATTTCGAAAGTAACAAAAAATTGTCACAAAGTTGGGGGTGCGGCTTATATGCGAGTGTTTTCAGAAAACTTTTTTTGCAATGACCATAAACAAAGCCATATGAACAATAGAAATGGCACATTCAATTCACAGAACACTAGATTTCTACTCAAACTCCACTCCTTCGCTTTCCAAAGAAAACATATAGCTGTCCAGTTGCCTGCCATCTTCTCTGCTACCTCGAATGGTTCCTAGAGGGGCTGAATGGGGTTAACTGATAACTGAGAAATGGGCCAAAAATATTGCTGTTAACTGAGAATTTTGCCTTTTTTTAGCTGTTAGCTGATATTTGTGAGATAGCTGTTACCTGATATTTCATTATTTACTCGGGCTGCCTGTGGCAGCACCGAGTCTTAAAATGCAAGTCGTTATTTTTTATTTTATTTTTTTATTTCATGTCAGACGGCTTCTGCGCATGCGTTAAAGGTCAAATTCAAACCAATCAGATCGCACTGTGCTGGTCACGTAACACTCGCCAGGTTAATTTATTTACATAATTTAATACAGTAAATCAAAATAGTGGATCCGCGAGCAAATCTCTCTCAAATTTGGAGTCCCATCTCTCAAATGTAAGCAGTTTAATGTTTTATTTAACTTCACTCGTGCGAAAGCCTTCCAACAGGCTCAGGATATTGCAACTGGCACTCTTGTCGGAGCCGAAGGACCGCGTTTTTTACCCAGATGGCCTGTGATTTTATATAGATGTACGACACGACGCCAGACCTGAAGGACTCAAAGATCCACACATATCGAATTGGAATTTAGCGTTTTCCTTTCTGCTGAAACCAAGGCTTCTTCGATAGAAAGGGCATATACATGTATGTTGTGTTTTTCTAGGAGGACAAAATATTTCTCGTTTAAGCTTCTCTTTCGCCACCGCTTTGTTATTGGAATCTCTGTGGATTGGTATACTCAAATATACTGCACAATACCATACAACTGAATAAGAAGTCTTTAACAAAGCCGAACTCAAACTCAAGAGCAAAGCTGAGAGTGAATGTGAAACTGAACAGTGTCTTGTCAGGTCATGAATTAAGGTACGGTGAGGTTGAAATCATTGCGTGTTTATATAGATATGCATTTCTTTGTCGATTTGTTGACCTTGTGGCACTGATAGATTTTGCCATCGGACGGTATTCTTGTTTGAGGTACATTTCGTAGGTTTTATGCCTCTCGGTCATAATACATACCAGCTCAAACACCGTGATCTGTAGGCCAACATGCACTAAAATAATTTTGAGCGTGTTTTTGGCTGTCAGAAATACCCCGGAGAACAGAATAATTTATGATGAGCAAAGCAATATCAACTTAAACAAGAATCCTCTCACGGCCGAGGTTTTGGTTCGAGAAATTAAAGGCTTCCAACAGTTCCCTTTATAGTTCTGGGCCGGGTTGTTCAAAGCCCGATTAGTGTTAATCCTGGATTAACTCTGCACAAAACCTATTGGTTGTCATGGAAATTAACCCTGGATTAGCACTAATCGGGCTTTGAACAACCCGGCCCTGTAATATAATGAGCAGATCAGTTTTGGGAATGAGGGTATATAACCAACAGGCATTTCAGTTAATAAATACCTGATATGGACGCGAGCTGCGATAAAGAGCCGCAGGGTAGAATGAACAGTAGAGAAATATATCATTTGATAGCTCCATCATAGGTGGACAGGAATACGACTTATAATATGGGACAAATATAAACATATATTTGAGACACTCATGTAAGCGTGCGGTACATGAACAAGTAGAGGTCAACTTCTTTAATTTGCATACACGAGAAATATATATACTAGGGGAGCAGAGAATGCATGTCACCGTGCTACCGGCCACTCCTAAAGACTGCTAAATTCAGCAAATAATTCTTCCCTTCGGTTATTACTAAAAGGATCTCAACTGAAAGTGTATTTCATCTTCAATCTCATGTGGCCCGAGTGAAAGCCCAGATGGGCTCTTGTTTTTATTAAAATGACGTAACGTCACATGCTATTATTGGCTTTTCGGATGGTTTTCGACAGATTTTCCTGCCTTGGTTCGCAATTTTCAATTTTTATGCGAGCATTCTACTAAATTATGTACATTTTCCTTCACATAAAATAGGATGTTATCGTTAAAAGTTATGTTGTTCAAATGAATAGACAAAATGTAGTGTTTGATGTTGAATTAGCGGTTATTATTCATTTCATACCAGCAAATATGTATTCAAATCAGGTTAGGGTAGTCTTTTTATATAACTTAACTGATAACAGCAAAATTTAACTGATAACTGATAAATAGCTAAAAATTTAGCTGTTAACTGATATTGGTACCCCCCCATTCAGCTCCTCTTCCTAGTCTTGTTAAAGGCCTTACTTGGTCTTGGAAGCCTTCAAATTTTCAAATAAAGTATTATTCTCATCGAGTTCATATTCAACTTCGGAGCTCGATCACGCTCGATCGGACGTTTGAGAAAACTCTCGCCCCAGGCCTCCTTGAAAATCCAAGATGGCGACCACGGACTCAGACACGTGCTCATATAGTTTCGCCAGAAAATCTTACTTTCTTGTGTGCTTAAAGGAATGAAGTTCCTTAAATATGTTGTTGGTTAATGGGGGAACAACAGCAGAAGAATTCAGAAGTGATTTAAAGACAGCAGGTTAAAATATACACAAGAAGGGACAAGGAAAGTTGTAACCAATTCGTTGTTGTGATACGACGATCTCTTATGAAGAAGTTTTGCTTCAATTACGGGCATTATTTTATGAACTCGAAAACAAGACTACTCTTACTGCATTTTGTGGTGCAGCTTATACACAAAGTTTTTCCTTAAACCTTTTGGGGAAAACAAGCTTCTGTTTATCAGGCTGAAGTTAGGGGTGCGGCTTATATGTGAGGTGCAGCTTGTATGTGATAAAATACGGTAAGTTGATATTTATATGTCTCATTTGACATATAATTATGTAATTAGTGTAATGATATTTAGATTTAGAGGGCTACAAGTTTATTAATGTAATTAACACTATTACGTACTACCCTCAGAAAATAAAGCCGTTATTATTATTATTATTATTATTATATTACATATTTCTACTAAAAACATATCCACGTACATAAGAAGAAAGTTATATTTATCTTTGCGAGGTTGGCTACTTTTTTATGCACACTATTTCGCGCCACGAAGTTTTTGTGTTAAGTGTATGACATCACTTCTGCTGAATACTGAGAACGGCTTCCAGTAATGGCGGACAGGATTTTACTGGTAAACTCTCCGAAAATTTTGTGGTTTTAAACATGCCCATTTGGGAATATTTTTTACTATTTCGGATATTTCTAATACTGATTGACCTTAATTGACACTGAAAAAGTGGCAAATCGAAATAGTAAATTTTCGTCGTTAAGTGGCACTTTAAACTTTGAAACTGGAGACACGCCCAAAATCTTACAGATAATAATGAAAAGTATCAAGTGAACCTATAAAAAATATACTTCAATGTACAATACTTCTTTCCATAGTATTTGTTTAATGTTTTTTTAAAACTCAGGTGGTTTTTAAGGTTCAAATTGTCAACAAAACTGTAGCTTTATAGTAACCAGGTGTTTAACAAGAGAAAACTGCACACTACAGCTTAGAAACTCTTAATTTCTTGATGTTCTCCTAGATAAGCTGTACTCCTGATTTCTGGTTAAAGGTGTGCCTTATTTAAGAGTTTTTATTAATTGGAACTAACCTGCAAGCATAGCCTTCTTCAACTCCATGAAAAGCGAGAAGAAAAGAAGGCTCTGCATCATTTGTGTTGTTTTCGTATCGAGCATGCGCCAATGGTTTTATCTTGTAGCAGACTTACTCTGTCACTCATTCGTGTCACCTTTGTCAGCCATTGTTGCAGTGGGCCCAGATTTGGCATCAGTTTAAACCAAAAATTTAGCCACGTGCTGATAAAGCCCAGAATCTTTGGCAAAAATAACACAAAAGCTGCAGAGATTTCTCTTCTTCTTGCTTTTCGTGGAGTCAAAGAAGGCTCTGCTCTCTGATATGAAATTCTCTTGTAAATTGGAACATGTACATCGCCAATACCTGTAATGGGAGTACTTTTTCAGGTCTTCACAATATGCCACACATATCTCCTTCAAAGGGTCCTTTCTTAGTGAACTTGTTTGTGGGAGCGTCAGGTCCCAAGACTGTTCCCATGGCACACTGTTTTCATGAATACATTCAGAAATTCCTTTGTCGTGTGGGGGCTTGATCTGTGATAAAAATATAAATAATACGTGTACACGATTCTATACATTTGTGAATGAAGAAGCATATATAAATGTTTGGCTCAGCCATTCGCATGAGAAGACATTTCAAACACTCATTGTTTGTCTTTCATCAGGGGATTCCAAATAAACATCTCAATGATAACGGACTCCAATTCGTGTTTGAAATATTTCTTCAACATTTGTTTCACATGTTGGCAACAAATGTTGAACCACGTACATGTATATCATCAGTTTAAATAGTACATGTAGATATCAAATGGGTTGCATCAGGCAAAAAGGGCCCAGACAACATCCAAGTTAAATAATTCCTACAACAATGTTCCTAATAACAGGTTGAAGACTGTATTGTATTCTTGACGAGAAGCGCTACATTTCATTCCTAACAATAAATGTCAGTTTCACGAAATTGACAACAAAAATCAAGGGCCTGATTACAAATATGACAAAAAAAATAGGAATCCTATCAGAAGGGATGATTTTGATGTATGACATTCATTTATACCTACTGGCATTAAAGAGTAAAAAATAAATATGATGAACAAGATGATCACTTTTTGGCCAAATTTTTTTTTCTGCAGTCATTCTACTCCCGTAGCTCATGATATGATTTTAGCAATAGTCAGGAGTTTCAATAGAAGGCGGCTACTGGCGATAAACCGCCGGTTACTTTGCTTCTTACCGCCAGCTACTTCACACGATCGTTGTTTTTTTGTTAAGTGTTGAGTAAAGTTTACTAGGTAAACCACTGCCTCTTAACGTCAGGACCGCCGGTTGCCTAAAAAGTTATTGAAACCCCTGAATAATAGTACAAGTTACACCTTGAAACAATCGTCCGATGATAAGGAATCATTTGCGCCTGCTAAAATTGTGATCACACCCTCGTGTAAAAATATTGTAAATTTCATCTTCGATTTCACTGGTCAATTTCATGAGATCAACACTACTTGTTAGTAGCACAATGTGGTGCTCGTGATGCATATTGCAATCGCACCACAAGTATGAAAAACATGGTACAATTTCAAAATACATTTACATATTATACATTTACATATTTTTGCCTGACGCGGCCCAAATATCAATTGCTATCTGTAACCAACATCATTCCCAGGATCTTGGCCATGCTAATGGCTGAGGTGTCTGATTTCCTCACGCTAGGCTGAGTGATGCAGTGAGTTTGTTGAGCAACAAAACTCACCCATCCCAATAACTTGTTTCTGCACACGTGTGCTTCCACAAAATGAGAACAGTGCTTTCATAAGGGTAAAAGCCACACGTTAAAAAAAGACCTTACCTGTGCTCCATTATCAAAATAAACCTGAAAATAAAATCAGAGAGGATCGAAGTAAGAAAAATTGTGCTACTATTTTTGAAAGAGGTTATAATAATAACATTTAATTTGAAGATTAGTACAGGTAATCATACGGTTACAAGTTCAATTTGGTAATAATTTGCACGAGTATGCTTTTCAAATATCTCAGCGGGCGAACACAATTTGAGATATTTGAAAAATATACGAGTGAGAATTGATCCCAAATTGAACGAGAAAACATATGATTACTTATTAATCATATACATTAAAAAAATTAAACAATTTTAATCTTGCTGGTAATTACACTTTTGTACTGAATTTGAACTGCACTGCTCTTAGCCAATCAGAATTGAGATTTTTTTAAATGTATATGATTATAACGATAATTTATAATATACTGTACATGCAATTTTCCAGAATTATAGTTTGTCTACATAATCAGTATTATTATAACTAATATAACAATAATTATTGTAACTACAAGTGCCAGTAGGCAGCAATTTTTGCCAGTCAAGGAAGACCCAATCACTGGCCTCAGACTAATTGTGCACATTAATTAGAGCTGTATTTTCTTAGCTACATGTAGAACCCTGTACTGTACCTACATGTACAACCCTATACTGTACACACATGTACAACCCTGTACACTGTATACACATGTACAACCCTGTACTGTACACCCATGTACAGCCCTGTATTGTATACACATGTACAACCCTGTATGTATACACATGTACAGCCCTGTACTGTATACACATGTACAACCCTGTACTGTACCTACATGTACAACCCTATACTGTACACACATGTACAACCCTGTACACTGTATACACATGTACAACCCTGTACTGTACACCCATGTACAGCCCTGTATTGTATACACATGTACAACCCTGTACTGTACACCCATGTACAACCATGTACTGTATACACATGTACAACCCTGTACTGTACCTACATGTACAACCCTATACTGTACACACATGTACAACCCTGTACACTGTATACACATGTACAACCCTGTACTGTACACCCATGTACAGCCCTGTATTGTATACACATGTACAACCCTGTACTGTACACCCATGTACAGCCCTGTATTGTATACACATGTACAACCCTGTATGTATACACATGTACAGCCCTGTACTGTATACACATGCACAACTCTGTACTGTATACACATGTACAACCCTCTACTGTACACACATGTACAACCCTGTACACTGTATACACATGTACAACCCTGTACTGTACACCCATGTACAGCCCTGTATTGTATACACATGTACAACCCTGTATGTATACACATGTACAGCCCTGTACTGTATACACATGCACAACTCTGTACTGTATACACATGTACAACCCTCTACTGTACACACATGTACAACCCTATACTGTACACACATGTACAACCCTGTACTGTACACCCATGTACAGCCCTGTATTGTATACACATGTACAACCCTGTATGTATACACATGTACAGCCCTGTACTGTATACACATGCACAACTCTGTACTGTATACACATGTACAACCCTCTACTGTACACACATGTACAACCCTATACTGTACACACATGTACAACCCTGTACTGTACACCCATGTACAGCCCTGTATTGTATACACATGTACAACCCTGTATGTATACACATGTACAGCCCTGTACTGTATACACATGCACAACTCTGTACTGTATACACATGTACAACCCTCTACTGTACACACATGCACAACCCTGTACACTGTATACACATGTACAACCCTGTACTGTACACCCATGTACAGCCCTGTATTGTATACACATGTACAACCCTGTATGTATACACATGTACAGCCCTGTACTGTATACACATGCACAACTCTGTACTGTATACACATGTACAACCCTCTACTGTATACACATGTACAATCCTGTACTGTATACACATGTAGAACCCTGTACTGTACACACATGTACAGCCCTGTACTGTATACACATGTACAGCCCTGTACTGTACACACATGTACAACCCTGTACTGTATACACATGTACAGCTCTGTACTGTACACACATGTACAACCCTCTACTGTATACACATGTACAGCCCTGTACTGTACACACATGTACAGCCCTGTACTGTACACACATGTACAACCCTCTACTGTATACACATGTACACTCCTCTACTGTATACACATGTACAACCCTGTACTGTATACACATGTACAGCCCTGTACTGTACACACATGTACAGCCCTGTACTGTATACACATGTACAGCCCTGTACTGTATACACATGTACAACACTGTACAACACTGTACACATATGTACAGCCCTCTACTGTATAAACATGTACAACCCTGTACAACTCTGTACTGTACACACATGTACAACCCTCTACTGTATACACATGTACACTCCTCTACTGTATACACATGTACAATCCTGTGTACAACACATGTGGATGTGGGTATGCAATAAAAGCCCAGCACATCTTCTTTTACAGAAGAGTGGAATTACTAAAACTACTTAGACAATGAGAACCAAACACATTGCAAAATGAAAATAAAGCAATTCCAAAATATAAATCCTTAGGCTGGCACATCCATGAGATTTTCTTCATTCAAAACACTTCGACTTCAGAACCAGTCCATGAAATTTTCCTTTTAATGCATCGAAGCTCAAGTAAGTTGAAATGCTACTGTCTTCTACTCAACACTGACATTGACTCAAATAACCGTAACTTGAAATGCTTTGTTTTCATTCTGCAATGTAATTGTTTCCCATTTATTGTCTAAGTTGTCCTGGTTTCAGTAGTCACACTTGACTTGTTCTCACCTTATAACCATTGTCGTCCTTGGGATTATGGGATGCTGTTACCATGACACCACAAACAGCCTTGTAGAATTTGATGCTGTAAGGCTATGGAATCACAGAATGGAATGAATGAGGTTAAGGTTACCGTATACATTCAGGGTACATGTACATTTAAAAGTTGTTGTATACTGAATAGAATAAGGGCTGTGTACATGAGCAATCTAAATTGTCTGTACTAATTTGTTAGGTGTTGCTGTGGTAACATAAGCTGGAAAAACCTACATTCACATTAGTGAAGTTCACATATTTGAATTAATTGTATATGCAAATATAATGTATGCATCTGAAACTTTGCACAATAGCATAATTATATAGAATAACATAATTATATAGAATAACATGGTCTTCAAAAGCGTGTGGGAATTTTAATGCCTTCCACTGATGTTCACCTACTGGGAATGTAGACTAGGGAATCTAAAACTTCCTTATGAAGTAGTCTTAACACATTAGATTACCAAACACAGTAAATGATGACAATATGAATTTGCATGTCACTCTTTTTTCACAGAGGGCTTGATTTTTTCCAGCTTTTCAGAATTTTCTTTCCTCTACCAAAACGGTAATAATGCCAACCTTTTCGTAGTTTTGAATATTTGTTTTTTTTATTAGCAAATATCATACTGTATACATGGAACGAGCACCAAAACATTTTTGCATCTATAATTGTCTTACAACAGTACAGTACAGTACAGCCGTTAAATAATTCACCTGCAAGAACTTCTTTTTTCATCCTGTCACAAGCTATCATATTCTTTTGTTAAGCTTGTACTTGAAATCTCTAACCTAATGCAAGAACTTCAGACCTGCAAGAAGTTCATTTCTGCAAGAAGTTCAACCGGCCACAAAAAGGTCAAAAAAGTCTGCAAGAACAGTACGTACTTGTACTGTACTTAAACCAAGCTTTTTCTAGACTTTGTTGCAAATGACCTTTGGCACGAGATCCCTCACCATCTGAAAGACCTCAGTACATTTTCCTTTACCAAAGAAATAAAACATTATTTACTGTCAGAACAATGCCCAAAGAAACTTGAAAAATCTAAATGTTCTTCATTTTTTAAAGTAATTAGTTACCTTTCCACTAAACATTATTCAGTTTCCTCTTCCTTTCTGCTTCTTTTATTAAAAAAACCTCAAACTTTAGATAGCTACTAGGGGCTAAACCTCATGGTTCCCTTAGCCTCTAGGCTCAAACGAATACTCTATTTTTCTTTGTCTTCTCCTTTAGTAACTTATAATGTATATCATATCATTCTAGTAATTTATAGTGCGAGCCAATAAAAGATTGTTGTTGTTGTTGTTGCTATCTTGTACTCACCACAAAAGGCGTTGGTGTTAGTTCAGAGAAGAGATAAACGTGTATACCCCGTATCAAAAATGCTGCTGCAGCACGATGGGCAAATCTGAAATAACAGAAATAGGGGCAACATCACAACTCAGTACAGTTGGTATAATTTTACAAAATTATTGTTACACGATAATAACAATAGCTGTTATTACAGTGGCGTCTACGAATAGCAGTTTCAGCGGTATTGACCCGAACGTATTAATTCGATGTAATGATAATTAGATAATTATAATATTAGTAGTAAAATAAATGTGGATAAAGTACAGTATGTACTAAACAAAATCATTATTGCTGCCAAGTATCAGAGATTATGCTGTACTGATACAAAATGTTTTTCCAGTACAGAAGCACATGACAAAACTAGCAGCCCCAGATTTTGTTCTGGTATAGTTTGATTTTTTATCAAGTACATGTAAATCCAGTCTAGTAAAATCTCTAAAGTATACAGTAATGCACATGTATTAGTAAGGAAGTGGCAACCTACTCTGGGCATACTATTTTGAAGAAGAGGATGTGTGTTGTTGGCAAAAATGACAGTCTATGAATGCCTATTTTTTTTAATGGAAGCTATTCTTTGTTGATTTTCACTTACAGAGTTTACTCATAGTTAATAAAGTGGAATGGTTAGGAAACCTGGCAAACTTCAAAGGGGCTAACAAAGGCACTGTGATTTAGGTTGGAAGGGGGTAAGACAAAAGATTGTGCATGGTCATAGCTCATTAGTGTCCCTGAACCCACACGTTTCTATTGGCTGATTGATTAACATATTCCAATATCTATTGTGTTTTGTGCACAGTCATGGTTGAACAAAGGTCGCTGGGTTTCCTAACCATTCCACTCTATTAACTATCAGGTTTACTACATAAACCTATTTTAAAAGCAAAATAAAGCAAAATAAATGTTACACCAGTTTAATGGAGACTTAATGTAATTTAGGCATGGTTTAATAAAGATCCAGCGATTATTGGGGGCCCTGTGGCGTGCTTGTGTGGCCCTGGAGTTTTGCATCCGGGACTGTGCATTTGTGTTATTGCTTGTGGCTCGCCGTTCTGCTTGTCAGTTGCAAGTTGCTGCGATCGCTCACAGCTTTCCCTCGCTCCCTCCCTCCCTTGCTGTCCACTTTTGTGTGACCCAGTGTGCTGGGCTGTTCGGTTGCCAGGGTTACCTAGCAGCCAAGCTCTCAGGCACTGTTTGCAGCCTTGGGCACTGAACTTCCAACTTTGAGTCTTAACATTTGGTCATTGTTCCATTTTTGAATTAGCTGGTTATTTAACCAGCAATTCAAGGACTTTTTCCAGTTACCTTTCACTGTTGTGTCTTGCATCAAATCCTATTACGACGCCTCTCTCTTTGACGTCTCGAAAGGTTTGCTCTAAATATATTGCCAATCCCTGGACAAGAAAACGTGGAAATACAAATTTCATACAAATGTACCGGTAGTATATCATTATTATAGGTTGCTAAGTGGTCAGTAAATGGTAGGTATTACGTCCAATGTACAATGTAGGTTGGCTGATAACTTAATTAAACCAACCTGCAATTTGTTCACTTTAGCCCCTTACCTGACTAGCCTGAATGATAGTTAGGTCGTTAATCTTGGAAAACCCAGCACCCATAGATGATCTAAGACCTGTTGGAATACATTTAATGACACATGCATGTACACCATTAGTGCAAAAATGGCGATTGGATTATAGAAGCTTGTACTATTTTGAAAAAAAAGTTTTTTGGAAGAAAATCAGTTGAGAAACCTTACATCATCTTATGCTGTAATAGGTTTCCTGTCCACCTTGAAGTGGTAAAACAGAATTTACAAATAAATATTAAGAGAATGACCTGGAGCTAACAAACAAACAAATATGTAAGACTACTAGCTGTATGGTCTTAATTTAACACAGAGTGATGTATTCTACCCTGCAGCTATATACAATCATACCGGTAGTTCCAACTCAAACAATAGCATTAAACCAATCAGCATAGCAGTTTTCCCACAGGAATATATTATCCCACGAACATAAACAGACTGGCTATTTTTAGCATTGATGACATATGATTAGAATACCTAAAATTTAAACAAGAGACATACGGTACATATTTTTGTAATCAAATGAATGTATTTTTTGTGCCGTTTCCTGGTAAAATCAGATGGCATGCGGGATGTGGCAACAGTAACTATGGGGCATTGGAACTATCAAGAATTATTATTATAATACCTGCTGTTCCAAATGATAGAGTTGATAACATTCTTGATCTGAGTTCATCATAATTTTTAGTCTTCACCAGCTCATTAACCTCTGCTATAGTGGACGAGTACTGTTCAAGACAAAAACACAATTCCATTTCAGTGTTACAGTGTATGTGCATAGGCGGTGTTTCATGTTTTTTAGACAATCATTCAACATAATCATTTGACATAATCATTCCACGCAAATGTCTGTCACTTCTGGTTGGCAATACATGTTAGCGAAGTCTGTTGAGTGATTGAATATGAAAAAGCACCTAAATTATTCGATTCTGTACCTCAAAACCACGATAAACAAGTGAGCCTGATTACAAAGCATGTTGAGTGATTGTGTCGAATGACTACGTCGAATGAATGCTCTATGCAAGTAACACTGAAATCGGTTGTAAAAGCAAATAAATAAATTATCAAAGCCCACCCTCCCCCCACACGAACAAGAACACATACAAAGTCATGTAAATATCCAAGAAACATTAATTTCTACAATGGTAAATGTTCTTGTCCCCATTCTGTAGTTTTTTAAATATTTTAACCTGTGGTTTTAGCTTAGCATTATTCACGTACATGTACATACAGGTATATAATGAAACAACTTGTTTAAACTATTTCCTTACAGTCCCTTATGAAAACCACCCTTGGTAGCCTGAGAAAACAGCCAACTCTGATCGCTCTCCCTGCGAAAGAGACATCTGAGCAACAAGCCGAAAAATTCCGTACTGATGACGTACATGCAGCAGATAGCCATTTCACAATGCATGAGTTAGTTGCAATCTCAGAAGCTGAAGAGGCTATAGAGGTGAACTACACTACAGATGCTGCTCGATTGCTTAGCAATGGATCAGTCATGAACCACCATGAAATTCAAGCCTATTTAGCATACAATGTATGTTGGTGCTGTCTGTGGCTTTGTTCTTTCAGTATGACTTCCAAAACACACACTTGATTGACTTTAGAGTTGATTATAATTTCAAAACCTACACATGTCGCAGCTACCACAGAACACACTGGGCCACTTTTCAAGCCAGCTCTTTTGCCAGGTCAGTAGCTGAAGAGGTAAATAACTACAGAATGCAGTTATTTTCAAGGTATACTACCGAGGCTGCCCATTAATGTTTGGGTGAAAGAACAACATCACGTTCATGATTCACAACTTGTAAAACATATGCAGCACTTACATGTAGTCTGATGTTTATTTATAACCGAGATTCAAAACCTAGCAAATTAGAGCCGGCTTGAAAAGTGGCCCTGTGTTCTGTGGTGGATTAGTGTGTCTAGGTTATGAAATTATAAACAACTATAGTCGGGGAGCAGAGTCTGGAAAATAGGGGTTACGCTCAACCCTCACCACAGAAAAGGTTTTAAAATCGACACCTAATTTTGGTAGAACAAGTCCTCCTGAACAATGCCAGGTAGTTTGTAGAGTTGAACCGTGGTATACGTTTAGAGTTATGGGCATGTTGTGTTGAGTAATAAACGATATAGCATGAAAACGAGGCTATACGATCTTTCTGCATTTACTTGCTTAATTCTTGACGAAATTGGACAAAATATCCACAGAACGCTAATTTGTCAACGAGATCTTGAATAATTGCAAAGTTTGAACGCATAAAATAAAAAATGTCACGTGACCCATAGGTGGCAAAAAATTATGAAAAAATAAAAATAAATATACATGTGAATGTAAACATTTAAATAATTTTTTTTCTCAGTTTAAAATTTATATATTTTAAAATTATTAAACCCATGTTGACAAGCAATTGATTTTCTCATATCCAAAACATATTTCAAACCAGCTTCTAAAGATCATGGAATGCTGGCTTAGTTTCCTTTTTGGTCCATTTTTCATGCTTCCATCTTTTAAAGCGAATAACGATGCAAAATAAAATGTGGTCATAAAAAAATATTTGTGTTGAAGTCATGCATAATTGTCAAAATCATGCGGCAATTTTTATGCATTTAAAGATATGTTAATCACATGCACATTTATATTCACAAATGTAAAAATATGGCTGACGGCAGGGCTTCTTCGAGAAAAAACATGACAGATGGCAAGGCTCCTCAAGTAAGACATACTTAGAAGAAAATTAGACAAAAAATGCAGTGTTTTGTATTATTTACGAAGACAAATAGAGATGTGCAAACCACTTGACGTCACGCATGTAATTAGCATGTCTTTAAGGGCATAACATTTGTCGCACAATTTTGACGATTGTGCCTGACTTCAACACCAAGAAAAATAATGTTTGTGCTCTCCAAATTTATTTTTAATTGCTCAAAATGACTAAGGGAAGACTAAAATTTAATAAAATTCAATAAAAATGGGGTCGATTTTTTCACTTACACTGTAATTCATAGGCGTACTTTAAGAGAATTACAGTTCCTTTTGCTATGTTTTTATGTCAACTCCACTTATTAAAAGATCATCTAATATTGTACGTATCAAATGTCTGACACCTGAAAAACAACTGTATAAATGAAGAAATTAAATTAGCCGGTAACAAAACGAGCGGGGGACTGGAACCGAGTCAGTAAAACTAATTCAATTAATAACTAGTCAAAGTGAGCATTATTTTCAAAAAGAATAGATCAATCTTAGCTAGTCTGGAAAGTTTGGTGAACTTTGGCTCAATATTGACGATGCTAGAAGGCATCAAATATGTCAATTTTTCCATACAAACTCTCTTATTTTTTAACGTCGTCCCTCCAAACCATACATTGATTGTAAAATTTTGGAGGGACAAAGAAATTTCAATTGCTTATAATTCAGACAAGATTCACTTGAATCATGTCAAACTTGGCACATCATTTGATGAACTAGAGTAATTCTGATAAACTCGGTCCCAGTCCCCTGCTCGTTTTGTTACTGGCCAATGTTATAACTCAATTCATTTTCAACTCATTAGCATAACATCCCTTAAATGATGTCATTTCAAGGATTTGTAATGCTTTTTATAGCAAATTACTCAGATCATAAAGCCTCCAAAAATGGTTGAACAAGATTTAAAATAATTTACTGTACCCACATAAATGATTTCTGGCTGGGCTTATAGGCACTTTAAGTTCATTTGAGCAATTTAAGAAGACTTTTATGAAACTTGCCCGAGTCCTTCCATGGAAAAAGTCTGTTTTGGAGTTAAATATGCAATATTTTGCAAAATAATTAACTCCAAAACAAAAACAGTGACCTCCTTTCCCCCTTCCTTTTGTCTAATCACAGCTACGTTGGCAAACAGATAAGTAAAAATAATGTTTAATTTTTGGATGCCTAGATATCTTTATGCAAATGCTGTAAGTAGCTATTTTTATGCTTGTTGAGGGACAATAACAAAACAGATTCTATTGTATTCTGCTATTAATATAGACTGTCCACCTGCAGTATTTTAAAGGTTTTTACTTTACATTTGGTACACATACTGCATAGACCTACAATGTAGCAAGGTAATTACAGCTTAGTACATGTACCGTATACAGTCTGTATATCAGTGAACACAGTTTGAATATTTAATTAAATAAAAGAGTTATAGAGACTTTTAGTTTCTTTTTAAATGTAATTTGTTGACATATGCAAATATATGCATGCACTAATAATGCTAAAAGGACAATGAACTTGAAGTGTTTTCATGTAGTACTCCTGTGCACTGTAATAAAATGTGCTTGTTCATTACAAGTCCCATTAGCTTAATTGTGCATAAAATTACATTTGTCAACAAAGAAATTATGCACATCAGCTGGCAACCCTCAAATAAATACTGATTGCTGGTATGATAAATGATCTTAAAATAAGTTATAAATCCTTTATTCACAAACTAAACAATCAACAGACTTGGAATAATTCTACATGAAAACAACTGGAGCATATAAAAACAATTATAATTTCTAAGCAACTTTAAATGAGAAACATAGTGTGAAGGTGGCAAGGTCAAACAGATTAAATTAACCTAATAAAGTATTGGCATGTGACTAGCACACATTAAACATGTGATATCACTTCACCTGCTGTGTTTGTAGTGTTTAACTTCCAGTACCAGTTTGAAGATTGAGTATCAGTTCACAAAAAAGCTCAAGATGTTAAGCCATCCAAGATTACAATTCTAAATTATCAGTCATCTACATGTACGTACTACAGCGATTCCTCAAGATACCACGACACTACTTATATGCACATAGCTTGTCATTTTATGGTTATACCTTGTTTATTGTTCACCTGGCTTGTTAAATGGGTTAGGTCACAGTGGGAAGCATTGAAGAAGGAGACTACATGTATCTGGTTGCATGTAGACAATTAATAACAGCCATCATGCAATTGAACATTGACTCCATACATGTGCAACTTACATGTACATGCATATATGTGCACCAAAACATATAATTAGCCCTTTATGCAGAACACAGTTCTAACATTCTCCTGAAACCGTTTGAATTAACATCAGCCAAAAGCATTTTAAGATCATGTAAACATATCCAAACTGCATGCGTTAATACCCATACACACAACATATAATTATATTGTTCGAGATCCTGGTATAGAAATGTACATTTCTAGAGAAACAGTTACACACATATTACAACTAGGGCACAACTTACATGTACTTGTTTAGCAGGAGTTCTATGTGTGGTGATCAACCCCAGAAAAAAACACATACATGTACATTTAAGTTACATGTAGATTTGGCAAGGCAGCTATATAAATTGGGTTAAAAGTTCAGGAAACTTGCGCTAGGGAGGGATTATGAGAGCTGTTGTTTACAAGTAAACTATGTTAAAACTCTGTGTAAATACGAGCTCTACACTGATGTTATGTAATCTTATAGTTTGATTCGATTAAGCTTACACTAATAATTTAAATATTGTTTGTCAATCGACAGTCTACAATAATAGCCAGTATTAATTTATATAGTTCAGTTTTTACTCAACACTACAAGGTGTTTTTCAATGGGGCCCTGTATAAAATTTTAAAACAAATAACAAGATAAAAATAAAAAATGCAATGGAAACACTAATTAAAAACGTAGTAAAAAGTCATGAAGCAAATCTAATTTAGCTAAGAACGATAATTATAAGTAATCTTTAAGCTTACTTTTAAAACATGATAAAGAGCTAATACTACGAATCTCTAAAGGTATACTGTTCCAATCCGTTATGGCGTGATAAGCGAACCGCTGCTTCCCCCAGTTTCTCTTGGGTTTGTGCAGATGTATGTCATCTGTTCTTCGGGCTTCTCTTATTTGTTATAAAATTAAAATCGTAGTCAATTTGGCCATTACGTAATTTATGTACCAATTAAATATTGCAGTATGCACAGACTTATAATATGCATCGGATAATCAAGTTTCTTTAGTTGATGTGCTTTGAGCTTTTTATCTGGCTGTCAAACACGCCTTTTCTTTTTTTAACCGTGTCTCATCTACAACACACGATAACGGATAAGCAATTGCCAATTGGTGTGATTTTTTCCATCTGCAGTTACTCCCATAGCTAATCCGCACAAGTAGGAATGAGTATTAGAGCATTCTGAATCAACAAAAGTACAAAGGAGGGACTGTAAAAGGGCAGAAACTTGGACTGTTAAAGTCTGTTAAACTATATATCGAGTCTAGATCTATCATATTTCCGACAAGAGAGGTCACGGCAATGAGACCATTTGTGCTCGAATTAGAGCTTAAAATCCAGCTAAAAGATACTAACAGGTATGCGTCTTATTCATGTCCTAATACACGGTACCTTATCTGATGCCAGCCATTCCTCGATCTTCCTGTCTAACTGTCGATCTCCCGAGGAGACTTTCTCACCTTCCGCCATCTTTGCTCCAAATCTCGTGCTGCCGAGCCCGAGGTCTCCAGTACAGCGGGGCTCCTCATCTAAACAAACATGGCGGCCCACACGAGAACCAGGTTTTTGTAGACGACTGCAATGTTTGTCATCTTCGCCGTTGTGATTACTGCATTTGTTGGATATTCACTCTTCACTTGGTTTCCTATGAACTCTTTTATGTTTCAGATTGGGTGAGTGAATTGGGTTTGCGTTTTTATTCATAAAATCTAACTGTAAGTTTCTTGACAGCTACTTCTACTGACAGTGCTTGTGGCTTTGGTAGTGCTGCTATAAATACACCTTATTCACAGGTGCGGATTTTTAGATTAGCAAACTGGAATCTCTAACATGGAAATAACCAATGTCATCTCAAAGAGCACCTATAAGTCAACATATTTGGAAAGTTGTAATAGTAGAGGATGATATTCCGGAAAATACATGTAAGATATTGAGGATAGACTTTTATGTGGGATTTTAAAGTCTTGGGTACACCCACACCGCGGCAAAACGGTATGCTCCGCCGGCCAAAAGAACGAAGGCTCTGCTCTCAAATACAAATTACCGAGGGTTTCAACTTTTTTAGTAAATAATTTTATAACTTAGTAAACTCACAATGAATTACAAATTAAGAAAACTTCAACCTGTTAAAGTCTTAGGCTTAGCTTTTAAGTAGTTTTCTTAGTTTTTGACAAAACAGTTCACAAATGAATGCTTTTAAGCAGAAACGTTAAAATCACGGCATGTGCCTGTTGTTTCATTTCAGTTTTCGCGGGAAACTGGGGGCGGCCGCGCGCGGACAAGAATAGCAAATATGCATGCACGTGATATTTTTCCGCGGTGTGGGGTACACTAATTTGCATAATGTCAGAGTTAAAAGTTTTAAGGAAAAAATAACTATTTCCTCTAAAAGAGGATGTTTGCGTAAGTCAATTGTAGGAGTTTGAAAATGAAATGATATTTCTCTGCATAGTTATTGACGTAAAACATCAAAACGAGGCTGTGTATGCTTGACTGCTAAATCTCTTACAAAATTCTAGAAATTCCATCTTTGGGGTCCAGGAAAATGTTAAGATTTGACTTGCTAAAATGCCATTTCCTACATTCTTGAGACTAAAAATCAGCTTAATTGCTTCTTAACCCTTTTTAATCCAAATCCATATGCATGTACATGTATGTCAAAAGTTACGACACCTGTACAAGTATACAATGTAGCATGAATAATATTTAACTTCAGTGACCAAAAATATAGTAATTATATTAAGTAATGTTATAGTTTGAGAGTGCAAATACATAATTACCTGCCTTTACAAAAAAAGTATAAATGGTACTGCAACTTTATGATATGATGGTTGATGGTCTTCAACAAAATTTTGGTCAAGCATATGTAGGTCTGGACTCAAGTTTTAGCAGTGATTCGAGTGTGAGTGTGTCTGAATCTGCAAGGGTGATTGTTTAGGCAATTTTTGGAATTGGTGGATTTCAAGTGACTTTTTGACCTTTGAAATGAATTATTTCTGAAAAACCTTTGACATACTGGTAATTTAAAAAAATCTCATTCATGGCTCAGTTCCCTTGCACAATTTTTTTTCTGCCTTAGATTGCTTGCACAGGACATTTTTCCAACTATTTTTCCTTGCACAATTTGTTTTGGGAGGTACCACACCCCTCCCTGGATTTCTAATGGTCCACCCCTTATACAATAAAAATGCTGTTGAAATCAACAAGTGCTTCTGTGGTGCATTGTGGAATAGGCATCTCAGGATCACCAAGTAGCAGAAGTTTAAAGCCTGATTGGGCGAGGTATAAAGTAAGTGGATGGGTGACTGCATGCAAAGGTAAATTATATGATAAGATGTCAGGGGGGACAAGGAAGAGAATGAAGGTGGTAATGGAAAGGGGGGAGTAAAATAGAGGGGAGGAGGGGATGGTTGTAAGAAATATATTTTGCAGAGGAGGGGTAGGTGGATTTTTTTTTTAATATTCCCACAAAAAAAGCTAAACCCACTTTTTCTGACTCCCCAAAAATAGAATCTTGATAATTGAACCTAAACCAGTTTTTTTTATGTCAAACCAGTTTAAAAAAATAAAACCAGTTAAAAAATATAATTGAACAACATTTAAAATTGAACCACAACATATACATGTACATGTACATGTAGTTATGTTTTGATCATTTTACATTAATTAAATTGTAGGTACGCATTATACAGTAAGACACGACTTGGATACATGTACCATTTGCGCCAACTGTCAAAGTACAAAAGCAGCCATGAACAGCCACACTCCATTGTTGCAGCCAAGATATACAAAGGTAGGAATGTTTTAAAACTTAAAATGGTTTTAAAGACCAGTTATTGAAAATGGTTTTAGTCTTTCTCAATCACTGTGTTCATTTTTGTAGGCATTTTGAAATGAAATTTGGTTGAAAAAAATTACTCATATATATTACATATACATGTATATTTCATAAAATTGGTTTAATGTTCTGTAGGTCTCAAGATATTGCCTGTTGCAATCCTTTATGACAATTATAGCTATGTCATAGTGGACACAGATAGAAGGCTGGCTGTTGCTGTTGATCCATCTGACCCTGACACAATAAAGGTACTGATCACTGTGCAGTACATTTGTGTACTGCATGAAACTCTACATGACGGTATAGTGTATGTCTCTGGTGTAACTTTATGTGGTACATTGTATGTAGGGCCAGAGGGGAAACTACCTATACGGCAGTGATGGGGATGCTTGTTGTACAATGTACCTTTTGGGGGGTAAAAATGCATAGCTTGGTACCACTTAGGGTGTTCAATATTATTTGAAACGTCCACAGTTGTGGTTCATGACTGGTACCTTGGCTCAATTCCGGTTTCTGGGAAACTACCCACCCACCCCTCCCTTGGATATGCTTCGTTCTATTAATGATTAACCATTAAAGGTTAGGGTGAAGTGTGGGGGAGGGGTGGGGGTTTTCCCGAAACCATGATTGATCTGTTACCTTTTAGGGTATTCAAAGTGGAACACATATAAGAACTACTTAAAAATTAAAATTTTCGACGAGCATCTCCATCAATTTTATGTGGGAGTCCCCCCTGGATGTAGGGAGTAGCCTGAAACGGTTGAGTTTTTATCATTTTAGGTGTGCTTTCAAAGTCACAAAAAAATATCATTTTAGTGATGAGTACCGGTATATTGATTGCACTTGCACACATACTGTAATGAAACTGTTTGATTAATTAATTATATAATACAACTATTTCAAAAAGTACTGACTTTTCAAAAGTGCAAAATTAAGACAACGCAATTAATGTACTTTGTATATGTTGCCATTTATTTTTGTTTTCGGTAAAAAAAATTGCTAGCTAGTTAATTTTTTTCTAACTAGTTTTTGAGCCCTTATTACCAGGTGAACCCTAGCTCTAGGCCAGTGAAAACTCGTTGTTTACCTGTGAATCCTAAATTAGGCCGTCCCAAATTGTATTCTATTGTATTGTATTGTGTTGCATTCTATTGTTGTATTGAATTGTATTGTGTTGTATTCTATTGTATTTTTGGTAAAATTCGTGTCGTCCTACATAAAGGGATTGCCCTAAATTAGTTATTAGCCCTAAAAACCCTAGGCCCAGTTTCCAGCCATGGGGGTTTCGGTGAGCCAGCGATCCTCTCCCCACTCACGGCTGGGCGCGCGAGCTAAGGCATTGTCGGTTTTTAGCCAATCAAAAACTTGCCACTAAAATCCTGTCACTGAATATATTTGCATAATTTATATTGTAAACTTTTCAAAGCCAGACCAGAAGCTTTGGATTGCTGTTCCAAAATGCGTTTAAATTTGCTTTGGAAAAGTTTGCTTTCGAATAATTCAAGGATTCAATAATTCAAGAATTCAAGAATATTAAAAGACATCTTAGCTAAAATAATGCTTAATTGGAAAGACTTAGAAGAATGACGCCACTGCCAATTGGGAAGCGTTATGTACAAAACCATGAATAACCAAGTTCCGCCATATCTAACTGATTTATTTACCAAAACAAGCACAATTCATCAGCATACATTGTAGTTTGCGCCGTTCTCAGAATAGTCTTCATTACAAGACCCAACACCGAAGCCCTAAAAAAGAGTTTTTCATACAGAGGGGCATCTCTATGGAACAGTCTACCTAAAGTAGCACAAGAGTCTACAAGTATTAAACAGTTTTTAAAATACTTGTAGCCTCTTTTTTAAATTCTACCTCATAATTTTTTAGTATTTAAGAAGCCAACATATTTAAATAGAATATTCTTGCTTTGGAGAAATGACACCCCAACGGCTGAAACCAAGCCTATAAGAAAACCCTAAATTAGCGAGAACCTGTTGTTGACAGTTAGGTTTTTTAAATCCTAAGGGTTAGGCTTTGAATTAGTTCACAGGACCATTGAAGAACTCATTTTATAACATAGCTACGATATAACGCGCACTCTGATTGGTTGACTAGCCATGAAGAAAAAATGTATTGTGCATGCTGATTGTGCACGCTCTGACATCACAAACAAATAAGCTTTACTTTCCTTCATTTTCAGTCACGCGATCGTACAAAAGCAGCTTTGAGCACGCGCTCTTTCTTCGAAAATGGTGTGATAGTTGCATCAGCAGGATTGGATTGGATTGACTTAGTACTCTGTTAGCTAGAGTTGCTCGGCTACGCCTCGCCTCGAAAATGGTGTGATAGTTGCATCAGCAGGATTGGATTGGATTGACTTAGTACTCTGTTAGCTAGAGTTGCTCGGCTACGCCTCGAGCAACTCTTACGCTACCATCGTGCTCTCCCAACTATCCACGTGCATCCAGAACTTTATTTACATATGCTAAGCATTGACCATTCCTTACATTGTAAGTTTACCTGTTTACCTCTTTCAGAATGGTTAGGGTTGGTTTTAGGGGTTGGGTTAGGGATTAATGTTATTATCTTAATACTCAGGGTAATAAGAAAAAAAGGAAAGAGAAAAAAAAAAAAAAAAATTAAAAAGGAAGAAAATCGAAGGAAAACAGAAAAATAAGAAGGTTAAAAAATTAACTAGGTAATTTTTTGGATTGACTTAGTATTTTTTGGATTGACTTAGTATTTTTTACCTTTTGCTGCATTTGGACTAGATTGTTGGGGACTGGGTACTAGTAGCACTATCATATATAAACCGACACTTCTGCATATAATTAATTCCGACTACAACATTTAATTCCAGCTTCTTGATTTACTGCCCTAATGATAAGGGTCCACCAGTGAAATATCCTTATCATTAGGGATTATACTCCAAACGACCTAATGATTAGGTGTTTGCAAGCCACATGTGATTAGGAGCCCTAATGATTCGGGGAGAGCTGGGATAAGCCCTTTGCATTAGGGATTTTATTGCAAATGCCCTAATGGTAAGGTCCTGATAACATCTCCATGCTGAAAGCCCTAATCATAATTGTAATTCCAAACAGGCAAGCTTATAAAATGAACACGCTATCATGCACCAGAACAAAAAAGAAATGCTGCCACTCACTCAATGAATAAAGTAAGCATTAACATGGGAACGATTAGCATGGTGGTCTGAAAGTGAGTGACTTACATTTGTACCTTGCCCATAGTTTGCTTATTTATGATACTTGACAGCGAGTTTCATACGAGCCCATAATAAATTGACGGGAATTGTCATCTCCGTTAACTCTCAGACACAATTGCCTTAAACATTGGTTTTAAAACCCTCTATACAAATCTTGTTACTACACTCAGAACAGCGATGAACTGAACAAGAGGCAGATATACATGTACAGTCCGTGGATACACTCCAGTAAAAGTGCTGCAACACGACAGAGTTCTGTTGTGTGGGCGCTGGGCCGAAATTGAATCCAATCTCCAGTCTGTCTGATTGACGATGTCAAGATATTAAATAAACAAAACAATTAACCAAGTCGGACATTTCGGACAGACGCTATAAAGTATGTGTGAAATCAACAATATAAAAAAAAATGTCCGTTTCATATCATATATTTTCACATGAAGAAATCTGCAGTTTGACATTTTCTCCTTTGAGAGAGATTAAAATACAACGCTGAGAGAGATTAAAATACAACGCTGAGAGAAATATGCGGGAATGTTTTCGAACGGCAAGTGGTAACATGAGAGTGAGCCATTCCGTGACATACATGTAGGTCATAACCACAAGTCCGCAACGTTACGATCTTTAATAAATCTCGTTATTCTTAGTCGTATACATGTAGTTCATCAGAACACGGCTGCTACATTGCCTAAATAAAACGGCAGGATTAGTTAATGGCTAGTCCGGAAAACTCATTTAGCTAATCCAATTCTTACATATGCTAAAACAGAGCCCTTACGATTAGGCCTTTTCATATTCTACCTGGCACAATACGAACTTATCAAATCTAAGTTACTACACTCAGAACAGCAATGCATCGAATGGGAGGCATTTGTTTACTGGAAACCAATTATATAGTTTCTACAATTATCAGAATCATATTGTATATGAATAACGAACACCGCTGGTAAAATGTTATCTGTTCGGTGAACCAGTAGGGGAACTTAGACAGTCTCGAATATTTTAGGGCGCTTTCATTGTCATTCCGAAATTCTTAGGTGTGGCAGAGGCCTTGATGAAAACATAAGATTCTGACATTTTATCGATCAGTGATAGAAAATTTAGGTAACGTTTTTCTCAGAATCTTAGCTTTCACTGATCACACCGAAACTTCTAGGGACTGTAAATTGGTTGTTGAATCTGACAGGGGAAAATACTGCATCCGAAAATCTCAGGTGTTAAACCATGTGTTTCGAAATACTCCGTATTAGTACATTGTATATACCACACCAGTGAATATCACTTTTCGCGCGCTCTGATTGGCTACTCAAACAGTGAATATGATTTCATATTCACCTCCTAGCGAAGCAGCGATCACATCGCGCGAGTTTTTGTCCATTTTCGCCGAAGCGGCTCGGTAAATATCCACCACTATTCACCTCCACTTCGGTGAATAATTGTTAAATACTCTGCGATATTCGAGAAATCGAAAAGCGTAGAAATTTACCGATTTTTACGAAAATTTTAGGCGAGCTTATTTAATATTTTCAGTTTATTCTGCAGGTGATGTTCCGAAAATTGTAGCTCAAAATATCTGTACTCACAAATTTTAAGAAAATTCCGAAAATTTTAGCCTTTGTTTTCCAATTACAGAAAAGTATAGACAACTTTTTTCATCCGAACAGATATTTAGCCGAAAGTAGCTGATAGGTGCCCCTGGATTCTGCAAATAGTACCTATTTTGTGGCCTAAAAAGGGGCATGCCTTGTGATAAGGACCTTCAAATCTGTTAAAACACTTAACACTGCAGAGGAACTTCACAACTAGAGTTTGACAAGCTCGTCTTGAGACGTGAAAAGCCGGTTTATCGGCGTCGTAGTGCTCTGTATTAACACTGCTGAGAAAATTCGATTTCACAACTAGATTTTGACAAGCTCGACAAGGGATAGAACGTAAAATGCCGGTACATGTATATGGTGTTAGGGCTCTGTTTTAACACTGCTGAGTAAAAGCCCTAATCGTAAGGACTCCGTTTTAGCACTGCCGAATAACTTAGATTTGACAAGCTCATCTTTGAAAATCCCTCAGTAATCGTAAGGCTCCGTTTTAGCACTGCCGAATAACGTAGATTTGACAAGTATCTTGGTGAATACATTGATGACCATTTAAATTGGAATACTCAAATTAAACATATTAATAATAAAATTTCTAAAAATGTTGGAATTATGAACAAATTACAACATTATGTAGACCTAAAAACAATTAAACAAATTTACTATACTATGATTTATCCCTATCTAAACTATGGATTAATGAGTTGGGGCAATACTTATAAGACTAAACTGTCTAAAACATCCACTAAACAAAACAAATGTGTACGTAGTATCTTCTTCGCTAACCAAAGAGAAAGTGCTATTCCATTTTATCTAATACTCGGAATTCTAAAATTGGACAATATCTTTAAGTTTAAAATGGCCAGCTTTGCTTTTCAAATAATTAACAACAAAGCCAAAATTCCTGCTGTTTTTCATGGTATTATCAAACCAGTTTCTGATGTCCATTCGTATAATACCAGGTATTCTGCAAATCAAAATCTTTACAGACCATTTTTACGAACGATTTATGGCCAACACACTTTTAAGTTTATGACTTCTAAAATATGGGAGAACATACCAATTACGATCAAAAGTTAAAATTTTAATAGTTTAAAAATGTGTTACAAACAATATTTATTAAGTAATCAACAGTAATTTTCATTCTCGTTCTGTCTATTAATTTCTCTTTTACTGTCTAGTATTTACTTAAATCTACCTTGCTGATGTTTGTATTTACTAAACTTAGGCTGTCACCGCATTTTTATTCTTCTCAAAGGTAGTGGTCAACACGAAAGCTTTGCTACTTTGACCACTACACACCATACTCTATAGAACAGTTAAGCCGCTTTCCGTATTTATTTATCCTTTTTATACATAAACATTATTTATTGTTACAACTAATAATCAGTGTGCAAATAAAATGAACTTGAACTTGAACTTAGTGGCGATGACATAACGATGACGTCATCGATAACGTGATTTTAAGTACATGCCCATATCTCCTTCATTTCTAATGCCAGACAGTTCAAACTTGGACAGGTATGGTATTATTTTCCCACGATTCACTTAGTGGTGATGACGTAACGTTGACGTCATCGGTCACGTGATTTTCAGTAATACCAAGATAGCTCACTGACCATCCACGAGTTGCCCTTAGGCGCCCTATGCTTATGAATTTGTATTCGCTTCTTGGTTGTAATGTTTTTTTCTACCGTTTTCAATCTGGGTTCCGCCCTGGTGATTCAACGGTGATGTAGTTAGTCTAAATAGTGCATACAATTTACGAAGCGCTCGACCGAGGAAATGAAGTAAGAGCAGTGTTCTTAGATATATCTAAAGTATTTGATAAAGTATGGCATGATGGACTTTTAGCCAAATTGAAATCGCTGGAACTTGAAGGCACCCTTTTTAACTGGTTCGAAAGTTACCTGAGCGGTAGATTTGAACTACTAGTTGGTTGGTCGTTATAAACAAATACCAAGACTGAGTACAGAGAGTTCGTTCCATCTGTGATTCAGGTGATATTGGGAATGAATTTCACTACTTGTTTAAATGCAGGAATTGCAGTATGATACAAGCTCGAGTTTCTTTCATTAATGAATTATATGATATAAATCCTCTTTTCTCTTCTTTTAGTGACATTACGCTATTTCATGATATTGTTTCTATGAAGGACAATAATTTAATATATAATTATCGATGAAATACCAGTGTATATTTCTTTCTAAAAAGTGATATCTTCACACGTGAAGATATAAATGATATCTTCACACGTGAAGATATCACTTTTGAAAATATGACTGGCTTTCAAAGATTTCTAGCCTTTTTGGGAAGAGATTGAAACTGGTATTTCACCGATATTTATATATTAAACAGAACATTACATGGCCGCTTGGAGATACAAATTTTATCTTCTCGTGTTGATGAAATCCGCGTGTTGATGAACTCCAGCATCCTATTCTAAACTTGTCAGATAAACCAATTGATGAAGTAAGTACTCACGAACATTTAGGCGTTTCACTATCTAATAACATATCGTGGAGGGCCCATATCCTTAGATTACACCAAATGGCAATGAAAAAGTTACATTTATTGAAAGGTTTTAGGTTTAAGCTTCCAAGATCAATACTTGAAATTCTTTTTAAATCTCTTGTTCGTTCTAATATGGAATATGCTGACGTGGTCTTATTCGCGCCTTTGACAAACTCTTTCTGAGTACAATCAAATTGTAAATACCACATCCACGGTCGACTGACTTGACACGTCAACATACAATGCCTGATGAATTAGCGCTGTATGATTGGGCAAATCTTAGTACGTCATAAGCCACGCCTCCGGTTGAAAAATCAACCGGAAAATTTGGCGCGCTACAAGTGGGAAAAGTCCTTCGTGCCGGGGGCGAAGAAGGACTTTGAGAAAGTCTAGGTGTTTACTTAGTTTGGAAATTTGTTTCCACGTGTCTTTACCAATAACTTTAACAGATGCGCCTGTATCTACTAAAAAGTAAATTGAAAATCACCTATCGAACCTGATATCGTAAGGTTGCTTGTTGTATTCTGAAAAGCTATGGTTTTGATATGTACCTTCATATCTGTGATTCCGGACTTCCGTTCATCCGTACTGTTTGTAAATTCATGTCCCTTAATGCTTTCATTATCATGCGTAATGTTACTTAACTCTGAACGTTTTCTAATGTGATTGGCCTTAATATCTACGAATTCTTTTGGACTATCTGTATACCCCTCTAAACGGAAGAGGAAAATCCCGCCCGCCTATGAGGTGTTATGCATGCGGCCAACAGGTACATTTTCCCGCGATTGTTATAAGAAAGACTGAATAGTGGAGCTATTGTGCATCAACAAGTTTATTTTCAATAAATAGACAATATGAGCATCGACCTCATCAATTGTTTATTTATAAATCCGAGGGTATATGGGACACAAGGTACTTAGGACTTAGTTTTTTGACCCGTGTAAGGAGGGATGACCCCGCAAGCGTTTTGTCCTCAAGGACATTAACTTGTTGCTCCGATTTATCGTGCAGTGGTGGTGATCTGCTCTGAGCTCGGGTTACCATCTTGTCGGTAATCATCTATTTCGTTACTTTCACACCGCTTTATATCATGTTTCAGCCCAAGATAAAACGAGTCAAGCTAATGGAGAAACGGGGCGAAAACTTCATCTCACTGAGTGCGGGGGAAAACTCACAATTGGGCGCGGTAAAATGGGTGTTACCAGATGCGATCCCGAGTTCAGAGGGAATGACGGGAACTGAAGAACTCTTTTTGGACATTAAGAGTGTTCTAGCCGCGGAGACAAAATCAGTCAATAACCTCTCTTTTCAAGACCGGGAGTCGTTTAGGGCGCGCAGACTGCATGCTCATACGGATCTGTGGCGAATAATATCAGCGGGCTATAAGAACAAGATGGAGGACTCCGAATGTATTTCGAAGGGACTTGAATGTACCCTTTTTACTGACTGGTTCGAAAGTTACCTGAGCGGTAGATTGCAGCGTGTTGTCATTGAAGGCACCCATTCTTCGGCTTGAGATGAACTTAAAGCCGGGAACCTCAATAATCTGTTCTTGGCCCGCTTTTATTTTTGATTTATATTAATAATATCCAGATTGATATTAATAAAATAGTTTTATTTTTGCGTTTGATACGCTCCTTGAAGAGGTTTCAACTCTTCATGCAACTGCCGAACCTTGAATAATGATCTTTCTGTTAGTTCTTTGTGGTTCGACGAATGGAATGTTACGATGAATGTGTCTAAGACGAAGAGTATGGTTTTTGCACTTAAAATGGATAGACTCCAGCATCCTATTCTAAACTTGTCAGATAAACCTATTGATGAATTAAGTACTCACGAACATTTAGGCGTTTCACTTTCTAATAACATATCGTGGAGGGCCCATATCCTTAAGTTACACCAAAAGGCAATGAAAAAGTTACATTTATTTAAAGGTTTTAGGTTTAAGCTTCCAAGATCAATATTTGAAATTCTTTATAAATCTCTTGTTCGTTCTAATATGGAATATGCTGACGTGGTCTGGAACGGGTGTTCTTTGGGAATTTGAAGCAGCTAAAAAAAGCTTATAACTGGTGCAATGAAGGGTACGCACAGGAAAGTTTATTGAAAGAATGTGGTTTGCATAGGCTTAGGACCGGAGGTTAATGCATAAATTATGTTTGATGTATAAGATGATTAATAATTTTACACTAGCTTATTTGTCTGAGCTTCGTCCGCAATACGTTTGTCAGAGAACCTTCTATACCCTTCGTAATAGGGAAAACTTGTGTTTACCCTCTATTCCCACTGGAAAATTGATAAATTCGTTCCTTTACCTACGGCTTTGATTTGATTTGATTTGAAGGAGAGTCTTGTTAAATACGCTACTGCGCATACGCTACTGCGCATACGCTACTGCGCATACGCTACTGCGCATACCCTACTGCGCATATCCTACTGCGCATATCCTACTGCGCATATCCTACTGCGCATATCCTACTGCGCATATCCTACTGCGCATATCCTACTGCGCATATCGTACTGCGCATATCGTACTGCGCATATCGTACTGCGCATATCGTACTGCGCATATCGTACTGCGCACACCCCACTGCGCATACCCCACTGCGCATACCCCACTGCGCATACCCCACTGCGCATACCCCACTGCGCATACCCCACTGCGCATACCCCACTGCGCATACCCCACTGCGCATACCCCACTGCGCATACGCCACTGCGCATACGCCACTGCGCATACGCTACTGCGCATACGCTACTGCGCATACGCTACTGCGCATACGCTACTGCGCATACGCTACTGCGCATACGCTACTGCGCATACGCTACTGCGCATACGCTACTGCGCATACGCTACTGCGCATTTCCCTACTGCGCATATCGTACTGCGCATACCGTACTGCGCATACCGTACTGCGCATACCCCACTGCGCCTACCCCACTGCGCCTACCCCACTGCGCCTACGGTACTGCGCCTACGGTACTGCGTCTACGGTACTGCGCATACGGTACTGCGCATACCGTACTGCGCATACCGTACTGCGCATATCGTACTGCGCATACCCTAGTGCGCATACCCTTGTGCGCATACCCTACTGCGCATACCTCACTGCGCATACCTCACTGCGCATACCCCACTGCGCATACCTCACTGCGCATACCCCACTGCGCATACCCCACTGCGCATATGTTACTGCGCATACCCTACTGCGCATACCCTACTGCGCATACGCTACTGCGCATACGCTACTGCGCATACGCTACTGCGCATACGCTACTGCGCATACGCTACTGCGCATACGCTACTGCGCATACCCTACTGCGCATATCGTACTGCGCATATCGTATTGCGCAAATCGTATTGCGCAAATCGTATTTTTTAAATTGTTAATTGCAGTTGAGTGATTGCTATTCAAACCCACTTGAATATTCATGATCCATCATGATGACGCAATAAGCACGGTGGCACAAACGACCATAAAAACGGCATCAGTTCTATATTTTAAAACGTTTTCAATGCAGACGATTGAATTTTGGTAGAAGGATGTAGAATCGCAAAAGGAATATAACCTGATTTTTTAAGCTCTGTTACTACTATCGTGACGTCACAATGACGTCATTTTTCCATTTGTAATACGTTTCTTACAACTGTTCATTATTTCTAAAAACGAAATGTCGTATATATTGTTAAAATCTACTCGTGATGAGAATGAAGGAATCGAAAACCCGATGTCGATTGGTTAAGGAAATCAAAAGTTATGAAAGTTTGAATTTTGTCCATTTTTCCGCCAAAATTTGGCGGGAAATAAACAACACAAAAGCATTAATGAAAACATCGCTTCATTTAATTTTTAGAGTTGTAAATATTGTTGCATGACATTTTGTCCAATCATAAAACACGTTGGTGGCTAAAATCGTATGTTTTTGGAATTTTGATTTTTTTGTCCATAACCGGCTTAAAATTGAAGTCATATTTTCGGCAACGTCATTATGACGTCATACTTTTTTATACATGCCCTTAGAAAAAAATCCTTTGAGTGATTTTCGAGTTTTAGTGATGAAATGCGCTAGTCTGGCACTCGAAAGCCACATTATTTTCTTTTCTTGATTTTTTAACAATAGGCAGCCTTATTTAGGTATGACACCTGAGGTCACTAAATATGACGTCATAGCAACAGTCATTCCTCTAACTTTTGCTATAATAGTCGTAGAACGTTCAAATTTGCGCCAAATGAATGTGTGTCATGAAGGCCCTTTGATGGTGTAGTCTGTTTGTAACGTTTATTAAAGGGGGAATTTTACCAAAAAAGGAGGCATCACTTATGACGTCACAACAACGTCATCATACTAACATAAAACACCTAAAATATGTAGTTTCATTTTGTTAACAAGTCACCAACATTTCTTCAAATTGAGACTATAAGTAAAGAAATCGTGTTAATTTTAATTATTTGTCCACGCTCACTGATTTTGACGTTCTTTATGCCCGACGTGAAGCATAAAATAATATTAACCTAATTATGCAAGGTGTCAGTTCGAGCAGAGAGGAATCTAGACTTGCTCCAAGTCGAACTCGCTGAGTCACTTGGTAAGCGATTGTGAGAATCGAAGCGAGAGGCGAGTTTGACTTGTTTCACTTGCAGGAAATTGAATCGGGGATTATGTTTTGGCGCGAAAACACATTTCAGGGGCGGAGCTAGCCTCCGATGCAGACGTCTTGTGTGGTTTGTTTCCCTCCCTCCCACACCAACGTCTGCGAACTCGAGCCACATTTTATGTTCCGTGACTTACGGATTGTTTATTTTGACCAATCAATTTGCTAGTTAGGGTTTTCCCATAGCCCAAACATTAATTAATTACTTCGTGGACCGTGGGAACACAGACATTTGATTGGCTGATTATTTCGACTTCCATTTTTGCACGTGCAGCACGTGCTAGCCGCCTAGGGTTACCAAGTGGTAAAAAAAAAACATATTTCAGTGCATAAAATGTGGACTTTGGCTATGGATTTTGAAGCTTCCGAATATCTCTAAAAGAAAGATCTTCACGTCATTCCCGTTGCCACAAAAAAAAACTCTGCTTTGGTGGCAAGAATACTCAGTTCAGCGACTTGTAGGGAATCTATTCATATCGACGAGCTGTGCATTTTAATGAGCTCCCGGAAAATGAGAGCTCCTGTCTGATTAGCTGAACAAAAAAACCGGCTTCAGTTCGCAGACACAAGGGGCGCTTTCCATTCAACCAAAACGACCGGTTAGACGTTTCGAAAATTTCGAATGTCGAATGGAACGGGATTTTTTGAACTAGACAAACCCGTCGGAAAAATACGCGTTCCATTCGCAGAAACTACCCGGTTATTAGTAGCCTCTATTTCAATTCTCAAAACTGGCAAATCACAGCAAATTCTAAACTGGGAATTTTGAATGGAATAGAAAATTTCGGTCGAACCGGAATTTTCGGAAAAAGAGGTCCACGCGAGGTGGTCCACAATTTCCGAAACTTCGAACCGGAAATTTTACCGTTCCATTTGATTTCTGACCGGAATTTTCGATTTTTTTTTGGGTTGAATGGAAAGCGCCCAAGACGTCTGCATCGGAGGCTTTGACAATCTCTTTCTGAGGACTAACTTGACACGTCAACATACAATGCCTGAAGAATTGACGTTTTGTGATTGGGCAAACCTTAGTACATCATAAGCCACGCCTCCGGTTGAAAAATCAACCGGTAAATTTGGCGCGCTGCAATTGGGAAAAGTCCTTCATACGGGGGGCTAAGAAGGACTTTGAGAAAGTCTATCCGCCAGCCTATGAGGTGTTATGCATGCGGCCAACCGGGGCATTTTGTCTGCGATTGTTATAAGAAAGAGTGAATAGTGTAGCTATTGTGCACAATCAAGTTTATTTTCAATAAATAGACAATATGAGCATCGACCTGATCAATTGTTTATTCATAAATCAGAGGGTATATGGGACACAAGGTATTTAGGACTTAGTTTTTGATCCGTGTAAGGAGGGGTGATCCCGCAAGCGTTTTGTCCTCAAGGACATTCCCTTGTTCCTCCGATATATTGGGTATTGGTGGGATTCTTCTCTGAGCTCGGGTTACCATCTTGTCGGTAATCACCTATTTCGCTACTTTCACACCGCTTTATGTCATGTTTCAGCCCAAAATAAAACGAGTCAAGCTAATGGAGAAACGGGGAGAAAACTTCATCTCATTGAATGCGGGGGAAAATGGGTGTTATCAGATGCGATCCCGAGTTCAGGGGGAATGACAGAAACTGGAGAACTCTTTTTGGACATTAAGAGTGTTCTAGCGGCGGAGACATAACTTACAAAACACTCAAGTGAGTTGTCTAATTTACACAGACGATGTAGTTATACTATCTAAGACAGCACAAGGACTTCAACAATACAGTGTACCTGCGAGAACTAGAAGAATACTGTAATTTCTCAAAACTTACAGTTAATATCGAGAAAACTAAAGTGATGATATTTAATAACTGCGGGAGAAGATTGAATAATTATACATTTTACTATAAAGAGGAAAAACTAGAAAATGTCCAGCAATACAAATATCTCGGCCTAACATTTAGCACAAATGGAAATTTTAGTCTTGCGAAACACGAACTCAAAAAGGTAGCTCTGAAGGCACTATTTAAACTACGAAAAGAAATGGGTGACAATTTCAAATCGAACGTTAAGCTTACACTCAAACTCTTTGACGCACTTATAAAACCGATCTTGCTATACGGAAGTGAAATATGGGGAACTGATCAGAACAAAACCAAAATAGATAATGACCCATTAGAGTTGGTACAAGTCAAATTTTGTAAGATGTTACTCGGAGTATCTAGAAATGCAACAAACAATGCTTGTCGAGCGGAACTTGGATGTTTACCTCTCAAAGTGGAGTACACACATCGAGCTATAAAATACTGGACAAAATTATTGACTACTAGAACTAATGCACAACTCTCGCACATTGCATATACAGAGAGTATAAACTTGCCGAAACCAAGCTACTGGAGTGAAAAAACAAAATACATTCTGTCTTTTAATGGATATGGAAATGTGTGGTTGTCAATAGATCAAACAATAAATGTGAGCAAGTTTTTAAAAAATATTAAACAAACATTAAGAGACATATTGAACAACAACACTGGTTCAGCGAGATTCATACTGACATACGAAGAAAACAAAACGAAAGAAACAAATTAAGAACATATAGGATATTCAAAATAAATTATAATCTGGAGGACTATCTCAGCAAAGTAACTATTATAGAACACAGACAAGCCCTTATCCGAATAAGAATAAGTAATCACCCGCTACAAATTGAAAGAGGCAGATATTTTAAACCCTACCTGACACCTGAAGAAAGGATATGCCCATTATGTAAAAATGGGGTAGAAGATGAAATGCACTTTATTCTAAAATGTAAAACATACCATGTACGTAGGAGAAAATTATTTCTTACTTTCGAAAATATATTCAATGTTAACTGCCGGCACATGAATGAAAATGAGCTTTTCAAAGTTATCATAAATCCACCAAGTAAGTTCGCAAAACAAGCAGCTAAATACGTACACGACTGCCTCGTCATTAGGAAAAAGATATTAACTGAATAAGTATTGCCTGCTTCCAACTTTTAGTAACTGAACTACCTCATATTATGCTCGTTCTTAATTATTAGCTATCACACCATGTAAAGTATATTTGGTGAAAACCCAAAACGCACTAGATTGTGTATGGGTCCAAATAAGTAAATGATGTTGTTGATGTACAGTGTAGGGGGGGGGGGGGGGGTTGGAAAAAGAATTGGTTTCAAAAACTGAAATCCACATAGCTCTCCCACCAGATAAATATGAATGCTCCCTTAGGAGACATGCACATACATTATGTACACTTTATATTTAAATGCCTGCATCTATAGGCTTTTACAAAATTAAAAACTCTCTGCTACTACATTTGTACTCAAAATAAAAACAACTTTAGTTATCAAATTATAGCATTTTTTTCAAATATTAAACTTGGTACATTGTATGCACAACCTTTAAAATTAATATAAATTCAATGAACATACAGTTTCTTACATGTAGATCTTATACATTTAAGATGTTAAAATTTTGACACATCACATAAAATAATGATCTCTGGTTTCTTTGGGTCTTAATTGCTTTAACCTTAGTTTATAGCAAATTGCATGTACTTCATGCTTTAACAAAATAAATTGAAATTGAAATCTAAATATTTGGTTGATAATGTTAGACTATTAGTATTTTTGGAAAGACTTTTAAATTGAACAATTTACTTTTAAATAGGAAGTGTTGACCCAAGAGCAAGTCAAACTTGAGGCTATTCTTACGACACACAAACACTGGTGAGTAATGTCTGTCCATAGCATGTACAAGAACTGGACATATGTGCATGTAATGTAGATTAAATCATTTATTACAGTGGGATACGTTATGGATTTTATTCTCCAGGGGAGAGAGCATGCACTCTTGTTTATGACAAATTGTATATTATCCTATAAATATTATATTTCAGCCAATCAGAGCTCAGCTTTACTATGCAATACAGGGAGGTATTTCATGGTTTTTCTATGAAATACAGAGTGGTATTTCATGGCTAGATCAAGGCCAATCAAAATGCAGGAAATTTCACACGCTTTCTTTATCAGCCAATAAGAATTCAAGATTATGAATAAATAATTAATCTGCAGACGCATCCGCCACTCAATTTTTTTTTCCAGCATGAAAAGTTGCAGTTACTTGGTTTTCCTGATAAATCTTTCTGTAAATTTGTTATTTATAGCCTAAGGATAATATGGTTATTTCATGGTTTTCTATGGAATACAGGCTAAAATTTCACTCGAAATTCATGTTATGTTGGTATACAACTCGCTTTATCCCATACACGTATTACAAATTTCTTGTGAAATATTCACCTGTATTCCGTAGAAAACCATGAAATAAATGATATTTCTCTTTGGATAAAAGAAAAAGAGAAATGAGTTCCTTATCCTAAAGACTGTATTGGTATCCCTGTGGATCAATCCTTATATGGTCAGCTAAGTTTTGGCGGGAACTCTAGTACTTAAAGATGTGTCAGTTACATTTCATCATTCGTGGTCCTGACTCTACGTGTAACCTTTAATTATAGACCCTTCAAACATTTAATTTTGTTACAAAGTTTTCCTGACATTGCCCAGTTATTACGGTTTTTATAGTAAATTCAGACTTTCACCCCCCAGAAGTCAGTACTCCTGCATTGGGCTGGGGAATACGTTTCCACTTAGTTTTTACCACATATAGTGTGGAATTTTTTGTGGTTTTTCGTATCCGGCAGAGTACATCAAATTATCAGACTATATTTATGTAATGTCTCCACTTACCACGTTGTGTGGTTTTCGTGATAACAGTCCGAGTGTAATAGCATACATTGTATCTTTACAATTTTACATGCTGAGGTTATAATAAATTGTGTGTGCGGTTATCTGTCAGGACCGCCTCCCGCATATTGTGTATGTTGTCAGTATTGGGAGAAGGAATGAAAGTACATGCAGGGCTCGAAATTAAGAAAAAAAAGGAGGCGTAATTTTACGCCCAGCTTAAAAATTTTAGGCGTAATTCTCCAAAATTTAGGTGTAAATGTCAAAGTTTGACAGCTCCTATCTAAAGGTTTTGTCATGCAAAACAACTTTTTTTCGCACGGGAAAATAGTTTACATTACAGGAGCTGTCAAACTTTGACATTTTGCAGTTAAAAGTTCAGACTTCACATGCCAAACGTCGCCGCGTAATTAGTAAACTATGCATTTCAAACTTGAAACAACAGACAAAAAAGTTTACACTAAACGCTTGCTTGCACTGATGGTAGTATTTTTTTCAAAAAAAATTAGATCGTTTTAGAGATTTGGAAATAAGACTTCCAATAATTTTTACCTTTGTAAGAGGATCTAGGCGTAATTTTACGCCTAAGTGGAAAACGTTAGGCGTAAAACGAAAAAATCTAGGCGTATTTACGCCCGTATCGGGCGCAATTTCGAGCCCTGACATGTATATGCATGTGCTGCGGTACTCTCTGGGTCTCAGGTGAACCTAATTTAGATTTTCAGGTTGGGCTCGATGACTCTGGATAATCAATCAGGGTGAATTATACATGACTTTTGTAGTTATTATCTGGATTTGTTTTCATGACTGTTACCTTAATTTAACTTATTTTATTTATCATTTCATTGTATCTATTGTAATGTAATTGTCTGTTGTCAGCATTATTATTTTGTTGTTGTTGTCAGTATTAGTGTTGTTGTTGTTGTCAGTATTAGTGTTGTTGTCAGTATTAGTGGTGTTGTTGTCAGTATTAGTGTTGTTGTTGTCAGTATTCTTATTGTTGTTGTCAGTATTAGTGTTGTTGTGTGTATTAGTGTTGTTGTTGTCAGTATTAGTGTTGTTGTTGTCAGTATTAGTGTTGTTGTTGTCAGTGTTATTGTTGTCAGTATTAGCGTTGTCAGTATTAGTGTTGTTGTTGTCAGTATTAGTGCTGTTGTTGTCAGTGTTAGTGCTGTTGTTGTCAGTGTTATTGTTGTTGTTGTCAGTATTAGTGTTGTCAGTATTAGTGGTGTTGTTGTCAGTATTAGTGTTGTTGTTGTCAGTATTCTTATTGTTGTTGTCAGTATTCTTATTGTTGTTGTCAGTATTAGTGTTGTTGTGTGTATTAGTGTTGTTGTTGTCAGTATTAGTGTTGTTGTTGTCAGTATTAGTGTTGTTGTTGTCAGTGTTATTGTTGTTGTTGTCAGTATTAGTGTTGTTGTTGTCAGTATTAGTGTTGTTGTCAGTGTTATTGTTGTCAGTATTAGTGTTGTTGTCAGTATTAGTGTTGTTGTTGTCAGTATTAGTGTTGTTGTTGTCAGTATTAGTGTTGTTGTTGTCAGTGTTATTGTTGTTGTTGTCAGTATTAGTGTTGTTGTTGTCAGTGTTATTGTTGTCAGTATTAGTGTTGTTGTCAGTATTAGTGTTGTTGTTGTCAGTATTAGTGTTGTTGTTGTCAGTATTAGTGTTGTTGTTGTCAGTATTAGTGTTGTTGTTGTCAGTATTAGTGTTGTTGTTGTCAGTGTTATTGTTGTTGTTGTCAGTATTAGTGTTGTTGTTGTCAGTATTAGTGTTGTTGTTGTCAGTGTTATTGTTGTCAGTATTAGTGTTGTTGTCAGTATTAGTGTTGTTGTTGTCAGTATTAGTGTTGTTGTTGTCAGTATTAGTGTTGTTGTTGTCAGTATTAGTGTTGTTGTTGTCAGTGTTATTGTTGTTGTTGTCAGTATTAGTGTTGTTGTTGTCAGTATTAGTGTTGTTGTTGTCAGTATTAGTGTTGTTGTTGTCAGTATTAGTGTTGTTGTTGTCAGTATTAGTGTTGTTGTTGTCAGTATTAGTGTTGTTGTTGTCAGTATTAGTGTTGTTGTTGTCAGTGTTATTGTTGTCAGTATTGTTGTTGTTGTCAGCATCATCATTGTTGTTGTTGACACTCTCAGGGATCACAGTGGAGGGAACAGCTCACTGAAGGCAGACTTTCCTGGTGTTGCCATATATGGTACTGCAATTGATGACGTACCCGCAATGACCCAGTAAGCTGAGTTCATGTCAATCAATCAATCAAATTTATTTCATCACAAGATTGTTATATGTAATCATAATTTAGAAATTACATTTGTGTATGTGGTTTGCTTGTTATTACTTCCAACTTCGTTGAAGTTTGACCGTGAAAATAGCATTCAACCGACTGTAAATCGAATAAATCTTCCAAATCCTTTTTGGAATCCCGTGCCCAGGTTAGGAGTGTTGCACCCAAAATGCTTGTTTCATTGATGGTTGGTGGAATACCATTTTCCAACTTGAAACTTTCACAATTGCAATTCAACGAACATAGTAATTATAAATACATGTAAGATATATGGAGAAGAATGGGTACTCTGTATCATAAACAGTTGCATGGAAATAAATTTAAGGTCTATAGCAGTAGTCAATAGGCTGCGGCAATGGGCATATCCCTACGTATGATTTTACTTGAATATGCCTTTATTTTATTAAATTTTAGTCTTCCCTAAGTCATTTTGTGCAATTAAAAATAAATTTGGAGAGCGCAAACATTTTGTATTTCCTGCTGAAGTCAGGCATAATTGTCAAAATCATGCAACAATTTTTATACTGTTAAAGGTGCTAATTAAATGTGTGACGTCCGTTGGTTTGCACATTTATATTTGTGTTCGTAATTAAAACAGAATACAGTGCGTTTTTTGTCTAGTTTTCATTCTTAATATGTATTACTTGAGGGGCCTTGCCATCTGTCCTGTTTTTTTCTCTGCCGTCGGCCTTATTTTTACATTTGTGAATATAGCGATGTTTCGTGTTGATAAACATTGCAATTGTTATGCTAATGTGCCAACCATGATTTGTAAAGCCCGCTTTGTGTTAGGAACCAATGGATCTCTGGTTGGCACATTAATGACAATAGATGACGACACACGAAACATCGCTATAAATGTGCAAACCACTTGACGTCATGCATGTTATTAACATATCTTTAACGGCATAAAAATTGTCGCATGATTTTTACACTTACAGTTGCCTGACTTCAGCACGAAACAAAATGCTGTTCACGCTCTCCAAATTTATTTTTAATTGCACAAAATGACTTAGGGAAGACTAATTTTAAGTGATGTTTAAGATATCCACAGTCTAAACTACACCCAGAAAATAAATGTCATTTCTCTTTGGATGAGTAAACAAGCATAGCGAAGTGCACGAAGGAAAAGAGAAATTAGTTCCTAATCGAAAGGAAACACAGTCTATTGTTGTGCTGTCAAGTACCAGCCAATCAGATTTCGCTAGATTAGTTGAATATGTAATGAGCATCTTGTTTATAAGTGAATGTGTCAAGATTATTCAGTATCGTGGTTCTGATCTGACTCAAAAATAATGTCTAGTTTTATTAAGCTGAATGTAAAGTAAGTAAAGAAGACTGGAGCTAGCTGATTAGAACCATTCCACCGCATATGTGCTTGTGTGTTGATCTTAAGATTAGGAAAGTGTGTTTATGCTATTGGCTCTTTTTATTGTGGAAACGCAAAGAAAACACCATCCAGCCAATTGGAAAGGGAGAAAACAAAAGATATTTCAATCGCAAATTTCAGAAATTTCCCCACATACGATATTCTTCGAAACTTTGATCAAAAATAAATGAAAACTTCAAAACTTTCGAATGAAAACGTATTATTTCAACGGTTTTGTATTTAATTTATGAGTATCAACCAATGAAATTACGAGAAAGAAGAATAGAAAATTAACACCATTTTACATTCCTTGCCGTTCAGTGCTATATATCGTTCAGTCTTAGCCGGAACACTACTTAAATGATAACTTCTCACTAATTGAACGTGAGTGCTTTACTGGGGAATAAAATTGGTTTGAGGTTGTGACAGTATTAAAACTGCTAAAGGCTTCTATTCCCAGCTAGTATGCATTTTATGGTCCCATATACATGTAGTACTTGTAAGATTAAAGGACTGTGTCATGCCATTACATTAGATGTCCGGGCCGGACACGGTCGGTCATTATCAGCGATTCTCATATGAACTGACGAACCTCGCGCACAAATCAAAGCAAATATTCAAAAATGACTAATAAACTGTGTAAATATACAGTCTTCAAGTAAATTAATGAATATACTTTCAATGAAGCATTGAAGGAGGGGGGTTGAACTCTTTTAACCCACCAATCGAACACTGACTTCATACATGGATAGTACCATGACATAGCCCCTTTAATAAGTAGTTTATTTTATTAGCAATTTCTGAGTTGAGGAAGAGACTGGGACCTAGTGTCAAAAATTAATCTCATAAAGAAATGAACTCCATCACAAGCACGATTATGCACCAGTCATTTGAAATCCCCTACCCCACCCCCCCCCCCCCGGGCATAGCGGGGGCATTCACCCAACATGCCCATGAAAACTAGTGAAGCTCCCACACCCTGGGGCATCAAAATTATGTGAAGTCCCCCGACCCCGGGGATCCATATTGAAATGTTGTTAAATCACCTTGTTCCCTTTCCTTGCTTCTATGTAAGCTTGCTTGTATTCAGAATGTAGAAATTATAAAAGTCTAGAGTCTAGTCTATTAAACTCTATAATTTTACTGCTTGAAGGTTGAACGAGTGTATGTCAAATTAGCATGAGGCGGAAAAGTGAATCCCCCACTTATCCCCCGAGCCGGTAGGAGAGGGAAGTGATTAAGAGCATTGACCCCACCTCCCGGGGGAATGAAAAATGGTGAATTTGAAGTGAACATCCCCGCAATGCCCCCGCTATGCCCAGGGTGAGGGGGGGGGGGGTAGGGGATTTCAAATGACTGGTGCATTACACTACAATTGGTAGCTAGTAGGTTTACCGAGTGAGGATGGTTGGTTTGATAATAAACATTTGACGAGATTTCCAAAATTGGACGTCCCCCAAAACCATACAATTATTCTCTCTTATTTTTGCGATTTTTGAAACCTTGCTGTTCAGTTAGTATTTATCCAAACGTTCTCAAACTCCGGAAACTTACTAATTTTAGTGTGATCTTTCCTGATGTGTTGTTGTTCATTTCTTCATTAGATTAATTTTGACATTCAGTCAGAGTCCCTTCTTCCACTCCGAAATCTGTGTGATGGATCTATGGATGATAACACTCGACATTCTATAATCCAGACCAAGTAACAGCCAACCAGAACCGGGGAGCCGGGGTGATGCAGTGGTTAAGCGCTTTGCCTCTCACCTCTGTGGCCCAGGTTCGATCCCCAGACGGGGCACCATATGTGAGTTGAGTTTGTTGGTATCTCGCCCTTGCTCCGAGGGTTTTTCTCCGGGTTCTCCGGTTTTCCCCCCTCCACAAAAACCAACACGCTAAATTCCAATTCGATCTGTGGTTTAGCCGGATTCTGGGTTTGATCGGCCCCTATGGTTGTTTCAGGTCCCATTAGAAATTCAGAGTCCAGGCAACAATCGATTTGACCTTGACAGTACTGCGTGTCATATTGGTTTTATTATTATAATAATAATGTGTATAGAACGTACATATTCAACTTAAGTAAGTCATTATTGAATTTACTTTAATTTCAGTCCAATCAAGACAAATGACACTATTAAGGTAGGGTATTATCAGTTGTCATTCAAACATGAAATACTTTGTTAGAGGACTAGATATTAACTGTTCATGTAATACATGTACAACGCGTACAATCAGACAATAACTTACATTCGTTATCCTCTATAAAAGATATTTAATAAAAGGTATGTATAGCACACATTCTTTATGAAATATATTCAAATATATTCAAAATATATTCAATACTTCACATGTTTATTTTTGTGATACGGACTGCTATTGTGGCACAAAGTGCTGCCGTGCAATTTACAATCACGAGTGTTTGTTAGTCTCTCAGAATACCAGGCTGTTGTGTTGAGAGACTGGTGGCAATTCCCTCTATGTCAAGTGCAAAATCCTATTTCTCCTTTTCAGTTTGTCTTTCACACTATGTCTCAGCGTATGACCAAATAGCTTGTAACATCGGGTCTTGTTAGAAATTCAGAGTAAAAAAACGTATTTCCAACATTAAAGCCCGTAAGCATTTTCTTGTGTAACATATGAATCCGTCTCCTGTTAACACATCGCCATACAAAACTCAGGTTTCATATTCAACATGCAGTCATTCTTTACAACAATCCGAAACTATATTGTTGTCCCTGGAATAATCCACCTTTTCAAACAGTGTCTGCTTTCCTTTTCTCCACGAATGCATTATTAGAATCATGTACAACTGTACGTGTTCAGACTTTCTGTATTCATTTACCACCAAACACCAACGGGCCTTCAACATTATGCCAACGATCATACTTTTCGTTGCCTAAAATATGCTCCAACATGTGCCTAACTTGGCTCTGCTCTCGTCATTTGTCAAGATCGCGGCAAAATATCAGGGAAACCCGACAACAGTTTCCCCAAAAATGCTGTAAAATGTCATTTGATTGCTTCTAATGCTTATTAAATGAATTTCAAACTGCACTGGCAGATTTGTATCTGTTCGGTGAACCTAGGGGAACTTAGATCATCTCGAACTTTTCAGGGAGCATTTATTCTTAGGTGTGGCGTAAGCCTTGACGAAAACATTGTGAAAAATAAGATTTTATCGGCCTTCCGCTCCGGGTGTATGATATGATATTCACTTCGTTTGTCGCCCTGGGTGAATATACCACGTACCTCGGAGCGGAAGGCCTATAACCCTTACTTAACTAGAGGTGTGAGGTTGTAGTTGGCTAGCTATAGAAAATGCAGCTCAGTGGAATATCTGAACAAAGGCCTTCGTGATTAATTCATAATCAGACATAAAGTCATAAAAGTTGCCAATACCAGTTTGTTTTATTTGTAGATCGCTTCAATGAAGTTCACTGCTCTTTTAACACCAGGACACACTTCAGGTAAGAATAGACCTTCTGCATGAGCAGCACGCGCTGCTGTCGTATCAATAACGAATGAATGAGCTTATTGTCCCATGGGAAAGGCTTTACTGGATGGCAAACAATATACAAAAACGCAGTTTTAGTAAGATCGACAATCGATTGGAGGTGGAAAATAGCATTTACAAACAGGTTTTGCTAATAACACGAAGTCAGGTATTTTTTGCCCTCCAGTACAGCCACGTGATTGTAATATATTCTTCAAAAAGCCCATTGTATGTAATAGATACAGATTGAGTGGCCGTGCTTTATGGGATTTACAAACTCGATCTGAAAAATGGACAAATGCTCGCGTGAGATGATCGCTGCTTTGCTCGGAGGTGAATATGAAATCATATTCACTGTTTGAGTAGCCAATCACAGCACGCGAAAAGTGATATTCACTGGTGTGGTATAATGATACTAATTAGTAATATTCAGCAGTTTGGTCTTTAATTGGTGCATGTAGTTGTAGACGTTTGAATAACGATAATCACGAAAACGAGACTAGATTAGGCATAACCACAGGCAGCCCAAGCTCACGATTTGTGGCTCTTACAAATCCTACGGTAGATTACGTGATTGCTCGCGCAAGATTGATTGCGTGATAGCGTGCGCTAGAGTCACCGTTTTTTCCACAAATTTTCCTTGTCATCTCACTAATAGAGTTTGTACATGTATGTGTTGATTTCTTATCGTGGTAAAAATAATGGTAATGAAATAACATTTTGCAATAAATGTACCCCAAGTGTCCTTTTCTTATGTCCTTGGGTATTCTCTGCTATTTTGGATCGGTTTTAGAGGGTTTTTGATTTTTGAGATCCCTCTCTATAATGAAATGACAAGGCTGCACAGTCCGTTGAGCACATCAAATCACTCGAAGGGCAAAAAACACACTCTAACACTACATCACTTCAATCATCGCCAGACTCCACAAAATGACGCACCGAATATCTGTCTACGTTTATTTCGGGGTGGAATTCCAAAATGTTACATTTTAGTCCTCGTAAACCACATATTTGTGGTATCAAATATGGATTTGCCCACAATGTCAGTATGTATCTATACGAGAGAATGAAGAAAACAGTAATTTGGATGCATTGGAACTGCCTTTTTGTTCCCTTTCTGACGAGTCATTTCTATCTATGTGTGAGGTTGACGGACCGATACAAATAAGAGAGGAGGACGCGACAACCCAAGGATATCTCATAGAGCTAGTAGAAAGATTACAAAGTTCTTCTAGAAAGGATTTGAGGGTTGCTCACTTGAACGTGTGCAGTCTCAGAAACAAAATGGATGAAATTAGATGTCTACAGAGGCTCTGCCAATTCGAACTGCTTGCTATTACAGAAACACACTTAGGCTATCCCAGATAAAGTATTAAATATTGACGGCATGAAATTTTTGCGACTAGATCGCAAAGGTCGCAAAGGAGGTGGTTGCTTTTTGTATTACGCGGAACATTTACGAACAGTTCACCGGAAATACTTATTTACGGATGGATTGGAGGCAATAAATTATGGCTTCATGTGAAACTCCCCAGAGGCACTGTGTTATTCTCGGTTATGTACAGACCACCGGATGACATGCGATTTTTTGATCTTATCGCCTCTCCTCTGGAAAAGGCTTGGCTGAAAACATCACATATAGTCCTTCTTGGAGATTTAAACTGCGACTTTTCTGCATCGGTGTTCCCTAAAGATCTTAATACAAGAAAACTGAAAGCAGTTTTTGAGGCTTTTAATATGCAAAATGTTATCGAAGACTCCACTAGAATAACTAAAACAACCAGCACTTTGATTGATCTCATTGTCACTACTAGAATGGATGTCGTCAACTTGACAGGGACTTATCCTTTGGGAATTTCGGATCACAATTTGATTTATTCTACCTTACGATTAAAAAATAAAAGGCCTCCTCCCAAGATTATAAAAACAAGGGACTATAAGAAAATAGACGAAGATAAGTTTAGATATGATATCCAATCAGCACCGTTTCATATCGCCTCGGTATTCGACGATCCCGATGACGTATTGTGGGCTTGGGAGACGTTATTTAACGAGATATGCGATGAACACGCTCCCTGGAAGGAGGTCAAGGTTAAAAGCTGCGCCCCTCCATGGTTAAATACTGAGATCCGCTTTAAAATGAACCGTAGATATAAACTGTTCAAATTAGCGGTGTCATCTAAGAGACAGGATCATTGGATTGAATACAAGAAGGTTAGGAATGAAGTTACTCGAGATTTGAGGAAAGCCAAAGCCTCGTATTTCTCTATGATGTTCAGGGAAGCTAAAAACTCATCCGCCTACTGGAACTTGGTGAATATTAAGCCACAAATCCAAAAACGAAAAAGTGTATAGGTCCTTTGAAAAGGGATGACAGTACGCTAGCCTTAGAGGATGAAGGGTACGGGATGAAGAAAAAGCGTGCATGATAAACTATTTTTTTGCAAACATAAGAGAAGAACTTGCTAATCTATTACCTCCAGCGGTAAACGATCAACGTGCCGCCGACAGAACTCTAGATGTACCCCAATTAACCGATTTTAAGGTAAACGCCAACGTTATTCGACATAAACTTAGAACACTTAAGGTGAAAAAATCATCAGGACCGGATAATATCCAATCGAAGCTTTTGAGATTGGCGGGAGATGCAATCGCACCAGCGTTGGTAAGTTTATACCAATACAGTATCGAGAGGGGTACAGTGTTCTCTGCGTGGAAAGTGGCCAGGGTCGCTCCCATCTTCAAGAAGGAGGATGAAACCGAGAGAGGTAACTACAGACCAGTATCGTTACTAAGTATACCAAGCAAGGTTCCGAGGTCAACGACAGGCTTGTTAATCACGTGTTCAGGGAAAATATGATGGTCTCCGATAGGCAATGGGCGTACAGGTCGGGCTATTCAACGGAGCTATTGCTGATGCATTTAACGGAAGTGTGGAGGACAGCTGTGGACTCGGGTAATGCCGTTGCTGTGGCTTTCATCGATTTTAAGAAAGCATTTGACAGTGTTGTGCTCGAGGCGAAATTACATCGGGACTTTGGCGTTAATGGCACGCTATTGAAATGGATAAAGAACTACCTTCAAGACAGGCGCCAATAGACAGTCGTCAACGGAGTTAAGTCAGATGTATTACCAGTGGCTTTCGGTATTCCTCAGGGTTCGGTCCTAGGACCGACCTTATTCACCTTATTTACGAACGACCTTCCTTCTTCCGTCACTTCTGGCCAGGTCTACATGTACGCCGACGACACCACGGTTTACTGTATTAATAAGGACGCTGACCAGGCGGTTGCTCAGTTAAATGAAGCTCTTCAGGAACTGTACGTCTGGTGCCTCAATAACAGGCTTACGCCACACCCAAACAAGTGCGAGGCTATGCTAATTATGCGTTCTGGTTATACTATGGGACCGATTGTACCCGTGAGAATAGGGAACTCTCAAATTAAGTGGGTTAAGAAATCCCGACTATTAGGCATGACGGTTGATAATAATTTAAGTTGGATCCCACATAAAGTAGAACTGAAAAAGAGTTATGCTAATAAATTAGGGCTACTGAAAAGATCTAGATTTCTGCCAAAACATGTACTAGAGAAACTCTATTTCTCAGTTATACTGCCTTCGGTGAACTATGGCATGGTGTTGTGGGGGAGTTGTTATAATTCGGATAATATTACATCACTTGAGAAGCTTCATAGTAGAGCCGCAAAAATAATATACAATCTCCCCAGAGACACATCTTCCGCAGATGCTCTGAAGCTTGCCAGTTGGTATTCATTCAGTATTTATCATAAGCTTGTATTGTTTAAGACAATGCACAAGGCATTCCACGCTAGGTTACCAGATTCTTTATGCGATCAGATATTAGTTAAGAGGACTAGCCGTTATAATCTAAGAGTAGCGGATTCCCTTGAAATACCGCGTTTTAATACTAAGTTCCTTCAACATTCAGTTCAGTATAGTGGATCAGTTTTATGGAATAGTGTTATTTCTAGTGATCAGTCAATAGTATATGCAGGACATAAGGATCTTGAGTGTCGTTTAAATAAATTAGCGGTGTTTGAACAGTTCAAGATTAACACAACATCTGCCTCTTCTACTAGATTTAAGAGTGATGACTTCATTTACTTGTGAGTCCACACATTAACTGAGGCCTAGTATGAATGTATTGTACTTTAGAAAAACATTTTAGCAGCTCTGTAGTACTCTTAGCATCATTATTTATTAGTAAGTTCGATTTAGTAATTTGAAGTTTATTTACTTATTACAGTTATTACATTTGTAAGTATTCTTAGTAATGTTTAGTATTGTAAATAGATGTACAGTTATATTATTCTTAGTAGTAGACACACGACCCCATAAGCCTTGTGAGTAGTAAGGGAAGTAGCGGTTCTGGGACACATACAACAAATTTCAACGAACCGATGCAACAAAAAAGCAACAAAGAGCAACAAACGGCTGGGACACGTACAACAAATTTCAACGAACCGATGCAACAAAAAAACATATGACACAAGAAAAAAAAACATATAATAAGACCCTCATTTTTTTGTTGTATTTTTTACATTTCAACGTCCTATTAGAGAAACGTGTTTATAAGGTATTATTTACTACTATCGTATTTATGCATTACATTAAAGGATTGTAGTTATAGGTATTATATCATGGCTAAGCATATATTAACATTTGTTCGAACACTTGGTTTATAGTGAATTTATTGTATTCTAACACCCTATTAGAGGAGTGTCGCTATTAGGTATTATAACATATATTGTCATAATCATTATTTACTATTATAGTCCATCCATCATATTTCTACACCATATTAGATCAAGGTATTACATTTCAAAACCTTATTAGAGGAGTGTGATTACTAGGTATTATAACATATATTATCGTAATCGTTATTTACTACTCATACTTCTATACCATATTAGATCAAGGTATTACATTTCACAGCCCTATTAGAGGAGTGTGGCTACAAGTTTATTATATCATACCATGGCTGAACATATACTAACGTTCAGACGAGCACCAAGGACCATCAAGGGATATTTACGTGGATGGAAGATCGACATTCCGGATGACCACCCCCTAGGAGCAGATCCAGCCGCCTTCCTAACCGGCGTACGAAAGCAGACTACTGAAAAGATAGAGGAAGAGCTCCAAGACCTCCATAGCCTTAAGGTTCAGCTAGCTTTGAACATCACGCTCCGGCTTGACAAACCTGAGGGTCCAGTATACGAGATAGTCACCTTTCGTAGTTTGCAAGCCGTTTTGACCAACGATGCTGGAATCCGTGGAGTAATAGTAGAAGCACATGCTCAGATCTATAACTACATTGAGAAGTGGATCAGTCGAGGATCAAACTGGGTCGTAGATAAAGTCAACATTCTATGGTTGAACATTGCCCGATACCAGCCACTACGTGGAAATTCACACTTACCACTACCCAAAGAAATTGCAAATAAGAAAGCTGTGATCAATGTAAGGAACTATGACAACCGTTGCTTTCGTTGGTCAATGCGCGCTTGGAAGTGTAAGATCAAACAACATCCCGAAAGGACATCAAAGTATCAAGAGGATGATGGGTTTAACTTCGATAAGGTAGATGACTTGTCAACACCAATCTCGCAAATTCCCCGCTTCGAGAAGCAGAACGAAATCTCCATCAATGTTTTTGGTTGGGACAATAAGGAAAAGTGTATGATCGTACACCACATCTCGAAGGAGACCTTCTTAGAGCGCGCTAACCTACTGCTAATAGAGTGCCCAAAGAGTGGTCGGCAACACTACTGTTGGATCAAGGATTTCAACAAACTTCTATTCGATCAAACGAAGTACGAACATAGGAAACACTTCTGTGAGCGTTGCTTACATGGATACACCACTGAAGCTCTCCTCGAAAAGCACATTCCAGAGTGCAATAGTGTTGATGACAGAGCCATTCGAATTGAAATGCCTACCGAGGAAAACAACAAACTATCATTTCAGAACGTACACAAGCAGCTCAAAGTTCCCTATGTCATCTATGCAGACCTTGAGGCTTTCACCACCAAGATCGAAGTACGTGCCCAAGACCCAACGAAAAGTAATACGTTGAAAACAGAAGAACATATCCCCTGCGGATTTTCCTACATCATCGTACGTTCCGATGGCTATAGCGAACCACCAGTGTTATATCGAGGTATAGATACGATCGAACGATTTCTATTACGCTTACAAGATGAAGAAAGAAAGATCAAAGACATAGTAGCCAAACCACTATGTATGTCGCGGGAAAACAAGAGGTATTTTGATCAAGCAACGATTTGTCATATTTGTGAGAAGCCTTTATTGGACAACGATAGAGTACGCGACCACTGTCATATCTCAGGTGAGTTCCGAGGCGCAGCACATAAGGTATGTAATCTCAAATTACGTATCTCACCTATCATCCCAGTTGTTTTCCACAATCTACGTGGATACGATTCTCACCTACTGATGCAATCTATTTCCAAGACAGAGGGCGATATCTCTTGCATTCCAAATAATATGGAGAAATACATTTCATTCTCACTTGGCAACCTACGGTTCATCGATAGCATACAATTTCTACCATCCTCTCTTGACAAGTTGGTAGCAAGTTCTACCCCAGACACCTTTCAACAAACTTCGAAGCATACACCAGACCCAGAGAAAAACAAGTTGCTACTACGCAAAGGCGTTTATCCATATGAGTACATGGACTCTTGGGATAGATTCACTGAGACTTCTCTTCCACCGAAAGAATCATTCTATAGCAAGCTAAGCCTAGAGGATATATCCGATGAAGATTATGAACATGCATTAGAAGTTTGGAACGTATTTGATTGTAAGACATTAGGTGACTACCACGATCTTTACCTCCAAACTGACGTACTTCTTCTAGCAGACGTATTTGAGACCTTTCGTGCAACATGTATGCAAAACTACGGATTAGATCCAGCTCACTGCTATACGAGTCCTGGTCTATCGTTGGATGCGTTGTTAAAGAAGACCGGAGCGGAGCTTGAACTATTAACCGACTACGACATGCATCTATTCATTGAGAAAGGTTTACGTGGCGGTATATCCATGGTGTCTCAACGCAAGGCCAAGGCAAACAATCCGAACGTGCCCGATTTCGACCCCGATAAGCCAAATAGCTATATACTCTATCTTGATGCCAACAACCTATATGGATGGGCGATGAGTCAGCCACTACCAACGGGGGGCTTTGAATGGTGTACACCAACGGAAGAGCAAATCACCATTCTTGCAACCGATTCCGACGTAGGTTACATCCTCGAAGTTGACCTTGAATACCCTCGAGAACTTCACGATATGCATAACAGCTATCCGTTAGCTCCTGAAAGAATGCAAGTGAATAAAGCTTGGTTCTCAGAGTATCAGACAAATCTATTCGAGGAGCTATACGAAGGAAATGGATCCTTGAAAGTGGAAAAGCTCGTACCTAACTTGTATAACAAAGAACGATACGTGCTCCACTACCGCAATCTACAACTATATCTATCTCTTGGCATGCGTTTGAAAAAGATCCATAGAGTACTACGATTCGATCAATCACCATGGATGGAGCCATACATACGAATGAATACAGAATTACGAAAACAAGCGAAGAGCCCATTCGAGCAGGAACTCTACAAATTAATGAACAATAGTGTATTTGGTAAGACAATGGAGAATCTACGAAAGCGTGTAGATATCAAACTAATTCGCTCCTCAGAAGGAATCAGACTACAACGTCTCTTGAATAAACCTAGTTATGCTCGCTCTACGATCTTTGACAATGATCTAGCCGCCGTACATAATTACAAAAGCAAGTTACTACTGAACCGTCCAGTATATGTTGGAATGTCGATTCTAGATCTCTCAAAACATTTAATGTATGACTTCTACTACAACGAGCTCAATCGGCAGTATGGACAACGTTGTAATCTACTATATACAGATACCGATAGCCTATTGCTACACATCGAAACTGAGGATATCTATGCAGACATGAAAGCCATTAAACGTTTCTACGATACGAGCAACTACAGTAAAGACCATCCATCATACAACGTATCCAACAAGAAAGTACTTGGTAAAATGAAAGACGAATGTGGAGGTATTCCCATTGTTGAATACGTTGGACTACGATCAAAGCTCTACTCGATCTTGAAAGTAGATGGTGGGGAGATTCGGAAAGCTAAAGGTACGAAGAAGGCAGTTGTGAAACATCGTATTCGACATGAACAATACAAGGAGTGCTTACTAGACAAGAAAGTGTTCCGTCGTGGTATGGATATGCTTCGAAGTGAAGGTCATAGAATGTATGGCATACATATGAATAAAGTATCTCTATCACCATTCGATAGTAAGAGATGTATTTTAGCAAACGGAATAGATACGATAGCCTACGGTCATGGAGACTTTTTTCCAGATAGTGAAGAAGTAGCCGATTTTATTAGCAATATAATATCGAACGCAATCGATACACTATCCTACAATCGTAAAAACGTCATTACAGAGGATGAAGATATGGACGACTTTATTCGTGACTTGCTTCTATCTTAGAATACCTTTTGGTGGTAGTTCTGTATCTGGTGGTATCACTTGTATCTCTTCCCGAACGAACCCTCGCTTTGGTGCATCTTTTCCTAAATAGTATAGAACAGGTTGATTTGATGATACCACACTTCGAGAAATATAATATGTCTGTAAACTCCATACAGGATCAGTCGCTCGTTTAGTTCCACCTTCCAATTCTCCAGATGCATAGAGATATCGAACTAAAACGTCAAATGGTAGTCGCTTTTCATCCAATCCAATAGTTCGATAATATGTAGGAGTCTTTATGTTTACTTGTTGTGTCTCTATAGAATTTGAAGGCTCTTTACCAGTAAGTCGAGTAACTTCATTGTTCATAGCCTTGATAACATCAGGAAGCCTCAATACCCATTCTCTACTACGTGCATTCGATCCTTCAGATGTAAGTACCATCTCTTTTGCATATTGATATCCAAACAATCTTTCAGCTATCGTTCTATTTGCTCGTTCGACGAAGCTTTGCGCTCTATGATTACCAGCCTCGCCTCGTTGAACTTTCGTACCATGTAGTTCTAGCGTTTCAGACATACGCCCCATGAATTCTCTACCAGGGTCTACTTGCAACGTCTTTGGCCATTCGAGCGGACTACGCTTGTAGATTCGTTCGAATGCCGCAGCAACTTCGCCGCTATCTTTAGATGCTAAAGGTTCGGCTTCTTTGTATCGAGAAGCTACATCGATTACTACCAATGCGTACTTGTATAGCTTCCGTCCACGTCCAGGACGATCGTGTGGTAAGAATATCAAATCAGCTTGGTGGACTTCATTTGGTTTCGATACAGTCCAATGCGGACGTGGAATGTGTTTTGGTGGTGGTAGATATATTTGCCACATAGATTGCTTTTCCAACCAACTCCTAGCTACGTCTTCTGATGCTTTCGCTGCTACCGATAGCTTGCCAATTGCAGCGTGACCTTTCCAATAGCCCATAGGCCCATAGAAGATATTCGCAAGTTTAGAATCCATCATACATCTATACATTCTAACCTTCAACAGATGAAAAAAAAAAAAAAAAAGAATAAGAACCAGGCCTCATTCCTTTCTTTTTTCCTTTTTTTTTTTTTTTTTTTTTTTTTTTTTGTATTTTTAGTAGTAGCTTAGTAGTAACCTAGTAGTAGCCTAGTAGTGACCTAGTAGTAACCTAGTAGTAGCCTAGTAGTAGCTTAGTAGTAACCTAGTAGTAGCCTAGTAGTAGCCTAGTAGTAACCTAGTAGTAGCCTAGTAGTAACCTAGTAGTAGCCTAGTAGTAACCTAGTAGTAGCCTAGTAGTAACCTAGTAGTAGTGGCAATGGCTATAGCCATCTACTAATAGCGTATCCAGCGCCTAGCATTCCACCACCGACGTAGAGCAACTCACCAGTCTTCTGATTGTTTGAGGGTCGGTAGTAGTCAGATAAGCGGGGTTCTTTCATTCCTTTGAGCCGTTTAAGCACCTTACGTAACTTATCGGATCGTACGAAGGCTTCGTTGGTATCTCTTTGAACGTCGTATGCATCGCGTTCAAGACCTTCCTGATTTTGTGCAAAGTCGTATAGTCTTTGACGTTCGGTTCTATACACTGTCATTTCAGATTCTTGTTTTTCAATGGCTCTATCGTGTCTCTCTCGTTCTGTATCTATATCACCCTTTCCAATCATTCTAGCTAGTATACCACCACCAGTAAATGCCGTTGCATTCAAAACGGCGCCAAAAACTGCCATAGCAATTGCTGCCGCCATTATGGTATGATCTTTTGTTTCTCAAGATATTGTTTCGCGTACAAGCTACCAACTATCACGGCAGTCCACTTTGCGTAATTTACTAGGGAAGAAGAAGGATCGCTAAGCATAGATTCCTTGGTAGTCTTTTTTACGATCCACCCAATACCAGCAGCGAGTCCTACAATTATAGATGCATCGGTTGCCGTCTTCATCAATTCTTTATCCATCTTAACATATGTATAGTATAGTCTCTAGTCTTTAAGTGTTACTCCATGTCTGGTACCGTTGGCTTTGTCGGAGCCGCAGGTCGTGTCGTGCTAATGGCGGCACCATCTACATACTTTTTGTATGCATAGTACGTGCCAACCAACGTAGCGCCTGTACCGATGACTGTGAGGATAGCCAGGTTTTCGAACCGACCTTTCTCTACATCAGTTTCTTTGGACGGTTCATTTTCACGTTCTATCTCCATCCTTTGAGCTTCTTTTGCACGGGCAGTGACCTTCTCCCAAGCTAATTTTCCTGCTGCAACACGCTTTGGATCTTTTCCTTTCTTAGTTGGTACAGTCGTCGGTGGATTCGCAGTTATCTGATCCGTCTGTTCCTCCATCTTGATTCGATATAGTAGTTACTTGCGAAGGTTCAATAGGAGTACTAGGAACGACTATGTGATTAGCTACATGGAACGAAGCACTAGCTAGAGCCACTAATCGAACTGCTTTAAGTGTTAATAGACCAGCCGCAGTATATATCTCATTGCGGACTAGCCGGTCTTCTAGTAGATCCTTAACCAGTGCTTGTTGGTCATCTAGTGGAACTACGTATGCAACTGCGCGAGTAGCTAGACGTAGTGCACCATTTACTAAGCATCCTGTTATTTGATAGCATGCGCCAGACAATACAACGCCCATACCAATAGCTGCTATAGTAGATACGTTCGTAGGCCAACTTTCATCTACGTTGATTTCTTTAGGTAATTCACTTTCACATGTAATCTCTCTCTTTTGAGTCTCCGCAGTTATCTGATCCGTCTGTTCCTCCATCTTGATTCGATATAGTAGTTACTTGCGAATGTTCAATAGGTGTACCAGGAATGACTATGTGATCAGCTATATTGAACAAGACACTAGCTAGAGCTACAAATCGACCGTGTTTAAGTGCTAATCGACCAGCCGCCATAGATATCTGATGGCGGGCTAATTGGTTTTCTTGTAGATCCTTAAACAGTGCTTGTTGGTCGTCTAGTGTAGCTACGCATGAGAGTGCAGCTACGTATGAGACTGCGCGAGTAGCTTGACGTAGTACACCATCTACTAAGTGTACCGTTATTTGATTTGCTACTACGGCCTGGTATCTACTATATAAGCGTTTTACGTCCTTCTCAGATAGTTTAGTTATATCTGTTAGGGAGAAATTCTGTCCTAGACATTCTTTAGTTTTACCCAATACGGCTAAGGTCTTAAGTACTTCCCGATATTCTTCTATATCCTCCAATTCGGTTGAAAAGTCCAATTTGGGTGGTGGACCTGTTAAATCCTCACCTTCCAGTTCTTTGACGTATTCATCCATGATAATATGTTATAGGTGCGGGTATCTCTAACACTACTGCAAAAGGATGTCGCAAACAGAAACATATGCGAGCAAACTTATGAGATCGAAGTATCATTCGTAATTTATTACATTCTTGTGAGCCTCCGTAATCATCAAATATCCTCTTTCCATCTATAACCGATGCCGTATGAAACGCTACTACGATAGCTACGTTCTCACGAAAAGGTTTACATATACTCGTTAATTGTTGGGATAGTACCCAAATAGATAGTCCTATATGTCGAGCAGAGAATGCTAAATCTACTAGTTTGTCAGTTCGTTTCTTGACGTCCTTCGATGCGGCGCAATCATCGAGAATCAATAGAGTATTGGTACCCGACCAAAAGGTCGCGCAAATACTTAACGTAGCATCGATGGCATCCTGCGGTGGTGATATGACGAAGAAACGAGGATCTCGATTTGCGAATCCGCGATAGGTCTTGTTGTGGGCATACGTAGGACAAATCAGTACTATGTAATCGAACTTACCACGAAATGGTCCACGAAGTTGTTCTATGATAAATGCGGTCTTTCCACAATTCGTTGGACCTACTATGAGTGAGTTGAATGGGATGTGTTCTACCAAGGAATCCATCAGTATGTTATACTATACAGAGATCTGTTCAATATCATGAGCTGAGCATCTGCGAGAACGTAGATGTGCATGTTCACGTTTCCACTTCCTCCTGCAGTTCTATGTATGCGAATGTCTATATCTTTTCCACCGCCAGTTTGTGCCAAGCCATCACCATGAACGGTGGAATCTTTTGCTGTGCGACAATCGACTAGGATAGCGAATCTACTTTCGTAAAACTTCTTTGGAGTCATGGAAGTATCGGATGTACCAAACCACCCTTTCGCAGCCTCCCAGAAATCTGGGGGGAGCATACCGCTTGGAAAGAATCTGTTGGGAATTCCGTTGACATCTACTTCTACCTTCAAAATATCGGGATTCGAAAACGCTTCGCTATCTCGCGTACCAGCAGTGTGTGGATTTACAAATAGTAGAAGTAGTCCAGCGAATGATCGTCGTGGAACGTTGACGTTCTGAGATATCAAAGCATCGGAAGCTTTAGCGATCTTTACTGTCTTGAAGCGAATGGCGTGGTTGTATAGGAATGCAGTACCACCTATTTCGTATTTGTGAAGTACACTACTAGCCAGCGTTTCATCCTTGATTGCTTCGTATTCTAGTTGGATGTTGGTAAGTTTGTACGTACCTATTTTCGTAGCATCCGATCCAACTACGACATCAATGGCATGCGCTAGAGTCAACTCAAACGAAATAGTATCTTCTAGAGCATGTGTATATAGAACTCCCTGTTGCGTCATAATGTCGACATCTAACGGAATCCTATATTTAGAACCATACGCAGCTAGGAGCGCGTTTTCTCCAGCATCCGAAGTACCTGCATCGCCCGCTTTCGATCGTAGCTTATTCGTGTTCTCTGATTGGATACCTTGTTGCACTCTCGATTCTCTCTCCTTCGTAGATAGGTATACATCGGAATACGTTTGTAGGAGGTCTGACCTGGCGAGGTCTTCTACTATTTCAGCTCCCATCTTACAGACTCTATGTATGACCAAACATCGTCCAACGTTCGAAACGACTCTGTTATTCACATGTCCACCAGATAATACGAGGTCGCCCAATAGCGCTAAGCTACCAGGTACTAGTACTATGCCTTCTCCTAGCGTTGGAACATCTACGTATAGAGTCTCACCTGGATTGGCAGATGATGGAGTGAAAGTTTTCCTATACAAGGTTCGTTGAGCTTTGAGTGCATGAGGCTCTCTTTGCGCCTTCTTAGGAATCAACTTTGACGATATCATGTTGAATATATCTAGACATATAGTTATGTTTAACATGGAAGGTGATGCTGTAGAGGAAATACCTGGTGGATCTGAAAGAGGAAAAGATTACGATGATGACGATGCTATCGATGCGGAGGAGTGGAATGCGACATTTTCAGAAAAGCTAGGAGAAAGGGTCGCAATGAAAACCCTACGCGACTACGGGAAGGAAGGCGCTAAACCAAAGAATCAGGAAACCTCGTTTTCTATGGACGATTACGTCAACGAACTCATCGACCCGAAAGACTCAGACGAAAGAATCCTGGAAAATCCTAAATTCGGTGCAAGAGGTGTGATCTTCAAACAAGGATTATCAGACAAGGCAAAACAGGAGATGTTCGAGATCGTCTGGGAACAATATCCAGATGTAGGAATTCGAGGCATTCTCGAGATGGCAACCATGTCTGATGGTAGAGTCGCTATCCGCGAGTATGGAAGTACGAATAAACCTATCCCTTTGTTCACCAAGAAGGGCGAGTTATATACGAGGATTGGGAAAGGTCTCAAAATAGTTTTAGGGCCTACGTTAGAAAAAGCACTAGAAGAAGTCGTAGTAGCTAAAGACCAATTGAGTGAGAGGATCGAACTAAATGAGGAAATACTCAAAGACCCTACGTCTACCGAAACTCAGAAAGAAAACGCTACTAATAAAATAGAGACCGATCAGGAGAAACAAGCAGTCCTAGACCAAATAGAAGAAGCCATGACAGAACGTATACCACTTAGGGATCGTATAAGGACCATCTTCAAGAAGTATGGAGTCAGCATAATTAGCGTGGTAGCTGCGGTAAGTACTGTGATCGGCGTAATAGTTTCCAATCTGACAAAGACAGTTTCCGCGATAGTACCAGGATTGGGAGACGCTGCCAAAGCAGTCGCTAAAACAACTGCCAAGACCTTGAAAGCAATGGGTAAGAAGTTAGAGGAGATTCTACCTAAGATGATTGGGCCAATTGCGAGTTTCGTATTCAGTATGGCTGCCGACGTTGTTGGAGTCTTAGCGAACAACGTTTGGTTGTTAATCGTAGCAGCAGTGGTCTTCGTAGTGGAGCAATACAAACGACGTTAACGAAACAACGTCCATGCGATTCCAGCTGCGGCAATAGATGTCACTGCGAGATTAATCTCATGTTTTGGGATAGACTTTGGTATAGGAACTCGTTTCTTGTGCGTCTCGAGAGGCGGCACCAATTTCTTATCTGGAGGTCCTTCCATGGGAGGCGGACGTCCTTTGACTTCTGCATTGATGTCGTTAGTGCCTAGCGTCATATCTTTAGTGGCTTTCGGGGTTGGATTCCTATAGCCATCTTTCTTACCAAGATAGTACACTAGATTGCTTGGCAATGATTGTACGCCTATAGCTATCGCTAGATCGGGCCTCTTATGCGTTGTCATTATAGCGGTAAGATAGTTCTTGTAGCTCACCACTAAATCGTTTTCGAGAATAGCGACTTCGACTAAGCTCTTGAACTTTTCTTTTACGTTGAAGCTATCTACGATGGATTCGTTAAGATCGTTTTGAGCGCCTAGAATACAGTATCCAAAAGCCTCAACAGATCGATTCAATCTACCTAACCCAGCATTCGTCAAACCTCTACCGCTTGGTGGCGTAAACCAATTATATTGCTTCCCTTCGTGTTCGTCGTTCCGAATGAAGGATACTAGATCGCCCTTGTCCACCCTGCCTCCCTCGTCTGCAAATAAGTTATTGTGGTTGGGCCACGTATCTGCTTCTTTGTCGTAGCCTCGGATTACGTGGACGTTTTTGTAGCCATCATCATACAAAAGGAATACGTCTCCTAATCCGTGATTCCTACCTCCGTGCCATCGGAAGTCTGGTGTTCGAGATATGCCAAATTCGACGCACAATCTCTCGAGAGCTGACTTGCTGTAGAGGTTATCGAGTTGTTTGAAAGCACTGTCATCAGGTAGAGGGCAACCAAGTTCATGTAGGATCCTTCGTATCGTGAAATAAACATGGAATCGTAGGAACCCTTGGACAACTGGTGGATACGTTTTGAAAGTGGGGTCAAACAACGACACACCGCATCCGGAAGTCGCGCACCACGTTGCGAAATTAAGTTGTTGAGGCCAGTACTTGAAATCCGGACCTGATAACCACGCATGGGACTCCTTTGCTGTCACATGCTTTACGACGGTCTCCTTGAATACGTTAGGAACGCCAGCTTTGAACTTCTTCGTTGGGGTGACGTATATCCATAGATTAGTGAGATCAATATCTCGTGCCGGTCCAGTAGAAGGAACTGCTGTAATAAGATATTTCGCACTCTTATCTAGGGTCAACGTAGATGGGAAGCCATCAACCATTCCTTGCAATGCGTCATCGATGCGTTTTTGAGTGACTGCAGGTAGCTTGGAGACATCATCACCATAGACCACATAGCCAGAATCCCCATCTCGAAACCAAATACTCGTCGAATATTTGCCTGGACCGTTCACTTCAGTAGAGACATAGAACTCGTGAAGATCTGCATGTGGGTATTTCTTTTCGAACTTCACCAACAGATTGGCATTCAATGTTGCGACCACATCTGCCATGTTGAAGATGGTTCTCTTACATATCACCACAACGTCGGCTGACCATACTGTCTACTTCGACGACCCTATTCTTATACAGAACGTTTCACTACTCGAGGTCACTTTCGAGAAAAGTTGGTGGAACCTAACAGAGGCGGGCTCGTTCAGGTGGAATGCCGGTAGTATTATGTTCCCACACGATGTTGCTGTAGGGTCTTACAATTTTAAGAAAATCAAGAGTGCCTTAAAGCCTGCAGGTGATGCTGGTATCGTGGAATTTAAGAGCAATATCCCCCTTAGGGTCCACGCCATAGTAGTTAAGAAACCAATCAAGTTCGATAAGAATTTCTACGCACTATTAGGTGTCGAAGGTGGAGAAGAAGAGAATAACGAGTTCCTGCTAAAAGTTGGTAATTACCCTATTAGGATCGAAGATATCTACACAGTGTATGTCTATTGCGATGCGGTGGATTCTGGTTTCTCACTCCTAGATGGAAAACGATCGAAAGTCTTGGCTAGCATAGAGGTCCGAGGTCCTTGGTTTCAGAAAACGATCTATACTACAACGAATCCCCAAGCCCTGCAAGCTCTAGGTACAACGCTGAACAGCCTTCGTCTGACAATTCGTGATGAGAAAGGCAACGTGGTAGACTTCCGTGGTCGACCGATACGATACGTGTTGAAGCTTGAGTAAGTTATATGTATAACGTACGATGGACGGCGATTCAATTCAACCACTTTTTCCATCAGCACCAAGTATCTATCCACAGATCGCTAACGACACTGGAAAGAACTTTAGACTGCAAACGATCCGAGACACGCTTTCGGACATAGAAGTTCAAGAAAGGCACTACGAAGGTGTGCGCAAGAAATATGCACGTTCTCAAGGAATAGTTCATGGTATCGCAGTGGTAACTGGAGGTCTATCTGTGATCTTATCTGGATCTGGATTGGGCGTAGCGTTGACTGGGGTTGGAATAGTGATTGGTCTACCACTTGGAGTTATTGGTGGGCTATGTGGATTAATTTCAGCATCTACGACCGTTGGAGCTAAAAAATTAGGAATAAAAGTATCTAAGCATGAGAAAACCACTATGTTAGCAAAAGCTAAAATTAATACGATTCGTGATCTAGTATCGAAAGCCTTGCGTGATGAAAATATATCCGACTCTGAATACAGTCTAATCCTCGCTGAAGCAGATAAGTACGAGATTATGAGGTCTGAAATTCGTCATAAGACTTTGGGTGGTGAAAAAAACGTGGAACAGATTCGAATGGAACTCAAACAAGAAGTGCAAAAGGAAATGCGAGAAAAACTTGGCAGTCTAGTGGGATAAGAATCGAATGTGGCTCTTATTTTCACTTTACGAAATCAAACCCTATCACTAGTTAGACCGTGTTTTTTATAGATGGGCTCAAAGTAGGAATGGTAAGCAATCAACTCCTTGACAAAACGTATGATCGAACCCCTATGTATACCACACCGTTTAACAACGTTAATAAGAGACATACAAGATCCCGAACGACGTAGTACCTCGTAACTTGCTCCAACGACTTTAGTTCGAAGTATAGAGCTGGTACCTATATTGTTTTCTATTGCCGTATGAACAATCTCATAGACTATTTGTTGGACATTCTTATGTACTCCTTGGGGGTCGAGTTTAACAAAAGTCGTTGTAATGTGAGGAGCTATTCGATCGGTATTTAAATCTATATCGATCTTATCGTCATCATGTAGAGAACGTATAAAGACATTTCCACGACATATGCTCTTATTGTTTAGTTGCATAAAACGAGCGACCTCTCCTGTAGATCTAACTAACCCACATTGTATACATGCTTGATAAAGTATAGCAGCTAAAATAGTTCGTTTCGCATAGCAACGTTTGATACAAACTTTCTGTACTTGAATGAATGTATCGGCTACGATTACTAATACATTTGTTGGAAACGAGAGGGCGTAATTTTGTTTATAAGTAGTGTTGTATGCCTGTAGTTCTCGCATAATCGTTTGTAGTTGTAATTCTTTGTTATCGCTTTGCTTTGGGATTGTGCGGTCTAGATCATGTTGATGCTGAAAGCTATCCGGCCCTACTATGCGTAACCTAGTAGTAAGATTGGTAGTTGTTTCTTCACATGATTCGACCTCGGAAACAAGACCACAAGTGGGACATATGAATTCCATTCCTTGTAGTTCCATCGGACATAAACATTCGGAACATGATTCACCGGTGCTAATATGCGACAATGGTTCAATATGCGACAATGGTTTGATATGTAGGCTTGCACAAATTTCTGGACCAAGTAATCTAATAATGTCATCCATACTAGTTGTATACCATATGCCTGTCAATTGTCTAATTGCTCGTTTGTTAAAAAAAAAAAGAAAAAAATGAAGAGAGGTCGCATAACAATTTCTCTTCATTCTTTTTTTTTTTTTCGTGTCGTGATTTCTACTTATCCTCCGATTCTACCGCATTTAGATCTTTCTCGCCGATGGAGAGGTCATCCAATGCATTATCGAGATCGTTAATGTCCACCACATTTTGATCTTTTTCCGATTCCACTACATTTAGATCTTTCTCCGATTCTACTACATTCGAACACGTGATATTCGCCGACTCGTTAGCTCGTTTCTTATCAAGGTTCTTCTTATTGCGAATGGTACGGCGTTGAGGTGCACCACATTTTGAACAAAGTTCATGAATAGTACGACAGCCTCGACCACACGTCAAACATGGAACGAATATGGCACATCCTATTCCTATCTGGAAGTTATGTTGAGAGCAATACTCTGACGTCTTTGAACACTTCCTTATACATTTCGTGGTCTTTCCTCGCATCAACCAATCACAAGTTCTTGTCTCAATCATCGTGCAATATACCTATATATGTTATATGTATAATTGGTATCTTAGTTGTGACGTCTGCGTTGAGGTTCTTCAATCACGCGCGGTTGTCTAATCTGTATGGTATTAATACGTACTAAGATAACAGCATACGTTAATATCGTGAAGTAAAGAATATATATTAATACCATTGGTGGATATACCGTATACTAATCACTCCTCTAATAGGTGCTCAAGTTGTCCATTTTTTAGATCTTACCTACCAATAAAGTTCGTACCACATTGTCTACAAGTACAAAATATCGTTGTTGGTTCATCGAGAGCTCGAGTTTGTACTTCTCGATAAACGCAATTGCGTTCGTGACAAGTAGGACATTTATAGAGCTGAGATGTCTTTTCATTAACCTTCTGTTGGCTTCGTAAAGCAATTTCAGTACGTTCGTTTCTAGAAGCTTTTGGACACAATTGTGCTGACCTAAGATATCCCATTTCGTTAGGTGTCCATATTCCCTTTGCTAGTTGATCAAGAGCGAATGTACCATGCGTGCGACAAACGCTGGAACTAGGATCTAAATTACTAAGTACGGTTCCACATCGTGAAGAATAAATATTTATGAACGAATCGGATGTCCAACTGCGGACGACTGCTTCTGTTTGAAGGGCTTCGATTACTCGATTATAGCACGATCGCTCTAATAATGTTGCGAAAGTCCCGGGGTTGGAAAAACGAGAATCGCTAGAGAAAATACGATAGAATATCGCACGATATAATAAACGGGGTTCGGCCATAGTGCAATACCTAATAGTAACCTTTCTCTAATGGGGTGAAAAAAAATGCAACAACGCGCACTAAAAAATACAACGAAAAAATGAGGGTCTTATTATATGTTGTTTTTTCTTGTGTCATATGTGTTTTTTTTTTGTTGCATCGGTTCGTTGAAATTTGTTGTACGTGTCCCAGCCGTTTGCTGCTCTTTGTTGCTTTTTTGTTGCATCGGTTCGTTGAAATTTGTTGTATGTGTCCCAGAACCGCTACTTCCCTTACTACTTTGTGCTTTAATCATAATCGTGTTTAAATAAAGGCAATCTATCTATCTATCAATCTATCAACAACCGCTATTTGAAAACACGCAGATGCTGGTAACTTAGTCCCGAGACAGCGAGACGTCCCGCGGATGGGAAATGCGCTCTGATTGGTTGGTCGTAGTCACGTGGGATTTGTCGTCGTCACATTTTATGCTGGCAAAGTCGAACCACACAGTGTCTAATATTCACCTGTCCCCTGTTACATTCTAGAGTGGATTCGATTGAGTTTTCGCCGGAAAGTAATAAGCGATTGCTTTGGTTTTGCGTTTGCTTATCTTTTCTATTGGCTGTGAAAAATGTTTTGTAATTATCAGTCAATCAAGTTCTAAACTAAAACCACACATTGTTTTGGTCCGTCATGCAAATGCACGGCGATTCGTTTTAGCGAGCGTTATCCACGATTGCGTTTGCTTTTCCTCGTGATTGGTTCAAGTAAAAAAAAATCACGAATTACTTCAGTTCGTGATTGCCTTATTGCGTTTAAATAAATAAATAAATATTTTATTTGTTATAGCAGGCTGAGTATTACAGCTTACAGCTGGTGGGGGCCTGCTTTTACTCCTCACACACTCCCCACTACATTAACTGTTTTGGACACACTACACTTGACCCATGGTTGATTTTTATGGAGGGAGGAAAACCTGAGAATCTAGAGAAAAACCCTCGAATGCAGATAAGGAATCAACAACAAACCTAACTCACATACGGAGTCCAAGCCGGGAATCGAACTCGAGACCGTAGCGGTTAGAGGCGAGTGTTTTACCACTGCGTCAACCTGCGTTTTACTTGCTCCCGTGAATAGCTCTGTGATTACTTTGCATCTTGGTTTTGGTTTTACGACACTCGATCAAAAACAGCTCTGTGCCATTGAAATAACTAACGTTATGTTTGCAATTTTGGAATAAGGTGTATGGAATTCCCTTTCCTCTCTAAAGTGGGATAACGAAATACTGAGAATGACAATTTTGATTGGTCAAAACGTCTATAGCATAAACTCCATATTAACCAATCATTTCTTTCCTTCCAGGTCACGTGGTGTACGTCCTAGATGGGTCACCATTTAATGCTCCTGATTCACTGTTCTCGGGAGACCTTCTGTTCCACGGAGGCTGTGGTACGTTAATATACGGCTCCACAACAACTGAAAATGCCAATTTTTGAGAGAATGAGAAAATGGATTAGAGAATGTTTCACTCCACATTATAAAATAATTTAGATAGTACGCGCGTTCTGATTGGCTAATAGCATGTTTTCATTAACCTGTGCTAACATGGAAATGACGGATCAATCACGGTCTGTGGAAAACCCCCACCCCTCCCCACACTTCACCCTAGCCTTTAATAGTTAATCATTAATAAAACGATTTGAGCCGAAATGACGTCACACCGCAAGACAAGCACCGTAAGTGCTTCCTTTATCAAAATAAATATTTTATAAAAGAAGTGAAACAGATTTTCCGTGTTTGCACAGGCTAATGAAAACCTCGGTAAGTTTGGGAGAATTCTCGAGCAGGTACAACTACTCGAGCTGTGGTTTCGTGTTTGTTCTGCTCTCGAATTCTCCCAAACTTACCTTGGTTTGCACGAGCCTGTGCAAACACGTAAGATCTGTTTCAATTAAAACATTCACATGCCAATTGAGTCTTCTTGCATGGCGGCTATGTTGAGTCCGAGGATCTGGTTGTTCGAAGAAAGGGTACCTAGGATAACGCTACTCCGACGTTAAGTCTGCTACCCTTCGGAGCCACCGCTGTCTAATTATTTCGCCTAAGAAATTAAAGGCACAGCTCGCTGCAAACACCAAAAAGAAAAAAAGCCATTTAGTTCAATGGTTTTCCGCCGGAAAAGTAAGATTAATCTGACTAAATCATAAGACTCTTATCACACAAGAACTGAGGAGATACGGGGTGACTAGCGTACTAAGGTACTAAGACTCTTATCACACAAGAGGAGATACGGGGTGACTAGCGTACTAAGGTACTAAGACTCTTTCACACAAGAACTGAGGAGATACGGGGTGACTAGCGTACTAAGGTACTAAGACTCCTATCACACAAGAACTGACGAGATACGGGGTGACTAGCGTACTAAGGTACTAAGACTCTTATCACACAAGAACTGACGAGATACGGGGTGACTAGCGTATACTAAGGTACTAAGACTCTATGACACAAGAACTGAGGAGATACGGGGTGACTAGCGTACTAAGGTACTAAGCCTCTTTCACACAAGAACTGAGGAGATACGGGGTGACTAGCGTACTAAGGTACTAAGACTCAAGACTTCAAACAAGAACTGACGAGATACGGGGTGACTAGCGTACTAAGGTACTAAGCCTCTTTCACGCAAGAACTGAGGAGATACGGGGTGACTAGCGTACTAAGGTACTAAGACTCTTTCACACAAGAACTTATACCATGCCCAGAATAGGACAGTAATTTCGTAATTTTCTCTTAGTACCGCTGAACAACGTACTAACAACATCAGCATTTCTTTAAAAAAACATATCGTACTAGTTAAGACTCTTATCACACAAGAACTGAGGAGATACGGGGTGACTAGCGTACTAAGGTACTAAGACTCTTTCACACAAGAACTGAGGAGATACGGGGTGACTAAGGTACTAAGACTCTTTCACACAAGAACTGAGGAGATACGGGGTGACTAGCGTACTAAGGTACTAAGACTCTTTCACACAAGAACTGACGAGATACGGGGTGACTAGCGTACTAAGGTACTAAGACTCTTTCACACAAGAACTGACGAGATACGGGGTGACTAGCGTACCAAGGTACTAAGCCTCTTTCACACAAGAACTGAGGAGATACGGGGTGACTAGCGTACTAAGGTACTAAGACTCTTTCACACAAGAACTGAGGAGATACGGGGTGACTAGCGTACTAAGGTACTAAGACTCTTTCACACAAGAACTGACGAGATACGGGGTGACTAGCGTACTAAGGTACTAAGCCTCTTTCACACAAGAACTGAGGAGATACGGGGTGACTAGCGTACTAAGGTACTAAGACTCTTTCACACAAGAACTGAGGAGATACGGGGTGACTAGCGTACTAAGGTACTAAGACTCTTTCACACAAGAACTGACGACATACGGGGTGACTAGCGTACTAAGGTACTAAGACTCTATGACACAAGAACTGACGAGATACGGGGTGACTAGCGTACTAAGGTACTAAGACTCTTATCACACAAGAACTGAGGAGATAAGGGGTGACTAGCGTACTAAGGTACTAAGACTCTTTCACACAAGAACTGACGAGATACGGGGTGACTAGCGTACTAAGGTACAAAGACTCTGTCACACAAGAACTGAGGAGATACGGGGTGACTAGCGTACTAAGGTACTAAGACTCTTTCACACAAGAACTGACGAGATACGGGGTGACTAGCGTACTAAGGTACTAAGACTCTTTCACACAAGAACTGACGAGATACGGGGTGACTAGCGTACCAAGGTACTAAGCCTCTTTCACACAAGAACTGAGGAGATACGGGGTGACTAGCGTACTAAGGTACTAAGACTCTTTCACACAAGAACTGAGGAGATACGGGGTGACTAGCGTACTAAGGTACTAAGACTCTTTCACACAAGAACTGACGAGATACGGGGTGACTAGCGTACTAAGGTACTAAGCCTCTTTCACACAAGAACTGAGGAGATACGGGGTGACTAGCGTACTAAGGTACTAAGACTCTTTCACACAAGAACTGAGGAGATACGGGGTGACTAGCGTACTAAGGTACTAAGACTCTTTCACACAAGAACTGACGACATACGGGGTGACTAGCGTACTAAGGTACTAAGACTCTATGACACAAGAACTGACGAGATACGGGGTGACTAGCGTACTAAGGTACTAAGACTCTTATCACACAAGAACTGAGGAGATAAGGGGTGACTAGCGTACTAAGGTACTAAGACTCTTTCACACAAGAACTGACGAGATACGGGGTGACTAGCGTACTAAGGTACAAAGACTCTGTCACACAAGAACTGAGGAGATACGGGGTGACTAGCGTACTAAGGTACTAAGACTCTTTCACACAAGAACTGAGGAGATACGGGGTGACTAGCGTACTAAGGTACTAAGACTCTTTCACACAAGAACTGAGGAGATACGGGGTGACTAGCGTACTAAGGTACTAAGACTCTTATCACACAAGAACTGAGGAGATACGGGGTGACTAGCGTACTAAGGTACTAAGACTCTTTCACACAAGAACTGAGGAGATACGGGGCGACTAGCGTACTAAGGTACTAAGACTCTTTCACACAAGAACTGAGGAGATACGGGATGACTAGCGTACTAAGGTACTAAGACTCTTTCACACAAGAACTGAGGAGATACGGGGTGACTAGCGTACTAAGGTTCACACAAGAACTGACGAGATACGGGGTGACTAGCGTACTAAGGTACTAAGACTCTTTCACACAAGAACTGACGAGATACGGGGTGACTAGCGTACTAAGGTACTAAGACTCTTTCACACAAGAACTGACGAGATACGGGGTGACTAGCGTACTAAGGTACTAAGACTCTTTCACACAAGAACTGAGGAGATACGGGGTGACTAGCGTACTAAGGTACTAAGACTCTTTCACACAAGAACTGAGGAGATACGGGGTGACTAGCGTACTAAGGTTCACACAAGAACTGACGAGATACGGGGTGACTAGCGTACTAAGGTACTAAGACTCTTTCACACAAGAACTGACGAGATACGGGGTGACTAGCGTACTAAGGTACTAAGACTCTTTCACACAAGAACTGACGAGATACGGGGTGACTAGCGTACTAAGGTACTAAGACTCTTTCACACAAAAACTGACGAGATACGGGGTGACTAGCGTACTAAGGTACTAAGACTCTTTCACACAAAAACTGACGAGATACGGGGTGACTAGCGTACTAAGGTACTAAGCCTCTTTAACACAAGAACTGACGAGATACGGGGTGACTAGCGTACTAAGGTACTAAGACTCTTTCACACAAGAACTGAGGAGATACGGGGTGACTAGCGTACTAAGGTACTAAGACTCTTTCACACAAGAACTGACGAGATACGGGGTGACTAGCGTACTAAGGTACTAAGACTCTTTCACACAAGAACTGAGGAGATACGGGGTGACTAGCGTACTAAGGTACTAAGACTCTTTCACACAAGAACTGACGAGATACGGGAGTCTATATATATTCCGGAATATCATTAAAATTGTCCTATAACTGGACCTGAAAAAATAAAATAATGTCATCGGTGCACGTGTGGGTGTAACATGTTTCGCGGTCTCGCCCACGTCTGTCTATAAATGCCGGGATACAATTTAAAAAAATCCTAAAGTGCACTGTAAAAAAAAGATTTGAAAAAGCCGGTCATCATATTTCGCGGTCTCGTTCTTGGTGACATTTTGGTGACAACTCTTCTGAGTCTATATATGCCGGGATATCGTTAAAATCGTCCTGAAGTTAACTGAAAAAAAGAATAAGTAATAAAACTCGTTGCCAATTACATTTTTTTTACAAACATTCATACTCTATTTCCTCATGGGGTGTTGTTATAACGACCTCTTTCAATTGGAAAAGAGTGCGCCGATATTTTTAGTTTAGTAACAGTTTTCCTAGTTTTGAAGTCAGTTTTTGTGTGAAAGAGTCTTAGTACCTTAGTACGCTAGTCACCCCGTATCTCGTCAGTTCTTGTGTGATAGACTCTTAGTACCTTAGTACGCTAGTCACCCCGTATGTCCTCAGTTCTTGTGTCATAGAGTCTTAGTATACCTTAGTACGCTAGTCACCCTGTATCTCCTCAGTTTTTGTGTGAAAGACTCTTAGTACCTTAGTACGCTAGTCACCGCGTATCTCGTCAGTTTTTGTGTGATAGACTCTTAGTACCTTAGTACACTAGTCACCCTGTATCTCGTCAGTTCTTGTGTGATAGAGTCTTAGTATACCTTAGTACGCTAGTCACCGCGTATCTCGTCAGTTCTTGTGTGATTGAGTTTAGTACCTTAGTACGCTAGTCACCGCGTATATCGTCAGTTTTTGTGTCCGATAGAGTCTTAGTACCTTAGTACGCTAGTCACCCCGTATCTCGTCAGTTCTTGTGTGATTGAGTTTAGTACCTTAGTACGCTAGTCACCGCGTATATCGTCAGTTTTTGTGTCCGATAGAGTCTTAGTACCTTAGTACGCTAGTCACCGCGTATCTCGTCAGTTCTTGTGTGATTGAGTTTAGTACCTTAGTACGCTAGTCACCGCGTATATCGTCAGTTTTTGTGTCCGATAGTGTCTTAGTACCTTAGTACGCTAGTCACCGCGTATATCGTCATTAACATTTATTGTGTATCAGAGTGGTTAATTAAAGTGACTAAATTAGTAGTTATATATGCTTCAGGCCCCATATCTCGGCCCCATATCTCGTCAGTTTTTGTGTGATAGACTCACTAGGAGCAATCAGTTTTTGTGTGATAGACTCAAACAGTTCTTGTGTATCAGAGTGGGTGTGATAGACTCAAACAGTTCTTGTGTATCAGAGTGGTAAATTAAAGAGAGAGGAGGCCTTAGTACGCTAGTACGAGTGACTAAGCGAAAATTAATGCAAACGCTGTCGGGGTGGCGCCGTGGTTAAGCGCTTCGCCTCTCACTTCTGTGGCTCAGGTTCGGTCTCCGGACACGGTGCCATATGTGAGTTGAGTTTGTTGGTATCTCGCCCTCCACAAAACCAACACGCTAAATTCTAATTCTATCTGTGAATTAGTCTGGTCCTGACTTTGATCAGCCCCTATGGTTGTTTCAGGTCTCGTTAGAAATTTCTTTTTAGCCAATATGACTGCCATGCGAGAAAAGTCAATTGTACTGTCGCGGTAATGTTAAATTAATAACGCATCTTGGCTATAGAAGCCAGCTTAAGTTTAGCTTCATAGTTATTCTGGGTACCTTTTACCTTATTCTGCTGCACTATTTTTCTTTTTATAACATTTGTTATATGGTAATACAACAATATTTTGTGAAGGATATTATTATGTGAATTGAACAGTCAGGTATGGCCCTGGCTCAACTCTAAAAGGTGGTACATACTATGCCTTGACGGTCTCTGAATCTCTGAATTTCTAACGAGACCTGAAACAACCATGGGGGCTGATCAAAGCCAGGTCCTGGCTAATCCACAGATCGAATTGGAATTTAGCGTGTTGGTTTTTGTGGAGGGAGGAAAACCGAAGCACCCGGAGAAAAACCATCGGAGCAAGGGCGAGATACCAACAAACTCAACTCACATATGGCGCCGCGTCCGGGAATCGAACCTGGGCCACAGAGGTGAGAGGCGAAGCGTTTTAACCACTGCGCCGCCCTGACTTAACCACTGAGCCACCTGTCTCATCCGTAACCGATTGTTTTTCTCCCAAGTCATTTGGTTTTGTCTTGACTTCGATTTGATCTGAAAAACTGCAGGGCTGCTTATTATTTGCACCAAAAATCCAGAAATTCCGGTGGGAATATCACGGTACGTGTCATTTCGTTCGGAAAGTTTTAGAAAACTTGGGCTACCTCGTGGGTTATCCACATTTCCCGGTCATACCCGCGGGTGGACACGCATATATTTATATTTAAATTGTATTTCCCATTTGTATGTTATTTTAAGTTTTTCAACCAGATGCTTTGATATAATTGGTTGAGTACCCCAGATCTCCTTGTTTTCGCAAACTGGAACAATGTCATACTTATGAACTCATCGTATACCAAAATAACATGGTTTGAAGTGTATGAGCCCAGCCAGTTATCATCGATTTAAAGATAAAACTGGAAAACAAAATGAGCGGCATAGGAATAATATATTAATGTCTGCTATTTTCAAATTTCAGTGACGTCATTGAAGCCAATTCTAGCTCCTTTTGCTCTGTTTTTACGTCAGCTCCACTTATAAAGATATATTTCCCTTAGATTGCAAGGATCAAATCAGTCTGACGCCTGAAAAAGAACTGAAAAAGTAAACACATGCAATGTTATGACTCAATTCAGTTTCATTCAACTCATTGACATGAAAGTAAAGTAAAGTAAAATAACCTTATTTAACGTCAGTAACTAGTGACAGTCTCGTAAGAGTCTGATAAACTTATAGAGGCCAATGGATTGTAATGCATTTTAAAGTAATATTACGATATTACAGGCACTTTAAGGCACTTTAAGTAATATACATGTATACCTAATTGAAAAAGGTTGTCGAGTAAAAAGTATAAAACATAAACGATATGACTTATTTGCATGTAAGACCATTGGTTAAATGCCGTCCAATTTGAATAACCATTGTTTAGGAAGCTTTAGTCTCACATTCATGTCAAAATGTAAACACGAGGCTTAAAGGGGTATATACTTCATGGTAGTGTTTCGTTCCATATAGTCTCCCTGCATAATCATTTTCTCTACTGTTTTACAGTATTATGCAGGGAGACTATATGGAACGAAACACTACCATGAAGTATATACCTTTAAAGGAGCTGTGTCACGGTGAGGGACAAGCCTTTATGTTGCGGACTGGAACAAATTTTTTTTCAGTGATGTTTATATCAACTAACAACCCTAGCACACGTGTGGGATGGACGAAATCAAAGTAAATGTGCAAAAATCACTAACAAACTGTGTGTAGAACTAGTCTGAAAAGTCAAGGAAAATATTGCATATCCGTTCAATCATGTATTAAGGGAAGTGACTAACTGCTTGAAGCCAATTAACAGCCACCAACAACAACAACAAATTATTTTTATTTCGTACTGGAATTAATAATAGTTACAGGTTTACTGGAAAAATGAAAAGCTCAATAATTGGTACTGGTAGGCTCAGAATAACTAGAAAGCTAAACTAAGCTGAGCCACCGGAACAAAGTTCAGATTGCAATTTGATATGGCGGTCAGAATGAAAACAATGTACATAATTTGTTATGTAATGAATACAAGAAACGGACACACGTAAACATAACAGGGACAACGAATAAAAGACAATCTGCTGAAAATACATATTTTAAATTGAAATTGAAAAGGCAAATTGAAAAGATATTTGATCAATATTTACTTATAAGATCTTTTTTCAAACAATTTTTGAATTTGTATTTAGTCAAGAATGTAAGGTTTTTGTCTAATGAATTCCATATTTTTGGACCTTGAAAACGAATATTAAATAGACCATAATTAGTTCGAATAGCAGGAAGATAATAAGAAGAAGTGGATGCTAGGCGAGTGTTATAATGATGGATTTCAGAGAGAGGTTTAAAGAAATCTCTAAAAACAGTTGGGAGGGTATTTGTGTGATATTGATACATAAATAAAGCAGTGTGAGAGAGGACTAAGTCGTTCAGTTTTAAAATTTGCAATTTTTTGAACAAAGGGGTAGAATGTGCATCGTATTTAGAAAATGTAATAATACGAAGGGCCTTTTTCTGAAGAATAAATAAAGGACGAGTTGAAGTCTGATATGTATTCCCCCAGACAAGTAAACCATAGGTGAGGTTAGGATATATAAGGGAATAATACAAATTAGTAAGTATGTATACATTTAGATAATAACGTAATTTAGAAAGAACGCCAATGCTTCTGTTTACCTTTTTACATATTTCATTTACATAGGGTTTCCAGCTTAGATTACTATCAATGAGTACTCCTAGATATTTCACTGACTTAACCTGTTTAATGGGTTTATTATTTAAAGTCAGGTTAACTGGGCAAGAAATTCTTTTCTGGTGAGGATGAAATATAACAAAATTTGTTTTAGTGATATTTAAGGAGAGCTTGTTTGAGCACAGCCATGTGTTTACAAGTTTTAACTGTTTGTTAATTGTCTGTTCAAGATTATGTAAACTTTTATCTGCATAGAATAAGTTGGTATCATCCGCAAAAATATGGAAGTCAAGAATTTTGGAACTATTGCAGATATCATTTATATATAAAAGAAATAAGATAGGTCCAAGAACTGATCCTTGAGGAACACCACAGGGAATAAGCTTTTCTTCAGACATTGTGATTCCAACTGAGGTAAATTGCTTCCTATTACTTAAATATGATTTAAACCAATTTAGTGCAACCCCTCTAATTCCATAGTGATGAAGTTTAGAGATCAGAATTTCGTGATTAACTGTATCGAATGCTTTACTGAAATCAAGGAAAAGCCCACAGGAAGTAAGACCTTTATCAATTGCACTTTGAATTCTGTCAATGATAGAAACAATTGCATGGGTTGTAGAATGACCAGAGCGAAAGCCAAATTGCTTAAAGTAAAGTATATGGCATTTTTCAAGATAGGTAGTTAGCCACTTACACATGAGCTTTTCAAGCAATTGATTAAAAATTGACAAAAGCGAGATCGGTCGATAGTTATTTAATAGATAGGCAGAACCCTTTTTAAATACAGGAACTACCCTAGCAATTTTAAAGTTGTCTGGAACAACTCCGTTTGAAAACGAAAAATTAAATAAGATTTCCAAGGGTTTTGAGATTAAATTACTTAGAGATTTGAGAAGATTTACTGGAATACTAAAAGGTCCAGCAGCCTTATTAGAGTTTAAGTTTCCGATTTCCTCTTCAATCTCAGATTGAGTAACTGGAAAGACAAAGAAACTATTCACTTGAGGATGGATTAAATAAGAAGTAAATGAAGTGTCAGTAGAAGGTATATTGCTTGCAAGACTGTTTCCTTGTGTAAAAACTGAGAGGTTCAAATCCATTTTTATAAATAGATGTCTTTTCACTTTGTGAAAACATAATTGACTGTTACTAGATTTATATTTTTATATATATTTCTTCTTTTTCCTTTTATATATTTTGTAAAATATTGCACGTTTGATGTGGTATATTTGTTAATAAAGACTATTATTATTATTATATTAGCAAAATAGTCATTAAATGCAGTTGCTATAGCTCTGGGATCAGTAATTGTTTGTTCATTTATTGTAATTTTAGTAGGGTAGTTTGATTTTTTAAATTTGAGGGAAATAATTTGTTTAATACCTTTCCAGGTATTTTTAATATTATTGTTATTTATTTGAAAGTAGTGGCAGTAGTAGGTTCTTTTGCTTATAGCTATTAAATGTTTTAGTTTATTGCGATAAAATTTATAGTTGGAGTGGTAATAATTATTTTTTGTTCTCAGAAATTTTTTGAAAAGTTTGTTTTTTTTATTTATAGAAGTTCTTATTCCTTTTGTAATCCATGGTTTATAGTGAAATTTCATTTGTTTATTTGTTAATATTTTAATGGGTACATGTTTATTTATTAGGTTATTTAGTTTGTTATAGAATGATTGAAAAATAGAATTAACATCACTTGTATTAGAGAAGCATGAATCCCAATCTATAGACTGCATATCACTTAGTAAGGCTGACTCATCAAGTGTAGAATAATCTCGTTTATATATCTTATGTTTTTTCGTTGGAAAGGCAAACTTGTCTATAATTAAGAAGTTAGGGAGATGATCTGTTAAATCATAGATGATATTGCCACTAGTAGTATGAAAATCTAGAGAGTTAAAGAAAATGTTGTCAATCAGAGTGGCGGAATGATCTGTTATTCTAGTTGGCTGCAAAATGTGAGGTTGAAAAAAAAATGAATTCATGGAATTTATAAACTCTTCTGTAGTGTAATTTGATTCAAATTTAATAGATTGATATTGAAGTCCCCCATTATGATACACTTTTTGTTTTCTCTATGAATTTTTTCGATTTTTTCAAAAAAAGATTTCATAAAATTTCCAAAATTAGAATTTGGGTGTCTATAGACAGTGGCACAGAGTACTTTTCCATGAGATTTACTTTCAATTTCCAGCCAGACAGATTCGTAGTCATCGGAAGAGAAGTTCAAATCATGCCTAGTTCTATACTGTAAATTTTCCTTAATGTAGAAACCAACTCCTCCAGCAAGGGAGTGACTAGGCTGATAGATGAAATCATATCCAGGCATAGATATATTTAAAGAAGGATCAGACTGGAAGTTATATCTAATTTCAGAGAGACCAATTAAATTAAAATTAAGCTGTAGATCTGCAAGCATTGTTGTTAACGTATCAAAGTTTGCATTTAAACTTCTAATATTACAATGAATAGCAGAAAATGAATTATCTATAGTGTTACCAGTAAAATCCTGTCTGCTATGAATATCATGAGTAGTATAGTATTTAAAGTTGACCTGAGAAGGAAGATGAGAGTCTATATCAACATTATCAAGATTTGGAGTACTATTAGTAGAAGAAATAATATCAAAGCGGGGTAAGTCCAAAACTTTCATTTGAGCTAGCTGATTTGAACATAAACATGGAGTGTTAGAATTAAAAGCTAGGTCAATAAGGTCACTATTACTAATATTATAAAAAGGAAAAGTTTGAGACCTACAGTTTAAACAAAGCCATAAATCCCCAGTTCTAGAGAAATACTTATATTCTTTCCTAGAAAGGTTAGAACATTTTAGATGATACCACCCTATAAGCAATAGTCACATTCAATAGCTAATGAATTGTCTTTGACAATCTTGTGACAATTATGACATATGTCATCCATATATAATAAGGTAGTGGTAAAATAAATAGCATGTCAATTTTCATGTACTGACTTGACATGAATGTTGGAAATCAAAGATTTCTCTCACATATAAATGAAGAGGATAAGTTAGTGTTCTTAAGGATGTCAAGCCAAAGAACTCATCGAACATTGATTGCAGACATGTGCAAAACCATGACACAGCGCCTTTAAGTCTCTTGGTTCCAGTTGTCCAAAGGGTGGATAATGCTATCCACCGGATAAATCCTTCTCCAGTGGATAAACTAAGCTATACATATCCACTGGATAAGGATTTATCCATCCGTTGAACAACCGGACCCAGTGCAATACCTATGTAATTAGACCTTTTCCGCATTCTGCTCCAATGCCCAAAAACAATGGCACCAAGTCGAGATTGGAGTAGACATTTTCATACATTTACTGGATACTTATATATCTACCCCGATCTCGAATTGGTGCCATTGTTCGATCGAATACGGGAAAGGTCTATTGGATGCCATTTATGCAATGGGTCTATTCTCTGAGATGCGGATTATATAATACAACCTGCCGAAATCATACTCTGAAGATTTGCGTTTGAGAGCTGTATGGCTTCATTATTTCATTGGTTATGATATTGAAGAGACTTCATTGGGGCTGGCATAATCTCGTACCCAGATCTCCCATTTTACTCACGGTCACACTTCTTTGGATAGGAAAACATGAGGTGGGATCTGGGTACGAGATTAGGGCTGGCAATGTCGACACACTCTGTAGAGAGATTTCTGTGGAAAGAACAGGAAGAAAAGACCAGCTCACGACTCGGATATGCAAAGCGTTGAAATGCGAAATACGAATATTTGAAAGCATATGCATTTTTGTTTTAAAAGAATATAACAAATTTGAATATTTACAATATTGAGCCAGATCGGAATACTGTAGATCGGATTTGCTTGTCGTTATGTAAACCATTATGATTTGCGAGCGCGTAGCTATTGTTATGTACTTTCTGGTAATATTAAAACAATACTAAATTATATTGCTATTGTTTTTACATGTTTAATCTCGGAATTTCATATCATACGAAATTCGCTGAGTCGCCCAAAGCAAAACGGTCGCCATAGGATCTTTAAGTATTTTATCTTAAGCTTCGGTTATTGTATTCAGGTCGAATATTCGAAGGGCTCCCATCAGAGATGTTGGAGTCCCTACAGGCGGTAGCAGTTTTACAAGATAATACTTTATTGTGGCCAGGTATGTACTATATTATTATTATTATTTTATTAGCATTAGCATCCGCTTTAGACTACCCACTTTTTCTCTCCCATTTGGCTAGGCACTAATAAGATCTGGATGTTTATGAAGTACTTTCTCAATAAAACAACTCCAACGTCAAAAAAATCAGCAGAAAAGCTGTTTGCACTTGCGAGAAATTACGGTATACAGCTATTTCAAAAAGGTTGTCCTGACAAACCGCAAGTTTACGACAAGCAACATTTCCAGACCGAAGTGCATTGTGGGTATAACTGTCCAGCTGCGCAAAACGGATAAACTAGAGTGTAATTCGAAAATCCATTCTCAGGAGCCATTAATATTCGTCTTAAAGTTTTTGATCCAAAAACAAACGAATTCACCAGACTTTCAGTACAACCACAAACCCTTTGCGGTATGGGAATGTCGCTTGCTGGCTGTCCTGGACAACCTGTTTGGAAATAATATGCAAACGAGCATTGAGCTGTAAAATTTGAAACTATTTTTATATTTGGTTTTGTAAATCTTAGTACCTATAAAATAAACTTATTACATGTACGTCATGAAAAATGCTTTGTACACTTTGTTTTCACTCGTTAGAGCGGTTTTCAATTGAGTGTAGTAAAACCAAACGCAAACTACATGTACCTACGGCCAGCCAATCATAGGAGCGAGTAATCACAAGTAACTCATAAATGGCTTCCCTGTGCAGCCAATGACAAACCAAAGCAAAACCAAAACCAATTTGCGTTTGGTTTTACTTTGGATTCTGATTGGTTGGTTTATTTTCTCAGCCAATAGGAGAGCTTAGTAAACGCAAAACCAAAACACTTCCGACACTCAATTGAAATCCGCTCTATGAAGTAAGACTCGCTTGTTCGTTTTACAATACTTCATAACTCATGAATAAAAACCGTATGCGCTCATTTTCCATGAAGTATAAATCACTATATATTACATTAACACTTGTGGGATATCAGTTGGGGCGGACTTCACCTCCTCGGAACCTGGAATAGTACTAGCTATCCAAACAATGCCTAACCGGCTGAAACAATACAAACCCTAACCCTAAAACAATGGAATTATCTGTCAGTGCAATCCAAATTGGGTCCAATAAAATGCAAGGTTTTGAGAGGTGAAAGTCTCCTTCACAGACCAAAACGTTTTTTGTCAGATTTTCTCTTTTTTACCCCGTAATATTCCTAAAATGTGAAAGCATTGCTTTTGTATAGCGACAAAGTAATTTCGAGTCAGTTTGTTTGATTCTGACTTGGTTTGACAGGCTTTTAAAGTTGCTGATCTTCAAAATAAAAAACACATAAAAAGTTCCCCAACTATTTTTTATGTGATAAAAAGTTAATTACATGGCTGCTTGGAGATACATAACATATCTTCTCATGTTTAACTTGATAACTCTCTCGTTCACTGCGCTCAGTCATGAGTTATCAAGCTAACTAAACACTCCATTCCATATCTCTGCTCTCTCTCTCTCTATAATATAATATCCTCCTTTCAATGCGGCCGCCACTATACTACAATAAATATAAAGCTTTTAAATTTCCCGTACTTGGATTGGTATGGTAATTGGCACAAGTACTTGGATTGGTATGGCAATTGGCACAAGTACTTGGATTGGTATGGCAATTGGCACAAGTACTTGGATTGGTATGGTAATTGGCACAAGTACTTGGATTCGTATGGTAATTGGCACAAGTACTTGGATTGTTATGGTAATTGGCACAAGTACTTGGATTGGTATGGTAATTGGCACAAGTACTTGGATTGTTATGGTAATTAGCACAAGTACTTGGATTGGTATGGTAATTGGCACAAGTACTTGGATTGGTATGGCAATTGGCACAAGTACTTGGATTGGTATGGTAATTGACACAAGTACTTGGATTGGTATGGTAATTGGCACAAGTACTTGGATTGTTATGGTAATTGGCACAAGTACTTGGATTGGTATGGTAATTGGCACAAGTACTTGGATTGTTATGGTAATTGGCTTAAGTAATTGGATTGGTATGGTAATTGGCACAAGTACTTGGATTGTTATGGTAATTGGCACAAGTACTTGGATTGGTATGGCAATTGGCACAAGTACTTGGATTGTTATGGTAATTGGCACAAGTACTTGGATTGTTATGGTAATTGGCACAAGTACTCGGATTGTTATGGCAATTGGCACAAGTACTTGGATTGGTATGGCAATTGGCACAAGTACTTGGATTGTTATGGCAATTGGCACAAGTACTTGGATTGTTATGGCAATTGGCACAAGTACTTGGATTGTTATGGCAATTGGCACAAGTACTTGGATTGGTATGGTAATTGGCACAAGTACTTGGATTGTTATGGCAATTGGCACAAGTACTTGAATTGTTATGGTAATTGGCACAAGTACTTGGATTGTTATGGCTTTCGGGGAAAATGCTGGGCCATTGGTCATAAAATCGTTTTTTTTACTCTGGAACAAAACATCCTATCAACGTGAAACTTTATGTGTAGACTTTTGTTATCGATGTCTAGAATATATATAATAGAAAGAGCAGCTTTGTAGGACTTGTAGATTCGATTTTTGATTTTTTGATAACGTCACGGGCAAACCAAGAATATGTTTTCTTTATGATTTATCCCTGTGTGTATTTTAGGACACGAGTACGCACTCAAGAACCTTATGTTTGCAATGACAATTGAACCTGAGAATACTCATCTACGAGCCAAGCTGGACTGGGTACTAGAGATGACAACCAACAAACACATGACGGTATTGCACAACGTACAATCTATTTTTCCCAGGGACAGGGGTGAAGGTTACGCGCCTAATCCAAGATGGCGTCATAAGAATTGCTGTCAATAGCCCAACTTAAGATATATGCCTCACTTCCTACATACAAAGGAATCAATAAGAAGCTCCGTGCATAATGCTCAGTCGTTCGTGACAAGACTACAGGGCCGGGTTGTTGAAAGCCCGATTAGTGTTAATCCTGGATTAACTCTGCTCAAAACCTATTGATTGTCATGGAAATTAACCCTGGATTAGCACTAACCGGGCTTTGAACAAGCTGGCCCAGCAGTGTAGTTCTGTAGTTTGTCACGAACGACTGAGCATTATGCACGGAGCCTCGTCCTGATTCCTTTGTACGTAGGAAGTGAGGCATATCTCGGAAGTGGCTATTATGGTGTCATTTTACAACAACTAACAGGATCCTTTTCAAATTCTTTCGTATTAAAATTTATCCAACACCTTTGGGAATTCCAAGGCAGTGGTCCAAATTAGAGGAACAAAAGGAATCGCGCAAAGGATCTGGTAGTTGTAGTATGTGATATCATCATGCAAATGACCTATTCGATACAAATTTAGCAAGCACTCTTTCCAAACTGGGGCTGCGATTTTGAAAGGGACACTGTCAATCCCAAATGATAAACTTTCTAATGACGAAAGACAAAAATAACTAGTAGAGTATGCTTTCGGTAACTGGAGAATATGTGAGCCAACTTTGATGAAGGATGGCAAAGATTCGACTGGATGAAAAATACTGTTTTAAGAGAAATTTAGAGCATCTTGATCGAATTGGAATTTAGCGTGTTGGTTTTTGCGGAGGGAGGAAAACCAGAGAACCTGGAGAAAAGCCCTCGGAGCAAGGGCGAGATACCAACAAACTGAACTCACATATGGCACCACGTCCGGGAATCGAACCTGGGCCACAGAGGTGAGAGGCGAAGCGCTTAACCACTGCGCCACCCGGGCTCCCCACTTTAATTTGGGGAGCCAGGGTGGTGCAGTGGTTAAGCGCTTTGCCATCCTCTATTGAAAAGTTTTGGAAAGCATATCAGGACATTCACGTGGCATTTCTCTTCTATCTCAGGGTGTTATGTTTTGTTTTTGTTTCATAGAAACTTGGAAACTTGAAGATTCAATTCGACTGACAGTGCCCCTGTAATGAAGTAAACAAGTTACTATGTCCAGTATATTTAGATTACTTACTTGTACAAACTCACGCTTAGAGATCTTGACTGTCGTTTGTGGTTCTCCCTTCATGTAGGCAGACATGAATTACTACCAAATTGTATTGTGTATTGTGTTCTATTGTATTGTGTATTTCGTTCTATTGTTTTGTATTGTGTTAATTCTATTGTATTTTGATAGCAATTCATGTGTTGCCTTCATGAAGGGACCACCGTCGTTTGCTGTAAAGGGGATATTCAGCAAACAGGTTACATGACCACTTTTCAATAAAATCAAGATGCCTTTTTTCCAGTCTCCTTCTACAATCGGCGAGGAGAAGCTCTATAACCCGTTTCTAAGGACCCACATAGCTGAAGTCATGTGTGCGGTTGGACTTGATCTTCCAGTGGAACAGAATGATAACTTGCATGCCGCATCTGTACTGAAAGCCTTGAGAAAACGGAAAAATGACTTCAAGTAGAGTTGACAAGTACTGAAAGAAACAATCGATCAGTTGTATCATTAATTACAACGTTGCGTAAGCGAAAGGTGCTGTAATGGTATTGTAATTGTGTTGCACAACTCTGAAGAACATCGCGGTGCTGCATTAAGTAACTGTCGCCTTCAGGCTGGAAACGAAATTTGAAACAGCGATGAGATTCAACGACGGCTGGAATATTAAGTATGCACGCGAAATGCCATGCGGGTACCCTCGACTGCACTTTGGTCAGCTGGAGATGAAGTCTCGGAAATAATCTATTGACGGCGAAATAATGACTGAATTCACCACAAATGGAACGTGTTAAGTTCAAAAGTTGTAGAGTTGTGGTTCCCGAAGGAAAACGACTGTATTCGCAGGCTACAAAAGTTGTAACTAGAAGATGGTTTAACCTCATTTGTTCGTTTGTGGTTGGATACGGAGTCAGTAGTAAGAGAACCTACAGGAACAGGATATTTATATATTCAAACGAGTTGTAATCACCTCAAAATCCGGTTTCGTCTTCATTTGTAGGTGAGATAAAAATGCTAGAAGAGCAGAATGCGATTGTACGTGGGCTGTACAACATTATACAACAACAGTATTAATGCAGCCCGAATATTGTTTTCTCCCTAAAAACGACGAGAAAGGCAAGCTCAACAAACAACAGTGGTAACGGATTTTAGCCGTCAGGATGCAGCTCTCAGCCTGTTGGGTAATGGGCCAAAATATTTACAGAAATGTATCTGTCCTCCTGTGTAAACCAACTAATCTTGTCAGGTATAAGGGCGAGGAAGGAAAAGGGATATATAGAAGGAACGAAGATCCGACGACTTCTCCTTTTATCCAAAATTCTGTGCGAGTGATATAATTTAAAGTGGCTATGACCCAAATTATAGTTCGTATTAGTGATTTTACCAAATATGTTGCATAAATCAGAAAATTTCTTGGTTTGACGTCACATCATAGACGCAACATTCAAATCAAAAATGGTCTACCATTCAAATCTTCTTCCTTGGTCGAAATTTTAGTTTCATACTATGATTACACAATGCACAAGCAAGAAGCGTCGATATCGTAAACTTTGACATATCTTTTAAAATATTAATATTCAATTAGTGCGATAGCCAATCTGGTGCGATAGATTATACCACTTGATGACCTCTATAAACGACAATACAAAACTCCTGATAAGCGAACTGAAACACTTATAGAACTACATTACGTCACCAGTTCTATAAGTGTTCCAGTTGAATAACCAAGTGTTGTAAGTGTTCCAGTTGAATAACCTAGTGTTGTATGTGTTCCAGTTGAATAACCTAGTGTTGTAAGTGTTCCAGTTGAATAACCAAGTGTTGTAAGTGTTCCAGTTGAATAACCTAGTGTTGTAAGTGTTCCGGTTGAATAACCTAGTGTTGTAAGTGTTCCAGTTGAATAACCTAGTGTTGTAAGTGTTCCAGTTGAATAACCTAGTATTGTAAGTTTTCCAGTTGAATAAACTAGTATTGTAAGTGTTCCAGTTGAATAACCAAGTGTTGTAAGTGTTCCAGTTGAATAACCTAGTGTTGTAAGTATTCCAGTTGAATAACCTAGTGTTGTAAGTGTTCCAGTTGAATAACCTAGTGTTGTAAGTGTTCCAGTTGAATAACCTAGTGTTATAAGTGTTCCAGTTGAATAACCAAGTGTTGTAAGTGTTCCAGTTGAATAACCTAGTGTTGTAAGTGTTCCAGTTGAATAACCTAGTATTGTAAGTGTTCCAGTTGAATAACCTAGTGTTTTAGGTGTTCCATTTCTTAAAGCGCTCGGTACGCGTAGAAATTAGCGTAAAATTTGCATTTGATCGCAATGCATATCTTGATCTTTGACTTACTTTTACAGGTAAAAGGTCACGAAGATAGGACGGTGTATATAAGTTAACTATTTTATAAAATAAAGTTAATTTATGTAGAAATCTTCTAGTTACCATATCCTCCCAGCATAATTCATTTAACAGTCGCTTTCTATTAGTTCTCTTCATAGCTCCAGTAGCGATCCTAGCTGACTCACACCAGGAGCCCATTACCAGGAGCGTCCATCTTCCCCACTGTGTCTGTACCCCAGCACAGAGGTAGCTGAGGCTATTTGTAGCATTGCGTTTCGCGCGAAAAAGAACAAAGGTAGGCTATTTTTAGCCAATCAGATAGTTAACGTTACTTCTCATTATCATTCTTCTCACTTTCAACGCGGGAATTCGAATTGCTGGTTTTCACTCAATCCCCAGAGATTCAAATGTTGGTGCCCCAACAAAAGAAGCTAACGAGGGATCTATTGTTTAAGGGCACCAACATGGCGGCGACCTCTTTTCGCGGGAATTTCGAATCTAAAAATAGCCTCATCTACCTCTGTGCTGGGGACCCAACCCATAACAGAGGAACGCTCCTGGTAATGGGCTCCTGCTCACACTGAATACATTCTAAAAGATTAGCTTCTCCTTCATTACACCCATCCCATATAACATCTGCATACTCCATTAATGGTCTAATAAGGCTTTTGTACAGGGAAATAAGAGTGGATCTGTTGAGCTTGTATTTTACCCCTTTTAAAACATTCATACATTTACTAGCTTTCTGATGTACGCCAAGAATATGGTTACTCCAAGAGAAATTAGCCGACAAAGTTAGTCCCAAATGAGTATGAGAGTCCACTTCGCTTAACGCAATATGATCCAAGTAAAGTGTAGGATGAATTATTTTAAATTGCTTTACTGAAAATGTGATGCATTCGCATTTGCTAGGGTTCATAGTCATCAGCCACTGCTTACACCACATGTTAATAGTATTGAGATCTTTGTTTAATTTTATACCAGAAATAGATGGATCATCTACTACATCAAATAGTGACGTATCGTCAGCATAAAGAAAACAGTTGGATGAAACGTTTGTACTTAGATCATTAATGTAAACGAGAAAGAGCAATGACCCGAGTACAGAACCTTGTGGAACACCGGCATCAATATTTAACCAATTCGAGCTTTGCCCTTCAATAACTACTCTTTGTTTTCTGAAACTTAGATAGCTGCGAAACCAACTTAAAAGAGGATCTTTAACTCCTAGATTTTCTAATTTGTAAATTAAACCCTTATGCCATACTCTATCAAACGCCTTACTTATATCAAGGAAAACCATACGTATCTCTTTTCCCTTTTCTAAAGCCTCATAAATCTTATGAGTAATGAGAATAAGTTGGTAAACAGTGCTATCACCAGGTCGGAAACCAGATTGAAAACGACTAAGAAATCCGATGTCTACTAGAAATTCGTAAAGTCTGGTAAATACAATTTTTTCCGGTATCTTAGAAATAGAAACAAGAAGCGAAACAGGACGATAATTAACTTTAAATTGACGATTTTCTTTTTTAAATAGAGGAATTACGTTAGCTTTTTTCCATTCGCTAGGATATTTTCCCTGTAAAAAACTTAAATTAATTAGATGTGTGAATGATTCTAAAATACCTAGACGACATATTTTTATTATTTTGTTTCCAATACCATCGTGCCCGCATGCCTTTGATACGTCAACCTTCTCCATTAACTTTAATACTTCCTGTTTGGTTGTTTCAATTATAGACAACGAATTGTTACCGCTATCTTGTGACTGTAATGTGATTGCAGGTAATGGGTGGCCGAGATCATCAACCGTAGCCTGGCTGACGAAATATTCGTTGAATAATTCAGCTTTTCTTTTTGAATCAAATATAGATTCAGTTCCCTCTTGAATAACTGGTATAGATATATGAGTTTTGTTATTAAAAACTGATTTAATAAGACTCCACCATTTTTTGGGGCCTAGTGATGAATCTGATAATTGGCTATTTAGTTTATGATAATACAAGGTTTTTGCATCTCGAATCAATGACGTGGTATGATTTCTCTGTTTTTTATACCTTTGCCAAGAAAAGAATATCAAACATGACTTTTACCTAGCTATATTATTGTTTTACCTTTCACTACATGTAGCCAGTAGTTATGACTCCCACGTTTTATTGGCCGGGTATTCTAAAGTTGCGCCTTCATTCGAGTAGCTTGCCAGCCCTGGAACACCTTGAATATGTATATACACCCCATTTCATCGTATACTGGCTGTAATACTTGAGTCAGGCAACTCTTGTTTCTCCTTTGATGGAATCGCGCCATCTCAGGTTAGAAGATACGAACCTCAGTCCGCAAACTCAACTACATGCAAGAACACGCAACTGACTGAAATTTGAAATGGAAATTTGTTTTGAGCTAGGAATCAGATAAAAACGTTTTAAAGTACAAAGGAATTCTTCCGGATTATTATTCAGTGAAATAAATATTGCACTCAACTAGAACACAAGTTACGCTTTTTAAAGTAAATTTTGACTTATTTTGGTTATATTGCGTTTGAATAGTTATGTTTGCGTTTTAGAAGTAATTTACAAAATCTGTACGTAATAGATACAGAATAAGTAGCTTTCAGCTCGAGTTTGTAAATCCGATAAAGCACGGACACGAATTCTGTATCTGACTTATCAAACGTCTAGATATATAGTCATGTTTTTGAGTTATTTTGGCGATACGACTTATTTCGGCCGAGAAAATCGAAGCAAAAGTTTATGTAAATCAGGACGAAATCTGTATCAGATTTACAGATCACTTATCGTTTAGCGAGCAGCTGGTTTGCGTAAAATAAGATGATCCCAACACAAAGAAGACGAAGCAAATACTCATTACTACCAGACAAAAACTGCAGCACATAAACGAATCCCATCTCGATCTGTACCGTAATGCAAAACTAATAGAAAAAACTCTTAAGATTGACAAGCACCTTAGTTGGGTCAATCATACGGACTATGTAATTCACAAGTTGAACTCTAGAGTTTCTTTACTGAGTATAGAGCAAAGGGCTACCTTACCCACTCCTGCAGAATATTGCTATTCAATGCAATTGTTAAGCCCATATTTGAATATTGTTGTACAGTTTGGGGCAATACCTCTAATGAACAATTATTAAGAATACTAAGAGTACAAAAACGTTGCGCTAGACTGATTCTAGATGCAAACTTTAATGATAGGTCAGTAGAACTTTTTAACAAGCTGCACTGGATTCCTATTGACGATCTCGTGCGTGTGTATGATGTTTAAGATTGTTAATGGAAAGTGCCCAGAGTACTTTAATAACTATGTAAATTATTTAAAAGACACTCACAATCACTGCACTAGAGCCTCGTCTAACTTTGGGTTAGTCGTACCTGAATGTCGAACGAATTCAGGGCTTCGCACATTTCATGCGAGCGGCACTAGATTATGGAATGCCATTAGTAGCGATGCGAAAAACATTTCCCAACTAAGTAATTTTAAGAAACATTTATTCAACAACATTTTGTCCAATAACTTCAAACATAAACATTTTAACATTACAAGAACATTTTAATTCAGTATTTAGTCTATAGCTACTTTTTGGACAAATTGCAATTTACAAATTATCTTTAACAATTAATATTACTTATCTAGTTTCTATATTGTAATTAGTTTTTTATAATGGGCCGCAATGTAAACTACTGGGTCACCAGTAATTGTGTTTCTTATCCAATACAGTCTATTATTATTATTATTATTTCCTTTGTTTTTGCTTCAGGAATTATTAATGAGTTTGATAACTATCGATACAACACGATCTCTCATTTTGTAAACAGTACAATGTACATAGAAACTCTTATTTCGAACGAGGAATATTTTTAAACGGCCTTTTGATTGATATGAATTTGTCTGATTGCTTTGAAATTTCCCCTTTTCTCCAACCCCCACCTCCCCCTGCTAATTTCTGATAAGTTCTTAATACTTATCAATTCTCCAAACAAACATACGTGTATACAGCCCGAGTTAAGGCTGCACGCAGCCTCTTGTTGCAAAAAGGTTTTCCACCCATGATTCAATAATTCCATCGGTTGTTGGCCTTATGTCTTCGAAATTAACCCTTGTCCTGTACTTTAGACTGAACAGAACCCTGCCCCTAAAACAAAGGCAATAACTGTTGTCATGGAAATTCAACTGACCTTCAATACTGAGGGCTCAACTTATTTAGCCCGCCAGTTTGCTGACATTATCATCCAACGGACCACAGAAAAGATTTGTTGATGGAAGCACTCAGAAGTTAAAGCTTTTTAATGCATTTTTCCATTTATAGAGTGCTGGAGGACATTATTAAGTCTCGAATAACTGAGTCTGCATGTTATTGTGATGGTGAACGAGCTTCATTTCACACTCGTAGAATGGGCTTCATTTCACACTCGTAGAACGAGCTTCATTTCACACTCGTAGAATGGGCTTCATTTCACACTCGTAGAATGGGCTAGGACTTCTTCTTTCACCTTAGCGTGATCTTTTATATAAATGGAGGTCTGGAGAGTGGAGCCACCTATTTTACCTTTTTTTGAACATTGGACAACATTTTAATACTTGCCATTGATTCCAATATGATGCTATTAGGTCGATGTTTAGTTGGATTTCCCGGCATGCTTTGCGGTAATCATGGTTGAAGTGCTTACGGAATGGATGGTTTGGTGCTGGGAAAATTTAGGTGTCGAGGGACAGAAAGTGAGGTTAGTGCAAACTTTAAAGCCTGTTTTTGATGTGAAACATGCATTTTTGTATGAAACTTTGTAAGATGGATGCCCTTGGAAAATAAAGAGAAAAGAACATGTACAACAAAAGAAGGTCAAAAATGCATACGAGAGAGGTGGTATGTCCGCCTTCTTTACAGTAGACTGTTTGTAGTCCTTTCTTTGATGAAAAACCCGAGGAATATCGGAGCTTAAGTTGCTGTGTTATGGAAGTCGCGCGAGGGCTGGGGCAAGTGCGGTGACCGATTAATTAGTAACTGGCACTTGCCCCAGCCCTCGCACGGCTACCATAACACAGCGACTTTAGCTCTGATATTCCTCTGGTTTTTCGCCAAAGAAAGGGCTGTAAGCAGTCTATCTTTGCAGTAGCGTGATTTACATATCAATTGCCTGAGCAGAAAAATAGCAGACTGCAACGCTAGCGTTAGTCAAGACCATCGTCGCTAAGCACGCCCGGGAATAGTCTTGAACTGACGCAGCAAGCATGACCGCCTGCCAGTCATTGAGCATATGATTTTAGTTTTAATTGACACTAAAACAAACATACCTTTAGTTTCTAGACTGGAAGCAACTCCCTTTATTGTTCTTGGTTGCCAGTCAGTAAAGGTCACTGGCCGTGTTTTTTATCGAGCGCTGTACCTTTTAACGGCTGAGCGAGGATTGAGCACGAGTCAAATAAATCCCTTTACGTAGGGGGTGGGGACCCTTTATTTTTCTTCCGTCCCTCACTCGTCCACAGGGGAGTAATACAGTACCGCTCGAGACCTGTATTCTGATTGGACCGTTATACTGTAGCTCTATTGTGAGTAATACAGTACCGCTCGAGACCTGTATTCTGATTGGACCTATTATACACCCCATTCCAATATGGCGGATACACGGCCAGAGCGTTGGGACGGGACACGAAAACGAGGGTAGTTAGGCGGAAGTCGATGTCAAGAAGGTCATGAGGCGGGAATTTCGCGCAAGTTTTGAAGCGAGTTTGTTTTTTCGAGAGGGTTGGAATAAGTAGATTTTATCCCCAGAGTTAGAAAATATGGTGGATATTCAGGCTATCGTTTTCACTGAAGAATATATCCCTCAGTGAAAATGATGTCTGAATATCCGCCATATTTTCTAACTCTCTGGGGATACGATCTACTTATTCCAACCCTCTCGGAAAAACAAACTCGCTTCAAAACTTGCGCAAAATTCCCGCCTCGTGACCTTTTTGACATCGACTTCCGCCTAACTACCCTCGTTTTCGTGTCCCGCCCCAACGCTCCGGCCGTGTATCCGCCATATTGGAATGGGTGTATACTGAAGCTCTTTTGTTTTTGTACTGCTTGTTATAAAGGTTAGGGTGTTTTGTATTATGCTTGACTTTCTAGTAAAACGTTCGTCACATTTGATGTTTCTGCGGACCGTTTTAATGAAGGCCTTCTAATCCATAATATAACGGACTCTTAGAACAGTTCCCCAGGTGTATTTTTCTGGGAGAGATACGGTTAGACAGAAAAAAATCCTCTGGGTTTCCGAGGGTGCTTGTTTCTTCGATGATAGCCTTAACTTATTTGTAACGGAAACTGTTCAACTGAGGTGTCTCCTTTCATCATAAAATTCTAACGATTTCACCGAAAATTTCTTCGGCCAGCCTTTTTTGAAGCTATTTGCATTTATGCAAAATGGCTTCTATGGAATGTCATTTGTGGTCAAAATATCACTTACAGGGGGTAGAGTGGTTTGGCCAAGTGATAACAATACAGTAAGTAGCTGCTTGTGTTTTAAGCTAAAAAGGTAAAAGCGCTAGCTGTTGTTAGCTTCTGTCAAAAGTAAGGCTTTCAAAGAAGATATTTCAAACGTTTCGATAAATGATTAGGGTTAGTTAGTATTGTCGTATCGTAGGGTACCCGGCAGGTGGGGAATTGTAATCATATTTCACAAGCTGAGACCTGAGCTGAAGCAACATCGATTGAAATGGAGAAAGGATTGGTCTCGCTATAGGACTCGCCATTCTCTTTGCTGATACTTCAGATGTGTGCTCCCTCGATACATTACTGCAACTACATGGTAATATGGGCAATGGACAAAGTTTGGAGCAAAATTTGACTCGATCAACGTGAACAAGCGAACACAGGTCAGTGAACTCAAACGCGGAAATCTCGCGAAAAACGTTATTTGGTGTACTGATATTTAAACAGGCTATTGAATAATGAATAGGCTACAGACACCGTGGGTTTATTTAGCAGCAATGTAACTTTATTGACCACTTTTGAGACGTGAATTACAATGTTAGAAATCAGAAGCATAAATTCGCAACCATGCTCGCGCGGCAAAGGTCCACAGGGAGCCCATGCATGTAAAGAATAATGCAATAAGGATCGATTAATTAATTGCAAAATATTTATCCTGGTTCCTTCACAGATTTGATTTAAAGATGTCAGCAAATAGCTTCACGTACGTTTTACGTACCTGTTTTGATTTAGGTTAGCGATGGACAGGGGACTTTTCATCCTTGTTTCGCGCCAAAATTACCGACGGATTAATTATGAGAGTAGCTAATCAAAACAACTTTATTGCACACCTGTCAATCATCAGTTGTCAAGTCTTTGTAGATTCGTGCGAAGACTACCAAAGTACGGCACTCTGTCTAGCCGACAACATAGCTACAAATATCTGGAATGTTTCTGGAAATTCTCCAAAAAAGTTCTAAATATCTCAACATTTCTCTAAATATTACAAAATACTTCGTAAATTGACGCCCCAGTGAAATTCTAATAACTGTCAAAAGGTGTTTACAGCAACTTGTACCCAAGAGACGTTACGATCCTAATCCAAAATGGAGTAGTAAGAGCCCCGTTTCAGGCTGGTCACGTGATCTAATTTAGAATTAGGCTCGTAATGAAAGTGCGTACATGTAATTTCACCGTATTGTCTTTCCGATATGTGGGTCATCTGAGGCACAGCGAAAAGCCCTACATTTCTCAAAATATCCCAGAAATGTCTAAATATCCTTTTTTTTTTCTAAATATATCCGGCTTCTCTAAATATCCCCCAAAATATCTTGCTATTTGTAGCGGTTCTTTTTGGCTCGAAACAAATTGAATCCCTGTAAATGAAAAAAGTATACCACTCGCTCGCGAATACGATTGCCCGGCAAGTCTACCCCTCAATAGAATAGATGATTTCGGAAGCCCATAACTAGGAGCGTCCATCCCGCATACTAGGCCTATGCATAGTTAATAGAGTGGAATGGTTATGAAATCCATAGCCTGCGAAAGCAGCCGCATCTTTGTGCTCGCTCCGAAACAGATTCCCCCCAAAGAAACGTCTGCGGCACGAGCGCGAAAATTCCATACTGATGACGTATTTTTGACCCGAACCGGTAAAAAAATGTGATTGGTCAATCACCGAGCGTTTGTCTTCTGTATATAAATTAAAATTTTCAACAAGCTTCGAGCGAGCGTAGGGAAAGATTCTCTTTGGATGTTTTTAAACGTTGTACCGAAATGCTGTGCCCTGCTTTTGGCTTTGAATCCCTCACCAACAGTCAGGTCAATTCCTTATACAACTGTTATTGTGATGAAAAATATGTATTTGTGTTTACGTACCGATGAGACTTGAATGCAAGTCTCGTTCAGTTTGTTGTCCGGGTACCACAAAGTTCGAAGCAAGTTTGATTTTCGTGTACGTACAAACTCTATGATTAGTCAAACACACTAATCTTAAACTTCATATGGATACAAACTAGGGTGTAGCTAGCCTGATTTTCAGAGTGTACGAGTGTCCGTTCACTTCCTCCCCCTCCCCGTCTGATGGACTTCATAGACTTTCGTGTTCCTGACGTCATAATGTCAACCAATCAGAGCGAACTTTACACTTTTGGCAAAGTCTGTAATTTAAGGAATGTGCTCGCATATTTTTCTGAATGGCTTTGGGGAAGAATTTGAGCAGTGTGTCGACCGAAATTGTAAAGTTTTCAGGATTTCGAAGCTATATCCAGAGCAGAAGAAAGCATTGGAATCGTTCATTCATCGGAACGATGTGTTTGTGAATCTATGTACGGGCTTTGGTAAATCACTAATCTTCCTCCGCTTATAGATCTCATGCATTTAATATATCTCAAACATTCTCCTAGGTTTTTGGCTTTTAGAAGACCAAATCTTTCATGAAATATTATGATTTTTCTGCAGGAGTGTACACACATACTGAGTATGTTATGGACAAAGTTTCATGGCACTTGGGTGAATATTTTTGTTTTCAGAATTATGAACACACTCCGCAAGTTCACGTATGGCAATGGCATCTAAACTTCGTACAAAAAGTCCGGTTAAAACAATCTGATACCAAAAAAATCTACACTAGGACAACTTTAGGGTCTTGTGTAACTAATAGGCATACATATCAAGCTTCAGAACGTTTTAAAAATTATGAGTAACAAACTTTACGGCATGGAATCGAGGCAGATATTTCTTGTATTCACTCTCATACACTGTCCTGCAAATACTGCACGCAAACGTCCGTTTAAAAAGTTCCTGCTCTCCAAAGAACCACAGCAGCTCAAACAGGATACCATTCTGAGAAATCGAGAGAAGTTTGAAGCTGTAGAATGTTATTTTCAGTGCATGAAAGCTGATAGATCCAACTAGTAAAAGCCGCTACTGCACGACTGTTCCACGCTTCACGCTTCAATTCTTACGCGTGTTCGTATTAGCTTATTGTAAAAACAAAGGTCGATGACGTCAGGAACACGAAAGTCCATGAAGTCCATCAGACGGGGAGTGAACGGACGACCTCGTACAGTCTGAAAATCAGGCTAGGGTGTAGCAAGAATAGAAAAAAGTTGGTATAGCAGTCGATGAAATTTGATGTAATGCATTGATACGGCTCTGCTAAAATAGCAAGAGCAAACTGAACGACAAGTTGCATTAAAGTCTCGCTCATTGGTAAACACGGTGATTGAGCAATCACAGTTTTTTACCGGTTCGGGTCAAAAATACGTCATCAGTATGGAATTTTCGCGCTCGTGCCGCAGACGTTTCTTTGGGGGGAATCTGTTTCGGAGCGAGCACAAAGATGCGGCTGCTTTCGCAGGCTATGAAACCCAGTGACCTTCTTTGTTATATGGCTTTGTTCGCTTTTTTCAACCATTACCGTGCACAAAACACAATAGAAATTGCAACGTATGGGTTCAGTCGTTCAGGAGACGCTAATGAACTATGACCGTGCACAATAGTTTGTCTTACCCGCTTTCAACATAAATCGCAGCGCCTTCGTTAGCCCCTTTGAAGTTAGCCGTGTTTCCTAACCATTCCACTCTATTAACTACGTCACAGCGTTTTCACAAGTTAGGTTATTTTTAGAACGGTTGCCGGCTATTGTTGAGTTGCAATTATCCCTAAGGGAATAAAATCACAAAAGCGTAGCATTGTTTGGTATAACAAAATTAGCTAACGAGGCATCTTTTGTTTCGCCACTGGTACAACCCACCAATTGGCCTGGAAAACAATATAAAAATAGCCCAACTTGTTAAAAACGCTGTGACACATGTATATGAGACATGGACGCTCATGGTTATGGGCTCGACGATTTCTGTGATCTTCGCAAAGCGTTGTGCTTAAAGTGTCTCTAACGCTTCTTGACATTTTTCTACTTATGAACCTGTGAAAGGTTTTGAGTACTTCTGTGAAGAAATTTTTGGTTTGCAGATAATACTCTGTTCTACGCTTGTTTGAAATAGTGAAAAACTGACCCATGACCGCGTAAGTAAAAGCCTGGGTCGATTCCCGGGGTGACGTCATCTCATTAATGCATTATCCTATATGGCGCCTTTCTGTCAAGTTTGTGAGTTGTTAGTAAAGGAAAAAAAGTCATTTTAAACAAAATCTTAAGTATTTACTCAAATTATTGCAAAGGCGACTTAATTAGATTACGTCACACCCGGAATCGACCCAGGCTTTTACTTACGCGGTCATGGGTCAGGAAAGGTCAGTTTTTCACCATTTCAAACAAGCGTGGAACATAGTGTATCTGTAAACCAAAATTTTCTTCGCAGAAGTACTCAACACCTTTCACAGGTTCATAGGTAGAAAAATGTCAAGAAGGGTTAGAGGCACTTTATAGGGAATCTCCACTGAAAAAAAGTGACATCTAGTTTACAAGTTACAAGAGACAATTTAGACATCACAATCATTTGAGAGCAAACCTTGCTTTTCAGTGGAGGTTGCCTTTAAGGTGGCTCGCTCTAGACAAAAGAGAAATTTCGGAAAGATACAAGCTATCAACAAAATGATACAGCAATGAAGCTTGCGTGGATGAATGTAAAAGTTCCCTATGTTTTTGTTTTTATTCCGCGCCCTTAAAATGATTCAATGCTCTTGACATTTACAGGGACAGTGTAGTACATGTTGAACTTCAAGTGAAAAGATAAAAAAAATATTTATCGACTTAGTTTTCGAATTACAGCTTCCGTAGCAAATACGTTACTATTTCGAGTAAAATGAGCATATTTAAGACATTACTTATGCCAGATTCCATAAATGTCAATCGAATAAAGCGAATGGAATGAACTTTTCAGGGGAAGTAGTCCTATGCCACAGGTATGAAATATGCTAACATCGCTTGAATCGGTCCGGAAAACACAGTTCTCGACGACTAAACAGCAAGTAAGGCGAATTGTTTATTTTCAAACCAATTATTTTCGAAAACGCTCATACAATTTTGTTAAACTTTACAGTCTTGAAGGCCTACATTTAGACTACAAGGGACACTAGGTAGTTTTAAAAGTTTAGGTGGCTATATAGCCCGACCGAGCTCTGGCAGTGAAGTATCAGCCGTTCAAAGTGGGTATGGTGCGTCCCTGGAAAATCCAGGCGAGCCACCTTTAAAGATCTGTTGGTGGATCAAAAGCCACTTCGTATGATGAATGCTAATTATCGTGAATCGTAAACTTTTATTATCCAGTATTAAGTGATTTTCAGTTAGTCAACTCTATTGACGATAAGGTTTGTACAAGCTTTTAAATGAGCTAATATTCACATATCTTTACTTTATTTTCATTTTGTCCCAGGGAGATGTTGCATGCATGAACAGTTCACACGAGGGGACAATCACGTTTTTACTCGGGCTGCCTGTGGCAGCACCGAGTCTAAAAATGCAAGTCGTTATTTTTTATTTATTTTTTATTCCGTGTAGCAAGCGTTCTGCGCATGCTTTAAAGGTCAAATTCACACCAATCAGATTGCACTGTGCTGGTCACGCAACAATCGCCAGGTTAATTTATTTACATAATTAAATACAGTAAATCAAGATGGTGGACGACGGCGCGAGGAATTTTCTCTCAAATTTGGAGTCCCATCTCTCAAATGTAAGCAGTTTAATGTTTTATTTAAGTTCACTCGTGCGAAAGCCTTCCAACAGGCTCAGGATATTTCAACTGGCGCTCTTGTTTGAGGTACGTTTCGTAGGTAATAAACACTCGGCACAGAATATGGTGACCGAAGCAGTTATTCAACTCTCACGGTAAACAAGACTCCTGACTCACGGCCGAGGTTTTGGTTCGAGAAATTAAAGGCTTCCAACAGTTCCCTTTATAGTTCTGTAATATAATGATCAGACTGCCGTTTTGGGAAGGAGGGTAAAAGCTTTTAAATAGAGATAAACAAAACGGGCATTTCAGTTAATAATCTTTAGTCCAACAAATACCGATATGGACGCGATCAGCGAGCTGTGATAATAAAGAGCCGCAGGGTAGAAAGAACAGTAGAGAAATATAGTGATAGCTCCATCATAGGTGGACAGGATACAACTTATAATATGGGACAAATATAAACATACATTTGAGACACTCATCTATTAGTACTCTGAACCTGCAGAACAGCAGACTAAATTAGGACCGAATTCGTTTTTTTTTTCAATAAAAAAAAAGAATCAATGCCTTCAGCTGCTTCCTAGTCATATCAGTAATGGTGACTACCAAGCATTGTTGCTGGGGGAGATGTAAGAGTGACTCTAGTTACTAGAGGATTACAAATGAAAGTGTATTTCATCTTCAATCTCATGTGGCCCGAGTGAAAGCCCAGATGGGCTCTTGTTATCAGTTTGATTTGAAGGGACAAGTGCTTTCGTGTGTACCGGGTCCCGGGTGCCTTTAGGATCAAGTATAATCTCACATCTATCAGCTGAGACGAGAACAAAGTTTGTTGCACACAGGCCACCGAAAAATAGGAGATCTACGCAGATAGGAAGCCTATTGTACTGAGTAACCAATCGCGTGGCTACAATTTCAAACAAGTTGACAACGCTTGACGACGGCTAGTTCCCAAACATCACGTGCTCAGAACTTATACATTATATACCTTATTTTGAAACTTGTCTACAAGTGAATCGGCTCTATGGTAAAGTGGTTTAGAGCGCGCGCCTCGAATCCAACGATTCGGAGTTCGATTCCACACAAGCCAGTAACAATTTAAATTCTTTTTCTCATTACTCAGTTTTATTTTATCTTTTCCTCTATTTTAAGCTATTTAATAGAGCCGCCTTCCACACTAAAACCTTGAGTTTATAATGAAGCAAATTGATGTATCAGTTAATTTTCACGGGTTTTTATTGATTCAAATGATCGCATGCAAAGTATGTTAATCTATTAAAACTGTAGTGTTCGATACTTTCACAGGATTTTATATTATTGCACTATAATAATATAAATAAATATCGAGGTCATGACCGTGTTGGAGCTTGAGAGCCAATGCAAAACAAAGTTTTAGTGTGGAAGGCGGCTCTATTAAAAGATAACCAGGTGCGGTTAGAATTTAGTGGAAATATCAAGAGGGGCTTGGTTTTAGTTTCCTCAGCATTAATGGCAAAACAGCTAGGAGGTCAAGACGGGATCAGTTTCTCTCTGTCATTCTACATCTTTAAAGCATTTCTTGTTGCAGCTCGCGTTCCTTGATCATCAAACCCTGAAAACACACGTGAACAGAAGTAAGACGAGAGGAGCTGTGAAGCATAAGCGTGCACACTGAATGGATGGGAACAGCGTGCATACCGAACATGTGTTAACGTGCTTCACCCGTGTTCACGTCGGGGCAGAAGTCCAACCGCGTGCATACCGACGTGAACACGTAGGTCAACCGTTTATACGTCATATGCATGTAACATGAAAATAACATTTAAATATAAGCTCTTCTCAACATTTACTTGCACATATAATTCAGCTAATAAATATGTGGATATACCACTACTGATCTCGTGCAAATTAGTTGGATACTGCATCTTCGCACAAATTGTACGAAAACGCACATATAGATTGCTACTCTTCGATGGTTATCGTACCTAAGGGGGTGGAGTTCCTGTAGTGGGAGAGGAGATGGGGAAGGACTGAAAGGAGCAGCGAACCTGAGGGCAAACCCCGTTTTCCTTTCCCACAGGGTTCTCGTTATAATTTGAGCTACAATGTACCAATGTCTTCTCGGTCATTGTGATAAGCAATCACCTACGAACCTGTCTGAGTGCTTTTAGTTGCTGTAAGATCATCTCTTGTCGTGGTGTGGGTAATAGTTGGGGCACGTCCTGTGAAAGAGAAACACCCTACGTTAGAAAGCAAACACTTCAAAGTGTGTCTTCCTAACCCAAAACACTAGGCTACAAGCCGCATCTAATCCTTTAGTCATTATTTCTAGTGCGGCAAATGGAAAACAAATATGAATCGCATCAGCCATCGATTTTCTAACTTGGGTATTATTATATGGGCTACACGACAATAATAACTAAGCTCGTTAAATAAACACTGGAGCCACTTAAAGTCACCTAAGCCCTTTTGCAATTTTTATACCTATGAATCTTTGAAAGGTTTTGAGTACTTCTGCGAAGAAATTTTTGTCTTACAGATCTATGTTCCAGACTTGCAATAATTTGAATAAATATTTAGCATTTTGTCTAAAATAACTGTTTTCTTTACTAAGAACTCACAGACTGTGTATATTCTCTATATATCGATGTTGTTGTGATAGAAGGGCGCCATGAAGAATAATTCAATTCAATTTTCAATTCAATTTTATTTCCACACTGTTTACATAATCAGGTAAGCAAAATCTAAAGTATTTTAAGATAAGTAATATAATAATATAGAATTAAAAGAGAGCTATGATAGGAATATGTGTGCAGTAGTCAAAGTAGCCGAGGCTTTCGAGTTGACTACTGTCTATGTGTAACTATAGATTATGAATATCTGAGCTCAGTATATACAATATAGCAGAAAAGGAGAAAAAGGAAAGAAAAGAAAGCATAAACATATTTGTGCGATAGCTAGATAATAATGAGATAACAATTAATCACTAAAATAATACAAGTAAATTAACAGAAATAAATATTTATATATACATTGAACAGACATTAAAGGTGATTATAATACTGAAAGATATAGCTGAAAAATATTAAGAAAAGTAATATCAGATTGCTATAGTATTGACACAAGTGGAGAGACATAATAAATATTGACTATTAAAGAGCATTGGTAGACTGTATGAATATTTAATATCAGGCAGACTGACAACTTAGAAGGTATGCTTTGTATTTTTGTTTAAATAATTTGCTGGGTAGGTTTTTAAGTCTAAGAGGGACAGTTTCCCATATTTTCGAAGCAGAGTATTTAAAGGTGAATTTACCATAATTTGTTCTGACTTTTGGTATGTAAAAATTGCTTTTAGCAGCATATCTGGTGTTATAATTGTGAACAGCTGAAACTGGAGTTAGGAAATTAGAAAATACAGTTGGAATTCCTAATGCATTATTGCTGATGGAGTGAGCAAAAACTGCAGACTTTAATTTGAAAATATTTTCTAACTTAAGGAGGCTGAGCATATTATAATATATGTCAGTATTTTCTCTGTTATGTGCAAAAAACATACTACGAATACATTTATTTTGCTTGGTACGAAGTTTTGTGAGTTTACTTTTATATGTATTACCCCAGCTCAAGACAGCATAATTCAGATATGGATAAATAAGTGAGTAGTAAAGCTGTTTTAGCATATGTAGATTCAGGTAATTTCGTAATTTATATAAAATGCCTAGGTTTTTTGCTATTTTATTGTTAACATGTTTGATTTGGTCATTCCAGTTTAAATGTTCATCAATATATATACCTAAGTATTTAATAGATTTTTTTCTTTGAAGATTCAGAATATCAATATCATTTTTTTTCCTTTGAGGAGTTGTAATTATCATATAGTTAGACTTTTTATAATTTATTGATAACTTATTTAAGGCACAGTATTTAAAAACAAGTTTCAGTTCTTCATTCATAACTGACTCAAGTTCACCTGTTCATAACTGACTCAAGTTCACCTGACTCAAGTTCACCTGCTTGCAAAAAAAATATTAGTATCATCAGCAAACATTCTAAAAGAAAGTTTGGTTGATGAATTTGAAATGTCATTTATATAAAGAAGAAAAAGAAGAGGACCGAGCGTAGAACCTGTGGGACACCACATATAACCTTTTTGGGGCTGGATTCAGTATCACCTATTTTAACATATTGGTGTCTATTCTCTAAATAGCTGGTAAACCAATTAAATGGAATTCCCCGGATGCCATATTTATAAAGTTTCTTCAATAGAATATTGTGGTTAACAGTATCAAAGGCCTTTGAAAAATCTAAAAATAATCCACATGTAATAAGTTTATCATCGATTGATGTTTTCAATTTATCAGTTAATTCAAGGATTGCCTGCTCGGTGGAATGTCCTTTTCGAAATCCAAATTGATATTTAGATAAGATATTATGTTTATCTAAAAAAGTAATAAGTTGATCATAAATATTCCTTTCAAGGACCTTAGTGAAGGTTGACAATATTGCTATGGGCCTATAATTACCAGGATCAGTTACTATGCCATTTTTATAAATAGGGGTTACTCTTGATATTTTAAATATACTAGGTACAGTGCCTGTTAAGATAGATTCATTAAATTTTTTAGTAAAAGCTACAGAAAGAGGTTGAGCTGCAAATTTTATTAGTTTGTTGGGTATCAGTAGAGATGTTTTGTTATCATTTAAATTAGAGAATAGCTGACATACTTTATCTTCAGAGACAGGTGACATAAAAAAGCTTGAGGCAGGTGAGTTATTCACATATTGTGTTGGATCTTCATCAGTATGCTCGATTGCATTAGCTAGGTTTGGGCCTATATTGGTAAAGTAGGAATTGAATTGCTCAGCAATATCTTGTTGGTTTGTGTATGTTTTTCCATTTATAACAAGTCTGGCTGGGCATAAATGGCCTTTCATCTTACGCTTGATGAGAGTGCCTATTAATTTCCAGGTATGTTTCAGGTTGTCTTTATACATTTGAAATGATCTAGTAAAATAGTCTTTCTTAGATTTAGTTTTAATTCGGTTAAGCATGTTTGAGTATTGTTTGTATTTTTTTATTAGGGTAGTATTTTTAGATAAGAAGTGTGTACGATACATTTTTTGTTTAGTTTTAATTGATTTTAATATTCCTTTAGTTAGCCAGGGTTTAGTTAACTCTTTTCTTTTAGATCTAGAAGCAAGTTTTTTAGGAGCATGCTTATTGACAATATTATCAATTGCATTGATTGTTTTAATGGCCTTTTCATTTAAATCATTGTTGTCATTAAAAATAGAATGCCAATTAATAGAATCTATGTCAGCTAAATATTGATCCTTATTAAATTTACTGTAATCTCTAATATAAAGATTAGTATTAAATCTTTTGACTGATGTATTTAATAAACAAAAAATAGGCAAATGATCAGAAATATCAACTGTAGCAATGCCAGCTGTAATATCTTGAATAGGCGCATTTGTATAAATGTGATCAATTAAGGTTGCTGAATGGTCAGTTAATCGTGTTGGTTTAGTAATTAATGGAAGAAAGCTATTAGTATAAAGCATATCAAGGTATTCTTCAGTCTGCAAATGATCTATATACTTAAGGAAATTAATATTCATATCTCCTAAGATATAGACTTGGTATTTTTGTTGATTAAATTGCTTAATAAGTTCTTCTAACTGAATAGTAAATTCCGATAAGTTAGATTTGGGGTGTCTATAAATGCATCCAATCATAATATTTACTTTCCCTGCACCTGTATCAAGTTCTGTCCAGCATGATTCAACTAGCGAGGTTGTAAATTGTATATCTGGTCTTGGGATTGATTTCAGTTGCTTAGAAATATATATTCCAGCTCCACCAGCCATAGTGACTGAATCAGTGTGAAGAAAATTATAATTAACTAGGTTAATGTTGGATATGGTTTGGTCGTTTAATTTAGTTTCAGTTACAGCTATAATATCAGGTTTTCTATTGAGAGAGCATAATATGTCATTCAAAAGAGTTAAATTCTTTGTTAAGCTTCTGACATTGCAGTGGAAAAAGGATAAACTATTAGAATTAGATCTATCTAGGACATTATTTAGTTGAGCTAGAGAATAATAGTTTGAGACTGGAGTAGTAAGTATTAAGTCAGGGTCTACATCGTCAAATTTATCAGGATTAGGAGATAAGTTGTATAGATCATTGTCTATTATATTAAGATCAAAGTGCCAATGACCGGTTACTGCCTGAAAATCTCTTTCACTAAGATTGTGAAATGGTAGGTGAGATATTAAGTCAAATGAAATTTGAGTTTGGGTTGCAGCCATCATGTTGTATTACATAATAATCTTCTAAATAAAATGGACAGTACTTATCAGATTAAAGTGAATCTATGTACTCCTGGAATTCGTCTTGAGTTGTAAACCCGTGTGTTAGCGAAGTGTCTGTTTCTCTGAGCAAGATCTTGCAATAATGCATTAATGAGGTCACGTAAGATCAAGAATCGACCCAGGCTTTTTCTTACGCGGTTGAGTCAGTCAGGCATAGTCCCAAGGGAATTGGCATAGTCCCAAGGGAATTGGCATAGTCCCAAGGGAATTGGCATAGTCCCAAGGGAATTGGCATAGTCCCAAGGGAATTGGCATAGTCCCAAGGGAATTGGCATAGTCCCAAGGGAATTGGCATAGTCCCAAGGGAATTGGCATAGTCCCAAGGGAATTGGCATAGTCCCAAGGGAATTGGCATAGTCCCAAGGGAATTGGCATAGTCCCAAGGGAATTGGCATAGTCCCAAGGGAATTGGCATAGTCCCAAGGGAATTGGCATAGTCCCAAGGGAATTGGCATAGTCCCAAGGGAATTGGCATAGTCCCAAGGGAATTGGCATAGTCCCAAGGGAATTGGCATAGTCCCAAGGGAATTGGCATAGTCCCAAGGGAATTGGCATAGTCCCAAGGGAATTGGCATAGTCCCAAGGGAATTGGCATAGTCCCAAGGGAATTGGCATAGTCCCAAGGGAATTGGCATAGTCCCAAGGGAATTGGCATAGTCCCAAGGGAATTGGCATAGTCCCAAGGGAATTGGCATAGTCCCAAGGGAATTGGCATAGTCCCAAGGGAATTGGCATAGTCCCAAGGGAATTGGCATAGTCCCAAGGGAATTGGCATAGTCCCAAGGGAATTGGCATAGTCCCAAGGGAATTGGCATAGTCCCAAGGGAATTGGCATAGTCCCAAGGGAATTGGCATAGTCCCAAGGGAATTGGCATAGTCCCAAGGGAATTGGCATAGTCCCAAGGGAATTGGCATAGTCCCAAGGGAATTGGCATAGTCCCAAGGGAATTGGCATAGTCCCAAGGGAATTGGCATAGTCCCAAGGGAATTGGCATAGTCCCAAGGGAATTGGCATAGTCCCAAGGGAATTGGCATAGTCCCAAGGGAATTGGCATAGTCCCAAGGGAATTGGCATAGTCCCAAGGGAATTGGCATAGTCCCAAGTCCAAACGGTCCCTTACAGGAGCTTCTAATTACAAAGTTTTACTGATTATTAAATATAGGGGGTCTCATTATGGTTCTCACTGAAGGGACTGGTCAGAAATTAGCAGGGGGAGGGGGTTGAGATAGAGGGTCATGTTTTTGAATCCCCAAAAATGGAGGGTCATAAATCATGGGGAACTGAAAAAGGGATGGTTACAGGGGAGAAAGGGTGAAAATGTTTCCTAATCCATTGTCCAGGGAGGGTTATTTTTTTTTTTTTTACTTTTTGATTTCATTCTCTACTACCCCCCCTTGCATGTTCCCTGCAAATTTTGTACTAGTCCCTAATCTTTAATAAAATATTGTATGCGTTGATTTCATGCATGACGCCTTTTCTCCAAGTAGCATGGAACCTCTCGAGACCTGTATTCTGATTGCACCCATAATACTATACTTCTATGGTTTTTGTACTGCATTTTCTAATGGTTAGGGTGTTTTCTATTGTTGCGTAGGCCAATACTATCGCTTTCCTGCCGCGAGAAAAATCTGCCCACGAAACGATTACATGCGCCACGATATCTCGATTTCCATTGGCCGAGAAAAACGAGACGGTAAACATTGTACATACATTGGAGATTTCAGATTGTCCATTTCCTATTGTTAACGGCAAGAGAAGGCGAAGTGGATAAAATAAAATACATTTCCTTCTTCGAGGGTATAAATCAAAGCTTTCTTTAGGATAAATTAAGGTAGAATTATTGAACGGTGATTTCAAGGTCTTCAGTGCAGTTCAGCAAAAAATAATAAGAATGCAAAGCCGGAGTTTGAAGCCGGCCCGTTCGTATCAATCGTCAGCAAACAAAAAACTGTGCCGACATAAATATAACGGCTGCGAAGGAGCCATAATTTATACTCTCCAGACTGTTCTAGTTTTATGACAGTTCGCTTTATAGTTACGGCTTTCCACAACAAATCCTGCTATTCTTTTGACAGATCCAATTCCATTTTAATACGGTAGTCATATCCAGTTCTGTTTATGGGTATAATTCGTGGTCAATTCTATCTTCTGCCGTTCTGTTATTCTTTTGACGATTTTAACTTTTTCTTCTTGATCTGTCCAGTTCGAATTACAATCAAGGGCCAAGTAAGATTTATGTGTATATATATTAATTATAAACACAATTTCAACCTCACCAGTTCTGATTTCCGTTCGCGTTCAAAGACGGGTCAATCACTGTTCACTTCCAGCTTTTGCGATTCTTGAGTTGAAGTCTTAGTAAAGCTTGCATTAGATTGACTGGTTTAGTCAAGACATCCCAGTTGTATAATCTCAATAGTAATTCAGGAGAGGACTTGGCGGTAAAACAGCCAACATTGCAAACAATCAAAATCCCTCATTTGACCTCCTCACAGTGCGTGATGACAAGGACGAGCGTTTCAACAATATCAACAATGCAACACTGCAATACTATGGCACTTAGATGCAGCAGTCAGGCATTTTCTTTCAGTTTCCGTGGATTATTGCCGTTGTTAACTTTTATTGGACCAAAGCCTTCACTCTTCGGACGGTCCTCGCTTCACATCATTTACTCAAGGCTGAAAAAATATTCGCCGTGACCCATGTCACATGTCATGGCGGCCACGTGTAGAATATGCAATGTGATTGGTTGATGGCGCGAAAGGTCGACACAGAAAATAATAAAAATAATAATAAACACTTGCGAAACTTGACTCGGGCCCAGCCTACGCTGGCCCGAGTAATGAGCAATGTAAGTTGTGCTCTCAAGCTGACAGTCAGTTCAATGACCCGATATGAGAACTCAATTACAATACTTTCACTCACTCCCTCTTTAAAGTGCCTATCACCCTTTTGCAATTTTGATAGGTTATGAACCTCCGAAAGGTTTTAAGTACTTCTGTGAAGAAAGTTTTGGTTTAAAGTGAATACTTTGTTCTACGCTTGTTTGAAATCGTGTAAATGTGACCTTTCCTGACCCATGACCGCGTAAGTAAAAGCCTGGGTCGAAACCTGGGTAGACGTCATCTCATTAATGCATTATTCTCCATGGCGCCTTTTTATCACAACAACATCGATGCATAGAAAATATACACAGTTTTCGAGTTGTTAGTAAAGTAAAAAGTCATTTTAGTCAACATATTAAGTATTTCTTCGAATGATTGCAAAGCCGAATTAATTATATGACGTCAAGATGACGTCTACCCAGGTTTCGACCCAGGCTTTTACTTACGCGGTCATGGGTCAGGAAAGGTCACATTTACACGATTTCAAACAAGCGTAGAACATAAAGTATTCACTTTAAACCAAAACTTTCTTCACAGAAGTACTCAAAACGTTTCGGAGGTTCATAAGCTGTCAAAATTGCAAAAGGGTGATAGGCACTTTAAGAACGCGAGCCGTCTTATCATTATGGGACGTGATTTTTTTCACAAAACTCCAACTGCGCATGTTAGTGACGTACCTTAACGCCAAAATAATTATTCTATTGTATGAATCAGTGCTTTGTTTAATTTACAAAGGTATTGTTTACTTTTTCTGTGAAAACCTCGTCAAGTATGAAATAAGTCGGTTAAAGACCTCGAACCTCGACTTTTATCCAGATACATCCCTCGGGATGTATCTGGCTAAAAGCCTCGGTTCTCGGTCTTTAACTCTTCCTTGTTCACTTTTTAGGGCTTGTTTTTAAAATTTGAAACCTCATAACAGGAGAGGGCTAATGTACTCGCTAACTTTCTTCACTCCGCTGTAGTTTGAATTTCAAAGAGAGGGGCTAAACCTTGGCTTTTATATAGGAACTTCTGACTTGATTGAACTAAGTCAAGCATGCATTCAACATCTTGCTCCCTCTCCCGCTGCGCTTGCATAAAATACATTGTAAATTATCGTAAACTTATCTAGCTTTTTAAAGTTATGGTAAGGCACTAACTTTATTTGGAACAAGCAATCAATGTACTACGTTTGTACACGATCCAAATAAACCCCATGTAATGAAATGTAAAATGTCAATCTTCACGCTTCAGCTACTGAATAACAATGGATTAATTAATATCAGATCCAACAGTGGCCGCAAATGCATTTAACATGCATTTGTTAATATTGCAGCAAATGCCTTGATGACAGTATTCCTTGTGTAGCCAACTTTGAAAGACTCAAAGCGTTCATTAAAGGAATCCCTGGCTGTTGGGACAAGTTGCCGTTAAATTGTTGGCAATGTGATCTAAGTTGAAAATAGGTTGACAGAAATGGAAAATATCTTTTAGTTTTCGAATAAAAAATGGGCATGAGTGTGAGCCATTTTGGGCATGGGCGCCGCCATCTTGGATCTGAGGACGTTTCACGGTGGTCCCTACTGTTAAAAACAATAAGCTTTTGTCTTGTAACAATAGCGACCGCCAAAAAACGTCATCAGATCCAAGATGGCGACGCCCGCACCGAAAATGGCTCATACTCCTGTCCATTTTTTTTAAAAACTATAATAAATTTCCCAATGTTTTCAACATATTTTCGACTTAGACCATACAATGTATTGGCAACAATTTAACAGCAACTTGTTCCAACAGCAAGGGTTTCCTTTAACGTTAGAAAGCCAGTACGTCACTTATTTGACATTCCTCTAATTACTAGAAATTTCGTCATAAAAGAAATTACATCTTTGTCATCTGCTAAGGCAACAGGACTTGATCACGTCTCTGTTAAAATCCTGAAACTTTGGCCTATAGAAATTGCCGATTCTCTTGTTGACATAGTCATTATTAACAAAAGTATTGAATCTGCCACATTTCCTGTACTAATTGAAACACTAATTGTAGTGTTTCATCAGGGGATCCAAATAGAGCGGATTTCAATTGAGTGTCGGAAGTGTTTTGGTTTTGCGTTTACTAAGCTCTCCTATTGGCTGAGAAAGTAAACCAACCAATCAGAATCCAAAGTAAAACCAAACGCAAATTGATTTTGGTTTTGCTTTGGTTTGTCATTGGCTCACAGGGAAGCCATTTATGAGTTATTTGTGATTACTCGCTCCTATGATTGGCCGGCTGTGGGTAATTTGCGTTTGGTTTTACTACACTCAACTGAAAACCGCTCTATTGAGAAAACAATTGAAACTAGAGAGGCGTAGTCTCGAGTGTTTTATTGTTTTCGAAATGTTTGGATCCCCTGATGAAACACGAACAATGAGTGTTTGAAATTAGTTCTCATGCGAATGGCTAAACCGAAAATTTATATACGCTTCTTTTAAAACATTAGCAAGTATTGTTTACCGTTCCGACTGTTGTATATAATTATTCAATAGATGGCTTATTATTATTTTTTGCTAGCAGTGATTTCAACTAGCGTACCAGTAGTGTAGTGGGAGGGTCTACATGTCAGTTGTCAGTTAAAATTTTGGCCAATTGTCAGTTAGCCCTAGTTTGACCCACAAAAAACAAATTTGTCAGTTATTTTTCGATTGTCAGTTGTCAGTAAAATAATCGTCATTTGTCAGTTATTTTTAAGATCGTTTGTCAGTTAGGTGGTGAAGAGTACAAGCAGTTGGAAGGGTCGAGGTTCGAACTCCAGGGGAGGCACACTTTTTTTTCTTTCTATGTCGTTTCTTTACTTCTTCACTCCTTACTTGTAGTTTATCAGTATGTAAGTAGTTAGTGGTTCATGAATAAGAGTATTATTTGTAAGGCAAAAATTTCTTCGCAGTACTCAAAACCTTTTAAACATTCATATGTAATAATGGGCTTTGGTAACTTATGACACGAACTGGATAACAACAACTAAGTAAAAGGCAAGGAAAATTGCAATGAATATAACGTACGGTGTAACTATTTCAACCCAGCAAAATGAACCAATCTTTAGGAAGGCCTATACAGGTCTCCGAAAGCTGTACTTCCAAGTCTTACTTGGCGAGGTCGAGTTTAAGAAATTGTGACACTCTTAGTACTACGGGATACTTACATAGGGTACATCCATTGGAGGTGACCCATCCTGTCCAGGGGTGACTCTCCCTCTGGCAGGTCGCTCCTGCCTGCTCTTCAACTGAGAATTGCTTGGTTTTCTTTCTGGAACAAAGTTTTCTTTTGAAGGTTTCTTCGTGGGCCCTCTACTCGTGAGACTCGTCTTTAAAGACTTTTGTGGTATGGAATTTTGTTGTCTACGTTGAGCAGCTGTGACACTTGCGGCCCCTCTCACCTTCCTTGGTGAAATCTCTGCGTGTGTTTTATCATCTTTGAATTGGGTGGTTGGGGTCCGATACATGGGAGTGATACCCGTTCCATCTCCAGGTGGGATGACCTTTACCTGTCCTTTGCCGATAGTTCCTTGAGCCCCCTTCCGCTTATTATTAGAACTTAAAGACAGCGGGGTATCCGGAGGCACAGGTAGGGTCGCGCTATGAGTCCGATGGTACGGAATCACGAACGCATCCTCGATAGGGGTAAACGGTCGGACAGCATCCTCGGTGAGCACTCGCGAGCTCGCCGTCTCTTCTCGTGGCGTCGGAGTCGCAATATGATCTACACGAGTCCTCTTGTTAGCAACACGAGACGAAGGAAGCTTCTGACCACCGGACGGCTCCGAGTGCGAGCTCGTAGTTCTACTGAGATTAGCTCTTCTACGTGTGCTAGGCGATTTGGCTCCCCGAGACGTAGATCGACTGGATGTTGGAGATTTAGCCCTCGGCGATTTCCTAATAGTTTTATTTCGAAGTGTAGGGATTGGAGGAGAATCCCCGCGTGTGAAGTACAAAGGCGGCACAATTACCGTCGAGTCCCCATCTGATTTATACCGCACGCTAGAATGACTATCGTACGAACCGACCGCCGAGTCCATGTAGTTCCGTGAGGTAGCGAGCTCTGTTTTTCTTGGTGACTCTTTAGATGCAATGTTTGTTTTATCGTACGACTCTGCTACACTCCCCAGTGCGATTCTACTGTCCGAAGCTACTGGTTTGTCAGCCAATGAAGGGCCTTGGGAGATCACGTACGACCTCGTCGACGCTTCTGAAGCAGACATCAACAAAGAAAAGGATTTTCAAACTATACAGTTATAACTCAATCACGGTTTCGGGGAAACACCAAGAAAGTCGAGATTGAAGCTGTTAGCTTTGGGACCTTCTTTCAGGGCTAGAAATAACGGGTAGGCGCCGGACATGTTGTCCGGTCAAACGTAATTTTGCTCGGACACTACTGACTAGTCCATCTTCATTTGTCTTACGATAAAATTATCTTTTTCTTTCGGGAACATGAATAATGTCCAACGTGATTATAAACTAGCTCAAAATTACGTTTTCTTTTATTAAAGGCGCATGTGACCAGTCAACATGACCGGCAATCCAAAGATTTGTCCGGTCAATACCCAATTCTGACCGGATATTTCCGTTCGGCCGTTATTTCAAGCCCTGAGTCTTTGCGAGTATTGTTTTACTAGGGAAACACCGCATAATTTACACAGACACCCACACCATTCAAACCAAAACATGAATGATGGTGTTAAACATGCCAAGAATGATGGTGCTAGTTATTGAATGTTATAGCCCCACGTGCGGAACACGGCACAACTCAACAGCTACATACCTCCGACACGTGACTTCATACCAGAGGTGTCGTGACCACCGGCCTCCAAATGCTTTCGACGCTTTTCGCTTTTTACCTTAAAAATGAAAAAAAAACTTGTTTGGTAATTGTCAACAATAACAATTTATTAACAGTGTATCACGCAAATGTCTATTGAACCTCCAAGGTACTTTAAGACAAATCTACAAAAATAGAGGAGAAACACCTACCCTGCAAGCAGAGCCTTATTTTCTTTGGTTTTCTCATCTCCTTCCACGGAGAGCGAAATCAGTCTCGGCCGTGTTCGTGTTTCAATTACATTGAGCATGCGTTGTCCGTTGCTTGGAAACAATCTCATTCAGACAGTACATTTCCCACTGTCCAATCACAAGAGACAGTGACGACGCCAAACACGAATACGACAGTCTTATGTTCTTCGCTCTCCTTGGAAGGAGATTAGAAAACCAAAGAAAACAAGGCTCTGCTCGCAGGGTAAGAAACACCTTATAATACTAGTGCGTTCGACTTATTTTTTGTAAGAGAAAGGACTGTGGTGACACAAAAGGCTGAAAGATTACTTATAAGTTAATATACAAGGGGATGCATCTGGGTATAAAACTGTAATTATCTTTGTGTAATGCACCTATAAATGTTAAGCCCGAGGGGGGAGGGGGTGGGCAAGGGGTGGGGATTTGATATTTTCTCCCCAAAAAAGGTCAAATTCCCCACTCTCGGGACAACATGTTTGGTCAAAAATATCAAATATCTGCCCTATCTTCCTTATGTTTCCTATAAATAACCCCACCCTGGGCGGGCAGGGTATGTCAAAATCCCCACCCTCAGGGTAGCTCTCCCTGTCAAATTCCCACCGCCCCTCCTCGCTGCAGCTATGTTGGAGGACGGAACAAAGGACACAGAGTTTTTTATTAATGTTCCTCCAACATGGCCGCCGTGACGTCATGTGCAAACCAAGAATACCTGTGTGTTTTATATGGTTTATATGACATTCATTTGAGCATTCGTAGCACATTTTGCTCTGTAGTATACAGTGTAAAGCAATACTTGGAGTTAGTGTAGAACACAAATCAACCCTAAAGCTAGCTACGGCTATTCAGATGCGTATAAACTGCATTCCAGTTCCTAGCATTCACAATACTAAGTACACAACAGTGTTGAACATAAACTACGTGTATATATGCATTGTGTATAAACTACCGCCCATGCAGTTCCTTCACAGCATTCACATTGTTTTTCAAGTGAGAACAAGATTGGCTGCAGAATATTGAGTGCCATTGTCAGTTGCAGAATAATTTATGGTCAATGTTGGTAGCCGGATCCTGGCTTTGATCAGCCTTGTTTCAGGTCCCGTTAAAAACTCAGTGTAGAAATTCAGTGTAGATTAATTGATTAGGGAACACAGAATGAACTCAGTACTTTAATTTACCCTCACCTTGTACTGTCGGTTGATATTCCAGTTCCTTGGCATATCAAAGTGTCGCTATAGATTAACTCTGCCTGAATGTAGTGTTAATTTGTATAACCGCAAGATGCCCACATGCATGTGTACCGACGTGTATAGTGTCGCAACTCACACAACTCACAAGATACGGCGATAATGGGTATCTAGAAAACTCAGACCTAGATTTCTCTTCAGCCAGGCCATCTTACTGTTTGTAGTTTTGGTATCTGTATGCACTGAGCGAAAAGAAGAATCCAATACAGCAAGCAAGCCAACAGAATTCACTCGGTTTTACTGGATATATGGCCGAGTTGATTTGACTGTTCTCTGTTCAACTTCGCTAGTGCACAACAGACCATGTTTGACTTGATCTAGTTTGGACATCAGACTTTGTCGAATGCTACAGAGATAGCACACACTTTCCTCAGGCTTTGATATATCGTACTTGCTAACTTTTTAAACATCATTGCATTCGATTGGGAAAATAAGACTTACTCGACGTTCATTTGCTCCAAGCATCGTATAGTTACCACTTACCCGGCCGAGATAATTTATTCCAAAAAGTACAAACATACACGAGGACGGACACGAATCTCGATTTCTTTCGCCTGAGAAAGCACAGGTAGCCCACACATGACCACAGGAAGTCCACTGCAAGATTAGGATGCAATGATTTGCATTGCATTTGATTACGAAAATGTAAGTGGATTACAAAATGCTATTCCGCATTAATCAATACTTGACATATACAGCGCCAGTCCATACCTGCTGAGCCAACTGATAAGCGTCAAGTACGCTCTGTTGAAGAGCCTGGCCACGCCGCTTAGCCTCCTCCTGATAAACACATTTACATTACACAATTAGCACAGAACTCACAAGGTTTCAGAAGGTTTTCATTTTTTCCACACACACAATACAATATTTAACAATTGGAGGTGAATAGTCACCAACACTGTGGTGAATAATTGTTTTAGTATATACCGCGCTGCAGGTGAATAGCCAGCACCAAATAGTTATTATATTTTCTGTCAAATGGACAATCATATTCACTGTTTGAGTAGCCAATCAGAGCGCGCGAAAAGTGATATTCACTGGTGTGGTATATACTAAATTAATATAAATACAAGTGGTGGATGCAAGGACTAACAACCCTTAATGGGTTAACAAATATCCCTTGCATCCCTATGTGAAAAACAAGAGGGAAAAAAAGAGAGAGAACAGGTATTTCTTGAATTTTAATTTAAAAATTGCAGAACATGTACTATTGCAGAACATGCACTATTCCTTGTGGGAAATCATTCCAGACTTTTACAGAAGCATATTCAACAATACATTTGTCAAAGTTCAATTTTAGTTTTGTGCTCCTAGTTGTTTAGTAAATCTGAGTAAGAAAATCAATAAAAGGCGAATAATAAAATAAACTCTAAACACAGGATTTGACGAGAGAATAGTTGTTTTCAAGTCCCGGGCGTCATAGCTATTAACTACCCCTCTCAGCTCCTCCCACTGTGTATGATTGACAGTTAACTACCCCTCCCACTGTGTATGATTGACAGTTAACTACCCCTCCCACTGTGTATGATTGGGAGTTAACAACCCCTTCCACTGTGTGTGATTGACAGTTAACTTCCCCTCCCACTGTGTGTGACTGACAGTTAACTACCCCTCCTACTGTATGATTGACAGTTTACCCCTCCCACTGTATGTGATTGACAGTTAACTACACCTCTCACTTTGTATGATTGACAGTTAACTACCCCTCCCGCAGTGTATGATTTATGGACTCTAATGCAAACTACACCGCGATTTTAATCTCGCGCCATCGCGTAGAAATGAAAACGGTGGAAAGTCCTGAAGAAATTTGATATTTGTGTGTGCTGTTATAACTTCATTACGAACTGTACCTCTTTCTCCTTCCGTTTTTGCAGTTCCAGGGCAAATTGTCGATTCAGGTTGTCTCGTTCTCTTGTTAGGCGAGCCTCCTCGACTGCCTCCTCTTGCATGCGTTTTTCTTTCTCCTGTTGCTTCAGGCGGCGCTTCTCCTCAACCTGTTCCTGGATGGCGCGCTGAGTGGATAACAACACGATGAAGTAAGAACAGGATAATGAGCTTTATTATCACTCGGTGGAAGAATCCATGTAACACCAGCAAGAGCCTGAGTACAAATATCCTGCGATAATATAAATACAATCGCTCTCTGGAAACTGAGCTTCGAGGATTAGATAATGCCCAAGGTCAAATATCAGGGCATATTTCAACGCCACAATTAAGGTTATTGTCGTTATTGTCCTTCAAATGTTTTCTTTGACGCGCGCTTATACGCTCACAGGGGGTGTATTCGCTGATATATCCCGCTCGCGGAGAGAAAATATCGGGTCACGTGACGCATTCAACCAATCACGCGCGAGAGAAAATATTTGATGGGTTATAACCTGTGATATTGTACAGTGGTTATTTGTACTCTAGAAAAGCAATTTTGTTTAGAGGAAAAAGTTGAATACACATCTCAACAGACATTCTAGTGGATAGTATAGCTTTGTTCCTACAGTTTCTGCAGCAATAACGGCACAAGTTTGGCATCGTTCCATATAGGCGAGCTCATGTATCGGCTTCAAAGAAGAGCCTCGTACTTTCCTATTTCAATAAAGGTTGTCGGTCAGATAGGGGAAGTGGAAATCTGAGACCAGAGTAAATCACACGTCTTTGCGTTCCCATTTGGTTTCGTTTTATTGATTTGAACAGGGATGCATGTTTTTTTAATAAAGCTATCGTCTTTCAGGCACAGGCGCATTTTTCTTGTTTTTGTCTGTTGAGAATTATTCAAATTAGACGTTTCTGATTGATTCCTGATTGGACAGTTGTGAGCATGCGCACGACATATCTACTGGATTCTGTTTTCCGCGACCTTCCAGTCTACGGAGCGGTCAAAAGAAACTCCAGTAGATTTTGCACGTGCATGCTTAAAGATGTCCAATCAGAAATCCAAGCATGATCAGGGAAATAAGAAAGAAAACAGGTGTTATTTCAGCAAATTAGTACCTGGTGTTCCAGTATTTTTTGTCGCTTTTTCTCCATCTCGTCCTGTGTCTGTGGGTCCATTGAATGCATTCCATACCCTCGAGCATGGGTTCTACATCATTGGAACGCAGTAACCATTAAACACTTCAATAGGACGCTTGCATGATGGCGTCACATAATACAACTACTTTGCGCGGAATCTTTTGTTCCTGGAATTCGTACCATTGTCTTGGAATTCTCAAAGGATTTGATAAATTTGAATAAGAAAGAGAATTTGAAAAGGATTCTGGTAGTTGTAGTAAAATGACGCCATTAATTAGCCGGTAACAAAACGAGCGGGGAACTGGAACCGAGTCAGTAAAACTAATTCAATTAATAACAAGTCAAAGTGAGCATTATTTTCCACAAGAACAGATCAAACTTAGCTAGTCTGGAAAGTTTCGTGAACTTTGGCTCAATATTGACGATGCTAGAATGCAGCAAATGTGTCAATTTTTCCATACAAACTCTCTTATTTTTTAACGTTGTCCCTCCAAACCATACATTCATTGTAAAAAATTGGCATATGATGCCTGGTATAGGACAGCGTTTGCATTAATTTTCGCTTAGTCACTCGTACTAGCGTACTAAGGCCTCCTCTCTCTTTAATTTACCACTCTGATACACAAGAACTGTTTGAGTCTATCACACCCACTCTGATACACAAGAACTGTTTGAGTCTATCACACAAAAACTGATTGCCCCTAGTGAGTCTATCACACAAAAACTGACGAGATATGGGGCCGAGATATGGGGCCTGAAGCATATATAACTACTAATTTAGTCACTTTAATTAACCACTCTGATACACAATAAATGTTAATGACGATATACGCGGTGACTAGCGTACTAAGGTACTAAGACTCTATGACACAAGAACTGATGAGATAGGGGTGACTAGCGTACTAAGCTACTAAACTCTATCACACAAGAACTGACGAGATACGCGGTGACTAGCGTACTAAGGTACTAAGACTCTTTCACACAAGAACTGAGGAGATACGGGGTGACTAGCGTACTAAGGTACTAAGACTCTTTCACACAAGAACTGACGAGATACGGGGTGACTAGCGTACTAAGGTACTAAGACTCTTCCACACAAGAACTGACGAGATACGCGGTGACTAGCGTACTAAGGTACTAAGACTCTTTCACACAAGAACTGAGGAGATACGGGGTGACTAGCGTACTAAGGTACTAAGACTCTTTCACACAAGAACTGACGAGATACGGGGTGACTAGCGTACTAAGGTACTAAGACTCTTCCACACAAGAACTGACGAGATACGGGTTGACTAGCGTACTAAGGTACTAAGACTCTTTCACACAAGAACTGAGGAGATACGGGGTGACTAGCGTACTAAGGTACTTAGACTCTTTCACACAAGAACTGACGACATACGGGGTGACTAGCGTACTAAGGTACTAAGACTCTTTCACACAAGAACTGACGACATACGGGGTGACTAGCGTACTAAGGTACTAAGACTCTTTCACACAAGAACTGAGGAGATACGGGGTGACTAGCGTACTAAGGTACTAAACTCAATCACACAAGAACTGACGATATACGCGGTGACTAGCGTACTAAGGTACTAAACTCAATCACACAAGAACTGACGAGATACGCGGTGACTAGCGTACTAAGGTACTAAGACTCTATCACACAAGAACTGACGAGATACGGGGTGACTAGTGTACTAAGGTACTAAGAGTCTATCACACAAAAACTGACGAGATACGCGGTGACTAGCGTACTAAGGTACTAAGAGTCTTTCACACAAAAACTGAGGAGATACGGGGTGACTAGCGTACTAAGGTACTAAGACTCTTTCACACAAGAACTGACGAGATACGGGGTGACTAGCGTACTAAGGTACTAAGACTCTTTCACACAAGAACTGACGAGATACGGGGTGACTACCGTACTAAGGTACTAAGACTCTTCCACACAAGAACTGACGAGATACGGGGTGACTAGCGTACTAAGGTACTAAGACTCTTTCACACAAGAACTGAGGAGATACGGGGTGACTAGCGTACTAAGGTACTTAGACTCTTTCACACAAGAACTGAGGAGATACGGGGTGACTAGCGTACTAAGGTACTAAGACTCTTTCACACAAGAACTGACGAGATACGGGGTGACTAGCGTACTAAGGTACTAAGACTCTTTCACACAAGAACTGACGAGATACGGGGTGACTAGCGTACTAAGGTACTAAGACTCTTTCACACAAGAACTGACGAGATACGGGGTGACTAGCGTACTAAGGTACTAAGACTCTTTCACACAAGAACTGATTTGATACGGGGTGACTAGCGTACTAAGGTACTAAGACTCTATCGGACACAAAAACTGACGATATACGCGGTGACTAGCGTACTAAGGTACTAAACTCAATCACACAAGAACTGACGATATACGCGGTGACTAGCGTACTAAGGTACTAAACTCAATCACACAAGAACTGACGAGATACGCGGTGACTAGCGTACTAAGGTACTAAGACTCTATCACACAAGAACTGACGAGATACGGGGTGACTAGTGTACTAAGGTACTAAGAGTCTATCACACAAAAACTGACGAGATACGCGGTGACTAGCGTACTAAGGTACTAAGAGTCTTTCACACAAAAACTGAGGAGATACGGGGTGACTAGCGTACTAAGGTACTAAGACTCTTTCACACAAGAACTGACGAGATACGGGGTGACTAGCGTACTAAGGTACTAAGACTCTTTCACACAAGAACTGACGAGATACGGGGTGACTAGCGTACTAAGGTACTAAGACTCTTCCACACAAGAACTGACGAGATACGGGGTGACTAGCGTACTAAGGTACTAAGACTCTTTCACACAAGAACTGAGGAGATACGGGGTGACTAGCGTACTAAGGTACTTAGACTCTTTCACACAAGAACTGAGGAGATACGGGGTGACTAGCGTACTAAGGTACTAAGACTCTTTCACACAAGAACTGACGAGATACGGGGTGACTAGCGTACTAAGGTACTAAGACTCTTTCACACAAGAACTGACGAGATACGGGGTGACTAGCGTACTAAGGTACTAAGACTCTTTCACACAAGAACTGACGAGATACGGGGTGACTAGCGTACTAAGGTACTAAGACTCTTTCACACAAGAACTGATTTGATACGGGGTGACTAGCGTACTAAGGTACTAAGACTCTATCGGACACAAAAACTGACGATATACGCGGTGACTAGCGTACTAAGGTACTAAACTCAATCACACAAGAACTGACGATATACGCGGTGACTAGCGTACTAAGGTACTAAACTCAATCACACAAGAACTGACGAGATACGCGGTGACTAGCGTACTAAGGTACTAAGACTCTATCACACAAGAACTGACGAGATACGGGGTGACTAGCGTACTAAGGTACTAAACTCAATCACACAAGAACTGACGAGATACGGGGTGACTAGCGTACTAAGGTACTAAGACTCTTCCACACAAGAACTGACGAGATACGGGGTGACTAGCGTACTAAGGTACTAAGACTCTTTCATACAAAAACTGACGAGATACGGGGTGACTAGCGTACTAAGGTACTAAGACTCTGACACAATATATAGACTCTTAACAGATGTGGGCGAGAACGCGAAAACAGGTTACACCCACACATGCACCGCTGACTTTTTCAGATCTTTTTTTTATGTCCAGATAGGACGATTTTAATCATATCCCGGCATATATAGACTCTTAACAGATGTGGGCGAGACCGCCGCGAAAACAGGTTACAACCACACATGCACCGCTGACTTTTTCAAATCTTTTTTTTTTTATGTCCAGATAGGACAATTTTAATGATAGCCGGGCATATATAGACTCCAACAGATGTGGGCGATACCGCCGCGAAAACAGGTTACACCCACACATGCACCGCTGACTTTTTCAGATCTTTTTTTTTATGTCCAGATAGGACGATTTTAATGATATCCCGGCATATATAGACTCCAACAGATGTGGGCGAGAACGCGAAAACAGGTTACACCCACACATGCACCGCTGACTTTTTCAGATCTTTTTTTTTATGTCCAGATAGGACGATTTTAATGATATCCGGGCATATATAGACTCCAACAGATGTGGGCGAGACCGCCGCGAAAACAGGTTACACCCACACATGCACCGCTGACTTTTTCAGATCTTTTTTTATGTCTAGATAGGACAATTTTAATGATATCCCGGCATATATAGACTCCAACAGATGTGGGCGAGAACGCGAAAACAGGTTACACCCACACATGCACCGCTGACTTTTTCAGATCTTTTTTTATGTTCAGATAGGACAATTTTAATGATATCCCGGCATATATAGACTCCAACAGATGTGGGCGATACCGCCGCGAAAACAGGTTACACCCACACATGCACCGCTGACTTTTTCAGATCTTTTTTTTTATGTCCAGATAGGACAATTTTAATGATATCCCGGCATATATAGACTCCAACAGATGTGGGCGATACCGCCGCGAAAACAGGTTACACCCACACATGCACCGCTGACTTTTTTAGATCTTTTTTTCAGGTCGTAAAACTACATATTAATTGTAGTTTTGGCTGTGCCGATAAAATTCCTATGGCAACTTCGTACACTTATTTGCCTAAATGTATTTACTGTATTTACTCCGGCGTCTGGATCTTTTAAGCGTAATAAGGAGAATATTTACAACAAAGGTTAAGATCATTATTTAGCATCATGCATGGAAGATTTTCACCCCCAAAATGGTACTCCTATCAAAACTTTTTTTAAACTACACTATACTCGATACACTTATTCGACCGATCTTGTTATACAATTGTGAAGTATGGGGAGCTTATTCTAAGAGAAGTTCATCTAATTTTTCTAACTTCAAGAATAATTTATTTCACAACGTTTTAATATGTGAGAAATTAGAGACAAAAATGTACAAAATGATTCTTGGTGTTAACCCTAAACCCAGCTGTTAGATGAGAATTAGGTCGTTATCCCTAACATATATCAATCTACGTTTCAATAATAAAATTACCAGAAACACCACCTTCAACGTAAAAAGCCTAACTAACGCTCTTAATTCTGCTCTAGAAAAACAATATATACACAAATGGAAAGAAGAGAGATGAAATATATAATGGGAAGTTATATTCAGTAATTAAACCTACCCATTCAGTAATTAAACCTACCCATGGTTTTGAACAATATTTAGGATAATCACCGACTTCAAAACTAGGAAAACTGTTACTAAACTAAAAATATCGGCGCACTCTTTTCCAATTGAAAGAGGTCGTTACCTAGTCACCCCGTATCTCGTCAGTTCTTGTGTCATAGAGTCTTAGTACCTTAGTACGCTAGTCACCCCGTATCTCGTCAGTTCTTGTGTGAAAGAGTCTTAGTACCTTAGTACGCTAGTCACCGCGTATCTCGTCAGTTCTTGTGTGGAAGAGTCTTAGTACCTTAGTACGCTAGTCACCGCGTATCTCGTCAGTTCTTGTGTGAAAGAGTCTTAGTACCTTAGTACGCTAGTCACCGCGTATCTCGTCAGTTCTTGTGTGAAAGAGTCTTAGTACCTTAGTACGCTAGTCACCCCGTATCTCGTCAGTTCTTGTGTGAAAGAGGCTTAGTACCTTAGTACGCTAGTCACCCCGTATCTCGTCAGTTCTTGTGTGAAAGAGTCTTAGTACCTTAGTACGCTAGTCACCCCGTATCTCGTCAGTTCTTGTGTGAAAGAGTCTTAGTACCTTAGTACGCTAGTCACCCCGTATCTCGTCAGTTCTTGTGTGAAAGAGTCTTAGTACCTTAGTACGCTAGTCACCCCGTATGTCGTCAGTTCTTGTGTGAAAGAGTCTTAGTACCTTAGTACGCTAGTCACCCCGTTTCTCCTCAGTTCTTGTGTGAAAGAGTCTTAGTACCTTAGTACGCTAGTCACCCCGTATCTCCTCAGTTCTTGTGTGAAAGAGTCTTAGTACCTTAGTACGCTAGTCACCCCGTATCTCGTCAGTTCTTGTGTGAAAGAGTCTTAGTACCTTAGTACGCTAGTCACCCCGTATCTCCTCAGTTCTTGTGTGAAAGAGTCTTAGTACCTTAGTACGCTAGTCACCCGGTATCTCCTCAGTTCTTGTGTGATAAGAGTCTTAGTACCTTAGTACGCTAGTCACCCCGTATCTCGTCAGTTCTTGTGTGAAAGAGTCTTAGTACCTTAGTACGCTAGTCACCCCGTATCTCGTCAGTTCTTGTGTGAAAGAGTCTTAGTACCTTAGTACGCTAGTCACCGCGTATATCGTCAGTTTTTGTGTCCGATAGAGTCTTAGTACCTTAGTACGCTAGTCACCCCGTATCAAATCAGTTCTTGTGTGAAAGAGTCTTAGTACCTTAGTACGCTAGTCACCCCGTATCTCGTCAGTTCTTGTGTGAAAGAGTCTTAGTACCTTAGTACGCTAGTCACCCCGTATCTCGTCAGTTCTTGTGTGAAAGAGTCTTAGTACCTTAGTACGCTAGTCACCGCGTATATCGTCAGTTTTTGTGTCCGATAGAGTCTTAGTACCTTAGTACGCTAGTCACCCCGTATCAAATCAGTTCTTGTGTGAAAGAGTCTTAGTACCTTAGTACGCTAGTCACCCCGTATCTCGTCAGTTCTTGTGTGAAAGAGTCTTAGTACCTTAGTACGCTAGTCACCCCGTATCTCCTCAGTTCTTGTGTGAAAGAGTCTTAGTACCTTAGTACGCTAGTCACCCCGTATCTCCTCAGTTCTTGTGTGAAAGAGGCTTAGTACCTTAGTACGCTAGTCACCCCGTATCTCGTCAGTTCTTGTTTGAAGTTTTGAGTCTTAGTACCTTAGTACGCTAGTCACCCCGTATCTCCTCAGTTCTTGTGTGAAAGAGGCTTAGTACCTTAGTACGCTAGTCACCCCGTATCTCCTCAGTTCTTGTGTCATAGAGTCTTAGTACCTTAGTACGCTAGTCACCGCGTATATCGTCAGTTTTTGTGTCCGATAGAGTCTTAGTACCTTAGTATACGCTAGTCACCCCGTATCTCGTCAGTTCTTGTGTGATAAGAGTCCTAGTACCTTAGTACGCTAGTCACCCCGTATCTCCTCAGTTCTTGTGTGATAAGAGTCTTAACTAGTACCTTAGTACGATATGTTTTTTTAAAGAAATGCTGATGTTGTTAGTACGTTGTTCAGCGGTACTAAGAGAAAATTACGAAATTACTGTCCTATTCTGGGCATGGTATAGTTTTTAAGACAATTGGACATTTTCATTGGCCGGTAACAAAACGAGCAGGGGACTGGGACCGAGTTTATCAGAATTACTCTAATTCTAAAATGAAGTTCATCACATGATAGAGCATGTTGAAATTAGCATGTGTGCCAAGTTTGACGTGATTCGAGTGAATCTCGTCTGAATTATAAGCAATTGAAATTTCTTTGTCCCTCCAATTCTATTTTGGTCCAAGAATGCACCAGATTGCATCCTAAAGCATCTAACTTTGAAAACGTTTCCCGGGAACAAGCACCCTGATCCCTACGAGTGTTCACTTCCATTGGGCGCTTGTACTGATTGTTGTAATCTGATTGGACGACAATATAACAAGAAGCCAATTCAATGCTACGACACGTAATGTACATGTATCGAGAAATGTTTTCTTCTAAAATAATGTGAAAGTTAGGACCACGGTAACAGCAGCAGTAAAATTGCTATGAATCTCGTTGGTTGAAATGGGCAATAAGAAAGTTACGGCTTGTACTATAAAGCTCATGAAATCTACAGTGCAATAATGAGTTTCATCAGGTTCATGTATCTTATAAATAGCTCACTTTTAATAAACGATTCACTTGTCACCCACAAGGTTTCAATATGAGATTCAGGGGTAAACTAAATTTATTCTTTTCTCGGAGAATAGAGTAACTTTAATTGACCCCAGAGCCTCGTATTGAAACCTTTGCGCATGGCAAGTGAAGCATACCGTAAAATCTCGGTTATAAGCCCTGGGCTTATACTCATTCGTATGGGTTTTTTGGTAGGCTTATAACCGGGTGCCTTATATCTTGGGGAGGGGGGTTTGGGATTCTGAGGAAATGATTTTATGAAAAATGTGTTCGCTTTATTTTACCAACCAATGATAGTAAATAAATACGAAATAACAACAACTTCTGCTCAAAAGATTGGCTACCGTATATCTTATAATCAAACTTGAAAAGCAAGTAACCACGTTGTCTGGTTTTTAGCAATGTCTTTATGTCCGATTATATATTAACATGGGGTCATAAACGTGAGATGGGCTTATAACCGGGGGGCTTATAACCGGAAGGACATTTACGTAAGCAGACAGGTGGGCTTATAACCGGGATTTTACGGTATATCGAAAGTGGACTACTGACCCCCTAAGATAACCTAAGGCATTGAATACTTACTTGAAGCTTTCATCTAGTGGTGCGTTCACTGGAATTCCCCCTGTGCCACGTGCCGTTGATAAATTGGTACTCTGGGGAACCTGTGGCTGAGCAGCTTGTAACTGGAAACTGGGGTTGATGTTCGACGCATGTGTAATTCCATTGGCTGCACCTACCTCGACCTGATGTTGAGGTGCTGTGTTCTTAGGAGGTGATCGATACTGTTCGAGATGTCGAGCCCACGTTGCGTTCGCCAGATCCTAAGGAATATGTCAACCGTGAAATTTATAATTAGTGAGAACAAAATTCATCTGCGCTACAAGATTCGTGCAAAAACAACCATTTCCAAAGTATGGGAAATCCATGGAAAAGCAATGGAAATTCCGATTTTCATGGTACATGCAACCCCGTTATAAGGAAGTGCAAAGGACCGTAAAAATAGGTTCGTTATTTGAGTAGCACGGAACCTGGAATACGTTCAATCAAACGGGGCCTTAATAGGAGATATTGTAGTTGAGTCTACGAATAGCAGTTTCAGCTGTATTGACCCAAACGCCTCACTTCAATGTAATGAAGCGCTATTCAAACTGTGTATCTAAATTAGTCGTGCTTGTTTAGGAGGGTGTTGGTGTCGTGTAATAATGATGGTTTCAATGGCGCTTCATTACATTGAAGTGAGGCGTTTGGGTCAATACCGCTGAAACTGCTATTCGTAGACTCAACTACAATATCTCCTATTGTGTTTAAGTTTATCGTTCTGAAGGACTTTTCGAAAAAAAAAAAAATATTATTACTTGTTAATGTAAAACCGCACGTTCTGCTTGGTATGATCTCACCTCCTGCTGCTCCTTCGACTTCTGCTGTCTATCCCTTTCTTTCTTCTCGGCTATTTGCCTCTCTGCAACAGAAAATACAGCCAATCAGAAGGCTCGAAAGCCGTTGCATATAAATACAATAACCTATTTCTGGCGTCGAAATGTACCCTGATATTTCATCCGCGGACATTATCTGATCCGAGAAGAGCACAGTTCCCGAGAGCAAAGCTCGAGGACAAATATCATGTATTATTATTCAGTTCCTCAGTATCCCGCATTCTGATTGGTTGATTCACCTGCAAATAACTGCGCGCAAATACGCGTTTGCCTGCAAATATTGTTGTGAGCATGCGCAGTGCTGTTCAACAACAAATCCAACATGGCCGCTCGTTTTCCAGAGTGTTCAGAGGAGGACATCTATTGCGAGCGTTTTGGATGCCAAAGGTAACAAAAAACACTGAATACTAAAACAATTATTGGAACGCCGACTATCGCAAAATATGATGAATTGTCTGTGTCTCGCTACCAGTTATTTGCCTCTGCCTTCGGCAAATATCTGATAGCTCGCCACAGACAATTCATCATATTTTGTTCAGCCTCGTCCAATAATTGCTTAATATTTCAACGCCACAATATAGGTTATTGTTGTTATCATCCTTCAAATATTTTCTTTGACGCGCGCTTATACGCTCACAGGGGGTGTATTCGCTGATATTTTCCGCTCGTGGAGAGAAAATATCGGGTCACGTGATGCATTCAACCAATCACGCGCGAGAAAATATTTCATGGATTATAATCAGCGGTATCCCATGGGCGTCATGTGCCTCGTTCGTCGCGGCTTCCAGTTGTTTTCCCGCCAAAACCTTAACATGCAGCACGCACGCGCGTCAGTATTTCTTTAATTCAGCTTCCTCGCCTCAGGTCAATTTGAATAGACGCATTTGGGTAAAGTGAGCTATAATAATTGCGCTACTGTGCTTTATAGTACAGTGTTCTTACCGAGTCCTCTTTCCATCTCCTATGCTCAAATCATGTACATTATAGTGCCATGTTCTTACCGAGTCCTCTTTCCATCTCCTGTGCTCAAACATGTACATTATAGTGCAATGTTCTTACCTATGTCCTCTTTCCATCTCCTGTGCTCTTGTCCTTTGTTAAGTTGCGTCTCGTGTGCTACGAGGCCTGGTGCCTGGTAAACAAGACATGCATGACAACAAAAACAAATCAGTGAATTTCATGTAAACTGACGACGCTAGCACATGTGTGGGATGGTTGAAATCAAAGAAAATATATAAAAATGACTAACAAACTGTACCACCATGTCCGAGCAAATAGTAAAATTGATCGGACATTTGCCGAATTTGGTCGGACATATGTCCGGTTGTCCGGCAGTTATTTCCAGCCCTATTCTCGTGCATTTCCCCGGCTGGCTCAACATGATGCGTGCATTATGATCGGTGAAACCATATTGTTTTTTTAGAAATCCAGGTTCCAACTTAAAAGCATGTACATGTATTACATAGCCTACAAAAAGACAAACAATATGTTTTCAGTCTTCAAAGTAAATGTGAACTCGCAGAAAAAACGAGTAGTTATTTTTTCTACCCGCAATTCCTAAAAGCGAGTTAGCGAGCACGAATTTCGAACTCTGCTAGCTAGAGAGCTCTTACCCCTATAGCGAAGGAACTGCGCATGGCAGCAGGCAGGCTAGTACCCATGTCACCAGTACTGCTACCAATGGTTACTGTGGGGGTGGTTCTGGGTGGATAATGACTTGGTAATGCACTACCGACTGTTCCTAGAGGAGAAGTCTCAATGGTCCTGGAGCTGGATAGCTGTCCCTGGCAGAAAGAATAAGAAAACAAATTAAAGCCTTATCCTAAAGGACTTGATGTGTAGTTTGAGGTCAAAATTGTTTTACAAAAGTGGCACTTCTCAGTTACATGTTACGCTTTGTCACTCGAAGGAGAATGCATGGAGAGCCTCAACAGGCTCAGAGACCAGCTACATGTATGAACGCCTCCAAGGGACTACTATCCGAGAAGACATCAAGGTCTAACCATTGCAGGGAGCCGGGATGGCGCAGTGGTTAAGCGCTTCACCTCTCATCCCTGTGGCCCAGGTTCGAATCCCGAACGCGCCGCCATATGTGAGTTGAGTTTGTTGGTATCTCGTCATTGCTCCAAGGGTTTTTCTCTGGGTTCTCCGGTTTTCCTCCCTCCGCAAAAACCAACATATGCTAAGTTCCAATTCAATCTGAGGATTAGCCAGCTCCTGATCACTTTGATCAGCCCCCATGGTTGTTTCGGGTCTCGTTAGAAATTAAGAGCACAGTTCGAGAAGGAAATTGTTTTGCAAAGAGCACCTACTCGGTTAAAATTCTAAGACCCCGAGTGTTCATCCGGCCAGGCTCTCGATACCTCATATTCCGCTTACCGGGCCGGTGCTTAACCATGGAGCTATAACCGGGAAGTTTTGAAGACCTGGAAAGTCTATAGCTGGAAATGAAACCCATACAGGGATGACATCTTGCATGTAAGACCTCATGATGACTGAGTTAGCTGAGATTGCTTGGGTCAGCTCAATTAAACTACAAACATTGGCCATGCTCGACAGTCTTGTACATGCAAATTCATTGGAAAGCACATTTTAGAAAAACAGTCTTGGTTTTAATCACTCATTCCAAGCTGTTGTGTAAGTCACTAATCCTGGGTCATAATGTTTGAAATAATATACACATTAATAGGTACATTTGGTAGTACCTTGGCCATTATATGGTAATCGGCCAGGACGTTGCCAGACTGAGTCCTGATTGGAGCGCCTGCTCCTGGCCGACCCCATGGATTGTATTCCTCAATTTTCTCATGCATCTGTTTTGTCTAAGGAAAAACAAGAATTACATACGCTTTGTAAACTTGAACATTTTAAAACATATTGTTTTACTTTTTAAAAGCTTCACATGAAGAATGAATATATAAACACTGGCTGCATAAAAAGTGATGGTCCTTGGAAAGAAATCAAAGGAGTTTCAAGGGAAGCCTTCCCCGGCAGTCGTATTTAGGTTGGTCACACTATCAACTCGGGCAAGAACACATGATGCCCATGAACTACAGGAGAGGCTGACTAAAGAGCTACACTGTATGCCCATAAACTACAGGAAGGTTACTTAAAGAGTTACATGTATGCCCATAAACTACAGGGTAGGCTACCTAAACAGCTACAGTATGCCTATAAACTACAGGGGAGACTACCTAAAGAGCTATATATGCCAATAAACTACAGGGGAGGCTACCTGGAGAGCTATGCCATCAACTACTAGGGAGGCTACCTGACGAGCTATGCTCATAAACTACAGGGGAGGCTACCTAAAGAGCAATGCCCATAAACAACAGGGGAGGTTACCTAAAGAGCTATGCCCATAAACTACTGGGGAGGCTACCTGAAGAGCTATGCCCATAAACTACTGGGGAGGCTACCTGAAGAGCTATGCCCATAAACTACAGGGAGACTACCTAAAGAGCAATGCCCATAAACAACAGGGGAGGCTACCTAAAGAGCTATGCCCATAAACTACTGGGGAGGCTACCTGAAGAGCTATGCCCATAAACTACTTGGGAGGCTACCTGAAAAGCTTATGCCCATAAACTACAGGGAAGGCTACCTAAAGAGCTATATATGCCCATAAACTACAGGGGAGGCTACCTGAAGAGCTATGCCATCAACTACTAGGGAGGCTACCTGATGAGCTATGCTCATAAACTACAGGGGAGGCTACCTAAAGAGCTATATATGCCCTAAAACTACAGGGGAGGCTACCTAAAGAGCTATGCCTATAAACTACAGGGGAGGCTACCTGAAGAGCTATGCCCATAAACTACAGGGGAGGCTACCTGAAGAGCTATGCCCATAAACTATAGGGGAGGCTACCTGAAGAGCTATGCCCATAAACTACAGGGGAGGCTACCTGAAGAGCTATGCCCATAAACTACAGGGAGACTACCTGAAGAGCTATGCCCATAAACTACAGGGGAGGCTACCTGAAGAGCTATGCCCATAAACTACTGGGAAGGCTACATAAAGAGCAATGCCCATAAACAACAGGGGAGGCTACCTAAAGAGCTATGCCAATAAACTACTGGGGAGGCTACCTGAAGAGCTATGCCCATAAACTACTGGGGAGGCTACCTGAAAAGCTTATGCCCATAAACTACAGGGAAGGCTACCTAAAGAGCTATATATGCCCTAAAACTACAGGGGAGGCTACCTAAAGAGCTATGCCTATAAACTACAGGGGAGGCTACCTGAAGAGCTATGCCCATAAACTACAGGGGAGGCTACCTGAAGAGCTATGCCCATAAACTATAGGGGAGGCTACCTGAAGAGCTATGCCCATAAACTATAGGAGAGGCTACCTGACGAGCTATGCCCATAAACTACAGTGGAGGCTACCTGAAGAGCTATGCCCATAAACTACAGTGGAGGCTACCTGAAGAGCTATGCCCATAAACTACAGGAGAGGCTACCTGAAGAGCTATGCCCATAAACTACAGGGAGACTACCTGAAGAGCTATGTCCATAAACTACAGGGGAGGCTACCTAAAGAGCTATGCCTATAAACTACAGGGGAGGCTACCTGAAGAGCTATGCCCATAAACTACAGGGGAGGGTACCTGACGAGCTATGCCCATAAACTATAGGGGAGGCTACCTGAAGGGCTATGCCCATAAACTACAAGGAGACTACCTGAAGAGCTATGCCCATAAACTACAGGGAAGGCTACCTAAAGAGCTATGCCCATAAACTACTGGGGAGGCTACCTGAAGAGCTATGCCCATAAACTACTGGGGAGGCTACCTGAAAAGCTTATGCCCATAATCTACAGGGAAGGCTACCTAAAGAGCTATATATGCCCATAAACTACAGGGGATGCTACCTGAAGAGCTATGCCATCAACTACTAGGGAGGCTACCTGATGAGCTATGCTCATAAACTACAGGGAAGGCTACATAAAGAGCTTATGCCCATAAACTACTGGGGAGACTACCTAAAGAGCTATATATGCCAATATACTACAGGGGAGGCTACCTGGAGAGCTATGCCATCAACTACTAGGGAGGCTACCTGATGAGCTATGCTCATAAACTACAGGGAAGGCTACATAAAGAGCTTATGCCCATAAACTACTGGGGAGACTACCTAAAGAGCTATATATGCCAATATACTACAGGGGAGGCTACCTGACGAGCTATGCTCATAAACTACAGGGGAGGCTACCTAAAGAGCAATGCCCATAAACAACATGGGAGGCTACCTAAAGAGCTATGCCCATAAACTACTGGGGAGGCTACCTGAAAAGCTTATGCCCATAAACTACAGGGAAGGCTACCTAAAGAGCTATATATGCCCATAAACTACAGGGGAGGCTACCTGAAGAGCTATGCCCATAAACTACAGGGGAGGCTACCTGAAGAGCTATGCCCATAAACTACAGGGGAGGCTACCTAAACAGCTATGCCTATAAACTACAGGGAGACTACCTGAAGAGCTATGTCCATAAACTACAGGGGAGGCTACCTAAAGAGCTATGCCTATAAACTACAGGGGAGGCTACCTGAAGAGCTATGCCTATAAACTACAGGGGAGGCTACCTAAAGAGCTATGCCTATAAACTACAGGGGAGGCTACCTAAAGAGCTATGCCTATAAACTACAGGGGAGGCTACCTGAAGAGCTATGCCCATAAACTACAGGGGAGGCTACCTGAAGAGCTATGCCCATAAACTATAGGGGAGGCTACCTGAAGAGCTATGCCCATAAACTACAGGGAGACTACCTGAAGAGCTATGCCCATAAACTACAGGGGAGGCTACCTGAAGAGATATGCCCATAAACTACAGGGAGACTACCTGAAGAGCTATGCCCATAAACTACAGGGGAGGCTACCTGAAGAGCTATGCCCATAAACTACAGGGGAGGGTACCTGACGAGCTATGCCCATAAACTATAGGGGAGGCTACCTGAAGAGCTACATGTATGCCCATAAACTACAAGGAGACTACCTGAAGAGCTATGCCCATAAACTATAGGGGAGGCTACCTAAAGAGCTATGCCCATAAACTACTGGGGAGGCTACCTGAAGAGCTATGTCCATAAACTACTGGGGAGGCTACCTGAAAAGCTTATGCCCATAATCTACAGGGAAGGCTACCTAAAGAGCTATATATGCCCATAAACTACAGGGGAGGCTACCTGAAGAGCTATGCCATCAACTACTAGGGAGGCTACCTGATGAGCTATGCTCATAAACTACAGGGGAGGCTACCTGAAGAGCTATGCCCATAAACTACAGGGAAGGCTACATAAAGAGCTTATGCCCATAAACTACTGGGGAGGCTACCTGAAGAGCTATGCCCATAAACTACAGGGAAGGCTACCTAAAGAGCTACATATATATATATATGCCCTTAAACTACAGGGGAGGCTACCTAAAGAGCTATGCCTATAAACTACAGGGGAGGCTACCTGAAGAGCTATGCCCATAAACTACAGGGGAGGGTACCTGAAGAGCTATGCCCATAAACTATAGGGGAGGCTACCTGAAGAGCTATGCCCATAAACTACAAGGAGACTACCTGAAGAGCTATGCCCATAAACTACAGGGGAGGCTACCTAAAGAGCTATGCCCATAAACTACAGGGGAGGCTACATAAAGAGCTTATGCCCATAAACTACTGGGGAGGCTACCTGAAGAGCTATGCCCATAAACTACAGGGAAGGCTACACAAAGAGCTTATGCCCATAAACTACAGGGGAGGCTACCTAAACAGCTATGCCTATAAACTACAGGGGAGACTACCTAAAGAGCTACATATATATATATATATATATGCCCATAAACTACAGGGGAGGCTACATACATTTGTAAAGAGCTATCCCATAAACTACAGGGAGGCTACCTGAAGAGCTATGCCCATAAACTACAGGGGAGGCTACCTGAAGAGCTATGCCCATAAACTACAGGGGAGGCTACCTGAAGAGCTATGCCCATAAACTACAGGGAGACTACCTGAAGAGCTATGCCCATAAACTACAGGCTGGGGAGGCTACCTGAAGAGCTATGCCCATAAACTACAGGGAGACTACCTGAAGAGCTATGTCCATAAACTACAGGGGAGGCTACCTAAAGAGCTATGCCTATAAACTACAGGGGAGGCTACCTGAAGAGCTATGCCCATAAACTACAGGGGAGGCTACCTGAAGAGCTATGCCCATAAACTATAGGGGAGGCTACCTGAAGAGCTATGCCCATAAACTACAGGGAGACTACCTGAAGAGCTATGCCCATAAACTACAGGGGAGGCTACCTAAAGAGCTATGCCTATAAACTACAGGGGAGGCTACATAAAGAGCTTCAGTTCAGTTTTCTTTATTTTCCACTCTATGTACTACACAGATAATTGCAAGTTAAAGAGTATGATAGACATTTAGGAGGAGGATACATAAAAGACAGTATTAAATATGGTAGTAACAGGGGGAGAGTGTGCAGTGGTTAAAGGAGCCGAAGCTTTCGAGTTAACCACTGCCACAGGACAACGTAAAATACAGGTTTAAGGTATGTAAAACTGCGGTTGACTTAAGCCTCAATAGCTGCTATAGGATTTGGATTAGAAAATATCTAGGTAAGGATAGGAACCAAATTTTTAAAGTGAAAATATTAGACTATATTAGCATATTAGCTTATGCCCATAAACTACTGGGGAGGCTACCTGAAGAGCTATGCCCATAAACTACAGGGGAGGCTACATAAAGAGCTTTTGCCCATAAACTACAGGGGAGGCTACCTGAAGAGTTATTGCCACCCAAAAACTACAAGGGAGGCTACCTGAAGAGCTATGCCCATTAAAACTACAGGGGAGGCTACCTAAAGAGCTGTCATAAACTACAGGGGAGGCTACCTAAAGAGATATGCCCATAAACTACAGGGGAGGCTACCTGAAGAGCTACATGTACATATGCCATAAACTACAGGAGAGGCTTATACCTGAAGAAGTATCCCCACCCCTATCATACGAGAGTCCCACCCCCCTCCTCCCCAGGGTTATAGCTCTCTGGCTTTTAAATCATCCATCCCTTGAAATAATATACATGTAATAACATCATATTTCCAGCATATACAGTATGTCTAGATTTGATGGAAATATTTTCCAGTTAGTTCCTTCATATACATTGTAGACTGGTTTGGACAGCTTTTAATAAGTAGCAAAGGGCTAATAATTTATTGACTATATTGAACATGACTAAATTACCTTTTGATATTCTTGGTCTTTCTTCACTTTTGCAAGAGCTACTTGTTCATCTAAATAAAAATATTTCCTCTAGTAAGTGAACTAACAATATTGGGTACAATCCCAGAATTAATAATTACAAAGTGTAATCAGCTGTTTAACACTCAGTATATAGGGGTTTCAATAGAAGGCAGCTGCCGGCGATAAACTGCTGGTTACTTTGCTTCTTACCGCCAGCTACATTGTACTTCACACAATCATTGTGTTTATTTGTAAAGTGTTGAGTAAAGTTTACTAGGTTAACCACCACCTCTAACGACAGGACTGCCAGTTGCCTAAAAAGTTTTTGAAATGCCTGAGTATATATCTGAGCTTCAGGCCTGTAACACGATTTTCCGTAATCTTGATCATACAATACTAATAACAGGGCTCGAAATTGCGCCCGATACGGGCATAAATACGCCTAGATTTTTTTTTTTTACGCCTAACGTTTTCCACTTTATATAGGCGTAAAATTACGCCTAGATCCTCTTACAAAGGTAAACATTATCGGAAGACAAGTCTTATTTCCAAATCTCTAAAACTATCTGATTTTTTTGAAAAAATTACTACCATTTGCAAGCAAGCGTTTAGTGTAAACTTTTTTGTCTGTTGTTTCAAGTTTGAAACGCATAGTTTACTATTACGCGGCGACGTTTGGCGTGTGAAGTCTGAACTTTTAACCGCAAAATGTCAGCCTAGACATGATTGTACGTTACACTTAAACATTTGCATGGCTTCCTGCGAAACTTTGCGTGACCGCATGGAAAAAAGGCTGCCACGCCTTTGTCTTTCTCTGTCTTGTTTAAAAGAGAGATATTGAACTCAATGAGTTTAAAGCCGAATGTTTATTACAAAAAAAGCAAATGATTTGCCACATTAAAAAAAAACCGTTATTTACGCCTAAATTTTGGAGAATTACGGCTAAAAATTTTAAGCTGGGCGTAAAATTACGCCTCCTTTTTTTTCTTAATTTCGAGCCCTGAATAATAGCACATTAAGGGCTCTATGATTAGTTAACATGATTTATTTTACTTATAATTATTGGTATGTAAAACAAAGATTGATTTAAACAAATGCATGTAAATTGATGTAAAGTTATAAATAGTTAATATACATGTGCAAGCTTCCTACATGATCACCATGTAGTTGCATGCTCTTGAAAATAATTTGGAAAAACTGATGGTATATTGCATGATCCCGAATGTGCTGTCGCTTGATTGTGTGCTAGAATCAGTTAAACAGGCTAGCAGGAAAAAATGCTCTTTTGCCATTTTAGAGATAAAGGTTGTCAAGTGGCATTTTTGAAAATACAAGCCTTTGATTTTGGCTACTTTTGAATAAAGATATTGAAAAAAAAAAAACATAGTATTAAATAAATGTTACATTTAATGTATTATAATTGTACAATACTACACATTTTATTACCAAGTTCTTTCCTCCACTGCTGCTTCCTGTCTATCTCTGGTGTAGTCTGTGATTAAAATGAGGTAAAATTAAGAACCTTTAATGACTGCAGCCAACTTTATACAGTGTAGCTGCAACACAGGATTTAGTTGACAAACTAAAATCTCAGATCAATCTCACTTGTCAACTAATTAATCGTAAAAAAGCCCTACAATGCATTACTATAATTCTGCTTGCAAATAAAAGTGTTGTGAAAAAAATCCAGAGATCTCTGAAGATGAGCAAGCCAAGAATGATATAAGTTTAATAATAATAAGTTTAATAATAATAAATGTCTTTAATACAGTGTACATTCGATAAAATACCTATCAAATTCACAATAACAATAATATCAATAAGGATAAAACAGTATACAGTAATTTATAAAATATCAAAAGTTAAAATATCTAGATAGCTACGTAAATAATGTTGTATTTAAAAACTAGTCTATTGAAAAGGTATTTTCAAAGTGATTAGTGTAAACTCTAGGCCATTGGCTTTGCTTCTAAAAATTCTAAGTCTACATGACAATTCTTTATTTTATTCTTTAGTTGATTTTATCTAATTAGCCCAACAAAATTAAGCTCTCTTTTGGTAAATAGTTATATAATAAAGAAATGGTAAACATGCAGCATGCATCCATCGAGTTATGGATGCACGCGGGAGGTTGCTAAGCACGAAAGGCAAAGCCGAGAGCGACTCTAGCTTCTTGAGTGCTTAGGCAACCTCCCAAGTGCGTCCATAACTCGATGGATGCACAGCTGTGGCATTTACCATTTCTTTTATAACATAACCACGACAATTAAAGAGCAATTAATGTTTTTGTTGGTGATGAAATATAAATTCTCAATACATGAAGCGTGCAAAAAAAACGCATAAATTTAAAGCTGAGCGTTGCCGTGACTGTTCCAGTGCAAAAACAAATCATTCATTGATCTCTGCTCAACAAAATGTTTATTCAAACTTTGGTCCCAAGGAAAAGAGAAGATTTAGCCAGCTAAAAAGTTCTTGAATGGCAAGATCTCGAAAGACATTTATTCAGTTCCTTTTGTTGGAAGCAATCGCTTTGGTAAAGTAAAAATTAAGAAAAGGGTTCATTCATCTGTTGAAAACTGAATAGCTTTCGGCGGAATTAAAAACGATCTGCACACCAGAGGTTTGGAATTTGTCGTTTTTCCTGTGGATTGAAGTGAACTGTCAGCTGAATCTCCTGGTTTTGGCTTGTTGCTATTGCCATTTATTCCAATACGGGATATCCTTGAGACAAGTGAACTAAGTAAGTTTGTTTGTTGTTCTCTAAAATTGTAAGTTTAATTACATTTCACATCCAAAAGTGGCAATAAAATTATCTTGTTGTAAAATGAACTCACTGAATGTGGAGCTTATTCATTATTGTGTAGTTGGCATTAATATCAGGACACTTATAGAGAACGTTTTAATGAGGTTTATTCGTTTAGTTTCTAACAAATAAACCATTGTGGTTTCTTTTAATTAGCTCATAAAACTAGTCTGTAATTTTTTAATAATCAAAAATGCTGTCCCTTTTTGAACAGTTTGTCGTCTTTTTTTTTGTCCGTCCTTTCTGAATGTTTCAGGATCAAAAAATCCAAATCTTGTTCGTGGTTCGTACAGATTTGCAAGCCGTCTCAACTCTTCCTATTCTTGTACATGTACAGTGGCAAATAAATGAAGCTCAAAATTTGCCAACTGAAGACTCGCTGAACAAAATTCCCTGTTCACTTGGATTAGAGTGTTTCTCTTATTGTCCTGTAAAATAGTTTTCGTGGGAATAGAAAAGAAACATTTGGTGCAATCCGACGTGAGCGTGCAACCCATTGGCAAATGGCCCATGGCTATTAGCAAATCAGAGCGCTAGGTTTATCGTGGTTATGTTATAATTATTATTAGTATAAACCAACTAGTGGACTATTACAAATCCTGCATTCTGATTGGCTACCCTACAATACATGTAGGTCTATTTGTGATAGCCCATGGTAGAAAAAACCGCACGCATTTTCACGAAATAATAACAGTTTTTCAACTTCAATTTGTTTCTTTCTATTACTTTCTACTGTCTGGCTAGTTAGTTTATACTAAAACAATTAGACCTCTCGCCCTCATTGGCTACAAGTTAAATAGCCCATTAGGCTGCGCCTCATGGGCTATTGACTCGTAGCCCATTCGGGCTGCGGGTCTAATTCATGTTAATTATATGGCAAGAGCTACTTCCAGTAAAAGCGCACATTCTGATTGGCTGTTTAGTGGTTGAGATTTTCCTGTAATGCCCATGGGCATTATGAGATAATTTTATGTTAATTCCCGGCAAACTTTGATAGCCCTAAAAACAGCTGAACTGTCATAATTTTAGAGAGAAAACGGAGAGAAAGTGAAATTTGAGCAAGGAAGAATATTCTGAAAGTGAAATTTATTACCCTACTGAAACGGAAAGCAATGTTATAGTGAACAAAAACAATATGGGCAATGGCAAAGGCCGGTGGAGGCTCTGAACAGCCAGCAAGGAATCGAGAGGTTCGTAAATAAACAGAAAAGTTCCGTAAAGAAAATAGCTAGTGACATAAAAACCTTCTGTCGGTTCCTGGAGTCGATAAACAAGGAAAACATAATATTTATGTCCAGCTGACTTTGACCACCTGTACACGTAGTTATCCAAGCTCTTCATCAGACATTCCCAAAATTAGCGGCGAAGTATACAATTTTACGAGCCTGGGACACCGAGCCTGGGTATCCAAAGATTCCTCCCTGATGAAAATTCCCCAAGGCTAGTCAATATCCTTTGGAATAAGGGCTTTGAAAAGTCACATCCATTTTTTTGCTGCAAAGCAAAAATATCTTGAAATTCTTGTACGCAAACTGACAAAGCTCCAACTCGTCCCTCGTTGTCCACAGCAGTCCCCTTCCCAGTACATTTTGTACTTCTGAGGAAAACAGCCAAGCGGGATTTGCTGGCTGCTAATATTGGCAATGTCTCAGGATGACACCTACAGATTTTCCAGCAATAGCCAGATACAAATTGTTCAAGGTTCGCAAAACAGGTGACGTGTTGATTGAGAAGACTGACTTCAGTTTGACATATGTTTTCATCCTTTTGCCCGTATCTTTTCCATCTCAATTCACTTATTCCATCTCAATTCATAAAAAAAAAAACAGTGTTACCTTCAGAAATTAAATTTAGTTCTAATCATATGGATAAATTCTTCAAAATAACGTTGATTTGAGCCTTAGATTATTTAGAACCTTCCACGACTGTGTTCATTTTGTGGTTTGACTTTGAGATGTGAAATAAACCTCAAAAGGGCTCGAAAACTACAATCAAGATGCACGTGCGGCAACTGGATGTACATGTAAATATAAACTTCTGGCTTTCTATTTTTGTTTTCCAACTAAAAGAGTGCCATGTATAATAAACATCTTTAATTAACCTCATCCGCTCTGTCTTTACGGGAAATAACAAACCTCAGTCTTTTATGTACGAACCTCGCTATTGCTCGGCCCGTACTCTCAAGACCTCGGTCTGACATTTTCCTGTAAAGACCTCGCTCTCGGTTAATAAGATGTTATTATATAATATACACTATATATCATGTACATTTACTACAAAATATAGTCAGTCTCAAACTACATGTTCATGCATGAACATGCATATAACAGGGCTAATGCTTTTGATTGTAAAATATGGGGGAGCATGTCTCCCTGTTGTCAAAAAAATAGGGGAGATTTTGTGGGAATATCGGGGGAGATAAGAAGAAAAAAGGTGCAAATTCTCGCCTAAGCACGAGCCCTGATATAATCATGTAGAGTTTAATTAAACATTTAGAGTGTTATTAACACATAGAGTGTTATTAATTAACTAATAAAAAAGATTAACAAGTATATGCATATACATGTATATACATGTATATACATGTACATGTACCTCCAGCTGATTTGCAGGTCCAGCTTCCAGCTGTCTTGTAGCCTCTTGATCAGTCCTACAGTGTAATTAGGATAAACTTGTTTTAAACTAATTTATTATGATTACAACAATTTGAAACGAATACAATGTACATGTACATGTACATGCAGCTGCTGGACTGTGAGTGGCTGTTAATTAGTACGCTGAGGTTAAAGTATGGACAACAAATGGTAGTGACATCATAATTATACCCTGCGAGCAGAGCCCTCTTCAACTCCATGAAACGAGAAGAAAAGTAGGCTCTGCAGTATGAATTCATGTTGTTTTTGTATTGAGCATGTGCCAATGGTTGGCCCAAGATTCTGGGCGAGTCAAGCCTGTTAAACCAGTTTATCAGCACACAGGTAATTTTTTGGTTTTATGCTGATGACCTGAAAGCAAAACCTGAGCCCACTGCAACAATTGCAGCCATAAAACAAAATTAGCTATGCGGCAATAAACCGGTATTAATAACAAGCTTGACTCACCCAAAATCTTGGGCGAACCCTTGGTACATGCTCAATATGAAAACTTGTAACACAAATACTGCAGAGCTATTAGGTTCTTTTCTTAGAACTCGTTTCGTGGAGTTGAAGGTGGCTCTGATCTGCTCGAAGGGTATAACATCATCAGTAACGACAGACAACCACATGCATTATCCCGCTACATTAAGTAGCAGCCACATAATCATTATCAATTATTGAAAATGACTACAAAATAACTACATGTAAGCAATTACACGTAAGGCATATTATGATATACATTGTATGAAGCTGATATAACATTGTCAATGGTTTAATTGTTAGTTGTGATGTGCCTGTATTAAATTTGCTGAAGCCTGAGAGATACTAATGGCAATTAATACACTGCATACTAATAAGTTCCCAGTCATTGAACATTTGAGATACAGGGCTCTCAACAAAGTTTTGAGCATGCAGTTCTGACTGAAAAGTACATGTACAGTACATGTAGGTATCCACATTTGTGTTATTTCAATACTTACGTTGTACAATGTAGGTAAACTTCATTGGCAGTAACAGACAATGTTAAGACAGAAGTATGATGACAAGTAGCTGTAGTCAAGAGCTCTGGCAGCTAGTATATAATTATGTAGCTGGCATTTATTAAAGGGGCTGTGTCACATACGGTAATAGACTTTACAAATATGCAAAACTGACTAACAAACAGTGTATATAAACAGTCTCCAGGGAAAATATTTAAAATCCTTTCAATAAAGCATTGAGGGAGGAAAGTTTAAATGTTTATATCCAATTAACAACCACCAACCGAACAATTAGTCAATACATGTGCAGTACCATGACATAGCCCCTTTAAAGCCCCTGGAGATCCACATGTACATTTACAATGTATGGTTTGATATTTGTTAAATATTGAATAGTTTCACCTCTGTGATGACAGCTGCAGATTCTGATGCCTTGCATCTTGGTTTGAAACTAGAAATGAAAAATAGCAATGATGAAAATTTAATAATGATAAATTATCATTAGAATTTGGTTAACAAGGGTCATTATCAGTGAAATCTTAATTAATTGCATTTTATAATATCCTAAGTCCACATACAGTACTGTACAATATGGTAATTTTAAGCTTTAAATAAATTAAATTACATACTTCTTACAATTCTTTTCATATTATGGGCCATGTCAGGCAAAAAGGGCCCGGACCAAATTAAATTATTTGTTACTGCATCATTCTTTGACACACCTTGTAGGGAAGAATTTAAGTCTCTTAAGTATTGAGGGCTTTTATGATTTACGATTTTGTAATACAATATTAGGAAATGCTTAGAGTGTCTTATTTTCACCTGTAACATACATGACATAAAGCTAGTATTAATAATTGCATGGGTGGAAAAAATGCCTAAGTGACAATTTGGCTTCAGGATTGAGTCACACACTTTTCTCCTTGCATTAATTGTTATGGTGGGTTTTAGTTTTTTAAACATTTTTATGTACTACATGTAGCTTCATGTACACAACCAGTTGTACAAATGTTAAGGTGATGCTGATGATAGATAAAACAAGATTCAAGATTTTCTAATTGTCACTAATTCCATTCTTTCCACTGATCAGCCCTTCAATTATTCACCTGGTTGATGAGGAGGACTGGATACCCCTACAGATGCAATTAAATCAGCTATCTGTTCCCTTGTCAAAGTACTTGCTTCTGGCTGTCCACTCTTAATCAGAGATAGAATATCAACCAACTGACCCTGTGTCAAGACGCCTGCACTACGTAACCCATCAGATTCACCTGCCCTCGTCCTGGAATTTGTTACTGGCTCTCTTTCAATACCCTTCTTCTCTCTTGAAATAACTTTGCCTTGTCTAGTAGTACCATGTTCTTTGTTCACAGGTTTTGGCTTGGATTGAGTACTAGCCTGCCTTCTCTCTCTGCCTTTTATACCTCGACCAGTCTTTTGAGTTCTTGTTGACAAGCTTGACTGTTTCCCTTGGTGCAGAGAAGTCCTTGATGCTGCAGCTTCCCTAGGAGGGTGCTGTATGTGTACATGGAATAATCAGACACAGTCATTTACTAAACAGTTAATCTGCTTATAGTTAATACATGTACAATGTAGCAGCTCATCATTAACTCTCAGGTGGACAGAACAGTCAAGAGAAGACTACTTATAAGCAGGTACTCAGCAGAGGGGCAGGAGCTACAAGTATATAACTAGTGACCCTCCCAACTTCACTCAGTATAGTTATATACAAATGTACAGCCAGTTCAAAAAAATAAGCATGGGTGTTTGTAGTTGGTAAAAATATTATTGATAATTTTCATCATGCTTGGAAGTTCTATATATGAGCCTGGCTGCATTTCCATGCAGCCATTTTAGAAGATCACCTAAATTAGAGATTACATTGTAAATCTACATGGTTCTCACTACAATTTGAAATAAATCATACTGCCATAAAAACTATGCACTATTTGTCTTTGATTCTTCTTTCTAAGAATTTGCAGAAAGTATCATGAGGGCTTTCAATAAATCTTGAAGACTGGCTGCAAATGAAAAGTAGGTGGCTGCCTATTTGTCTTATTTTTTTTTTTATATAAATAAGCTTCATCAGCAGTCACATGTATGTGGCAGATGAAAGTAGATGGCTGGAAATTTGGGTCAGCTTATTACTAGCCCTTATACAAAACGGCAATCAATAGCTGGATGTCACCTTTTGAATATTTATACTGAGAACCTGTAGTATTCATACCTTAACTTCCACTCTTTTCTCAGCTCCAAAAGGCTTCTGATCTGTAAGATAAAATCATGTTACAGACATACATGTATTAAATTGATTGAAACATGTATATGTTGTGGTTCAATTCTTACCACTCGTTCAATTATTTGAACTGGTTCAAAATTTACAATTGAACTGGTTCATAAAAAAATTTGAAACAATGGTAAAAATTTACCCACGACACACATGTACATTACACAATCATATACATTGCTGTATATGTTGTGGTTCAAGTGTGAACTTGTAGTTTGGGGTTAGAGTTTAGTGTAGGTTTTCCATGTGAGAAAATAGTATATACATGTAGTAAGTTAATTAATTTAGGAATAAAAATACCTTTACACCTTGTTTGTGTTGTTCATATATTTTCTTTAAACAATATTTATTATTTTGGGAACTTATGTGATTATACAATGTAGGGTTTTGTTTGAAGCGTCAGGGTTAGGGTTTGTTTGATGGGGGGGGGGGGGAAATCAATTCCTTTTTTTTACAACTCCCCCCCCCCCCCCCAAAAAAAAAAAAAAAAAATGGTTGAAACATTTTTAACTGGTTCAAAAACATTTTGGAACCAAATATCAATTTGAACATAATACTAGGCTAATTAAAAGGGGGAATGGTTTCATTTAGTTTTTGTTCTTGATATGTACATTTGTATGTATTGCATAATTGTATTGCATAATTTGGAAGTGGTTTATGCATTAACCACCCTAATGGCTTATAACTTTCATGATGTCATCATAATTATTTTGTAACCTCTTAAAAGTGACATTAACCATTATCATAAGGTCGAAGGTCATCATGTCAAGCTGGTGTCATGTTTTAATTAACAACCAGAATTAGGTATCAATTAATAAATTTGTAATCCAGCTAGATTACATGTAGCTTCTTAGTTATACTGGATGACAATAACTATTGTCAAGAGGTAATTATGACCTCTTTTCTTTGTGTCTGTGAGTGAATATCCAATTAAACTGCTTGTAATTTTATTATTTTAGGTACAGGTAATAAAGTTATCGTTGTTGCTGTTAAACCAGGGCTCGAAATTAAGAAAAAAAAGGAGGCGTAATTTTACGCCCAGCTTAAAAATTTTAGGCGTAATTCTCCAAAATTTAGGCGTAAATAATTGTATCATAGGAAAAGGGTAAAAATAATTGTTTTTTTATGTTGCAAATCATTTTTTTTTTTTTGTAATAAACATTCGACTTTAAACTCATTGAGTTCAATATCGCTTTTTTAAACAAGACAGAGAAAGACAAAGGCGTGGCAGCCTTTTTCCATGCGGTCACGCAAAGTTTCGCAGGAAGCCATGCAAGTGTTTACACCCGTTCTCAATAACACGTGCAGGTTCGAAACGAAACTCCTGACTTCGAAGTCGTTTCTGGTGGATGTCAATCAAACGGTTGCCATTGGGTTTGAAGTGAGCCGTTGTGTGAGTAAATTCGGGAAACTAGCATTTTATAAACATGGCAAAGTCTTTCCCAAAGTCGCTTACATGCTTAGAGCCAAGGGTTTGCAAAATAGGGAAATCACATAAACTTTATGTGTGAGCGAGCAGTTTGTGTATAAGATCAAAATAGGGAAATCGCATAAACTTTATGTGTGAGCGAGCGGTTTGTGTATAAGATCAAAATAGGGAAATCGCATAAACGTTATGTGTGATCATGAGCGAGCGGTTTGCCGGTATAAGATCAAAATAGGGAAATCGCATAAACTTTATGTGTGAGCGAGCGGTTTGTGTATAAGAAATCTGATTGTTTATATAGCTTCAAAGGTCTTGGAAAAAGAATTATAGTTATTTTTATTCATCCAGTTGCAGATATGCTCCTTATAAGAGGTTTTATCGAGCAATACCCTCGAGCTCTACCTTGACGAGCTCCAGGCATGGATTTCGACAGGGCAATTGTTTTTTTGAAACTCTCAGGACATGGATTATCGGCAATGCTCTCCACTCTCGACTGACATTTCGGTGAGGAATTCAAGCAAAAAACAATCGTTTTTCGGCTTAGTATCCGCCATTTCTCTACCTATGTCGCCTCAAATTACTTATGATTTCGTTGACCTCCTACACTATTTTTGTTTCCTCCACATCTGGGAGTTGTATGGCGACGTTTTCGTAGTATGATTTAGCATGCAGACCAGTGTTGCCATAGAAATATAGTTGAGTGACATCCACCAAATTGACGTTTTCCGTTGGAAATTCAATTTCGAACCTGCACGTGTTATTGAGAACGAGTGTAAGTGAAACGTACATGTCTAGGCTGAGCTAGGCTGTTAATTTGAGACAAATAGAGCGGCAAGCAGAGACAATTTCTCTCATCTTTCTACAAAAAATTGTTTGCATTTTACTACCATTTGCAAGCAAGCGTTTAAGTGTAAACTTTTTTGTCTGTTGTTTCAAGTTTGAAACGCAGTTTACTAATTACGCGGCGACATTTGGCCCCGGGGGGGGGGGGGGGGGGACTCCCCATAAAAATAGACGGGGGTGCTCGACCTATCTTTTAGGGGTTAAAATCGTTAGCAGTGCTATCTCTTAGGGGTCTTCCAAAGGTCTGCTATCTTTTAGGGGTCTCCGAGACCCAAATTTTTTGTGGCCGAGAAAAAATAGCGCTGGATCCTCGAGCATGAGACCCCACAAGTTGAATCGGTATAATGTCTTTATATAGTCTCTAATAAATCCAATTAATGACATTCTTGTCTTTTGGAGTGCTATCTTTTAGGGGTAATTTTTTTGTGAGCCACGCCCATATTGCTATCTTTTAGGGGTGAATTTCATTTCTCACGTCGAGCACCCCCGTCTATTTTTATGGAGAGTCCTCCCCCCGGGCATTTGGCGTGTGAAGTCTGAACTTTTAACCGCAACATGTCAAAGTTTGACAGCTCCTGTAATGTAAACAACTTGTTTCGCGCGGGAAAATAGTTTTGCATGACAAAAGGCTATGTTTTGCATGACAAAACCTATAGATAGGAGCTGTCAAACTTTGAAATTTTGCGGTTAAAAGTTCAGACTTCACACGCCAAACGTCGCCGCGTAATTAGTAAACTATGCGTTTCAAACTTGAAACAACAGACAAAAAAGTTTACACTAAACGCTTGCTTGCGAATGGAAGTAATTTTTTCAAAAAAATCAGATAGTTTTAGAGATTTGGAAATAAGACTTGTCTTCCGATAATGTTTACCTTTGTAAGAGGATCTAGGCGTAATTTTACGCTTAAGTGGAAAACGTTAGGCGTAAAACGAAAAAAATTGGCGTATTTATGCCCGTATCGGGCGCAATTTTGAGCCCTGTAAACACTAGTGTCTGGTTGGAAACATAAAGAACTACATTCCCTCTCAAAAGTTTTTCACAGTCTGTATGAACCACATACATGTACATGTATGTGCTGGCATGGGATATGTGTTTACTGAATTCGGTAAAACGTATTCCACAGCACATATACATGTATGTATGTGGCAAAATGAATACGATCTCTCAACCACGTAAGTATGGTGTACATTCGGTCTCTCAGCCATGTACAGTAAAATACATTTGGTCTCTCAACCACCTAGGGTAAAATACATTTGGTCTCTCGGCCACTTTAATGGTGAAATACATTGTATAGGTCTCTTGAACATGCACCCACAGTAAAACACAATCTCACCTACAATGTACATGTACAAGAAAATGCTCACGACTGGACCACTCATACATGTACAGTACCATGCAAAAAGATTTCACGGGGGAAGTGATATATCCCCTTAAAAAGAGATATATCCCCTGAAAAAATATATATTAAACTTCAAAGCTTTTATAAACGGCTCTGTTATGATAAACTCTTGAAGCTTTTATAAATTATTAAATGGCTGTATTATGATAAACTCTTGAAGCTTTTACAAGGAATATTTCCCCAAAGGGATATATCCCAGCTTTTCAAAAGGGAAATTTCCCCATAGGGATATATAAATTTTCAAAAAGGGAAATTTCACTTCACGAAAAAGGGATATATCCCTTTCTAAGGATATATCCCTGGGGATATATCCCCAATTAGCATTGAAATCTTTTTGCATGGTACTGTACACAGCAAAATTTATTGAACCATATCTTACACTTCAAGAGTTGTGTTCTGTTATTGAATGAAAATTAGCACATGCATGTGGTTATAGAATATTCATTTTACTGAATGATATATGGTAGTACCGCACATGGTTGGAATTTTTTTGACAAGGACTGTTAAGGAAGGAGCCAATAAAATCTAACTGCAAACAGGAACAAAATAAACATTGATCATCACTCTATCCTACTGTACATGTCAGATCAGTTCAGTAGACTGGCAGCTGTATTCCTCGGTGATACTTTATGTGACATAATTTCCAACAAGTTATTGGGCATTAAAATAAAGCTGACAATGACGTTGTGGCCAATGTGAAAGAATCTTTTGATTTACAGAAGAAACCAGCTTACAGAGTCCTTTCGAGGGCATCGACTTTGAATCTATTGCTTGCAAACCAAGAATAGAGTATATTATACCTATACCCATGCACAATATAGTCTATACAACAGTTTACGGTTCATGCGCAGTTGTTCAAATCTTTTGTTTCAACTGGCAGCTGGCCACCATTGTTTAACATCGGCGTAAAATTGTGCTCACATTCATCTGTAGCTTAGTAACCAGGCATCTGTTGGAAGAGAGAATACTCAAGGATAGTGTGGCATTTTCTTGCTCGTGGAGGAATTATAACCATCGAAGTAACAGGCTGATGACAACACTGCAACAAGCTTTGTGGTGGAATGGAGATCCCATGCGTAAATTTCCAGTGGGGAGGGGGTTACACCAAGGCTTATATTTTCCAGAGGGTAACGTATGTAATCGTAACAGTGTGACTGATATCTTTCGATGATCATTGCATTTTTTTCTGTTTGAGAGTATTTTCAAGACAATCCATTGTAAGTGCCTTTCCTTAAAGCCAAAGCGATTCCTGAGGAGCAAGACATCACTGGATGAGGTAGGCGCGATATCTGCACATTATCGAATATCCGATATCATAGTATTGATAGTAACGGATATTAGATATTGATAATATCGGATATTATCAGATATTATCGGATATTATCAAGGGATATTATCGGATATTCTCTACTTAGATATCTATTAGATAAAGGTCTCTCTCCTCTGTGAAGGAGGTTGATATTCGATATTATCCGATATCTAATTAGACATCTAATAGATATATATTAGATAAATAAGTCTCCCTCTCCTCTGAAGGACGTCGATATTCGATAGTATCGGATATTATCGGATATTCTCTAATTAGATATCTATTAGATAAAGGTCTCTCTCCTCTGTGAAGGAGGTTGATATTCGATATTATCCGATATTATCGACTATTTTCTAATTAGACATCTAATAGATATCTATTAGATAAAAGTCTCCCTCTCCTCTGAAGGAAGTCGATATTCGATAGAATCCCATAGCACGACTCAAAATCGCGCGCTGATTGGCTAACGAAGCGTTTAATATTTTGTGGAATTAAACGGTTTGAAAAGCTGTATTCAACGATGTACAGGAAGCCCGCGCGTAAATATTTTGTTTATTTTTATTATCGCGAACAGAGACAAATCATGTTAAAATTACAAACCAGGATATTCACAAAGTGAACAGTAGTCAAAGAACATGAAAATTATATATCTTTTATTTCGTTTTTTTGCGAGAAATGATATGTTTTGGCCCTCGACTGAACAAGAGCGACTCGAGCTCTAGCTAATCCGAGGAATCGACAAAAACAATTGCAGCAAAAAGGTGTGATTTTGAACGGAAAAGTTGGACAGGGTCTTCGTGGATTTGCTGATTTAATTCATGTAATATTCACACAGAGAAGCTAAATGACTGAAAACAGTAAAAACAGGACGAAAAGCACGGCTACAGAACGGTACTAAAATCGTGGTACAAGGAAAGTTTTGGAAACGAGTGGACTGAATGAACACAAGTATTAAACATTCAACAGTTTTAAAACAGGCTTATTTATTGTGAGACAGAAATTGAGCATTAACATTTGGTACTGAATTTGCTTATAAAGTAAGGAACACTGGCTTAATACTTACAAGTTTATGCGTATACTTGTGCAGTACTAGCTCTTCAGTTTGTCAGGTTCAGTTTAGATTTTCACTTATCGACAACTGGTTTCGACAGGCCGCCGGTTTTCTAAATCTTTCACAATTTTGACTCCAGTTAATGCACTTTCGCTTTCTTGGTAAAGATTAGATCGAAATTAAGTGTACTTAAATAAAATACAGGTGTTTTCAAGCATAAAAATCCAGTTTTGATGTCGGAAAACCAAATTTTATGAGCAACGAGCCAACAACTACACTTTTAGTTGAACATCGTGTGAGGCTCAGTCTAATTTTAGCTTGATTCCTATTCGCTCGTTAGTTTACCGCGCAATGGATTCCTGGCGCATGGCGGGAATTTCAGCAACTATTCTTTTTTTATTTTCGTAAATCACTAGATGCAATGGGATTCAAAGAAAATTCATTGCCCGACTCGGGAATTCCACGTTAAATTTCACTTGAAAAACCGATATCGCACTCATCGCTTCGCGATTCGTGCGATATCGGTTTTTCGCGTGAAATTTAACATGGAATTCCCTCGTCAGGCAATGAATTTACCTATAGTATCGGATATTATCGGATATTCTCTAATTAGATATCTATTAGATAAAGGTCTCTCTCCTCTGTGAAGGAGGTTGATATTCGATATTATCCGATATTATAGACTATTTTCTAATTAGACATCTAATAGATATCTACTAGATAAAGGTCTCTCTCCTCTGTGAAAGACGTTGATATTCGATAGTATCGGATATTATCGACTATTTTCTAATTAGACATCTAATAGATATCTACTAGATAAAGGTCTCTCTCCTCTGTGAAGGAGGTTGATATTCGATATTATCCGATATTATCGACTATTTTCTAATTAGACATGTAATAGATATCTATTAGATAAAGGTCTGACTCTCTCCTCTGTGAAGGAGGTTGATATTTAACGTGATTTGATTTGATTTGATTTAACGTGCTTTGATTTGATTTGATTTGATTTAACGTGATTTGATTTAACGTGATTTGATTTAACGTGATTTGATTTAACGTGATTTAACGTGATTTAACGTGATTTGACTTAACGTGATTTGACTTAACGTGATTTGACTTAACGTGATTTGACTTAACGTGATTTGACTTAACGTGATTTGATTTAACGTGATTTGATTTAACGTGATTTGATTTAACGTGCTTTGATTTAACGTGCTTTGATTTAACGTGCTTTGATTTAACGTGCTTTGATTTAACGTGCTTTGATTTAACGTGATTTGATTTAACGTGATTTGATTTAACGTGATTTGATTTAACGTGATTTGATTTAACTTGATTTGATTTGATTTGATTTAATTTAATTTAATTTTGTTGGGGGGATTTATTTTATTTTATTTTGTTGGGGGGATTTAATTTAATTTAATTTTGTTGGGGGGATTTAATTTAATTTAATTTTGTTGGGGGGATTTAATTTAATTTAATTTTGTTGGGGGGATTTAATTTAATTTAATTTTGTTGGGGGGATTTAAAATAAAACAATTCCACCCACCCCTCCCCTACAAAATGTTTTTTTGACTCCTCACCCCTCCCCTCTACTTTCTCCACCATCCACCTCAACATTTTATCTAGAAGAAAACTTCTACGAAATAGGTAAACAGTATCTTAAAGTAACAAGTGCCGAGGATCTTGAAGTAACTCCTCGTAGTATCCGTTAGACTGCTTTCTAATTGGAATAAAACACTGACTAGAAGAAAATGGAAGTGTGCAAACTAACAAACTTCTAACTCCAGACAACAAAGAAGTGGCTTAAAAAAAACTCTGAATTTCTAACAGCACATGAAACAACCATAAGGGCTGATCGATCCAAGTCAGGAACCAGCTAATTCACAGAACGAATTGGAATTTAGCATGTTGGTTTTTGTGGAGGGAGGTAAACCGGAGAAAAAACCCACAGAGCAAGGAAGAGATAATACAGCACCCTACTATTCTCTTGTTCCTTCATCAAAGAATCGCCCACAGTGGATGTGAAAAGACGCAAATATGGACTGATAAATATTCGAGAACTACACAGAAATAACTCAAAAAGTTATCAACATTTCTGTTTCACTTTGCCGTTTCCATGCCGAACATTAGGGCCACTAACAAGCAGATTTATGAAAGCCAGTTAACACTCCACTCCAAGCAAACTCATTCCTAACACAATCTATATAAGCCCTAACCCAACATAAAAAAACTAACCTCAATATAAACCCAAGTGCTCAATAATTTAGGATTTTTAGAGTTATAGTAAAATTAGGCTTTTTAGGGCTAGATCACTGAATGCAGAAAAATAATGCTTCTTCAATGGTCCTGTGAACTAATCCAAACCCTACCCCTATATTTCAAAACACCCTAACCGTCAACAACGGGTGCCTACTAATTTATGATTTTTAGAGTTATAGTAAGTAAATTATGCCTGCTTTTAGGGCTAGCTAGATCACTGAACAACACAGAAAACTAATACTTCTTTAATTGTCCTGTGAACTAATCCAAACCCTGCCCCTACATTTAAAAACACCCTAACCGTTAACAACAGGTGCTCGGGACGACTGCGGAATACCCCACCACAGCAAGCTTGGGTGGAATACCTGACAGTCAATGTAGAGAGCTGAATGTTGAGTCAACGTAATTTGCAACGTGTCATCGTTTCAACGAGTAGACTGCGGTTGATTGTAGAACGAAGGTAGTAATATATATAGTACACTTTATTCATGTCAACGCGTCATTGTGTCAACAAGTAGACTGCGGTTGATAATAATAATAATAATACATACATACATACGTTTTAGGAGCATTATACAGCACTCAATGCTCTTACAATATCATGCAGTGATGGTAATAAACTAAAAATAATAAAAACTATCTATACTTACACGTGTTCTAGGAATATCGAGCAAGCTATTTAAAAAGAAAAGTCTTTAACTTAGATTTAAATACATTAACAGTGTCGGCACTCCTGATGTTAGACGGAAGAGAGTTCCAAAGTCTTGGAGCGCAGATCGAGAACGAGTTCTAACTACATGATCTTAAAGTAAGGGCTGGCTTATATCTCTGTAGCAGATCAGAAATATAATCCGGGGCCAGACTATGGAGAGCTTGAAACGTGATTAATAGAACCTTATAACTAATTCTAGATCTAATTGGAAGCCAGTAGAGTTGACGGAGTACAGGGGTGATATGTTCTGATTTCTTTGTTTTAGCGACTAGCCGAGCGGCAGTGTTCTGTAAGCGCTGTAGCTTAGCTATTTCAGAGTCAGGTAGCCCAAACAGAATACTGTTGCAACAGTCCAGACGGTAAGTAATAAAAGCGTGCACCAACTTCTAACAGTCTCCTTGACACATATACTTGCAAATTCTTCCAATGTTACGGATAGCAAAAGAAGCTGACTTGCAAATGTTGTTTAATATGTGAGTAGTCAGTATAAGGTGACTGTCCAAAGCAATGCCAAGATCATGGGCGACAGGAACCGGAGCAATGATAGTACCATCAATGGATATACCTGGCATCGGCTCACACTGTATGAACCGAGATGAGAGATGGACGATCTCTGTTTTACGTGGATTACACGCGAGTTTGTTGGCGGTGCACCAGATTAAGATATCTTTAACACATAGCTCCAATTTGGCTAATGTAGCAGATCGATCACATGTAGAGTTAACAGTTACATAGAGTTGGGTGTCATCTGCATACATCATGCAATCGAGGTTATGGGCCTTCATCAAATCCTTCAACGGTGCGAAATACAGGGAGAACAAAAGCGGCCACAGTACAGAACATCTAGTATGCCATACTGTATTGTCTTGCTGGTGGAGACGGTATTCCCGACAATGACTGATTGTACTTTGTTAGCGAGGTATGACCGGAACCATGCTAGCACTGTGCCTCTGATCCCATAACGATGCTGAAGTCTCTCCAGAAGGAGAGCATGGTCAATCGTGTCGAATGCGGAGTATAAGTCAAGCAAAACTAAGACCACCTCACGCCAAGAATCGATGGCGCGGAGAATGACGTTCATCATGCATTGCATTGATGTCTCCGTACTGTGAAATAGTCTATATGCTGACTGGAATTTAGCAAGCAGACCATTCCCCAAGAGGTAGTTAATCGTATGTGTAGAGGCAACCCGTTCTAGTAACTTAGACAGAAAGGTTATATTTGTGTTCGGACGGTAACTTGAAAATTCCTCCTGGTCAAGGTTGGACTTTTTCAGGGATGGGTGTATGATGCCAGTTTTTAGAGACGAAGCTAAGGGAACACGCCCTCAGACAATGATGCATTGATGATTTTAGTAACTTGAGGAACCGAGAAAATCAAGATGTTGCTTCATAATGTGTGCAGGAACAGGGTCAAGCAAGCATGACTTTGCAGGAGACTTTTCAAGCATCTTGATTGTAGAACGAAGGTAGTAATATATAGAGTACACTTTATTCATGTCAACGAGTCATCGCACCAACGAGTAAACTGCGGTTGATTGTATTACAAAGATATTCAGCGAGACAGAGTATTTTATTCGTTGACGCGTTGACCCTCATACCAACTCGATTCATGTACATGTTCCACCGTGACAACGCGTGAACACGTACGTTGACTGTCGATCGACCTGTAAGGTAGATTACGTGGTAGGGTATTCTGCAGTCTAGTCGAAAAATAATGCTTCTTCAATGGTCCTGTGAACTACATTTGTAATCCAAACCCACAAATTAAATAAACCTAACCTTAGTGAGTTCCCTTTTCACTATCTTGGAGAAAAAAACTAGTTGAAATTTATGAACCAGTTTAATCTTTAAAAAAAAATTAAACCAGTTTTAAAGTTTTCCAAAAACATTAACTGGTTTAAACATATTTAAACCAATGTATATATTTGAACTACAACATACAGTGTATCTATTAGATAAAGGTCTCTCTTCTCTGTGAAGGAGGTTGATATTCGATATTATCGACTGTTTTCTAATTAGACATCTAAGATATTTTATGAAAAATATGAGATACTACAGGATATTAATATGATATTAGATCTAAAATATAAATATCTGATAGTATCTTACATATCGATATTCTTCACTTCCACTATAAATATCGGATATTTCTTTCTATTTAAAATATTTCATGAAAAATATCAGATACTAGATGATATTAAGGTGACATTAGACGAATGATAAATATCTGATAAATATCCGATATTCGATATTCTGCAGATATCGCACCTACATGGGATGGATGACAAAACAAGAAAGCAGCCATTTCGTTTTTTCTCTCACTCAATCTGACGAGCATTTTGCACGCAAAATCTCATTTCTGCACCGAATTAAGTGGAATAAAAGCTATTGGCAGTCTCTTGGGTAATTATTATCCAAGTGTAATGCAATATTTGGCCATACAAGTCAGTCTTTCCACATCAAAAAATTGAAAATATAATTCATTGCAATCGATTTCGTGATCGTTTTTCCCTAGTAACTCCAGGCCAAGAACAGGTATTCTGCAATTAAAACTGCTTTATATACTAGTAATTATTTGTATCTTGTGCATGAGTATTGTATCATAATCATGTTTGTTTTATTTATGGATCTGGATCTGGATCTTCCAAATTTGGGCTCCAATTTTGGAAGATCCAGAGGGTAGGGGGGTCAAAGACCAAATCCCTTCCATGGGGGGAGGGGGTTTCTGGACCTACACAATATAACTTTAATACATCATCAAAATGGCTATATTGGAATGTCTATTGAGAGCCACCAAACTTGCAAAAGCAATGACCAGTGCTTAGTTTCTTTTGGTTTTGTGTGTTAACTTGCTTGAGTTACTAAAAAATATTTCTTTGAAAATTTCAATTTATGTACATTTACGGAACCTTGTGCAGATGTTCTCGCAGATAAGCTGCACCCCCGATTTCGAACGTAGATTTTGGGTAAAAAGGGGCGGCTTATCCGTGAGTGAATACAGTATATAAGTATATAATTTTCAAGGGGAGGTCAAAATTTTTGCACGCAGCTGTATATATATACAGTCCCACTCAAAAACTTTGCAACCACCACTAAACGCCAGACGGCGCTAACAGCTTTTGGTGGCATTAGTGCCACTAGCTTTTACCGTTAGTGCCACCAAACGGCTTGAACCGCAGGTGGCTAGCCACCAAACGTCTACGCCGTCTAGCCACCAAAAGTTGAGCCACCAACGGCTAGCCACCAAATCGTTGAGCCGCCAACATTTCAAGAAGTTTATTTTGATTAGCCTTTTGTTAGTTCATTGAATTATGCAGATGTGCTGAGTTGAGAAGTGTTTTGCATTTTGAGAAGTTAATTATTTTGAAACGTTCATCTAAGCCGAGTTTTGAGAAATTTCTTTTAAAATGTTTGTTTTACTTAAGTCAGTTCATCGGTTTATGTGGCAGTACTGAAGGAAGAAGTATTCAACTAAAATAAATGTTGCCAAGTTTTAGTAGGTGGGATATTTTATTAACTCATCATCATATGATACTGACAGTGCAATCTCACAGCAATTAACATTCATTTGACAACAAATTGGGGAAAAAAACAAAACTTCTCACTTCGGCAGAGATTGAATCAAAGCATTTCCCACATCAGGTGAAACTGTTCAGACACGAAACGAATGTGAAATAAAAACTTACAAAACATTTTATTCTGAAGGTAGAAAATGTCTGGTGCGATCCTGGCAATCTCAAAGCAAAACAAACACTGATATGGCACGCCGATTGTAGCAATATTCAAATCCGTAATATTCAACCATTCAACTATTTATTCAACTTCAATTCAACACCTATTCAACCATTCAATTATTATTCAACTTCAATTCAATCCCTATATTCAACCATTCAACTTAGTATTATTCAACTATTATTCAACTTCAATTCAACCCCTTATCCAACCATTCGACTATTATTCAACTTCAATTCACCACCTATTCAACCATTCAACTATTATTCAACTTCAATTCAACCCCTATTCAACCATCCAATTATTATTCAACTTCAATTCAATCCCTATTCAACCATTCAACTATTATTCAACTATTATTCAACTTCAATTCAACCCCTTATCCAACCATTCAACTATTATTCAACTTCAATTCAGCCCCTATTCAACCATTCAACTATTATTCAACTTCAATTCAACCCATATTCAACCATTCGATTATTATTCAATTTCAATTTAACCCTTATTCAACCATTCAACTATTATTCAACTTCAATTCAACCTCTATTCAACTTCAATTCAACCCCTTATCCAACCATTCAACTCGCATCAGTCCTACACGGCCACGGAGCTGCATAAGAGAGACTTGACTGACGACCTGGTTGAAATCCAAGATGGAAGACATAATGCACTAGTCAATTGAAACCCTGGACCCCTGACCCCCTGACCCCCGGGACATAGTGGGGCATTAACGGGGACTGTGATGGCCGTGGAATAACGCACATTTATCGCTGCATTTCTCCGGTGCAACGGGGAAAGTAACGATTTGCAAAGTTTGCGGGGATTTTAGCGGTGGTTGTAACGCCAGCCACGACACGTCCCCCGATGGGCGGGGAAAAGGTCAAACTAACACTGTATAAATGTTACATTCCCCGCTATGTCCCGGGGGTCAGGGGGTCGGAGTTTCAATTGACTACTGCATAAATGACTTCGATATTGAAAAAGCAGTAAAAAGATCTCCCTGAATGTTTTTATTCAGTTTAGACAAAGTGGAAAATGTTTGTCAAAGTACGGTTGACCAGAGCACTGTAGAATTACATGCAGTAGTTGTCGATCAGACTCTTGGTTTGCTTCGTTCAATTCGGGATGATGTTGATGCAAATGACAAAGAGAACTGGAATTTCCTATCAGTGGTTTTTGCGTCAAAGTTTCATCGTCGATGAAAGAGTATGACCTGGCCAAGACGGATCGCTGACTCCAACAACACTTGCTGATAATTCAGTTAGCTTGGTTAGTAAAAGACGAGGAACATCAGGGAAGCGACCGGCTTTTGAAATTCCCATTGAGACTCTGGAAAACCTCCGTGGTTTAGGGATCAGTTGGACAAATACTGCATGCATGTTAGGTGTATCTCGTTGGACAATTTTGCGAAGGGTAAAAGAGTATGACTTACAAAATCTGGCGAAATTTGATGACATATCTGACCCACGGAATTGAACAAAGTTATCAAAGACTACTTTGCATCTCATAGAACGACTACAGGGCAAGTTTATATTGCAGGCTATTTAAAATCACTTGATTCGAGGGTTCAAAGGAGTAGAATAAGACAATGCATGGCTAGAGTGTACCCTCAGAATACAGCATTGAGATGGGGTATTGTTGTTTCATGTAGACAGTTCAAGTATCTTGGCCAAATTCACCACAGGCTATCCATCCTCTAGGTTTGTACCTCAAAATTGGTTTTGGGTTCCCTCAAGGGTACCCAACAACGTTTTCGGTTAAAAAGCTGTTCGGGAGGGTAAGTTAGCCTAAAACTTTCGGATTTGAAAAAAAATTCCCTAGAAAATTGTTTTCTGAAATACTGGCTAGAAAATTAATGTTTTAAATCCCTAGAAAATTATAGAAGGAAAGGGAGACTAAACGGTTTCCCCTAAAATATTTGTACATCCCAATTCGTCTGATCAATAGTGTGAGAAAAACACATTTTCATTCCCTAAGAATGGCCTAAGGAAAAAAGAATCCCTAAAACATTTGTACCTCCACAAAACTTTACAACAGGAAGTTAATTGGGCTAGAAAATTCTTGTTTCTGTTCTAGACTACTAACAAATTCGTAGGCCGGGAATATACTGTGCTCTAAATTTACTCAAGAAATAAAGATTAGTAGTTATTGCAGTGTTGTATGGTATTTTTTGGGGGGAAAAGTTTTCTACTTAGCGAGTTTTGCGAAAGAGAATTTCAGGTAGAGATCGGAGAGGGAGAAAAAAAAAAGATTTGGGGTTAGGGTCACCAGTGACTTTGGGCCGAATTTTACCGTTGAATTGCTTGCCTTGTATAGAGATACACCTAACATGCATGCAATATTTGTCCAACTGATCCCTAAACCACGGAGGTTTTCCAGAGTCTCAATTGGAATATCAAAAGGTTGTTTCCTTGGTGTTCCTCGTTTTTTACTAACCAAGCTAACTGAATTATCAGCAAGTGTTGTTGGAGTCAGCGATCCATCTTGGCCAGGTCATACTCTTTCATCGACAAAAACCACTGATAGGGAATTCCAGTTCTCTTTGTCATTTGCATCGACATCATCCCGAACTGAACGAATCAAACCCAGAGTCTAATCGACAACTACTGCATGTAATTCTACAGTGCTCTGGTCGACCGTACTTTGACAAACATTTTCCACTTTGTCTAAACTGAATAAAAACATTCAGGGAGATCTTTTTACTGCTTTTTCAATATCGAAGTCATTTATGTCTTCCATCTTCGATTTCAACCAGGTCGTCACTCAAGTCTCTCTTATGCAGCTCTGGCCGTGTAGGACTGATGCGAGTTGAATGGGGGTTGAATGGTTGGATAAGGGTTGAATTGAAGTTGAATAGAGGTTGAATTGAAGTTGAATAATAGTTGAATGGTTGAATAGGGGCTGAATTGAAGTTGAATAATAGTTGAATGGTTGAATAAGGGGTTGAATGAATTGAAGTTGAATAATAATCGAATGGTTCAATAGGGGTTGAATTGAAGTTGAATAATAATTGAATGGTTGAATAGGGGCTGAATTGAAGTTGAATAATAGTTGAATAAGGGGTTGAATTGAAGTTGAATAATAATTGAATGGTTGAATAGGGGTTGAATTGAAGTTGAATAATAGTTGAATGGTTGAATAGGGGCTGAATTGAAGTTGAATAATAGTTGAATGGTTGAATAATTAAGGGTTGACTTGAAGTTGAATAATAATTGAATGGTTGAATAGGGGTTGAATTGAAGTTGAATAATAGTTGAATGGTTGAATAGGGGTTGAATTGAAGTTGAATAATAATTGAATGGTTGAACAGGGGTTGAATTGAAGTTGAATAATAATTGAATGGTTGAATAGGGGTTGAATTGAAGTTGAATAATGGTTGAATAAGGGTTGAATTGAAGTTGAATAGGGGTTGAATTGAAGTTGAATGAATAGTTGAATATTACGGAGTTCAATATTGCTACAATCGGCATGCCATACACTGACGACCTACAATCATGATTATTCAAATCAGTTCATGGAAATTACATGTACAGTACAGCCTGGATGTATGTTAACACATTTTGCGTGTAACGCGCGCGCAATTCCACGCGTGTACTACACTCAACTGAGTGTAACTACACGAACTGAGTGTAATTACACGCACTTTTGTGTACTACACGCACGGAACTACACGCACCTCAGTGCCTCATTAACTCGTTGAACTCCAGAGAATAACTGCTGAAGAATACCGTAGATCAACAATACCGGTTCGCGAATTAAAGTTTTCCACACTGAATTAGCCGAATTAGCATTGGACTAAAGTGTAGAACCTCAGCTAAAAACTTCGGCAGAGATTTACGACAATTCTTTCTACATGTTTTTCAAAAATAAAGGAACCGAAGCGCTTAATACATTGTAAATGCTAAGTCTGTGTTTTAGTCATATCATAAACGCTAATTGTGACGACACATGGGAAAACGGCCTAAAAAGTCGTTCAGAGACCGTTCGGTGTCCGTTCGAACGTTTTGAGAAACCGTTTGAATGATTTTATAAATCGTTCGAACGTTTTACGAAACCGTTTGGATTTTTCCTCGCCCGTTTAAACGTTTTGTGAAAATCGTATAAACGATCCACTCAATCCGTTCTAACAATCACTTGGCCGTTCGAACGCTACATGTTATACAAGCAACTGTTCGAACGATGCACTCAATCCGTTACTCAATCGAAGCCTCTGGAGCTTTCACAAAGGACTAAAAACTAAAAACGTTCTATAAACGGATAATCCTGACATTTGTAAGAAACACCGTCCCAGCGCTGGTTTGGTGTTTTTAGTGCTTCTGTAGTTTCAACTCAGATCTGTCAATCCTTCAAAATTTGTTGACATGTGCTTTCAGCCGTGAAGACTGATTGTCTGGTTTTTCACACAACAAGAGTGCCGCCAACTTCACGGGAAGTGTGATTTTATTGCATTGTAGTTTTATAAATCACCACAAAGCTTCTCAACTTTGCTGGCAAATGATAATGTCTACTAAACAGAACATTTTGGAGTTCTTTTTATTTAATGTGGATCCGTTTTCAAAGGTAATGAGTTTCGAATCTTGAATTCCGCGACACAGAAGTGTGACATTTTCCGCGAACTGATTTGAATAATCAATGACTCCGTGTTTGTTTTGCTTTGAGATCGCACCAAATATTCTCTACGGATAAAATTTTCTTTTAGAAATAGAGATACTTACAGAATCAAACGTTTTGAAAGTTTTTACTTCATTTACGTATCCGAACAGTTTCCACCTAGTGCGAAAAATGGTTTGAGTCCATTTAGTTTTAATTTGTTGTCTGTAAATTAACGTGAGATCACACGAACCACATCGAACATTTGCAGTTTTGACTTCATTACTTTGTGATGTTGAATTGTTCGAACGTAAGGGCAAGTCGTTCGAATGTTTAGGGCAAGTTGTTCGAACGTTTATTACGTGAATTGCAGAGTGAATGCGGAGCATACGATCAAAAGTTTCCTTCAGCATAATTTATTAAGTTTTGGCGGAAACCATTGGTAATTGAAACCACTCGAAGATCTAGAGACGGCGCTGGAGTTGCAGGTTACAAACAATTTCATGCGGAATTGATTTTTGACAATAACTGTATAACAAAGGAAAACTACACGCATTTTGCGTGTAATACACGAGTGTAGTGCACGCGTGTAATACACTCAAATGCGTGTAGTAAATTAATTTTGTACACGCGCGTTACACGCGTGTAAATGTTAACATACATCCAGGCTGTACTGTATCACGAAAATGTCACACTTCCGGCATGTCATAGAATTCTAGAGATTCGAACCTCCTCGTCTTTGAAAAATGGATCCACATTAATAAAAGAACTCCAGAATATTTTATTGGACATCTTTTTCATTTTCCATAAAGGCTGAGTACATGTACATATACATGTAGTTGTGTGGTGAATTTTAAAACTACAGTCACACTTCCTGCGAAGTTCACGGCATGGCACTTCAGTGTTGTTGTGTCACAAACCAGACAATTATGTCTGCGTGGCAAAGCGGTTTAATTAAAGCAACACGTTAAAGAATGAAACAGGAATAAAGCTTAGTGAAGTTAGCTGTTTGAGTTTTACTGAACGGTTTTTAAGTGATTTTCTTTAGTTATTCCAGGGAAAATCTGTGATTAAGTTCCCAAAAAATATGTTGGTCTTCGATTCTGTCAGAGACGATGCAACTGCAATTATTGTTAATATGCTAATTTTCGACTTCAGTTTGTTTACATTCACTCACACCGCAGTGCAGTGAAATCCTTTTTTTTCAATCGTGCACTGACTAACGGCTAGCCACCAAAAGTCTAGCGCCATCAACACCTATAGCCACCAAACGTCTAGCGCCGTCAACGCCTAGCCACCAAACGTCTCAGCCACCAGTATTTACCATTAGTGCCACCAAACCACTAACACCCAGCCGCTAAAAAATTAGCACCACTGGTGGCGCTGACGGTTGCAAAGTTTGTGAGTGGGACTGTATATATTCATAATATAGATACGATAGTACGCACACTCTGATTGGCTAAAAAGCCACGTTTTATCAGAGTATATAACATGGTTCGACGTGTTTTATTGTTTTCAACTGGTGATTTCCTTTCATCGCACATGTAAATCTATATTATAAAACAGATAAAGAAGCCTTAAATCCATGTTTTATACTATCATAAAACATTTGAGAACACTCAACAAATGTTGAAAGCACGCGCCTTCGGCTTGTGCTTTAACATTTCTCTCATGTTCTCAAATGTCCATCGTGTTTTATTATAGTATAAAACATGGCTAAGGCTTCTTTATTTGTGAAACATATGCCAGAACTGATTTGGCATCGTTTTACATGTAAAATATACTTTGGCCTTTTTTTTATTTTGGGATGAATGATAAGCTTCACTTTCATCTTTCATCACAATAATTATAAACTACGAAATATTCCATAAGAGTTGGTAAACCTAACGTATATAAGAGACGCCTGACATATAGGGACACTATATAGGAAAACGGTTAGGGTTAGCGTTATGTCAGGCGTCCCTATAGGTAACGTTACCAACCCAGCATTCTGACAATTAATTATCTCAAAGTGAAATTCAGCGCTTACCATCAGTAAAGGTTATATCAAGTTTACCACCAGATGTGTTCAACTTCAGCCTGTTCGTAATACAATGTACAAGTCAATTAGCAATCGAGAACAACAGCAAAAGTATTAAAGACTATAAGTATAAAGACTTATAAGAGTAAATATTTCCAGTAAAGACTAAAGTACGTAGACTAGTACTAGTAGTCCCAAAATAGGACGATTTACAAACCAAATAAATACTTACATGGCAACGTAAATAGCACAGTAGCGCCTCTAGGTAATACGAAAAACATATGATACCATTCCTAATGCGTGCCGCTGCGTATGTTTCCTCTTTTGTACCTCTTTTTTACGAGTTGTTTTCGATTCTTGTCGCTTTTTGTTGTTGACGACGTACAAAAACCGCGCCATCACAAGAAGTCACGAAGACTGGGAACTAGTCTGTAGTAAACCGCTGGTCAACTTGTTCCACAGGAAGCCCAAGCTCTGTTTTTGTCAATTTAATAATCTTTCTTTTCCATAATCATTTTATTTGCCCCATTATTTTAAATAAACATATATTAAGGAGCAGGAGCTCTTAATAAACCCTGCTGGGCTTTTCGAGAAGAGCCCCCGAGATAATTAGCTATAGTGATATATAAGAATGAACATGGCTTTAACTATAAACTATAAATGTTGAACTTGTAATGTATCAGTCAATTCCAAACCCGTGCATCGCCCCCCCCCCCCCCCCCCCCCCCCCGAGCCAACCCCGGGCATTTGATCAGAGGTTTGCTCCTGAGGGTGGGGAATTTGACGAGTATCTAGGGGTGGGGCATTTGATCGGAGTTTAAGAAATACATTCTGTCTGTTTATAAATTTGCATCGCTCGCGTCGAAATGGCGAACGTGCGCCGTGTCTTCGAGGACTTCCAAGATAAGGATTGCGCATTCGAAGAGGCCTGGTTTGAAAGAGTGAACCTGCCAAATTTGTTTATGTTTAAACCTATAAACTATGTTATTTTCCTTTACTTCGTTAACTTTGACTGACTGCGTGATATTAAGTGCGTGACAAGAGTTGTGATGAGTCGAATTTGCTGCGACCCTAGACAGCGCGTGAGTTAAAAACATAATTATTATATCGGTAAATTTCAAACCATTAGGTTTATTATAAAGAATAACGGAAACCAAGAACGATCGAGCCGGTAGAAATGATTGTTCTCATTCCTGACCGGTTGAAGGTGGTTTTCACCGTCAGTGTTTCCTGTGAATTGCTTGAGTCAGAGATTGTCAATAAAGCAATTATTTCATATATTTGTTAATAGTCTTTGCCTTCTCTTTGCCGAAATTTTTTGGAAAATGTTCCAGTCCGGCCTCGATGGTGGGGCATTTGAACAGTTTTTCTGCCTTGGTAGAGGGGCATTTGATCGCATTTTTTTCAAAATGTTCAAATGCCCGGGGGTGGCCCGGGGGGGCCATGCACGGGTTTGGAATTGACTGATACATAAGCTAATATTATAAAATATGATTCTATGTATATACAGTAATATATATATGTAAACACAAATGAAGTAAGACGATGTTTAAACGATAGCCACCTATATTTCGGCCGTGTAGAACGGCCTTCTTCAGGGTGAATGAATAAACCGTTACATTCGTGATTCTACAAGTAATGATGACAAATACATACAGAATTGAAAGTGCGCGCGCATAATATAACTGGAAAATGGAATACAACTCCAAACTATGCGCGCACTATATAACGCTCTACAAATTGCGCGCGTAATATATATATATATATATGTAGATTATTCAGTAGAAAGAAGGTATTGTTTTAGTTTTCTTTTAAAAACATTGTATGATTTGGCTTCTTTGGTTGTGTTTGGTAGGTTATTCCATACATGGTTTCCTCTATATTTTATTGAATACCTACTATAGTTACTTTACGTATATAGGGTACGTGAATCTTGTATAGTGAGTGTGCATTTCGTTATTAAGCTTGAAATAGTCACTGAATGATTCTGCAAGCATGTTATTAGAGTACTTAAACATGAACAAAGCCTTCATAAGGGTTTGTATGGGAATTTTTAAATCTATCTTTTCGATAAATATACTGTAATAAAATGAATAAAACTTGTCTGGTGGCTATAACCTGTGTCCTGGCTGTGCCTGTAAGCAGTTTCAGCGAATTTGGGCGGATTTTAAATCCCTATAAATCTATTTTAAATCCCTATAAATCACTATTTTGGTCTGGAACAGGGTCGTATTTATTTGGAAGGGCCTCAGGACGGTTTGAGTTATTCACGGTCCCTTGCGCAGAGTCCGTTTATCTGTTTTACGATTCGAGTGGAGCGCAACGTCTCGTGCGTATCATATCAGACGCTAGCCTGGTCTGGAACAGGATATCTTTTGCGGGCCATTTTGCCTGGAATAGGGTATGTTTTCGTTGTTTCTAGCCTGGAACAGGGTACCTTTTTAGCCGTTTTATCTGGAACAGGGTCGCAAAAATACAATTTCTTCGCCTGGAACAGGGTAAGGGTTTCAAGGGCCAGCGGCACACCCCTATCCTAAATTTTAGGGAGTACCCCCTCCCCTCCCCCACCCACCCCGGGATACAGACACAGCCAAGATACAGATTATATACACCAGGTAATATATAAGTTTTATTCATTTTATTACAGCTAGTATATTTATTGAAAAGATAGATTAAAAAATTCCCATACGAACGCTTATAAATACTGAGTAACAGAGCTTGGGCTTCATGTGCTTGTTCCGTATGAAATGGTCAAAATATTAATGATAAATTTTAAATAGATAGATTGAGGGGGAAATAAAATTGCCATTTTCTTCTTGATAATAATAATATTAATGATAATAATAATAATAATAATAATAACCAGGAGATTATTATCCAACAAAAAAATATATTGCTTTTCTTGACGGCCGGTCTCATGAAAATATTGAAGACTTCGGTAGGGAGCCGTGATCAATATATGTTGTTTTGCGTGGCGGACCTACGGAAATATTTATAGATTTGATGAAAAATCAGCCCCTTTGATACATGTAATACGTGACCGGAAAATTGCCTATGGTTATTCAGTTTTATTCCCAAAAAATAATACCCGTATTATTCTCCCATAAATAATCGTTATTCTCAAATGTTCCCTATTATTCCCGTTAATTCAATTCTTAAATTCTTCTCAAAAATTTATGAAATTATAATTAGTCAGTTATTAATAATGCAGAGAAACAATGTCGTTTATCAAGATAGCATCACCATGGTCTCTTGCGTTTACAAGTAACATTTTAGCCTCCTTTGCAGGCGTTCTTAGTGTTGGTCCTAAACTCCAGGATCGACACTAAGAACGCCTGCAAAGGAGGCTAGTAACATTTTGGCTGTTCTATTAATTGACACAAGTTCAAAACTTCATTGAACTGATGGAGGCTAATACATAATAGCTGTTCAGTCACTAAGCAGCAAATCTGGTAGACTTGCCACAGGTCGACCACAATTTGTTTTTATCCTAGCTGGAGCGTTTGCGAGAGAAGCGCCGCATGCCGCGCAACTGATCCGAATCGCAAAAAAAAGAGGGCGAGGGACTTTATGTCTACAAATCTGGCTGCCTTGAACGCAGTAAGGAAGCGGGAGTTATTCTGACCCGCTGACCAGTTCGACGTACTTCGATTTGTCGTTTTCACCTATATATTATTCCGGAATAATTCCCGATTCATTTGTGCAACCTATTTTTCCAAAATTATTCCGAAATACAATCAACTCTCGCCTTGCGGACACCCTGCTCTTACGGACAGCGGACAGATCCCTGGCGAAAACTACAGATGAGTTGACTGAGAATAACTCCCGCTATTGCGGACTCTCGCTATTACAGAAATGCGGACACTTCACGCGGTCCCAACGTAACATTTTTATTGTTTCGGCTCTCGTTATAGCGGACACCCAGGCCTAGTCAAATATGTTTTCTCACTTGGCCGGATAATGAACAAATGAACAATCTCAGCTACGATTAGTTGATGCCATAATGTCTAGCTTTATAAACATATCCCTCTATGAACGCTCCACCTTAGTGGACATTTGGGGACTTAAATGTCAATAACGTGGAGTTGTTTCTTCTAGAGCGCGGTCAATTTGCACTCGCAAGCGACTTTAACAGGCTTGGGGAGAAAGTTAGTGAAACTGCTGCCAAAAACAGAAAGTCACAGAGCAGCATCGGACGCTTTTTCGTGAAAGAATGGCTTGGATATCTCGGTCTAACTGACTGAACGCAGGTTACACGGAACGTATGCCTTCTCAGCGCTTTCGTATATCTTGTGCGAAACGATAAGCGCCGTTTAAACTAAACAATCTCAGTACAGTATAGAAAGTTACAGTTCAAGAACACGCATGTGATCATTACAGTTTGTAAAAAATACCTAGCTCTCAAGACTCGTAAGATTGTGAAAAATTGGTCAGTTAATACATGTAGTGTCATCTACTGCACGGCTTTCTTATTCGCGATTTCTGTAGGTATCACGTTCTTTTTCTCGCACCCCGCTATTGCGGACACCAAATCACGGTCCCCAGGCCCGGGGGGGGGGGGGAACTCCCATATAAAAGGGGTAGGGATGCTCGTCGGACATTTTCGATTTGACCCCTAAGAGGTACTAAAATGGGCGTGGCTCAGGCTTATTTTGACCCCTAAAAGATAATAAAAATGTAAATTGAAAACAGCTTTTTTGTTCAATTGACACCCGACCCCTAAAAGGTACCGCTTTACATAGAAATGTCTGTGTTTGATGGTGGATACCCTAAGTGGTACCAAACTCCTGATTTTGACCCCTAAAAGGTACGACGAGCACCCATGTACCCCTCACATAAGGGAGTCCCCCCCCGGGTCCGTAGGGTGTCCGCTATAACGATAGTTGACTGTAATTCGGTCCCTAACTTGGCTAAAAAAATGTTATTAAAAATACATGAAATGCTGGAGGAACAGCACTGAAACAAATGAAGGCAGTCACGTTCTAAAACCAAATTTAGTTTATTGTTATTATCAATTAACCCTTTTACTACTAGAGCGGCCAAAAGCGGCCAATATGAAGCATGTACCTGGGAAAAGTTATTGCATCAAACCTAGACATGCTGGAAATAATAATAGGCCATATTTATATAGCGCCATATCACCACAGTCTCATGGCGCTTTACATTTTACTGACATATCCCGTCAGTGAATTTTTCGGACTGCTATTTTGGCGCCAATGGCAGCCACGCAGTTTACAATGTTGAGTATGTGGTTAGTGCAATGGCCAGGCTGCTGTACCGGGTGACAATCCCGTTCTCTTTTTCGAGTAGTATAACAGGTTCTTTCACGTCCCCTTCAAATACTGATTAGAAGTAGAAGGAGACAAGGCCAACGGCTTATAAACGTCCCTGCCCAAGGACGCGGCCGGATTCGAACCCCCGACCTCCCGCACTCTAGACCGTGATCTACCAACTGAGCTAACCGGTGAGGCGATGTTGCGATGGCTATTTCAAGGGTGAATGACTTCGAAGCCACAGCTGTAACCGGGATCGCAGCTGTAACCGGGCCGGGATCGCTTGACTCTCCCACTTTGGGGAACAACTCATTTGATTTGGAGATCGTTTCAGTTTCATTTCTTCGATTTTCACGAATTTTGAGGAGCTGAAAATCGGCCCCCAAAGTCTTTTATCCCTACAACCAAGAGTAGTGATTTGGACTCAAGCTGTTGCTTTAAAGTGACAAAAACACATCCTAATAGGTTTAGCAGGGGGAAAAGATCACCAACTACAGAATTTCAAGGATTTCATATTTTCATGTGTTTCCACAGGCTTCCCAGACTCGACGTATATTTCCCGCTTATTAGTCTGTTGGGTTACCTGTGGTTTATCGATTACTTTCATAACGATCTCAGAAGAGTTTATATAATTGCTCCGTGTGAATTCTCTTTTCCGATTCCTACGAAATAAATCTTCAATAATAAAAGATTGATACTTAAATAATGAAGTTGTGTGGGTGGTTTTTTGGCGATTTGGGGCCTTCTAAAGCAATTTATTAGGATTCAAAATTTTGACCGTTGGCCGCGGCTCTAAAATAATTTACAAGACCTCAACTAGACCTCGCCAAAGCACAGACTTACTTTTTTTTCTCGCTCGCTATTCAGCTTTCGGCACAGGAGGGAATAGTTATCAAGCAACATCTGACCCGAGATTTGGAAAACCCATCAAATTTATCACCGCCAAACGGCCTCCTCAAGACCCAAAAAGCGCGACCTTCCAATGATCTGTAAGAACAAGACCGACCAAAGCGGTCGAAAATTTTCCCGCCCCTACCCAAAACGATGCAAATCGCTTTTTTTCATGGGGAACCCTCAAGCGTGAAATTATACTTCCGCTCGAGGAACGGAAACAAATATATCGCCAATCAGAGGACCATTACTAGGCTTTTAACGAAACTGGCGGTTACCGACTAATTTTAAATTTGGAACTAGCGAAAATTTCTCACGTGGACTGTCATAATAACACTCGGTGAAGACCCCAGCTCACTTCCCTGCTAGCAGAGGTCTCTCTCTGACCTCTGCTAGCAGGGAACCAGCTCACTATCTTGGTCCTCTGATTGGCGATATATTTCAGTGTTTCCGTTCCTCGAGCGGAAGTATAATTTCACGCTTGAGGGTCCCCATGAAAAAAAGCGATTTGCATGGTTTAGGGTTGGGGCGGGAAAATTTTCGACCGCTTTGGTCGGTCTGGTTCTTACAGATCATTGGAAGGTCGCGCTTTTGGGGTCTTGAGGAGGCCGTTTGGCGGTGATAAATTTGATGGGTTTTCCTAAATCTCGGGTCAGATGTTGCTTGATAACTATTCCCTCCTGTGCCGAAAGCTGAATAGCGAGCGAGGAAAAAAAGTGCCGATTTTTGGGTGATCTTTGAGGTAAGTCTGTGCTTTGGCGAGGGCGAGTTGCCTACCTTGTAAATTTGTTTAGAGCCGCGGCCAACGGTCAAAATTTTGAATCCTAATAAATTGCTTTAGAAGGCCCCAAATCGCCAAAAAACCACTCACACAACTTCATTAAGTATCAATCTTTTATTATTGAAGATTTATTTCGTAGGAATCGGAAGAGAGAATTGACACGGAGCAATTATATAAACTCACCACTTCTGAGATCGTTATGAAAGTAATCGATAAACCACAGGTAACCCAACAGACTAATATGCGGGAAATATACGTCGAGTCTGGGAAGCCTGTGGTGTCTCAAAGCAGAAACACAATGGAAAAAACCTGTGAAATCCCCTCACAAGGCCTACTAAAAGCAAACCTGCAAGTACTTTTCAGCCGTCCCCAGACCCAATGATGTCCTCTAGCTCTCTTGCAGTGGCTTTTTTGTCTAAAACTAGAGCACATTTCATACTAGGTATCGCCGACGCGTCCGTAGAGTTCTGCCGAATGGCATCATGGGGAAAGTTTGAGCCCTTGGTTTAAAAAGTCAGCAGTATTTAACTACCCCGGGCTAGCCAAACTGGAACTGAGGTGGGAGGGTTGAGTTAGCACTCTGCATTTCACCAACTGAGCCGAAACGCGTCCAGTAGTCAAAGAGTTTTAAAATAGTTATATTTTTTTGAGTTCATTGGCATTTCCAGCGCGGGAATTTTATTAACTGAGCTTCATTGCGCATGCGGAAGTCGCCCCAAAAGGCGTTTCCAGGCCCCACTCTGACCGCTATTTTTGCCAAGCGGAATCACTCAATCAGACAAAATCATTCACATGCAGCAGGTACATGTATAAAACTCGGGATCTGTTCACTACATGGAGTCAAGATCGTGGGCAGATTTACCCGAAGACATTCTGGTATCTGTGTTTTCGTACTTGAGTCTCACGGAGAGATATCGAGCAGGGTTGGTGTGTAAATCATGGTGTCATTCTTTCGACTCACCGATCTTGTGGCATTCGATGACGTTCACATTCACAGAGGCTGAAGAATTCAAATACGAGCTTTGTTTTGAAAATTATGGACAATATCTTAGATCAGTCGAAATATACTGCGACCAAAGTGTTACAATCAACCGAGAAAACGCTTGTAGACTCATAGATGCGTTATCAAATACGAAGAAACGACGCCTCGAGAAACTCGCTGTGCTGTTCTTGGGTGAAAATCCTTTGTTTTACAATGGCAAAGAGTTTATTCAAAGTTTGAAAAGATTGTTTGGGCCTGTACCCGAGGGAATCCGGGTGATTTTAGGGCTAAAGAGTATTAACTTAAGCAGACTTCCTATTGCTTTCGAGGATGAGTTATTTCAGTGCCTCGCAGATAATAATCACGAACAATTGGAGGTACTGAATATCCAGAACGCTTCCCTCGTCTGCAAAGTCACTCCCGTTTGCATAAAGAAGCTTGTCCAGAAGTGTCGAAAGTTAAAATTCTTAGCAACACATTACAGCAATATAACAGAAGAAGCTCTAATGACTTTAATAGAGTTAGAAGATGGTAGAACACCTCTAGAATACCTTTCAATTCTTTGCCGAAGAGAAGACAGATATTGTAAAGATATTCCTTGTGGGGTTTGGTATCTTCTCAAAACTCGACTCCCTGGGCTCAAAGTTACCCTGATTTTTGATCACTCATGCCCTATGTTTAAGGTGGATGCAATATTAAATCGAGAGGTTCCTCTTTCTAATCTAAGACTTGAGGTTCAAGCTTGGCTGGTTGATCAAGTGTATTTTGCTGCAGAATATTACAGTGAAACACTTGAAAGATTGACTTTGTCCACAACCAACAGTCCAGAACTGGAAACTGCACTGATACACTTGGCATCCACGTGTCCAAAGCTGAGAGAACTCCATGTGTTCCAGTGTTACATATCTGAGAACACCAGGAGGGAAGTTTTGGAATTACGACAGTTGGATAAGTACTTTTTGAAAAGCAAAGGGTAAATGCTGGAGGGGGGGGGGGGGGGGGGGGTTCCGGGTAAATGCTGGAGGGGGGGGGGGGGGGGGGTTCCGGGTAAATGCTGGAGCGGGGGGATCCCGGGTAAATGCTGGGGGGGGGGGGGGGGGATCTTCCTACATGTATATTCAGCAGGTAGGGATGATCGCCATACTTTTTAGGGGTTGAAATTGCCGATTTAGTATTTTTCAGGGGTTGTCCTAGTGTGTGTAATCTCGTACAAAGCTTTAACTGCCTACTCTTGATTGAATTTTGATTGATTCAGGGTCGCACTTTAATGAAAACAGCAATAAACCAAGACCACTCACCAAGGACTTTAAATATATCTGATATTTAATGCACTGAAGGGTACAAAGGAAATTTTTGAGAAATAATAATTTTATTAATTACCTCTGAAAATTTTGGGAAGCTGGTGGGCAAAATGATGAATTCTGGGACAGTTCCATTGATAACTTCTGTCAATCTCTCTTCTGGGACTATGCCCTCCCTGTACTACTGATTACCTTGACATACATGCAGGTCAAAACATTACTGCAGTTTACAACTCTAAACATAAAAAAATCCAATTTAGAATCACTTGAAAATCACACATTTCGGAAGGACAAAATCCCCATATATTGACAGGGATGGCAAGATCATGTAGAATCTTGTTCTAAAATGTTAGATTTTCAATTGGTTCTCAATATTGGAACTGTTCGATTAGTCATGAACTACACTTGAGCCTATATAACTGTAAGACACCTACCTGTTTTACGAGGGAGAAGTGACTCATTTAAAGATGGCAAAACTATTGACACAATAAGTTATGAACATAGCAGACTAGTTCATTTTAGGTCATTTCATGTGATAATATTTAGAAGGGAATAAGTGTAACAAGTAGGGGTGAATGGAGATTTAGCTGGGTCCTGGCTTTGATCAGCCTCTGGCTGTTTTTCAGGTCCCGTTGGAAATCCACTGTTCAGTGTTTGCATGTATGCATATCAGGTTAAAATTGAGAAATACACACAGGAGTTCCATGCTAGATGTTTCATCCAGTTAAAATGATGAATATTTCAACTACCCAAATTAGCATAAAATATTTTTTTACATTTATTTTTCAATAATAGTACAGGAACGATAATTATTTTACGAAATTATTTTTAATGTATTTTAACCTTTGTAATATTTTAATGTTTCATAGATTTTAGTTTGTTTATTGGTTTGTATATCAGATACATTTTTTAGGTTGAGCAAGAAAACTCTGTATTAAATTATGTAAATAAATTAACCTAGTTATGTTCTACATTGTATTTTATAAACATGTTATGTCAAGCCATTAACTTGATAAAGTCAGTTATTAATAATATAAACAGTTTTTGAAAATTGGAATCAACTTTGTTAACTATCGAAAATTGAAATAAACATTGCGTTAACCAAGTCATGTATCATACCATGCCACTGCCGCTGCCCTTGATGATTGCAGTCATGTGTCTTACAAGATGGTGCCACAGAGTCATTGCACTGGAGTCACATGACCTGTGCAAAACCTGTGTTTTATTGTATTCTTAATTTTAGTACTAAAGACTACATACCAATGCTCTGTCCATTTTTTTTCTAGTCATCAAAGTGCCAAAAAAAATCAATAACTTCACTTTGCAGCACTTCCCTTTCTTTAGTTCCTAAAGATAAATTTCGCCGGAGGAAAGATAATCTGGAGCTAAATTATTTAGTGACTTGTACACCATAACTGCAGAATCTAGTAAATGTTGGTGTTTTATGTTTTTCCAAGGTAAGAGTTTCACGCAGTGTCTGAGTATTTGAATCAAATGACGCGTTCAATTAAACACGAGTCTAGACTTAATTTGACATTTCACAAGATCACTAATGTCGACATGCTCTTTCACATGGCAATGTTCATGTTTACTGTTCATGTAGATAAACTATTGAAACGGGAATATGTAGTTATGAATAAGGCCTATTATTTGTCAGCAATGAAAAAAACCTGCCCTGAAGAAGTTTGGAGAAACTGGCCGTTTTGGCCCGCAGAAATTCTTTAAAGTTTTGACTTGATTGCATCTGATTTGCACAGGCCTTTCAGTGCTAAGTCAACTTCCCAAAAGCTACGTTTTAATAATCGTGAACTGAAATTACTGCCTACATATTTTTGGCCGCGTAGTTTTTCTTGGCTGACTGGTTTTAGTAGTAGTGCCCAGTCTCTCAAATAGAGGAAGTTATCAACACGTGACTCCCGCGGTCGCCATTTTGTTTCCGTTTGAGGCAATGTGTCAACTCGTTTCCAGGGGTCTGTCCAAACTGAGCTCAAAACCATGACCCACCTCCGCGGCACATACATAATACGTCACAAACAGGAGTACCCCCTCCGGGGGTGTGATTTACTTTTTGACGCCGCGTTCTCGATAAAACGTAAAACATGGTTTTCACGTTGTGTTTGCAGATGACGGTCAAAATGCAGGCATCTGCGTGCATTTTAACATGCAGCAATTCAGTGATTTTGTAGTCAAGGTTACTGTCGGACCTTCAGAAACAGAGAATTCATTTTAAAAAGATGTTTCAAGTTTGTAATGTAGTAGTTTAATCAAATCTTCCAGATACAAACAAAGTTGTTGAAAATAAATAATTCTCCTTGGGGAAAAAACGATTTATCAATTTTACCGGAAGTCGATTTGCAAGTACCATTCACAACATGAGAGTCCGAGCCATTGTAACTACTTAATACTTCATGAGGTAAGTAGCCAACCAGGTCTCGATTTGTACCACGTGCAGTACTTTGAAACCCCGTCAAAGTACTCTCTACAGTACATTGAAATCCTTTTCTAAGTACTGTAGGCAATTACCTTGAACAAAGGGAGGTCTCACAATTGATCACTGACTTCCCCAAGCGGTAAAAAATGTCAAGGTACAATACCTGTTTTGATGCATACAGACCGTCTCTGAGTCTCCAATGTGGGATCTGTGTTTTTTTTGCACACTGCCCTGACACTGCGCATGTCCGTGACGCCAACTATAGTGCCAAACTATAATGTTTTCATCAAATTTTACGCCAGGTTGTAAACACGTACTCCCACGAGAACAAGCGCATAATTGTTAACATTCCATCTTTTCTTTAACAATGGACGTTTGATTACTTAAGTCAAACAAAGCAACGATATGTAAATACGCAAATACGTACAACGTACAAGCCTGAAACATCGAAACTCTAAATGCATGAAGTTTTAAAATGATTTTGTTGTTTATCCCACAACCACCAAACAAGCATGAAGTTATTGAGTAGTGTTTGATGTCGTTTCAAGGCCTCCAATTAGGACTGGACGGGATTTCAAAGTCCTCGCAATTAGTAATTGCGCGGACTTTGAAACCCATCCAGTCCGAATTGGACTATGTGATTCTGTGTTATTCTAATTATGGAACTTGAAATGACCATGTATGTCCCATAGGAGTTACAGAACTTTATCAAAAGTTATGTATACTTATTAGCTGAGTACGAAATCTTTATCAAAAGTTAATTTACTCATTAATAATTTTATAGGGATTTACAGTACTGTGCATGTGATCTGAATACTGAGCTGGGATTGGTTTGCATCCTCATTAATTATTCATGAATTTTACAAACGACAACACAAAACTCTTGATTATCGAACTCGAACACACCAGTTCTATTCTTGGGTTGCAATCAATCCCTGGAGATTCAAAGACAAAGATGCGGCAGCCATGTTGGGGGACGGAACAAAAGACACTAATGAGGAATCTTTTGTTAATGTTCCTCCAACATGGCCGCCGTGACGTCGTCATGTGCAACCCAAGAATAAGTGTTCCAGTTGAATAACCTAGAGAGTTGTAAGTTTTCCAGTTCAATAATCAAGAGTTTTGTAAGTGTTCTAGTTCAGTAGGCATTCATCATCCCTGACTCCCCTGAAATATTCAAACCAACTCCCAAGTTTTAGCCTTCAAATGTAAAACACAAATGATGTAATCGAATAAAATTATTCATTATATGATTTACTAAAATGACTTTTACCTAGCTACATAATTTTTTTACCTTTCAGTATCTGTAGCCAGTAGTTACGACTTCCAAGTTTTAGTGGCCGAGTATTCTTGGGTTGCAATCATTCCTAAGGGAATACAATCCACAAAAGCGTAGCGGCCATCTTGGTTGGTAGGAACAAAAGAAGCAAATGTGGTTTCTTTTGTTCCTACCAACCAACATGGCCGCCAGTGCAACCCACCAATTCTAAAGCAGTGCGCTTTCATTGGAGTAGACTGCCAGCCCTGGAACGCCCTGGAATATGTCTACACCCCATTTTATCGTCGAATATGAAGTATTGGCTGGAATACTAGATTCAGGCAACTCTTGTTTCATATTTGATGTTTTTGGCTTTCGAAATCGCACCATCTCAGGTTAGAAGAGACTGGCGAACCCCCTTGCAACTGACTGACTAGTGAAATTTGAAATGCAAATTTGTTTTGAGCAAGAAATTAGAGATAACAATATTGTTGTTTTCAAGGACAAAGGAATTCTTCCGTATTATTATTCAGTGAAATAAATATTGCACTCAACTAGAACACAAGAAGCCTAGAAATGGTACTCTTTTCAAAGTAATTGGTTATATTGCGGTTGAATAGTTGTTTGAGTTTTAGAAAGATTATTTAAAGTGCAAGTATCATCTCAAAAAATATATTTTACTATTGTGTTTGTTTCTCACAAAAAGGTATTCATCTTGCACATTTTTTAACATTTCTGGCATTTAATCCCTAATTTTGGTTAGTTTTCATGGATCCTGTGACGTCATAAGATGAATCAAAGAAAACTACTACAATAGAATCCCGTAGGTTTTCTTTGTGACATCACAAGATGAATCAATCCCGCAATTCGGGTGCCTCTCAAAGAAAACTAAAGTATGTCAGAAATAGAATTTGGGGCAAAAAGAGTTCATGTTGGTTTATGGCTTTACTTGCACTTTAAAGATTCCCGCCTTTCAATTATCAGGTCGGTACTAGTGGCCCGATTCTTGGGTTGCAATCATTCATAAGGGAAGCGTATATGTAGCAGTCATCTTGGTTGGTAGGGTCAAAAGAAGCAAATGTGGTTTCTTTTGTTCCTACCAAGCAACATGGCCACCAGTGTAACCAACCAATAGGAAAGTGAAAGGCTGTAACAATGTGAAAAGAGAATCGATAATGATTGAAGAGCGGCAAATGGTCCATCGTAAATTACAAATATTTAATCATGTAACGTTTAATTTGAAGGCTCAAGATGCTCAGTCATTAATTTTTAGGTCCCAAAACTATTGAGCGGACTTTGATTAAAAATTAAGCTTGCTGAGCACTGAGTTATGTAAAGATGAGTTGACATGTTTGTGTTGGTAAAAACAGGACAATAAAAATAAATTAAAATGGTAAACTTTAAAAACTAATTTATTTTCTTGATAATAAACGTGAATGAGAGCAGAACACATGTATCCAAGGTCATTCATATTAGTATATACCACACCAGTGAATATCACTTTTCGCGCGCTCTGATTGGCTACTCAAACAGTGAATATGATTTCATATTCACCTCCGAGCGAAGCAGCGATCATTTCGCGCGAGTTTTTGTCCATTTGACAGAAAATAAAATAACTATTTGGTGCTGGCTATTCACCTGCAGTGTGGCATATACTAAAACAATTATTCAATAGCTGATATTACAGTGGCTCTACGAATATAGTTTCAGCAGTATTGACCCGAACGCGTCACTTCGATGTAATGAAGCACCATTGAAAACATCATACTTGTATATGATACGGACACCCCCTTAAACAAGCACGTCTAATTTAGATCCACAGTTTGAATAGTGATTACCGCTGAAACTGCTAGTCGATTCCTAGCGCGCCACTTTAATATCAGCTATTGACACATCAATAAAGTTACGCAAACGATAGATATGAATGCAACGAGAATGATGAAAAAGAACTCATTGTCACATTGTTTTCGAATATATTTTCTATCAATATTGTTGTCGGTGAGATTATATTAACTTATATTAAAACTCAAATTAAATAATTTTTGTGCAACACACTTCGTACGGTTGCTTCCCAAATCTCAAATCTCCAAACATTCTTCTGATAACGTTCTTCTCGCACCTCCGGCACTTGCTGATCGCGCCTTCGTCGCTCTTGAGATAGATAAGGTGAGAATAATCAGTTGATTTACCGCAGCACGCCGCAGTAGCGCAATCATGTTAATTTGTCTATGATGTCGCTCTCTTAAAGCTTGTTTATCATTCGACTCACTCCCATCCAGAATTCTGATTGGTTCAATCACCTGCATATAACTGTTTGTTACCAATAATTTTCTTAGGATGCGGCACTATTAACCGATACGTTTTGTAAACCGGCATGACAGAGCTGTTGGTGACTCAAATTTCCAGTGTTAAAGTTATATTTTGTCGAATGATAAAACAATTATTGAATTCAGGTATTTCATTTTATTTCCGAAAATAGGTAATTTTGAATAATTCTGTGAAAACAAAATTTGAATTTGCGTAGATAGTTATTTCTTTTATGAGTGATTGTATACCCGATTCTGATGACAAAGCGCCTTAAACCTGTTACAAAAACCGGGAACGGGTGACGAAAAGCCCGGTTTCCATTTGATCGCTACGATCGTTGCGATCGTCGCGATCGCCGAAAAACGTGTTGGGCGATCGTAGCCTGATCGTAACGACCCCGATCGCCCGGCCAGCACGAAAGAGCCTGGATCCGACAACAAAGTTTAGCGCCAAACAACAACAACAACAACAACAACATTTATTTCACTCTAGATGTAGGAGTTACATGTGGTAAAATGATAATATAAATTTAACAACGAAAAAGAGAGTGAGCTGGACCTGAAAAAAACCGAGAAGCTATCTAGTCAGGAACACTCTAATTGGCGGAACACAGGAACACAACTTTCAATTTTACAACATACTTTTTTTACAAAACATAAGGTACTGGTAAGATGTAAAATCTGCATTTGATTAATTTATGAAATATGGACATAAGGAACATGATAACATTATTGAAACTGATAATTTTCCAAGAAATGAGCTATTAGTTTTTTTTTAAGGATTTTTTATTGAGATCTTTTAAGTCTTGGGGGATTTCTTTCCAAATTTCCAGTGAATAAACATGAATAAAAATGACGGCAGAGAACAGGAGACTCGTGCTTGAGTCGTGTTATTTTCTTGTTCTTGCCCTAATTCGACAGAGACAAAACAATCAAAGGCGAAAACATCGGTTTTGGATACGGAGAATTTTCCAAAGGAAGGAAGAACTAGGAACCTACCATACTGCCTTGAACCAGCAAATGATTTTCTTGAACTTGTCTTTATAGTCTCTACTGAATTTGTTGTAAAGACAGTAGTATTTTTTAACTTCCTCCATAAACAAAATGCTCTCTGAAGTAGACGCCATGTTGTTGAAGTGACAACTATACGTAGCAGTGCATTATGGGATTTGTTCGGATCACTTGCAACGTATTGTGGGATACATTGCGATCGTTGCGATCGCCGAAGAGTGGTTTCCATTCGATTCAACAGATTCTATCTCAGCGATCGCGATCGTCGCGATCGCTAGAGAGTTGTTTCCATATGATCGCTACGATCGCCCAACACGTTTTTCGGCCATCGCAACGATCGCAGCAATCAAATGGAAAGCAGGCTTAAAGTGCATATAAGCCCTGGTTAATTATATTTCTTACGAAGAGAGTAGAGGCCATAGACAAAGGATTCCGGAATAAAAAGTTGGTTTGATTTATTTGTTATGGTGTATTGGCCGTTCAAAGCACCCAAATACGTGCCTTGGGTTGCTGTGGACGAAAATCAAGCGCACGAGCGCGCTTTACAAAATTGGCACTGGGTGTAGTTTTGACGTCATCAACACAACACGCTCGATGCGCCATGCATTAAAGGCTTGCCGAATAAAGCTCTCCGAAACGTTTAGCGCGATATTATCATCTTTTTTGGTTATCTATTCAATTATTTTGCAAATAAGCCAACGCTTTATATCCGCGAAGAGAAGAGTTCTGTTGATGACGTCACGTTTTATTCTCCTCCCAGTCCCCAAACGTGCCCGGAAATTATTCTACATTTGGAAGTTTAGTCACTAAAAAAATATCCTACCCTTTAAGGTCTAAGCTGTAAACAAAAAGCATAACTGGCCACTTTAAAGTGCATATATAAGCCCTAGCCAGTCATCTTTGATATCGATTGTACATGAAGTGGATAGTCCAACGGTAGAATATTTCTTGATTTGGGTGTTGCGTCTACGAGATATAAAGGTTTATATCTCCAATATGCTAATGATGTGATTATACAAAAGCATGCTGGTAGAGACAAATTACCTATTTTTAAATTTGAAGCTTATCAAAGTGATTTTACAAAAAAAAATCTAAATTAGAAAATAGCTTAATTCACAAGCACAAAGAAATTCAGCAAATATGTCGGTGATGACATCACATCATTAGCATACTGGAAATATAGACCTTTATATCTCGTAGACGCAACACCCAAATCACGAAATATTCTACCATTGGACTAACCACTTCATGTACAATCGATATCAAAGATAACTGGCTAGGGCTTATATGCAATTTAAGTGAAGGGAGACGTTCAGTAGAAGTTAGTAAACATATAGTCTCTGTTTGCGATCGCTCCGTGGAAAAAGCCTTTAATAGTATCGAAAACCCCAGAAATTCAGCTACTTCCAGTTACTCTGACTTCTCTTTGTAAATTTTGACAACTGAAACAGACCCCCGCGGCTATTTAATTATGATAATTAGAACGTGCACCATTGAATACGGGATTTTTCCGTCTTTAAACGCTCATAAAAAATCAAGGATCAACGCAAATTCAATATTATTTCGCAGAATTACTCAAAATTACCTCTTCTTTTCGAAAACAAAAATTGTGATTGAGGGGCACTTTACAACCCTTATTTTGTCTGAACAAATGTAGAGGTTGATCAAAGCTAGTTTATAACGTATCCTTAAGATAATTAATTATTTTATAGCAACCACATTGGTAAATAGTTAACAATGTTTTTTTTTAATTGGTGTAGAGTGATTGCGTGACCTGTCACGCCTTGATTTTCAAAGTGTCATATTATCAAAAAGTATTTTTCAAAGTCAAAGAGTTTTTTCTCATGTTATAATCTTCTATTTATAATACAGAAGCATTGAGACATAGTCTCTCTTTGTATCTAGATCTGGATATTATGAGATATTTTACTCAAACGACTGATTTTAGTATCTTAATGCTAGACCCAGTCCCCCTCAAAGTTATAGATTACATTTCTCCGCAAAAAAAACTGATTAAGGTCAAATTATGCAGATGTGGCTTCCAAAAGAACTCCAATGGCCAACAACTGGTATTAATAAATCTCATTTCAAATAGGTATAGAACTAGGACTTTTGCAGTAAATATTTTAGCAATCTGGGCACGAAGATCAGATTATGTGTTCTTTTAAATTTTTCGTGGTGTAACTTAAAACGCTGATGAATTTGTCCAAAAAAGTATTTCTTAACGAATTCTGAGCAGATGAGATCCATACCGTAATTATACAATCTACCTGAGAACTGGACTATCGCAAAATATCATGATCTGCTCGTGTCTCGCTGTCAGTTAGCAGCTGAGGCATGACAGTTTTCTTACTCGGTTGATGACTTGATGTACCTCAAAATTGGTTTTGAGTTCCCTGTGGCACTCCTGGATTGAACCTTTAGCGATACTGTGCTCTAAATATACTCAAGAAATAAAGATTAGTAGTTATTTGAGTGCTGTGTGGATTTTTATTTTCACGGGAAAAGTGTTATATTTAGCGAGTTTAGCATAAGAGAATTCAGTAGAGGAAATTATCATATTAAGTTCTGCCCCAATTGATTAGACTTTTCTGGCAATGATCGGTTCAACATCTTGAAACCGTTTGAAATGGCCTGAAAATATTGTTGAAAGATATTGAAAACATGTTGGAGAGAATTTGTTCCTTTCAAACGTTTAAGACCAGTTCCAAGAAAAGTCGAACTGACGTTGACTAACCGATGTTGAACCATGTATATATAAGTGTATAAAATTCGGAAGGAAAAAGCTAAGTGAGTTTAGAAATATCTAGAAAGAACTATCATCGTCAGGGGATGGCTTGTTATCACTGGTGAAGCACGTTTACCACTAGCATATCTCATTACTACCGTATATTTGCAGAATTAAATTTAGTTATTACTCATGCAATCGGTTTCTTAATATTCTAGAGGGCAGATCGATTTTTAAGAATTATGCTCACTTTGTCCTGCGGTGTGTTTAATAACAAAGACAAATTAATTATACTTTCCTAAAACTTGGTCTCATAGCTATAACTATTAACTATGAAATTTACTTATTATTCATGCAATCGGTTTCTTAATATTCTAGAGGGCCGAAATCGATTTTTAAGAAATATGCGCACTTTGTCATCCAAAATTCATGACAAATTAATTATACTTTCTTAAAACTTGGTCTCATAGCTATAACTAGTGTCAGCAATCTGTCATGTACCCAGGAGATCTTATTCAGTATCACCTGCTTGTCGACAAATTCATTGGTTCGCGCCATCAGTGACTTCACCTTAGAATAGCGTGCTACTGATTCATTCACGCTGCTGTGCTCTTTCAGGTGAGTCTCAGAGAAGGTACGCTATCGACATTGATGTAAAATTCTGCATTTTTACTATGTTCTGGTGTGTTTATATCTGTTTTTTTGGCAATCTTTGTTACGTCTTATTCTCTCCAAGAAAATATATAACCGGCCATGCGGTTCCTTATTAATCGGTCGGTTTTTTATGGATTTTTTGGGGTGTTTAATAGACCAGTTCGCGGCAAATTCCGACATTTTGAAAGGGGTGTTTGTATGGGAATCGATGGGAATCCGATGCCAAATAAAATCCGTAAAATCGAATTTATGATATATTCTTCAGATACAAAGTTAAGATACCAGGTAAAAGATTAACATATCGAAATTGTCAGTTTTCCATACATTGTCTGTAAAAACGAGTCAAATTGCGCGTGAAAATTTACAGACAATGTATGGAAAACTGAAAACACGATTGCACGCTTCCCAGTACAGCTACATCCCTCAAATTTCAATATGTTAATATTTTACCTGGTATCTTAAGTTTGTATCTGAAGAATATATCATAAATTCGATTTTATGGATTTTATTTGGCATCGGATTCCCATCGATTCCCATACAAACACTGTATTTAGCGCCATGTTTGCATCCCTTTCAAAATGTCGGAATTTACCGCGAACTGGTCTATTGGGATTGCTGTGCATATAGGGGTTAAGGCACTCCGACATATCGATTTGATTGAGATTCGTTACCAACAAAGCTCATAGGTTAGTTATCGATAAAGCATTTTCAACAAAAGTCTATCTTCTCGTTTTGAAGATTTTCGCATTTTAAACAAAAAACAAGGTGTAGAAAGCAGCACTTACATCTCCAAAAGTATGTATCTTAGAAGTCTCTTGTGTTAACTATTCTCCAATATCAGGAAATACATGATCCAAAAAATCTCAAAGATCGGCCAATAATTTCCCGCTTAAAAGTACGATTTTTCATTATGCCGATTCGACGACTATCACAATACCCGCGGGCAACCTGAAGACGACTTACTCAACGGAAAATAAATTGTTAACTCGTTCTGTGGTATTACTGATTAGATGTAGGTCTCATCTGATGAATATTTGACTGAGATGAGTCTGATATAATTATAGTAATAGCTTCACCATGAATTCGGTTCATGCAAGTGCTAGGAACATAAATTAAATAAATAAATATTTTATTTGTTATATCAGGCTGAGTATTACAGCTTACAGCTGGTGGGGGCCTGCTTTTACTCCTCACACACTCCCCACTACATTAACTGTTTTGGACACACTACACTCGACTCACCGTTGATTTTTACATGTTAGGACTAGGTATATTTTAGTACTAACTAGACAGTTCAAAAATTGGTATTAACTCCCGCAACTCATTTACCTTTTTATAATCCAATGTAATGTTTAAATACTGTAGAAATAAATGTGTTGTTGTTGTCAACAATCGCCGATTAGAACTACTAGTTTCTCCTGATCTTTAAAATAGTTAAATATATTTTCCGTTAGTAGTTTCATTAATATAGCGCTCCTAAACCCTATTACAACTTTTATACTTATACATGTCCAAATCATTCTTATTACTTCTATGAAAAATGTGTTGGTTTACAGAGAATGTTCTCTTCTACGCTTGTTTGAAAACATTATAGTGAAAATTTGACTTTTCCTTACCCATAACCGCGTAAGTAAAAGTCGGTAGACCTCGCAATAATTTGGCCAAATACTCACAATTTTGAGTTAAAGAGCTTATCTGTGTACTAAGAACTCATAACCTTTGTATATTTTCTATAAATCGATGTTGTTTTGATAGAAAGGCGCGATAGAGAATAATGCATTTAATGGATGAGGTCTACCCAGGCTATTAACGATCAAAGTTGTGTGTCAACAATTATATATGTGATCACGCAATTGTTTTTTTCCATTTTCAACTTTTTTTTTAGTTTTTAGCAACGGAATCGTTGAACATGCGTCAATTTGTAATCACTAATAAACAGAGTATCATTTGTATTAGCTCGCATCCTTTTTCTAACGATTGGTTTAATAATAACGAAATCAACCGATAATTCAGTGCCTGAAAACGTCGCCTCACATCACGAATAGTGTTGTGAGTTGACTATCATCCACTCGACAGATCATTAAAAAATATATGCCAAGCGACACCTGTGCTTCCTCCGTGAAAAACGTCAGTATACGTCAGTGCAAGCGCAATTTTATGGTTGTACACATCCTCCCTTAGAACATAAAATGTTCAACTGCAAATCGATGGCAGTTGACTCGAGTCGTCAGTCGTGAATTCGTAATAAAAGGCATTATGGCCTCAGCTTTACCTAGAGATTAAAAATATAGGAAAAAAACCTTAAATTTATTCAAATCCGCCATAAGAAGTGGTCCGAGTTGTCAAGGCAAGGTAAACGATAACCTTGGCCTTTTAAAATAGTTGTCAGAACAGTAACAACCCCGGCTTATGGTTAATATCTGTAAAGTCACGCGAGTTCAAGCGTGGATTAAAAACATCCAGTCAGTCTATGATTGTGCTGACAAACTCCCGCCCAGGCCGCCCAGACAGCGCCATAGAATAGCAAAATTCAAATGTTTTAATTTCTGTGTGCTTCACTTATCGGCGTAATCCATTTATCAGTAAACGGTGTGTTCGAGATGAAGTGAGTGTTCATAACCTAGCTGTTTTAGAATGTGTAGGTAGTCTGGTCTTGATGTGTAAAAATAAAATAACACAAGCAACACGGACTTGTGTTGAATTTGGGTCACTTCAGATATTTTCCAAAGTTATTGCTAGCAAGAACCATGATGTATGATGCAGCATTGATCATTTACAAAATTAAACTGGTTCAATACAGGTCCTCGATATATATAATAACTTAGTCACTCAGGTGCCTACCCGACGAGGGGGCAGATTGATGTTGAATTTGTTTTGGAATCAAAAACATATACAAAACGAGCGATTTCATGAAACCGAGGTCCGTCTAATTGTGCCATGATAATTATGAAAAGAGACTGAGAGACAAACCGAGCAGTTCCTGAGGAAGCGAGATTGGTTAGATCACTCGGCAACGTGAAAGTTGCGGCTGTTCTCGAGCGTTCATTGCCGTGTAACCACAGATCTTGCTCCTGTTATTACATGAATCATTACCTAAATTGACAACATTCTACATCCTGGGGTCCACAACGAATATTTTACTTACAACTGGTAACGTTTATTTTAAAACTCATTAAGTATTCAATTAGTTCGAGAGCCAACCTGGTGCGATAGATTATACCACGTAAACAATAGAGAACTCTTGGTTATTAGACTGGAACACATAGAGAACTGGTGATGTAATGTAGTTCTGTATGTGTTCCAATTCAATAACCAAGGGTTCTGTATAAATTATGTTCCAGTTCAATAACCAAGAGTTCTGTATGTGTTCCAGTTCAATAACCAAGAGTTCTGTATGTGTTCCAGTTCAATAACCAAGAGTGCTGTATGTGTTCCAGTTCAGTAGGCACTCATCAGCCCCCCGCACTCTTATGAATATTCAAACCAACCCCCGACCTTTAGCCTTCAAATGTAAATAATTCATAATTTGATTTACTGTAAGGACGTTTCCCTAGCTATATTATTGTTTTACCTTTCAGTATATGTAGCCAGTAGTTACGACTCCCAAATTTTAGTAGCCGGGTATTCTAAAATTGTGTCAGGGCGTAACTTTAGAATACCCGGCCACTAAAACTTGGGAGTCGTAACTACTGGATACACATACTGAAAGGTAAAAACATAACATAGCAAGGCAAACGTCCTTTTAGTAAATCAAATAATGAATGATTTTATTCAATTACTTCATTTTTTTTTTTTTACATTTGAAGGCTAAAAGTTGGGAGTTGGTTTGAATATTTCAGGGGAGTGTGTGGATGATGAATGCCGCTACTGAACCAGAACACTTACAACACTAGGTTATTCAACTGGAACACTTACAACACTAGGTTATTCAACTGGAACACTTGTAGAACTGGTGACGTAATGTAGTTCTATAAGTGTTCGAGTTCGATAATTAAGAGTTTTGTATTGTCGTTTATAGAGGTCATTACGTGGTATAATCTATCGCAGCAGATTGGCTCTCGCACTCATTGAATATTAATGAGTTTTAGAACTTAGTACTTCAAAAACTCATTAATAATTCATGAAGCAAAAACCAAAGAAATGAATGTTTAATGAGTGGTTTCTCATTTACATAAACTTTAACTTGGTTTTCTCGGCCGAAATAGGTCGTATCGCCAAAATAACTGAATTACACGACTCTATATATAGACGTTTTTGAAGCCGTTCAATAAACTTGCAGCGGTGTTATTTCAGATATACAAAACTAGGGCTGCGCCCTCGTGTTTGTAAATCTGATAAAACACTGCTGCTCGTTAATTAAGTTTTTTTTCGCTTGTGTTTTCGCTCCATTGCTGTTGTCATTTTACGAATGCTCCAAAACGTGTTCCTCAATGTATTACCAAGTAACCCCCTGGAGACTCTCAAATTAACACAAAATATGTGCTATGTACTATTCTTGGCATGCTAAATCAATAAACCTTTTCCCCTGGCTATTATGTAATGTTTTCAATGTGGAGATTTGAGCGTTAATTAAATATGCCGACGACTCTATGCTACTTATTCCCGTGTGGGAAGATTCCATTGACACAACCGCTGAATCAGTTCAATCTTTTATGAACTGGTGTATTGAAAACACCATGGTGCATAATGCTAACAAATGCAAATAACTAACTTTACAAAGAAAGGTATCAGTGGCAGCAGTCGCCGATATTCCACAATGTAATGAATTGAATACTTTAAGCGGATATTCAATACAACTGTAGTCATAGTTCATAGTCATAGAACAGTCCATAAACTGATCCTTGGCCCTAAAATGATCTCATTTTATCGTTTCCAATTTTCCAAGACAGCTTCAGATGTGAGTGCGACAACAACTACACGAACAATTTTCCATAATTGAGTGACATTTACATTAAAAAGGCCTGATAACAAACACTCTTAGTAGGTTGTTCTAGCATTGTTTGGAAGAATTGGAAGACCTCTACTTTCCTTGCGAGTGAGATATTTCGAGTCCAAAAGCCGTACTCGTAATAAAACTCGTACTCATAGTAAAAGTCGTACTTGACTCGAATTGGATGCTCACCACTGACTCAGCAAATTCTTTGGACTTTAATAAATAGATGTGAAGATCTAGACTTCCTTTCAATTTGTTAACTCCACCAAACTAAGATCAATTACTCGTATGCTTCTCATTAATTCAGGTTTTTGAATGATTAATTACCTCAAAGCGACATTTATTTAGAGCAACCAAGGAACGCAACGTTGACACAGTGTTGAAAATACATGAACTTGTATAAGCTGCAAGAGATGTATCGTGATGTACCGGAAGTATATGAACACAGAATTATCATAGAATTATCCATAAGCCTTCACAAACAAAGTTTACTTACGAGTTTCGGGTTGAGTTTATTCGGTCCTCATGAATCACGAACTTTCACAAGGAAATAACGACTACAGCACAACGAGACCTTGTCCTACAAATTTGTAATTGGGAATGACTCGACTAAAAAATGTACTTACTTGAGTTATGTTCCTCGTGGAATCCTGGTTCTTCATAGAAAAAACAATAAGTGACACTGAGCAACCGGCTTCTCTGAGAATTGGCTGATAGACTAGTAGTTAAGATCGGTATCATTCCATTGAGTCTATGAGATAATTATTATCAGTTGGTCTGGAAAATTTTCATTGAAACTGATTGAGTAATAGTATCATCAAGAGAATTCCAGACAATTATACCACTGTGCCTGAGAGTTAGTTTCCTAGTTGTAGTCCTGACTTCATTGACATGGAATTTGTTGGCGCGGCATTTCTAGTTTTATACGATTGTATATCCTTATTTAGAGTAAAGTAACGTTTGAAGCGTGAAGGTGTTGACGAATTGTGAAAACATTTGAACATAAAGCACCCTGACTGTTTGATATTTGTTTAGGTCATATACAATTTACTAAATAGAGGTTTGGTATGATATCTGTAGCCGGCATTTGCAATTATTCGAATGATTCGTTTTTGAAGGTTTAATATGTTTTGGAGGTGAGTTGGGTAAGATTTCGCCCATAGGATGTTGCAGTACTGGATATAGGGTAGGACTTTCGAGCAGAAACAGAAACATACGATTTGACTTTATTAATAATGCCAATTGATTTAGCCATTTTGAGAGCTACATGATCAATGCGTGGTTTCCAGTCTAAATGTTCGTTAATGTGGACACCAAGAAAATTTGTTGAGGCTACCTGAACATTTCTTTAGGAGATCGATTCTTATATTTAGGTCATTATGCTCAGGATAAGGTTTGTTCCTAGCATTTCTTTAGGTTGAGAGAGAGTTGTTGGCTTTGAACCAGTTTGACAGCTTTATAAGTGCTTGGTTAGTGCTTTGTATGAGCGTCTTAAAAAAATATCAGATACGAAAATACTAGTGTCATCAACAGATTGAGATATCATTGATGTATAAAAGAAATAATAGGGGCCCAAGAATGGATCCTGTAGAACTCCACAGTTAACAAATCTAGGTGATGAAAGACTATCATTAAGTTTCACAATCTGTTTTCTGTTATGCAAGTAATCTTCAAACCATAACAACTGATTTCCCTTAATTCAATACTGATTACGTTTTCGAATAAGAAATAAATAAGAAAGAATCAGTTCTCTAAAGAGGTAAATAATATGCGTAAAATATTGCCATGGTCTATATAACTGGTATTTTTAGAACAATACTGAAAAAGTCCGAAGACTACAGCAAAGCTGATACAGTCTAATACGCTAGCAATGACACTACGGAAGATATGACACGAAAAGCGCTCGAACTAGAATGCAGCCATGGACATCTGTTTCGTCCTTATTCGAACTCGTCAGCATGGTGCAGCAAACAGTACGAGCTTTATTCGTGAAACAGGACCGCCTGCTATTACAGCGCTACTAAGTCTCAAGTGGCGAGCTCTATTTTTGGAACGATGAAAAACATCAGCAACTATATTCCTCAAGTAACCCAAGGCATTCCATTCAACCGTCCCCCCTCACTACCCCCCTAAAAATGCCACACTGCGTGCTCACCGCACCACACACACCTGTCATGCTCTTCTCGTCAGGTGTAAACAATACCGCTGAGTAGAGTTGTAGACACCAGGGGCTCAAACAGTGGACTCCGCTTTCCTTTATTTTGTTTTCTATAGAGGGTTTGCACCATCACGTGATGGCAAGCCATGTTGGTGGCAGGAAGAATAAAATTTGTTTAATCAAATGAAAAATTAAATCTCAAAGGAATAACATTCTATTGTTCCTGCCATGGCTTCCGTCTATTGTTCCTGCCACCAACATGGCTGCTATCACGTTATGGTGCAAAACCTCTATTCATGATTAGATTTTATAATATTCTCTAGCACAAATTATCTTTATTGAAGGCTGCTGTCGTTGAATGGTGTTCATTGATGCAATGCAAAACGACCGTGGGTTGTCATGCGACCTTGGTGTCCACGTCACCATATGGTTCATCATAATACCGACTATGATATTCGCACAAGGTATGATCTGTGTCATGACAGTCGAAATGCTATTATATTACATTCACCAATCAAATATTTACAAGTTTGACTGGTACGACTGGTGTTGCGCGTAAAAAAAAAAAAAAAAGCTTGTAAAACTAAAAGACATGTACATTCATGATCTGCGGATTCAATTTTCTATTGCAAGTAGCTTGCTTGTCATTTACTATCTTCGCAAATCTTCGAAGTCATGGTTTCATGTGTTTATTTGGCTCAATCCGTGTCAGCATTTGCATGATGACGTCACACACTATAACTACCAGAACTCTTTGCGCGAATCCTTTTGTTCCTGTACTTGGGACCATTGTCTTGGAATTCTCAAAGGAGTTTAAAAATCTGAATGAGAAAGAAAACTTGAAAAGGATTCAGGAAGTTGTAGTAAAATGACGCCATAATGAAAATGATTTGACCTTGATTGGCTTTGCAACTCTTTGTAACTGCCTCGTTGCGGTGTAACCAGGCTATTACGTCATTCTCTGATTCCGTAAGACAAGAAATCTAATCAAGACAACATTTGCGACATTGCAATATATCGTCAGCTAATATGGTCAACTGTTGTCCCACTTCTGTAAATCCGTAATGCTTTAAGCCCTCTAAGGAGTCAGTAAGTGAAAGTTACTGGTGACATGTCTGATGTGCCATCCCGATTCACGATATACAGTCTACTGGTTTATTAGTAACAAAGTTATTGGATCATATATTTTCCGCACGTGATTTCGGGAAGAGCTCGTTTGAAATATCGCTTGAACACTAATACATCACATATGAAGATCGTTATGATAACGATTTGCTAACACCAATGCGCGTGAGGGGGGAATACGGGAATAAGGGAATCATGATATTGGAATAAGGGCGGGGGTTAAGTGACGCATCCCAGTATCTCGTGGATTGCTATGCAATATCCATGAGTTAAAAATATTTTTATTGGTTGAATGGGGTGGTACCGAGCACGTGGCGATGCTCCTGACCAGTCTCTCCTCCCCTTCTTTCCTTTCTTCCTTTTCTTCTTTTTGGTTTGATTACTTTGGTTATTGTGCTCACAAACCTTCAAGTTGACAGCTGCGTAGAAAGCTTCGACTGTTCCCATTGTCACTTACAAGTGTACTACATGGCATCTTGCCGAGTATTTTATAGATGCTTCATTACACTAGCTAAAGAAAGAGTGCTGCTCTGAAAACATTTAGGGTAGGCCTCGCCGTCTCAAATAGTATCATAGCAAAAGAATTCAAAACAAGTTAGCTAGCCTGCGAATACAGCCGTCTCGCATCGGTAGTGACAATCAAAACGCGTCTTCCGATAGAGAAGTCTACGATTCGAGGCCAAACATTCCATACTGATGACGTTATGCGGCCAGGATCTGGTCGCGTCATTTGATTGGCTAGTATGCATAACGTCATCAGTATGGAATGTTTGGCCTCGAATCACAGACGTCTCTATCGAGGGACGCGTTTTGATTGTGGCTTCCGATGCCAGACGGCTCAGTGTATTCGCAGGCTACAAGTTAGCAGGACCAACTGAATTTCTTCAGTGCCGATCAGGATCAATTCCATCGACACATGTCAACAACATCGATTCTCGCTCGGAGTCCCAGTCAGACTTTAATTACTTTACAATACATTCAACAGCCAACACATTACATGAAACGCATGCATGTTTGACTGTTTACTATTTAGCGTAAGAATATTGTAAAGAATTCTTGCCCAACCTAACCTTGTCGGAGTTATTTCTTATTGTAAACAAAAGTTTTCATTTATATAGCGCAAATTCTATATGAATATATCCAAATGCGCTTCACAAGGTTATTTTTGTGATACGGACTGCTATTGTGGCGCAATGTACTGCCGTGCAGTTTACAATCATGAGTGATTGTCAGTACCTCAGAATACCAGGCTGTTGTGTCGGGAGACAATACGCTACTCTTTTTCGAAATAACACAACAGGTTCTTTCACGTCCCCCTCGTATAGATTAGAAGAGGAAGGAGACAAGGCCAACGGCTTATATACGCCCTGCCCAAGGACGCGGTCGGGATTCGAGCCCCTGACCTCCCGCACTCTAGACCGTGCTCTACCATCTGACCTAACCAGTTAGGCTGGCTGAGCCCGTCCCGGCTGACATTATAACTTCAAGCATGCGCAATAGTCGCCTAAAAATGAGAAACATTACCCAGTCGTTGAATTGCTTTAATATTGTTTATTTCTCGGTTGCAGATGCCAAGCGTTCTCTGGATTGTACCTCTTCCGTAGTGAAAACTGCACTTGGCTCAACAGTAACATTCTCGTGCAAAGGAATAAACATTGATAGAAAAGACAATGTCATTACGTGGAAATTCCGGGGCGACTACAGTAAAGTAAACGCAGAAAATATCCATAATGATTATAGCAGTCAATTATTCTCATACACAGTGAAGAACGCATCAAGACAGAATGAGGGGTTGTATACGATCTTTGTCCATGGCAGTATGGGAGTAGATGTAAAGAGAAGCTTTACACTTTTGATATCAGGTAGGCAACCAGGTAGCCATTTAGCTTAGTGGTTAAGCTCCGGTCTGTTGAGCGGGAGGTCGCGGGTTCAAGCCCCGGCCGGACCAACACTCAGGGTCTTAAAATAACTGAGTAGATGGTGCTGCCTTTGTGAAACAACTGCAAATGGTTAGACCTTCACGTCTTCTCGGATAAGGACGTAAAATCGTAGGACTAGTGTCCCCAATTAGTTGCAAAGCTAAATACATTTGACACTTAAATAAAGTTACTTACTTACTTACGTTACTACCCTGTACGGTCTAGTATTTCTTTCGGTCTTGTGCATATTGCGTACGTTCTTTCAGATGGGTTATTAACCTGGAGCGAGGGGCCAGTGATTAAGTGTTTATTATACAACGTTTCTCTACTCAGACATATGCACGAATATGTAGCTGAAACCGGAATGAGTAACTCAAAATACAAAGAACTCGTGGTTGTTCACGCTTATTACTGTAACTCCTATTAAACGTGTGCGAGGTCAAAGCCATAAGTTATTGACCACGGTTTTTCCTCACACAATATCCTTTCCTACTACTTAGACATAGAGCGTTGCTTTGCTGATGTAACATTATTGATAATTGTTCTTTATCGTAGTTCAAATCGTTACAGCACTCACATCTTGGAAGGAACCGAACGTTACCGCCTGCCATAAGCATGTCATCGTCCCTGAAGGGGATAATGCTACTCTGACGTGCAAAGCAGTGCTTTCAAACGTATCTCTTCTTACTATTAGTTGGTTACATCACAACTCAACGAAGAAACAGAATCCCGTCAACTGGAGAATTCGAAGGGAAGAAGCTGGAGAGATGTACGATTGGATAACATGGTCGCTACAGATACTAAACATTACTGACATAGATGCAGGGATTTATAGCTGTGTTGCCAACACTTCAAACGGTACCCATCGACAAGACATCAAATTAGACATAAATAAAACTATTGAAGGTAAGTACCGTGTGTAATTATCAGCAAGGCGTTTCTTCAATGTGATTGGCTAAGAGGATTGGAACTGATTTTTACTTAATTCGTAATAGCACATGCAAGTATTGCAGTTTCTATGACAACGGTTCCTTTTCTGCCTCGGACAAAAACATGGTTGAAAGATGTTCAACGAAAAGCATTCTCTGGAAGAACAGTTATTCTGAAGGATGTTTGGATTCCTCGCTAAACAACCGTAAAAAAACACGACACTCGAATTTTGTTCAGTTTCTTCACGTCTTAACATTGCTTGTGAGTTGTGTTCAGTTTTCCACTAACCCTCCTTTCTTTGGCACCACACAATATTACACTTCGGGGACTTCTCAAGCTCCTTTCTTTCAGCCAAGGAAGACATTATTGGTAGTCTAAAACCAAATCGCCAAATTCCAACTTGTGTAGGACTGCTTTCCAGTTTGGTTTTCGCAAATTTTCTCAGTTGTAACTTCAAGTTTGTATCTGGCATAGAATGCATGCTAAATTTTTCCAATCTCGAATATTTTTCCACTCAAACTACTCAAACGATCGTCGAATAAAGCGTTGACTAGTTAAGTTTTTCTTTTTGTGATTTACGTCACTATAGTTGTTCTCCATAAGTTTCTTTATCCTGGAGGAAACCAAACTCAACACAACAGCCATGCAGGTATTCTGAGGAACTAACAATCACTCATGATTGTAAACTGCACGGCAGCACATTGCGCCACAATAGCAGTCTGTATCACAAAAGTAACCTTGTGAAGCGCATTTGAATATATTCATATAGAATTTGCGCTATTTAAATGAATACCTTTTTTTTACTCTCCAATCACTTTGACAGCCATTTTCCCTGCAGTTTGGAATGTTCCTTTTGCCAAATGTCACACGCGCTCGCGCCAGCCACGACACGCCACACGCCAGACACGACACGCGACACGCCAGACACGCGATAGTATCTGGAGCCGAGTGTCTCCTGACATTGAACATTCTTGGACTCTTTTTAACCAGTCGGAAACGATATGACTTGAATCAGTGTATAAGTTCTCTTACGACTTATATTACAACAGGCGATTCGCAAGCGACAGCGAAGACGAAGCCACAAGACGAAAACACAGGCAGTGGTGTGGAGACTTGGCTCATTGCAGTTCTGGCCGTAATAGGGATAACAATCGGAGTCGTTGCAGTTCTCTCCTTAAAAGTGGCCCTAAGACGGAGGAAAAAAGCACGCTTTTCAACGCGTAAGTGGGAAGAGTCGGGGAATTTTCTTCAAACACATGCAGCGATTTTGAATTCCGAAGAAAAGTAAAGCATTAGCGGATCTAGAGGAGTTCCATGGAACCCCCCTTTCTGAAGCTGACCATGTTCTTGTTCATGCTGTAGCTGGTTTGTCACTGTCTATGATCTCAAGATTTTTGAAACTGCCCTGAAAATGCAGGAAGTAGCGTTTCAGAGCCTTAGAAATCAAAAATTTCAGGGGGGACGCCGGACCCCCTAGAGGAACCCCCTTTTCAAAATCCTGGATCCGCCACTGTAAAAGTGTCATTACTTTCATACCCCGTATCGGTACCCCTAGGTATGTATTCCCACATCACCAGTGACAATGACAGCTTTTCCTTATATTTAATTTAACTTAAAAACACTTGGAATCGAAACATTATAATCGTTTACCAAGGCATACTACGCAGGGGTTTCAATAAGTTTTGAAGTAGGGGTCTGTCTCTTAAATGTAGGCGACTGTTTCTAAAAGTAGCCGGCTGTAATTACTAATCCATCTGTGAAAAATGTTGTGAAGTAGTCGGCGGTAGGTAGTGAAATAACCGGCGATTGATCGCCGGTAGCTGCCTTCTATTGAAACCTCTGACTACGCGCGCGCTGGTTAAACAAACGGGTACCGAGGTTTAACGCTGCTGAATAAAACAGTATCAGTTTAAGGAGATTTGGAAACACCGTACCGTGAGAAACCGGGGAAAAGAGTTCAATAGATTGGGAGAAAAATAGAACCCAAAAGTAGCCATCTGTTCAAGATATGTACTTGCGTATTCTATTTAAGAAATAGAAAACATTTCCCGTGCATAGAAACAAGGATAGTTTTTTTTCTATTTCCTTTATAAAATAAACCACAGAAAATAAGTACTAGCGCGCTCAACTTTCTATAGTTATAGAAACGCGGCTTTCACCCAATCAGAGCGCGCGTACTATCGAATCTATTTTAAAAAGTACATTACTAAATCAAAACGCGCGCCTGGAAGAATGTACTGTAAAGTTGACAGTATAAACATAATTATCCTATAAATATGATATTTTAGCCAATCAGAGCTCAGCATTTCTATGAAATACAGGGCGGTATTTCATAGTAGTGGTATTGACTTGATTTTTCAGAACTGATATACACGAGCCTTTAGGCGAGTGTTAATACCAAAACAATGAAGTCACGAGTTGGATATTCACGGCATACCACAAGAAAGCATTGCATAACTATTTTATCCCATGCAAATATAACTTACTGAAAATGTGGGATTTCCTCATTCATACTTCACTAGCACTAAGAAAAAGTATAAAAAAAAAATCAATTGAGCTGAGGAAGCTGAATGAAAAATGAAAAAAAAAACTGCCGCGCGATGCATAACGCCTTTTCGGCGGGAAAACAAACTGGAAGCTGTAACGGACGCGCGCGGCACATTATGGCGGGAAAATGCAGGAAATTTGGCGCTATTTCTTTTTCAGCCAATCAGAATCTAGAAATGTGAATACATAATTAGTCTCGAGACGCGGCCGCCACTCATGTCAGGGCAATCTGAAATGTTATTGGTTACCGAAACAATAGCCCACCCCTAAAACAATACAAACCCTAACCCTAAAACAATGGGATTCTTTATGGCTTCAAATCTACCTTCTCTTAGACAACATATATTTACCCATTTCTTATTTATATGATAATATGCAGGCTATTTCATGGATTTCTTATTTAATATGGGCGAAAATGTTACTCGATATTTATATTATTTTGGCATACAACTCGCCAAATATAATATAAATTTCTCGTGAAATATTCGTCCATATTCAGTAGAAAACCATGAAATAACAAATAAGTATACATAGTGAGTGAGTATACATACCATGTAATATAATAAGTCCATGATATTTCAGTTTCAGGTGAAGACGGTGAAGAAGAGGAACTCACCTAATAATAATGGCAAAGAAATACTGTTCATGGTTCTTATGCACCAAAGAATTAAAATTGCTAAAATGTCTATACTGACTGGAGCCCATTACCAGGAGCGTCCATATATACTATACCCGTGAGTCAGCGTATGACCGGTTTGAGCTATTTTTAGAACATGTTTCTAGGGTAACTACCTTCAGACTCTGCTGCGATCATGCATATGATCTATTGTTCTTTGAGGTAATTTTACTAACGCTACATTGTCCTGACTATGGTTTGATTGGATTCCCAAAGTGTGGGCACGTGAATTCCCGTGAGGGTAGGGAAGGGAGGGAGGGAAGGATTCGAGGTTGCCGGATGCTAGTTATCTCGATTGGTTTTAAAATTTGAATGTTCGTAGATGCAATCTCAGTGTTGCATTATTGGAAGCAAAAAGTGTTATGTTTGGACTAATACGTCGGTTGAATACATCTACCAGAATACTTTGCGCTGATTATTTTCTTCTTCTAATTTGGACCACAATCTGAATAAGAAAAAGATTTCGAAAAGGATTCTGGTAGTTGTATTCAACTGACATGATAAAGCAAACCGGGAATTGAGTGAATTTGCTATTTCAGCATTTTATCGCTTATTAGAACATGGTCACACCCACTCGACCAATCAGCGTTCCCCATTTCAGCTGTCTAAATCCATAGTTAAGTAATTAGTATTCTCTATATAGAGAATACTGATTACTCCCCTAGTCTAGACCCTGTATATTATTTCGAAATGTTCAGAGTTTCTTACAGAAGTTGCAAATAATTTCAGAAAAAAATGTCTCGTGGATGTGACCAAATTCTAAGAGGGTTAGATAATGAACACTCGAGTTATATTTGATTTAGAGTGCCTCGCATTTTAGATCTAAATGCTCGGTGCTCTAAATCACATAGAACTCTCGTGCATTATCTAACCCTTACTTAGCTCATGACACACCCTAAATCCTTTGTTGCAACTGATGGCATAAGTCCCATATTCAACTGTCTAAAACCAGTCAAGCGGGCAGGGCTTTTGAAGAGAGGGAATTGTGGCGTAATAAATACTCATTAGTAAACAATAAACAGTGTGATAACTAGTTATCCCACTATCCATACTAATGAGCATTTAATATATACAGTATTGAATGATTGCATGAATTTATTACTCAAACCAAAAACTCAAGAATTACATACATTTGATATTATAAATACTTTAAATTGTTGTTAGATTTAACTGCAACTCGTTTGATACTACTCAGTTCAGGGTGGCACAGGGGTTACGCGTGACGCGTGACTGGGGCTAAAATAGTTCGTGATACGTGAAAATAGCAACATTTAGAGCGTGATTCGTGAATTCCGAATTCGTGATCCGTGAATGTGCCTCAAAATTATACGTGAATTTTAGAAATATTGATGCGTGAAACATGATGCGTGAAACGTGATGCGGAGCCCCCCCTGTGCCACCCTCTCAGTTCTGTCATTTATTCTTAGGCAGTTCGGCTGCTACTCACCTTCTTCAGCGTCCGAAGAAAGTGGCTAAATACAAGAATGGCTCACTTAAAGTACAAGTAAAGCCATAAAACAACATTAACTCTTTTTGCTTTTTAGAGCAGAAATTCAACTAGAATAAACGCTACCCGAATTGCGGGATTGATTCATCTTGTGACGTCACAATGAAAACCTACGGGATTTTATTGTAGTAGTTTTCTCTAGGGAGGGAGTCGATTCATCTTATGACGTCACAGGTTCCATGAAAAGTAACCAATATAAAGGATTAAATGCCAGAAATGTTAGAAATTTGCAAGATTAATACCTTTTGTGAGGAACAAACACAATAGTACGATATAATTTTTTGTTTTTCCTACATTATACTTGCACTTTAATTAATTAATTCATGAAATGACATAAATTAGTGGTTTTAAAATTTACAAATTTGACAGCGATTGAGCGACGATGGCTGTTTAATGTAGTGGTTGCGACGTTTGCCTTACGAGTAGTAGGAGGAGTGGGGTTCGAGTTTCAAAAAATCTCTCAATAATTATTTTACTTCACGTTTTCTTGAGAATTTTTTCTTGAGAACCCTAGCTCTAGGTGGGTAAGATCTTGTTTACTGACCGGTTAGGTTTTTTTTATGGTTCAGGGTAGGGTTTTAGTTAGTTTATATTGTTTATATAGGAACATTGGAGCAATCTTTGACGATACTATGAATATGACTAGACATATTAACTCAATCTGCAAATCTGCGTTTTTTCAGCTAAGGAACATCTCCAAAATACGGAAATTACTGTCGCTGACCACCACTGAAACACTTATTCATGCATTTGTTACGTCTAAACTCGATAATTGTAATTCCCTACTACACGGCCTCCCGAACTATCTTATACAGAAGTTACAATCTGTTCAGAATGCTGCTGCCCGTATCTTAACTTATTCTAAGAAAAATGATCATATCACACCTGTCCTAAGAGAACTCCACTGGCTACCAGTAGATAAGCGGATTACATTTAAGTTATTATTGTTAACGTATAAGACACTTAATAACCTAGCTCCTGTCTATCTACAAGAATTATTAACTATATACAAGCCTACCCGAACACTTCGATCCTCAGCTGATGCATTACGCCTTGTCCGTCCTACTGCCAGACTCAAGTCCTATGGTCAGCGGGCCTTCCAAGTATCTGCACCTACATTATGGAACTCTCTCCCGTTAAATATACGCCAAAGTCCATCCGTTAATGAATTCAAAGCTAAACTAAAACACTACCTTTTTTGACATACCTATAATCTGTACAGAGTAATCAGTCTTGTTTTCAGCTGAATGTAATTTATGCGCAGATATTTATATTTACACTTATTTAGTACGTGTAGTTGTCAAGCGCATAGAACATTTATGTATATGCGCTATACAAATGTCATTATTATTATATTATGATTTCATGAAGTGAGCGATTCCTGTATTTAGGAGCGCGTGTGACCGAATGGTTTACGTGCGAGTTTACGACCACTCGTAGCTTACGCGCGCTTTGTGAAAATGGGCCTGATAATTACTCTACATATCAATAAATACCTTAATGTCATTAGATTCCGTAACGATAAGGTCTTGGTATCTATTCCGGCAAGATCATCATAGAGCTCCAGACTCCATGCCTTCCTCGAGTCAGGAAGTACTGACCGTATTCAGCTTTTCGCCGATTCGTTGACAAAATCTTTCTTATTGGATAAGAAACTCTGCGGGTGTTTGTTTTGTTAAATGCGGCGCCAGATATTCATTGTGACTGAGAACCTGGCGCGCGCGCGTCCGATCAGGCGGTCCAGGTCATGCACCTGCGGAATTAGTATTCCGTGTATTCTGTCATTTCCCAAGAGAATGCGCCCATATATATTATTAGATATTATTGAAAACCCTCTCCCAGAGCAAGTAAAGCCAGAGCTTTACGTTTTTATTTTGGTTACTTTAATGAGCGACAATAAACAACATTTATTTGCTGACAAAAATAGGTCCAAATACATTTCCTGGCTGGGGAAAATAATTCCCGAAACATATCCTTGCTGGCAACTATATTCTTAGAGTTGAGAGCTAGCTGGCAGTGCGGAGCGGATATATTTTTCCCAGAACAGTTGATAATTAACCGAAAACGTTTCAGTGAATGCCAACTAATCGTTTGTAAAAACGGCAAATCATTTTTGAAAAATGTCTCGTTGGGTACTCCTGATACAGACACATACAATAACAAACATTGGCAGTTAAAGGTTTGATTTAAATTGCTTTTGAAGTAGAAATTGTTTTACTTTTTTAGGAAATGTGAAATTGGTGAGATTTTTTAAATGACTGGGAAGTTCTTGCCAAATATCAACTGTTGCTGATGATACAGACTGTTTTCCAATGTTGGTTCTTGTGCGTAATTTATATAAATTTTTGTTGGTGGCATATCGCGTACTATAAGAATGGACTTCACTAGCATACTGAAAATAGTTTTGAAATATATTAGGTAACTCATTTCTATGCCATTTATGAGCAAATTTGAGGGCTTGTAAATTGTATATAGAATTAACGGAGAATATTTAACAGATTCATAAGGAGTAGAGCACTTTCTGTGTTCTGCCCATGGGTAACAGCAAAAAACATAACTCTTATCGCTATATTTTGTTTCGTTTGGACTTTTTTAATTTGTGTTTTATAGGCACTTCCCCAACGAGGATGGTATATGAAATATAGGGGTAGATAAGGTTATAGTATAATTGTTTTAGTTGGGCTAGAGACATGTAATGCCTTAATTTATAAAAGATGCCAATATTTCGGGCAATTCTGGAGCAAGAATAAGCTATATGGTATTTCCATGTGAGCTTGTCATCAATTAACACTACCAGATATTTAATATGGTCCTTTTTTTCTAGAGACTTACTTGTTCCATCTTTATTTGTTAATTTTATATTTATGTTTTCAATTCCTTTTTTCCTGGGAGATTTAATTATCATAAAATTCGTTTTCTTAATGTTTATAGATAATTTATTTATATCACACCATTCTTTTATGTTGGCAAGCTCTTCATTAACAAGTGTTTCAAGATCGCTGATGGAGGGAGACGATGCAAATACGTTAGTGTCGTCAGCAAATATTCGAAAGGATAATTTATCCGAGCAGTTTGAAATGTCATTAATATAGATTAGGAATAAAAGCGGACCTAGAGAGCTTCCCTGTGGGATGCCACATACCATTGTTTGTTTTGGTGATTCCAAATTATTTAAATATACATATTGTTGCCTATTTGAGAGGTAGCTAATATACCATTGTAAAGGGGTTCCTCTTATACCGTACGCCTCTAATTTCTTCAGCAATATTTTATGGTTTACCGTATCAAATGCCTTTGAGAAGTCTAGAAATACCCCACACGTAAAAAGATTATTATCAATTGCTTTTTTAAGATTATCAGTTATTTCCACTATAGCCTGTTCCGTTGATCTACCCTTCCGAAAGCCAAATTGGAATTTGCTTAGAATTTCATGTTTTTCCAAGTAATTTATAATTTGTGAGTATAGACTAGCTTTTCAAAGATTTGTGCAAAGGAGGAGAGCGTAGAAATGGGGCGAAAGTTAGATGGATCCGTTATTTCCCCACCTTTGTCTACTGGGGTTACTCGGGATATTTTAAGGATATCTGGCATAATACCTTGTTCGAGAGAGAAATTAAAGACTGCTGTCAGAGCTTCGCTGATGTGGTCCACATCCAATTTGATACATTTTTGTGGAACACCAATAGTGGATTTATTGGTTTTTAGACCCTGAACTGCATCCCACACTTCATGAACATGTATGGCACGGAACATAAAACTATTTCTAAATGACCTTTTAATATATCGAGTAGGGTTAGAATTATCATAAGTTGGTATTTGCGCAGCTAGGTTGGGACCAATATTAATAAAGTGAGAATTAAATTGTTCGCAAACGTCTTTCTTATCCGTATAACACCTGTTATTATAGAACAATTTATTTATAGAAACGCAAGACTTCTTTTTCCTGTTGATTAACATGCCTATCAAGCTCCAGGTTGCTTTTATATTTTCTTTATGTAGGTTAAATTGAGATGTGAAATAATTTTTTTCGCTGATTCTTTAACTTTGTTTAGTTTGTTATTATATATCTTATATTGTTTTACTTTGTCTAGATCCTTACTGAGGAAGTGAGATTTAAATTGTTTTGTCTTTTTTTTTATTGAAATTAACAAGCACTTTGATATCCAGGGCTTTTTCAACAACCGTTGTTGTGCATTAGAGGTTTTCTTTATGGGGGCATGTTTATCAGTAATTTCTTTTAAAGTATCAACAATCTTATTCATACTCTGATTAACATCTGAGCTAACAAGATTACTAAAATTTATGCTATTAAGATCATCAATAAATAGTTCATTGCTGAAACTGGAAAAATCTCTATAATATCTGCTCTCCTTTACTGTCGGAAGTTTATTTGCTATAGTACAGAAAACAGGCAAGTGATCGGATATATCGGCAAGGCAAATTCCAGATTTCATGACTTTTTGCGGAAAGTTTGTATAGATATGGGCAATGAGTGTGGCAGTGTGGTTAGTGATTCTGGTTGCTTTAGTAATCAATGGCAGATAACCTAGGTTTAGTAGCATATCAAGGTAATCTGATGTTTGGTTGTCCGAGTTATATTTAAAAAAATCAATATTTATATCACCGGTTATGTAAGCTTCACATCCTTCATTGTTTAACATTTCTAATTTACATTAAAGAGCTTCATGGAAGCGCTCACGATTTTGCGATGGGTGCCTATAAATACAACCAATGACGATGTTCTTTTGTTTCGTTCTTGGAATTTCGATCCAACAATTTTCAAGACCCTCAGAAAGACCAAGGTCTAAGTCGTTTCTTCTTCTGAAATTAATGCCTTCCAATACATAGAACCCTACACCTCCCGCTAAGGTTTTAGAGTTCACTATCTCAATTCCAGGTTATAATTTTTTAGGATTGTGTTGCGTGACTATTTTCAGTAAGCTTTGTTTCAGTAATAGCTATGATATTCGGTAACTCTTTTACTGTTAACAAGACATCACTTAATAAAGTCATTTTTTTCGGTAAACTGCGGATATTGCAATGTAATATTGAAAATCCTTTATGCTTAATATTGGAAAACCTAGAGCCAGATTGCTTTATAGTATGATATTTAGATTCTGTGAAATCATGAACAAAATTTTCATTACAATCATTTGCCTTTTCTGGACTTTCGATCATATTTTTGAACAGATCTCTAGAATCAAGTATTAGATTAGCTGAATTATGAACCCAGGCTCCTGTTTCTGGAACGACTGCAGAATACCCCACCACAGCAAGTAGACTTTATTCATGTCAACGCGTCATCGCGTCAACGAGTAGACTGCGGTTGCTTGTAGAACGAAGGTAGTAATATATAGAGAACACTTTATTCATGTCAACGCGTCAACGAGTAGACTGCGGTTGATTGTAGAACGAAGGTAGTAATATATAGAGAACACTATTCATGTCAACGCGTCATCGCGTCAACGAGTAGACTGCGGTTGATTGTAGAACGAAGGTAGTAATCTATATAGAACACTATTCATGTCAACGCGTCAACGAGTAGACTGCGGTTGTTTGTAGAACGAAGGTAGTAATATACAGAGAACACTTTATTCATGTCAACGCGTCATCGCGTCAACGAGTAGACTGCGGTTGATTGTAGAACGAAGGTAGTAATATACAGAGATAATAGCAAGATTGATAATGGACGTTATGTCAATTTACAATTTTATTTCATTATTTCATTTCATTTTCAATTTCATTTATATGTTTGACCGTGACAACGCGTCAACGCGTTGACTGTCAACGTGTAAGGTAGATTACGTGGTAGGGTATTCTGCAGTCTAGCCGTCTAAAATACTCCGTAGCTTTTGCAATTCTGTTAGCATTATGAGGCCATTTCGGTTCCGCTTTTATCCATTTGACTGGGAGCTCTCTTGGAACTTTGCGAGGTCGCTTTCGTTATCGAATGCATGGTGTTGTGTAGCGGTCTCATTCTTCTTTATGTAAATTCTTCCATTGTGTGACCAAATAAACTCCACTTTAGCTTCTTTCTAAGCTTGTTGATGTCGCCATAGAGCTTTTTCCTTCGTGGAGTTAGTGATTCCGATATATAGATATTAGTTTCTGATATCAGGATCCTCCAAAAGATTTTGGCTAGACTGCAGAATACCCTACCACGTAACTACCTTACACGTCGACAGTCAACGCGTTGACGCGTTGACGCGTTGTCACGGTCAAACATATAAATGAAATTGAAAATGAAATGAAATAATGAAATAAAATTGTAAATTGACATAACTCCATTATCAATCTTGCTATTATCTCTATATAGATTACTACCTTCGTTCTACAATCAACCGCAGTCTACTCGTTGACGCGATGACGCGTTGACGTGAATAAAGTGTTCTCTATATATTACTACCTTCGTTCTACAAACAACCGCAGTCTACTCGTTGACGCGATGACGCGTTGACGTGAATAAAGTGTTCTCTATATATTACTACCTTCGTTCTACAAACAACCGCAGTCTACTCGTTGACGCGATGACGCGTTGACATGAATAAAGTGTTCTCTATATATTACTACCTTCGTTCTACAAGCAACCGCAGTCTACTCGTTGACGCGATGTCGCGTTGACATGAATAAAGTGTTCTCTATATATTACTACCTTCGTTCTACAAGCAACCGCAGTCTACTCGTTGACGCGATGACGCGTTGACATGAATAAAGTCTACTTGCTGTGGTGGGGTATTCTGCAGTCGTTCCAAGATTTTTACCTGCGAGTGCTTTTCTTTTCGCGTAGAACTCGTTGCGAACATTCCGACGTGTGAATTTCGCAATAATTTTAGGTAGAGCATCTTTGTTAAACGAGGGTAAGGGATGGGCGATAGAGATATCGCTTTCATTCATGTTGACGTTCAATGCCTTGCCAACGCTAGCCACGATGTCTTCGCTACTGTAATCGGGATTCGGTTTCACTCCTGAGATTTCCAGGCAGTCTCGTCGCAAGTACTGCGCCAGTTCATCGGCTTCGTCTTTTGTTTCAAGAACCAAATTCCTGTTAGTTTTGATGTCCGCCTGGCTAGTTTTTGTTGATTTAGTTAGCCCAGTAATTTTCTCGTTAGCGGTTTTGGTCTGTTCAAGAAGCTGGTCATACCTTTTAGAGAGAAACTCAAACGAAGTTGTCAATTGCTTGAAGTTTCCCTCCAACGCATCAAGCTTGGCGTGAATGGGCGCCATTTCGTTCTTCAAAAGTTTTTTGATTTTGTCCAGGTCTGCCATATTATAACTTAGAAACACAAGTAAGGCCACTACATAATAAATTCTAGCCAAATGGCCACACATAAAACTAGTCAGAGCAGGAGCTCAAGACCGAGCTCCTCGCTCTACGACGTCCAAACAGTACCATTAGACCTGTTACAAAAGCGGGTGACGTAAAGCCTGGTTTCCATTTGATCGCTACGATCGTTGCGATCGTCGCGATCGCCGAAAAACGTGTTGGGCGATCGTAGCCTGATCGTAACGACCCTGATCGCTGGTTGGTTTCCATTTGATCGCTACGATCATTGCGATCGACTGGCCAGCACAAGAGAGCCTGGATCCGACAAAAAAAATTGGCGCCAAACATGAATGAAAATGGCGGCAGAGAACAGGAGACTCGTGCTTGAGTCGTGCTATTTTCTTGTTCTTGCCCTAATTCGACGGAGACAAAACAATCAAAGGCGAAAACATCGGTTTGGGATACGGAGAATTTTCCAAAGGAAGGAAGAACTAGGAACCTACCATACTGCCTTGAACCAGCAAATAATTTTCTTGAACTTGTCTCTATAGTCTCTACTGAATTTGTTGTAATGGCAGTCGTATTTTTGAACTTCCTCCATAAACAAAATGCTTAGCTTTCTGAAGTAGACGCCATGTTGTTGAAGTGACAACTATACGTATCAATAGTATAATAGGCCACAATAGGCCATATTTATATAGCGCCATATCACCACAGTCTCATGGCGCTTTACATTTTACTGACATATCCCGTCAGTGAATTTTTTGGACTGCTATTTTGCATTGTGGGATTTTGCATTGTGGGATTTGTTTCGATCACTTGCAACGTATTGTGGGATACATTCCGATCGTTACGATCGCCGAAGAGTGGTTTCCATTCGATCGCCGCTGCGATCGTCGCGATCGCTAGATAGTTGTCTCCATATGATCACTACGATCGCCCAACACGTTTTTCGGCGATCGCGACGATCGTAGCAATCGGATGGCAACCAGGCTTAAAGTGCATATAAGCCCTGGCTAATTATATTTGTTACGAAGTGACTAGAGGCCAGAGACAAAGGATTCCGGAATAAATAGTTGGTTAGATTTATTTGTTATGGTGTATTGGCCGTTCAAAGTACCCCAAATACGTGTCTCGGGTTGCCTGTGGCGCCAAGTTGCCAAGCGCAAGAGAGCGCTTTACAAAATTGGCACTAGATCTAGTTTTGACGTCATCAACAGAACACGCTCGATGCGCCATTGCATTAAAGGCTTGCCGAATAAAGCTCTCCGAAACGTTTAGCGCGATATTATCATCTTTCTTGGTTATCAGTTCAATAGCCCACTTCGGCGATATGCTTTACTTGTCTTTTCTCTGTGAAAATATTAAATTTAATTTAGCACGGAGCCTCGTATTGAAACCTTTGTGCGTGACAAGTAAAGCATATCGCGGAAGTGGGCTATTATTTTGCAAATAATCCAACGCTTTATACCCGCGAAGAGACAAGTTCTGTTGATGACGTCACGTTTTATTCTCATTTCAGTCCCCTTACGTGCGCGAAAATTATTCTACATTTGGAAGTTTAGTCACTAAAAAAATATGAAAATATCTTTATTTAATATATTTGGAATTTTTCCCTACCCTTTAAGGTCTAAGCTGTAAACAAAAAGCATAACTGGCCAGGGCTTATATGCACTTTAAGTGAAGGGAGACGTTCACTAGAAGTTAGTAAACATATGGTCTCTGTTTGCGATCGCTCCGTGGAAAAATCCTTTAATAGTATCTAAAACCCCAGAAATTCAGCTACTTCCAACTACTCTGACTTCTCTTTGTAAATTTTGACAACTGAAACAGACGCTCTTCCTTCATTACGTCATGAAACCATAACTCCCCGCGGCTATTTAATTATCATAATTAGAACGTGCGCCATTGAATACCGGATTTTCCCGTCTTTAAACGCTCATAAAAAAATCAAGGATCAACGCAAATTCAATATTATTTCGCAGAATTACTCAAAATTACCTCTTCTTTTCGAAAACAAAAATTGTGGTTGAGGGGCACTTTACAACCCTTATTTTGTCTGAACAAATGTAGAGGTTGATCAAAGCTAGTTTATAACGTATCCTTAAGATAATTAATTATTTTATAGCACCACATTGGTAAATAGTTAACAATGGGTTCTTTTTAATTGGTGTAGAGTGATTGCGTGACCTGTCACGCCTCGATTTTCAAAATGTCATATTATCAAAAAGTATTTTTCAAAGTCAAAGAGTTTTTCCTCATGTTATAATCTTCTATTTATAATACAGAAGCATTGAGACATAGTCTCTCTTTGTATCTAGATCTGGATATTATGATATATTTTACTCAAACGATAGATTTTAGCATCTTAATGCTAGACCCAGTCCCCCTCAACGTTATAGATTAAATTTCTCCGCAAAAACTGATTAAGGTCAAATTATCCAGATGTAGTGCCAAAAGAACTCCAATGTCCAACAACTGGTATAAATACATCTCATTTCAAATAGGTTTAGAACTCGGACTTTTGCAGTAAATATATTTTAGCAATCTGGGTACGAAGATCAGATTATGTGTTCTTTTAAATATTTCGTGGTGTAACTTAAAACGCTGATGAATTTGTCCCAAAAATATTTCTAAACGAACTCTGAGTAGATGAGATCCATGCTGTAATTATACAATCTACCTGAGAACTGGACTATCGCAAAATGTCATGATCTGTTCGTCTCGCTATCAGTTAGCAGCTGAGACATGACCCTCAAAATTGGTTTTGGGTTCCCTGTGGCTACGAATTGAAAGATTACTAAGCACTCCTGGATTGAACCTTTAGCGATACTGTGCTCTAAATATACTCAAGAAATAAAGATTAGTAGTTATTTGAGTGCTGTGTAAGGTTTTTTTTACGGGAAAAGTGTTATATTTAGCGAGTTTAGCATAAGAGAATTTCAGGTAGCCACATAGAGAAAATTATCATATTAAGTCCTGCCCCATTTGATTAGACTTTTCTGGCGATGATCGGTTCAACATCTTGAAACCGTTTGAAATGGCCTGAAAATATTGTTCAAAGATATTGAAAACATGTTGGAGAGAATTTGACTTCGTTTAAAGGTCCTTTCAAACGTTTCAAGACCGGTTCCAAGAAAAGTTGAACCGACGTTGACTAACCGATGTTGAACCATGTATAGGTGTATAAAATTCGGAAGGAAAAAGCTAAGTGAGTTTAGAAATATTTAGAAATAACGATCATCGTCAGGGGATGGCTTGTTATCACTGGTGAAGCCATTTTACCAGTAACATGTCTCATTACTACCGTATATTTGCAGAATTAAATTTAGTTATTACTCATGCAATCGGCTAGAGGGCAGATCGATTTTTAAGAATTATGCTCACTTTGTCATGCGGTGTGTTTAATAACAAAGACAAATTAATTATACTTCCCTAAAACTTGGCCTCATAGCTATAACTAGTAACTATTAAATTTACTTATTACTCATGCAACCGGTTTTTAATATTCTAGAGGGCAAATCGATTTTTAAGAAATATGCGCACTTTGTCATCCAAAATTCATGAAAATTAATTATACTTTATTTAAACTTGGTCTCATAGCTATAACTAGTGTAAGCAATCTGTCATATACCCAGGAGATCTTATTCAGTATCACCTGCTTGTCGACAAATTCATTGGTTCGCGCCATCAGTGACTTCACCTTAGAATAGCGTGCTATATTCATTCACGCTGCTGTGCTCTTTCAGGTGAGTCTCAGAGAAGGTACGCTATCGACATTGATGTAAAATTCTGCATTTTTACTATGTTCTGGTGTGTTTATGCCTGTTTTTTGGCAATCTTTGTTACGTCTTATTCTCTCCAAGAAAATATATAACCGGCCATGCGGTTCCTTATTAATCGGTCGGTTTTTGATGGATTTTTTGGGGTGCTTAATAGATCAGTTCGCGGTAAATTCCGACATTTTGAAAGGGGTGCAAACATGGCGTGAAATACAGTGTTTGTATGGAAATCGATGGGAATCCGATGCCAAATAAAATCCGTAAAATCGAATTTATGAAATATTCTTCAGATACAAACTTAAGATACCAGGTAAAAGATGAACATATCGAAATTAACATATCGAGGGATGTAGCTGTGCTGGGAAGCGTGCAATCGTGTTTTCAGTTTTCCATACATTGTCTGTAAATTTTCACGCGGAATTTGACTCGTTTTTACAATGTATGGAAAACTGAAAATTTCGATATGTTAATCTTTTACCTGGTATCTTAAGTTTGTATCTGAAGAATATATCATCAATTCGATTTTACGGATTTTATTTGGCATCGGATTCCCATCGATTCCCATACAAACACTGTATTTAGCGCCATGTTTCCCTTTCAAAATGTCGGAATTTACCGCGAACTGGTCTATTGGGATTGCTGTGCATATAGGGGTTAAGGCACTCCGACATATCGATTTGATTGAGATTCGTTACCAACAAAGCTCATAGGTTAGTTATCGATAAAGCATTTTCAACAAAGGTCTATCTTCTCGTTTTGAAGATTTTCGCATTTTAAACAAAAAACAAGGTGTAGAAAGCAGCACTTACATCTCCAAAAGTATGTATCTTAGAAGTCTCTTTTGTGTTAACTATTCTCCAATATCAGGAAATACATGATCGAAAAAATCTCAAAGATCGGCCAATAATTTCCCGCTCCTAAACCCTATTACAACTTTTATACTTATACATGTCCAAATCATTCTGATTACTTCTATGAAAAAAGTGTTGGTTTACAGAGAATGTTCTCTTCTACGCTTGTTTGAAAAAAAGTCTGGGGCGATTCCTCGGTAGACCTCGCGATCGACTTTGCGATAATTTAACCAAATACTCACAATTTTGAGTTAAAGAGCTTATCTGTGTACTAACAACTCACAACCTTTGTATATTTTCTATAAATCGATGTTGTTTTGATAGAAAGGCGCGATGGAAAATAATGCATTTAATGGCTGAGGTCTACCCAGGCTATTAACGATCAAAGTTGTTGGTCAACAATTATATATGTGATCACGCAATTGTTTTTTTTCCATTTTGAACTTTTGTTTTGTTTTTAGCAACGGAATCGTTCAACATGCGTCAATTTGTACTCACTAATAAACAGGGTATCATTTGTATTAGCTCGCATCCTTTTTCTAACGATTGGTTTAATAATTACGAAATCAACCGATAATTCAGTGCCTGAAAACGTCGCCTCACATCATGAATAGTGTTGTGAGTTGACTATCATCCACTCGACAGGTCATTAAAAGATTGTGCTGACAAACTCCCGCCCAGGCCGCCCAGACAGCGCCATAGAATAGAAAAATTCAAGTGTTTTAATTTCTGTGTGTTTTACTTATCGGCGTAATCCATATCAGTAAACGGTGTTTATCACATACATCCTGAGATTTACGAATGGAATCACTCATGCGAAAACCCACTTCACAATTTTCCTTAGCCAATCAGAATCGCGAAACGAATTTTTCACACGTGCGAAAAGCGTTTCATCCAATCAGAATACACCTGCCAAAACATATCGGGATTTTCAAACTGGACTTGAGATCGGAGGCGCCACTTTCATTCACTACGAAAGTTGGAGTTTTGACTTTTTTTTAAAATAATGTAAACAGCCAACTAACGATGTTAAAACTTCCAAGTCAATTGAGGAGTATATTATCGACCAAGAAAACAAAATCGCAAGATCAAAAACTGACTTAAGAGAAACATACGTAAAGTGACTTAAAGCGACAAAGAAGAAGCGAAATTCTACCGAAAGAACTCAACAGATATTGAGATAATCTATGTGAAATCATTCTTAGTGTCAAAGGAAAATACGGCGAAAATTACGAGCTTTCAATAATTCGTGGAGTGATTTCAACTTCCATAGACCATCGACATTTGAAAAATCGTAAATATTCTGTGAGCAGAGAAAACCTACAAGCCGTGGAGATGTCTGAAAACTCGTAGCAAACAACTTGGACAAAAGCAGGTATACTAATCTATTGACGATGTAAACTTGTAAACTTTATTTGTTGAATCAAAGACAGTTTCATATTGATATTGAAAACCATTTCAAGGCTGATGTCAGTTTAGAAAGTAAGATTTTCTTTCCATTTTGATTGTATCGAGCATAAATTTTAGTCTACGTTGAGTCGGATACGAAATGCAAAACAAAAAATTGAAAGCTACAAATGTACGTGTTTAATGACAAGACCTAAATAAAACCTGTTTGATATTGGAGAAAAATATCAGTATGTATATAATAAACAAATTACGAGATGGAAAGTGCTTTTGTATGGTATTTACACACTTGTTTGTTTTCACAAAACTCACTCGCTCGTTCGTTTTGTGAAAACAAACTCGTGCGTAAATACCATACAAAAGCACTTTCCATTAATAAGGACGGTGCCTACTAATTACAAATTTTTTTTTTTCTAAAAATCTATATTGATTGTTTGAACCCCCTAAGGGACTTTTGAAATCAGAAAAAAATTATGGGGTACCCATACGTTTAAGAGAGATAATTCAGGATGAAAATCGAAAAAAGTGCTGAAACTATTTTTTAATTCGATTAATATTTTGGGTTATCTGGTAAAATATTAGTGCAAAAAACGTTAGACATAGCGTTCTTCGCAAAGGATGCCAATCAAACCATTTATCTTACAATGATTATCATTTTTTGTACAAATTTTGCTTTGTAAGCCTCATTAGTGACCATGAACAGACATTTTTTTTTTTGCTGAAATGGACATCAAGTTTCAATTTTATATAGACAAAATATATATGTAAACGTTGTTTAGCTTCTATATTATAGATTACAAAAAGAAAACGTAGGCACCCAATGGTGAACTCGTGGATGTAGTGACGAAGTTAGTGGATTGCTAAGAAAAGCCTTCAACTGAAAAGTATATATACAACACTGGTCCATTATGCTTGGAATGAACAGGAGCCATGTAATCGAGCTCTCTTTTCAGAATTTCCCAATTCCCCGACACCCTTTTGCAGCTGCGAAATCAATTACTGACTTTTTGTGAAAATTTCACACAAATAGAATAAATTCCTCTTGAGTGGAAGCTTTTTTAAAACTCTATTTTGGTTGAAAATCGAAAGCGTAGAAAATAGCACTTCAAAAAATTTAGCCATCTGTCGTGCGTGAATCTGAAGCCCCGCCTCTCCAACAATTAGCGAGCTCTTGGCCAATCATTTCTCATCACAGTTCAACTATCTGTCAATATAGCCGGTTGTTCTAGTTCTCTTGTGTGACTTGGAAAATGGGAAAGACAAAAAGACCTCAAGGGACAAAGCCAAGGTGAACACCTAGAGACGCTTTGAATGCCAGCATAGTTAGTAGAGGAGACAGCGATTTGCAGGCGCCTGAAACAGCGCGGCAATCGTTTCAAGCGATTCAGATAGAGTCACCGTCAGACTTTACGTTTCCATCTAAGCTTTCTTGGCGCCGGCTCCTATCAGTATCTATTTATGTTCAGATGTGGACCACTCGGCACTCTGTCTAAAAGTGAAAATACGAACCCTTGTCGGGTTTTGCGAGGACTTCTATTTAGCTATTTGGCTCGTAGTCGTATGCATTGTTTGGCCATTTTTTGCTTTTCTTTTTTCTTTGTTTTCCAAGCGAAGGGCTGCTTTTTTTTTTACGGAGCTTTTGGTATATGATAAACTACTGCTAAAACTACATTTCTGTGCGAAAAAAAAAATTCCTGGCAGCTTTTTCGTTTTGAAGGTATCCGGTAACCCTAACCATTTGGGGAGTTTTACATACGTTTTACGCATGTAACCTATCTGAAATAGCTGAAAATGGCATTTCAGAGCTTCTATATTTCAAAATTTAAAAAAACGCTGTTCGTTCCTGGGCCGTTCCCTGAGTTGGCAGAACGCCCAGTAAAATATAAATTGATCGACATCTTGATATTGTAACGCCTAATTACCGCGAAAAAGGTCTCATTTCGTTGGCAGAAGGCCCAGTAAAATATAAAGTGATCGACATCTTAGAATTACCGTGGGAAAGGTCTCATTTCATTGTGATCTTACACGTGTGTACTTCGGATCGGAATGATCTCGGAAAGCAACCATAAAATTTCACGAAGAACACACACTCGATCAAATACTTGTAAATAAGAGTAAACGGATTCTAATTCTACTTTAGAATTAAACTATACATTTATATTTGTGATTTATTACACTCACCAGTATTTTATTCTGCCTTCGATACTCATCCCCTTCAAGAACCGTTCAACGCTAGACTTCGGCGTGAGACAAATATTCCCGGGAAACCAAACCTTTTGTGGAATACAGAACCTTGTAAACAAGTCCATCATCACAGTGTGTAGTCTCCGTGTAAAACACTTCTGCAGCTCTGAATGCCACTCGCCCGACAGCTCACAGTGCCTCAAACTCGTCCCCGAGGCTTCCTCGCTCGTATTCCGAACAGCATACGATTTGATATTGATTGATTTTTTGCTAACGGCTAGCTAGCCATCATTCGTCCACCTCACGCAAAAACTCGTTCCTGCGCATGCGCGCATCCACGAGTTAAAAATGGGGGTATCCACGCGTTTTAAAATGTTATGGGGATGGTAGGCCTCTTTATCGCTAATTTTATTTTCAAAAAATGACATTTTTTACCAAGCCCTCCCTAGTCAGTCTGAAAATTGGTTTCGTTTATTGCATTCTGGAAGATTTTCAAGATGGCGGCGGTGAAAAGAGTCAGTCCCGTCTTTCGACTTTCTTCATTGAAAATCAAACCTGTTGCTGCTTCCTTTGTGCTCAAACCCCATACAGTCCTTCCTTCTTCATTCTTCTTTGGATTTCCAAGAGGTTTACCCGTTTTCATGAAGCTTATTTGACCGTATTCACACAGCTTTTTCAAAATAGTTCTGCAAATGGCCTGTCTCGCGGGATGACCCGCGGGACGCAAGATGCGCAGAACGGCGTGCGCGCTGACATTAGTAGGCACCGTCCTTAAGTAATCTCTATGTTCGAGATGAAGTGAATGTTCATAACCTAGCTGTTTTAGAATGTGTAGGTAGTCTGGTCTTGATGTGTAAAAATGAAGTAACACAAGCAACACGGACTTGTGTTGAATTTGGGTCACTTCAGATATTTTCCAAAGTTATTGCTAGCAAGAACCATGATGTATGATGCATTGATCATTTACAAAATGAAACTGGTTCAATATAGGTCCTCAATGTACATAATAACTTAGTCACTCAGGTGCCTACCCGACGAGGGGGCAGATTGATGTTGAATTTGTTTTGGAATCAAAAGCATATACACAACGAGCAATTTCATGCATTTTAATTTGAGAACATTAATACCACTAGGCAAGAGATATATTTAGTATACGATTGAACCATTTTCTATTTGGGATTAATGAAATCACATTCATTGCCGTGTAACCACAGATCTTGCTTCGGTTATTACATGAATCATTACTTAAATTGACAACAGTCTACATCCTGGGGTCCACAACGAATATTTTACTTACAACTGGTAACCTATATTTTAAAACTCATCAATATTCAATTAGTGCGAGAGCCAACCTGGTGCGATAGATTATACCACGTAAACAATAGAGAACTCTTGGTTATTGGACTGGAACACATAGAGAACTGGTGATGTAATGTAGTTCTATATGTGTTCCAATTCAATAACCAAGAGTTCTGTATAAATTATGTTCCAGTTCAATAACCAAGAGTTCTGTATGTGTTCCAGTTCAATAACCAAGAGTTCTGTATGTGTCCCAGTTCAATAACCAAGAGTTCTGTATGTGTTCCAGTTCAATAACCAAGAGTTCTGTATGTGTTCCAGTTCAGTAGGCACTCATCAGCCCCGCACTCCCATGAAATATTCAAACCAGCCCTCGACTTTTAGCCTTCAAATGTAAATCATTCATAATTTGATTAACTGTAAGGACGTTTACCTAGCTATATTATTTTTTTACCTTTCAGTATATATGTAGCCAGTAGTTATGACTCCCAAGTTTTAGTAGCTGGGTATTCTAAAATTGTGTCAGGGCGCAACTTTAGAATACCCGGTCACTAAAACTTGGGAGTCGTAATTACTGGATACATATACTGAAAGGTAAAAACATAATATAGCAAGGCAAAAGTCATTTTAGTAAATCAAATAAGGAATATTTTATTTGAAGCCTAAAAGTTGGGATTGGTTTGAATATTTCAGGGGAGTGCGTGGATGATGAATACCTACTGAACTAGAACACTTACAACACTCTTGATTATTGAACTAGAACACGTACAACACTAGGTTATTCAACTGGAACACTTGTAGAACTGGTACTTCTATAAGTGTTCAAGTTCGATAATTAAGAGTTTTGTATTGCGTTTATAGAGGTCATCACGTGGTATAATCTATCGCAGCAGATTGGCTCTCGCACTCATTGAATATTAATGAGTTTTAGAACTTAGTACTTCAAAACTCATTAATAATTCATGAAGCAAAAACAAAAGAAATGAATGTTTGATGAGTGGTTTCTAAATGTGATATAGATACGTTCCTCATTTACATAAACTTTAACTTGATTTTCTCGGCCGCAATAGGTCGTATCGCCAAAATAACTGAATTACACGACTCTATACATCAACGTTTTTGAAGCCGTTTAATAAACTCGCAGGAGTGTTTTATGAGATCTACAAAAACTAGGGCTGCGCCCTCGTGTTTGTAAATCTGATAAAACACCGCTGCTCGTTAATTAAAGTGTAAGTAAAGCCATAAAATAACAATAACTCGTTTTGCTCCAAATTCTATTTCTAATATACTTCAGTTGTCTAAATTAGTTTTCATCGAGAGACTGGAGCAGCAATTCAACTAGAATAAAAGTTACCCGAATTGCGGGATTGATTCATCTTGTGATATCACAATAGAAACCTACGGGATTTTATTGTAGTAGTTTTCTCTTGGGAGAGAGTTGATTCATCTTATGACGTCACAGGATCCACGACAAGTTATCAAAGACCACCAAAATTAGGGATTAAATGTCAGAAATTTTACAAAATCTGCAATATTAATACCTTTTTGTAAGAAACAAACACAATAGTACAATATAGATTTCTATTTTTTTGACATGATAGACTCTCGAATTAACACAAAATATGTGCTATGTACTATTCTTGGCATGCTAAGTCAATAAACCTTTTCCCCTGGCTATTATGCAATGATTTCAATGTGGGGATTTGAGCGTTAATTAAATTTGCCGACGACTCTATGCTACTTATTCCCGTGTGGGAAGATTCCTAATTCTAATATACTTCAGTTGTCTAAATTAGTTTTCATCGAGAGACTGGAGCAGCAATTCAACTAGAATAACCGCTGAATCAGTTCAATCTTTTATGAACTGATGTATTGAAAACACCATGGTGCATAATGCTAAGAAATGCAAATAACTAACTTTACAAAGAAAGGTATCAGTGGCAGCAGTCGCCGATATTCCACAGTGTAATGAACTGAATAATTTAAGCGGATATTTCAATATAACTGTAGTCATAGTTCATAGACATAGTACAGTCCCTAAACTGATCCTTGGCCCTAAAATGATCCCATTTTATATTATTTACTCCGAAAAAAAAAAGGAAAAGGAAAAGAGATAGTCATCTGAACAAAAATCCATGGTCCGATCCGACCTGATCCGTTCCCGATTTTCCAAGGCAGCTTCAGATGTGAGTGCGACAACGACTACACGAACAATTTTCCATAATTGAGTGACATTTACATTAAAAAGGCCTGATAACAAACACTCTTAGTAGTTGTTCTAGCATTGTTTGGAAGAATTGGAAGATCTCTACTTTCCTTGCGAGTGAGATAAGTCGTACTCGTAGTAAAACTCGTACTCATAGTAAAAGTCGTACTTGTACTCGAATTGGATGCTCACCACTGACTCAGCAAATTCGAACCTTCGTCATTTGGACTTAAATAGATGTGAAGACTTCCTTTCAATTCGTTAACTCCACCAAACAAAGATCACTTACTATTATGCTTCCCATTAATTCAGGTTTTTGAATGATTAATCACCTCAAAGCGATATTTATTTAGAGCAAACAAGAAACGCAACGTTGACACAGTGCTGAAAATACGTGAACTTGTATAAGCTGCAAGAGATGTATCGTGATGTACCGGAAGTATACGAACACAGAATTATCATAGAATTATCCATAGGCCTTCACAAACAAAATGTACTTAGGAGTTTCGGGTTGAGTTTATTCGGTCCTCATGAATCACGAACTTTCACAAGGAAATAACGACTACTTAGTGCAATAAGTAACAGCACAACGAGACCTTCTCCTACACATTTGTAATTGGGAATGACTCGACTAGAAAAATGTACTTACTTGAGTTATTTTCCTCGTGGAATCGTGGTTCTTCATAGAAAAACAATAATTGACACTGAGCAATCGGCTCCTCTAAGAATTGGCTGACAGACTAGTAGTTAAGATCGGTATCATTCCATTGAGTCTATGAGATAATTATTATGTTTGGTCTGGAAAATTTTCATTGAAACTGAATGAGTAATAGTATCATCAAGAGAATTCCAGAAAATTATACCACTGTGCCCGAGAGTTAGTTTCCTAGTTGTAGTCCTGACTTCATTGACATGGAATTTGTTGGCGCGGCATTTCTAGTTTCATACGAGTGTATATCCTTATTTAGAGTAAAGTAACGTTTGAAGCGTGAAGGAAGTGTTGACGAGTTGTCAAAACATTGGAACATAAAGCACCCAGACTGTTTGATATTTGTTTAGGTCATATAGAATTTACTAAATAGAGGTTTGGTATGATCTCTGTAGCCGGTATTTGCCATTATTCGAATGATTCGTTTTTGAAGGTTTAATATTTTTTGGAGGTGAGTTGGGTAAGATTTCGCCCATAGGATGTTGCAGTACTGGATATAGGGTAGGACTGCGAGCAGAAACAGAAACATACAACTTGACTTTATTAATAATGCCAATTGATTTAGCCATTTTGAGAGCTACATGATCAATGCGTGGCTTCCAGTCTAAATGTTCGTTAATGTGGACACCAAGCAAATTTGTTGAGGCTACCTGATCATTTCTTTAGGAGATCGATTCTTATATTTAGGTCATTATGTTTAGGATAAGGTTTGTTCCTAGCATTTCTTTAGGTTGAGAGAGAGTTGTTGGCTTTGAACCAGTTTGACAGCTTTATAAGTGCTTGGTTAGTGCTTTGTATGAGCGTCTTAAAAAAATATCAGATACGAAAATACTAGTGTCATCAACAGATTGAGATATCATTGATGTATAAAAGAAATAATAGGGGCCCAAGAATGGATCCTGTAGAACTCCACAGTTAACAAATCTAGGTGATGAAAGACTATCATTAAGTTTCACAATCTGTTTTCTGTTATGCAAGTAATCTTCAAACCATAACAACTGATTTCCCTTAATTCAATACTGATTACGTTTTCGAATAAGAAATAAATAAGAAAGAATCAGTTCTCTAAAGAGGTAAATGATATGCGTAAAATATTGCCATGGTCTATATAACTGGTATTTTTAGAACAATAAGAAGTCCGAAGACTACAGCAAAGCTGATACAGTCTAATACGCTAGCAATGACACTACGGAAGATATGACACGAAAAGCGCTCGAACTAGAATGCAGCTATATTTTTTGTACTCATAATTTACAAAGAGCAATAGACTAATAATAATAATAACAACCAGATTAGTACAAGGAGGCTCAGAATAACTGAAAAGCTAAACTCAGCTGAGCCACCAAAAATAGATTTACATGCATTGTAAGGTCAGAGCACCGGAACTACAGAAATTACTACAGACAAAGAGAGGACTAATTACTACTATACAAGACTACCACGGGACTACTTACAGAAACTAATATACACTACTATAGAACTAACATAGAATACTACTGGACAAGACTAATAAACTACTACAATGTGATTGTGCAATTAAGTTAATATTTGTTAACTAGTTCTTTTTTTAAACAGTTCTTAAATTTATGTTTAGTTAGAAATTTTATATTATTGTCAACTGAATTCCATATTTTAGGACCCTGAAAACGTATGTTAAATAATCCATAATTTGTTCGAATAATTGGAAGATAATAAGAAGAGCTTGAAGCTAGTCGTGTATTGTAAGCGTGAACATTTGATAGTGGTATAAAAAAATCTTTGAAGACAGGTGGGAGAGTATTTGTGTGGAACTGGAACATAAATAATGCAGTATAAAAGAAAGTTAAATCATGTAATTTCAGAATTTGAAGTTGACTAAACAAAGGGGTAGAATGTGCATCGTATTTAGAAAATGTAATGATACGAAGAGCCTTTTTTTGGAGGATGAATAAAGGACGAATAGTAGTATGGTAGGTATTTCCCCAGATAAGGATACCATAGGTGAGGTAAGGATAGATAAGTGAATAATACAAGTTAGTAAGAATAGGTAATTTTAAATAATATCGTAATTTAGAGAGTACACCAATACTTCTGTTAATTTTTTTTTGAAATTTGATGTATAAAGGATTTCCAGTTTAGATTGCAGTCAATAAGTATTCCAAGATATTTCACTGTGTTCTCCTGCTTTATTGGTTTGCCATTTAGTACCAATTTAATAGGATAGTTTATTTTTTTTTGGTAAGGATGGAAAATTACAAAATTTGTTTCAGTAATATTTAAAGAAAGCTTATTTGAACATATCCAATTGTTTACCAGTTCTAGTTGTTCATTAATGATCATTTCCAGATTTTGCAAACTGTTATTGGTATAAAATAGATTGGTATCATCAGCAAAAATATGAAAGTCTAGAATTTTAGAGCTGAGCAGCCATGGACATCTGTTTCGTCCTTATTGGAACTCGTCAGCATGGCGCAGCAAACAGTACGAGCTTTATTCGTGAAACAGGACCGCCTGCTAATACAGCGCTACTAAGTCTCAAGTGGCGAGCTCTATTTTTGGAACGATGAAAAACATCAGCAACTATATTCCTCAAGTAACCCAAGGCATTCCATTCAACCGTCCCCCCTCACTACCCCCCTAAAATGCCACACTGCGTGCTCACCACACACACCTTATGATCACAGCTGTCATGCTCTTGTTGTCAGGTGTAAACAATACCGCTGAGTAGAGTTGTAGACACCAGGGGCTCAAACAGTGGACTCCGCTTTACTTTATTTTGCTATAGAAACAAGGGGAAAATGTTTTCTATTTCCTTTATAAAATAACCCACAGAAAATAAGTACAACAATGGAAAATCACGCATTTATTAGTATCACGAAAAAGTAAATTCTCCTAACTACGCAATCAAAACTGAGCGCGCGCTCAACTTTCTATGTTTCTATAGAGTTATAGAAACATGGCTTTCAGCCAATCAGAGCGCGCATACTATGGAATCTATTTTATAAAGAGGGTTTGCACCATCACGTGATGGCAAGCCATGTTGGTGGCAGGAAGAATAAAATTTGTTTAATCATATGAAAAATTAAATCTCAAAGGAATAATATTCTATTGTTCCTGCCATGGCTTCCGTCTATTGTTCCTGCCACCAACATGGCTGCTATCACGTTATGGTGCAAAACCTCTATTCATGATTAGATTTTATAATATTCTCTAGCAAAAATTCTCTTTATTGAAGGCTGCTGTCGTTGAATGGTCTTCATTGATGCAATGCGAAACGACCGTGGGTTGTCACGCGACCTTGGTGTCCACGTCACCATATGGTTCATCATAATACCGACTATGATATTCGCACAAGGTATGATCTGCGTCATTACAGTCGAAATACTATTACATTCACCAATCAAATAAGTTTAACTGGAACGACTGGGTGTGCGCGCGTAAAAAACTAAAAAAAAGCTATTAAAACTAAAAGACATGTACCGCATTCATGATCTGCGGATTCAATTTTCTATTGCAAGTAGCTTGTCATTTACTATCTTCGCAAATCTTCGAAGTCATGGTTTCATGCGTTTATTTGGTTCAATCCTTTTCGGCATCTGCATGACGTCACATGCGTCACATGCTACAACTACCAGAACTCTTTGCGCGAATCCTTTTGTTCCTGTAATTGGGACCATTGTCTTGGAATTCTCAAAGGAGTTTAAAAATCTGAATGAGAAGGATTCAGGAAGTTGTAGTAAAATGACGCCATAATGAAAATGATTTGACCTCGATTGGCTTTGTAACTCACGCTTTTATCCGGTTTCATCACTCTGCCTCGTTGTGGCGTAACCAGGCTATTACGTCATTCTCTGATTCCACAAGAATAGAAATCTATACTAGACAACATTTGCAACATTGCAATATGTCGTCAGCTGATATGGTCAACTGTTGTCCCACTTCTGTAAATCCGTAATGCTTTAAGCCCTCTAAGGAGTCAGTGAGTGAAAGTTACTGGTGACATGTCTGATGTGCCATCTCCCGATTCACGATATGCAGTCTACTGGTTTATTAGTAACAAAGTTATTGGATCATATATTTTCGGCACGTGATTTCGGGAAGAGCTCGTTTGAAATATCGCTTGAACACTAATACATCACATATGAAGATCGTTATGATAACACCAATGCGCGTGAGGGAGGGAATACGGGAATAAGGGAATCATGATATTGGAAAAAGGTAAGTGACGCATCCCAATATCTCGTGGATTGCTATGCAATATCCATGAGTTAAAAATATTTGTATTGGTTGAATGGGGTGGTCCCGAGCACGTGGCGATGCTCCAGTCTCTCCTCCCCTTCTTTCCTTTCCTCCTTTTCTTCTTTTTGGTTTGATTTCTTTGGTTATTGTGCTCACAAACCTTCAAGTTGACAGCTGAGTAGAAAGCTTCGACTGTTCCCATTGTCACTTACAAGTGTACTACATGGCATCTTGCCGAGTATTTTATAGATGCTTCATTACACTAGCTAAAGAAAGAGTGCTGCTCTGAAAACATCTAGGGTAGGCCTCGCCGTCTCAAATAGTATCATAGCAAAATAATTCAAAACAAGTCAGCTAGCCTGCGAATACAGCCGTCTCGCATCGGTATAGTCACAATCAAAACGCGTCTTCCGATAGAGAAGTCTACGATTCGAGGCCAAACATTCCATACTGATGACGTTATGCGGCCAGGATCTGGTCGCGTCATTTGATTGGCTAGTATGGCTCAGTGTATTCGCAGGCTATAGGCGAATCCTTGTTTACGTTTTTACCTCATTAGCATACATCAAATTTCAAGCGACATAGATACAAACAAACAGAGTGCACAAATCGAAAGAGCTTGGCACACTTGATAATCACCGAAAATTTCAGTGTGATATGATAAGTATATTTTGAGGAATGAGCGTTTAAAAATCTCTAAATTTACAAAGAATGTATGGCTGTCAGCAACTCTTGCCCCCCAGCCGATTTTACAGTTTTGAAAAGTGAATTTCTCCGTAAATATTTAACGTATTTATCTCACATTTTCGGTAATGACTAAGTTTAAAATTCTCTTTCAACTGATGTAGATTGTTTGTTAGTAGCTTGAAGTTTAATTTATGCTAATGAGGCAAAAATGTAAACAATGACGTCAGCAAGGATTCGCCTATAGCTACATGTTAGCAGGACCAACTGAATTTCTTCAGTGCCGATCAGGATCAATAATTCCATCGACACATGTCAACAACATTGATTCTCGCTCGGAGTCCCAGTCAGACTTTAATTACTTTACAATACATTCAACAGCCAACACATTACATGAAACGCATGCATGTTTGACTGTTTACTATTTAGCGTAAGAATATTGTAAAGAATTCTTGCCCAACCTAACCTTGTCGGAGTTATTTCTTATTGTTAAAAAAGGTATTCATTTATATAGCGCAAATTCTATATGAATATATCCAAATGCGCTTCACAAGGTTATTTTTGTGATACAGACTGCTATTGTGGCGCAATGTACTGCCGTGCAGTTTACAATCATGAGTGATTGTCAGTACCTCAGAATACCAGGCTGTTGTGTCGGGAGACAATACGCTACTCTTTTTCGAAATAACACAACAGGTTCTTTCACGTCCCCCTCGTATAGATTAGAAGAGGAAGGAGACAAGACCAACGACCTATACGTCCCTGCCCAAGAACGCGGTCGGGATTCGAGCCCCTGACCTCCCGCACTCTAGACCGTGCTCTACCTACTGACCTAACCAGTTAGGCTGGCTGAGCCCGTCCCGGCTTACATTATAACTTCGAGCATGCGCAATAGTCGCCTAAAAATGAGAAACATTCCCCAGTCATTGAATTGCTTTAATATTGTTTATTTCTCGCTTGCAGATGACAAGCGTTCTCTGAATTGTACCTCCTCCGCAGTGAAAACTGCACTTGGCTCAACAGTAACATTCTCGTGCAAAGGAATAAACATTGATAGAAGAGACAATGTCATTACGTGGAAATTCCGGGGCGACTACAGTAAAGTAAACGCAGACAACATCCATAATGATTATAGCCGTCAAGTCTTCTCATACACTGTGAAGAACGTATTAAGACAGAATGAGGGGTTGTATACGATCTCTGTCCATGGCAGTATGGGAGTAGACGTAAGGAGAAGCTTTACACTTTCGATATCAGGTAGGCAACTAGGGAGCCATTTTAACGTTACTGCCCTACACGGTCTCATATTTGATATATTGTTTGACCAGTACATATATAGTTGCATAAAATTACTGTTCACAGGTTTTTCATTATATCGTTCTTTCAACCAACGAAGCTTGTAGTGTAGTGAATAGGCCATGTTGACGACGTTGCACACGCATCAGTAGAATAGACGCGACGGCTGCTAAGACTCGTTTGGTTCGCCAGCTTTTCGTTATTAATTCTAAGTACAAGGAAAAGCGTGTGGGGATATATATATTAAAATGCAAGGGGAATATATATATACTATTATACTACTATATATGTCTATATAACAAATCACAAACCTCACTGATTCCCTCGGGGCCAGTCATTAAGTGTTTATTATACAACTTTTCTCTACTGAGACATATGCACAAATATGTAGCTGAAACCGAAACGAGTAATTCAAAATAGAAATAACTCGGTTGTTTTCGCTTATTACTGTAACTCTTATTTAACGTGTGCGAGGTCAAAGCAATAAGTTATTGACCACGGTTTTTCCTCACACAATGTACTTTCCTACTACTTAGACATACAGCGTTGCTTTGCTGATGTAACATTATTGATAATTGTTCTTTATCGTAGATAAAATCATTACACCACGCACACCTTGGAAGGAACCGAACGTTACCGTATGCCATAAGCATGTCATCGTCCCTGAAGGGGATAATGCTACTCTGACGTGCAAAGCAGTGCTTTCAAACGTATCTCTTCTTACTATTAGTTGGCTACATCACAACTCAACGAAGAAACAGAATCCCGTCAACTGGAGAATTCGAAGGGAAGAAGCTGGAGAGATGTACGATTGGATAACATGGTCGCTACAGATACTAAACATTACTGACATAGATGCAGGGATTTATAGCTGTGTTGCCAACACTTCAAACGGTAGCCATCGACAAGACATCAAATTAGACATAAATAAAACTATTGAAGGTAAGTACCTGTGTGTAATTATCAGCAAGGACGTTTCTTCAATGTGATTGGCTAAGAGGATTGGAACTGATTTTTACTTAATTCGTAATAGCACATGCAAGTATTGCAGTTTCTATGACAACGGTTCCTTTTCTGCCTCGGACAAAAACATGGTTGAAAGATGTTCAACGAAAAGCATTCTCAGGAAGAACAGTTATTCTGAAGGTGTTTGGATTCCTCGCTAAACAACCGTAAAAAACACGACACTCTCGAATTTTGTTCAGTTTCTTCACGTCTTAACATTGCTTGTGAGTTGTATTCAGTTTTCCACTAACCCTCCTTTCTTTGGCACCACACAATATTACACTTCGGGGACTTCTTCAAGCTCCTTTATCAGTTTCAGCCAAGGAAGACATTATTGGTAGTCTAAAACCAAATCGCCAAATTACAACTTGTGTAGGACTGCTTTCCAGTTTGGTTTTCGCAAATTGTCTCAGTTGTAACTTCAAGTTTGTCCTGTTTGTGACGTATTATGTATGTGCCGCCCGGGTGGGTCAGGGTTTTGAGCTCAGTTTGGGCAGGTAGGGTCAGGGTTTTGACCTGATTTGGGCAGATCAGGGTCAGGATTTGAGTATAATTTGGGTGCAGTCAGGGTCGGGGTTCAGTATTTTTTAGGCAGTTCATTTTTTTTAGCTACTATGTCAAAAAAAGACCTTCTGTTGCCGCATTGTTATCGCCTGCCCACATGCAAGCACTGAGGTTCCCATACATCGTGACGCCGCTAATTTTATCTATGTACTTCATCTGCTGATTTGTTTACCCAATGCCACGTCCCGACTTGAAATGTTCCGTATTTTGCATGAAATCCCGGTACGCGGTATACCGGCCAGGATATATATCCGACCGTGTTTTGAAAACAATTTAAAGAAGGGGCAATCAGGTTTTTCCCCCAAAAAAGCGGGCAATCAGGGTTTTGGAGCTCGGATTGGGTCAAACAGGGTCAGGGTTTGAGCCTCTTGGCCTCACATACATACCCATTTTTCACGTAAGTACACCCCCCCCCCCCCCGGGAAGTTTGTATCTGGCATAGAATGCATGCTGAAATTTTCCAATCTCGAATATTTTTCCACTCAAACTACTCAAACGATCGTCGAATAAAGCGTTGACTAATTAAGTTTTTCTTTTTGTGATTTACGTCACTATAGTTGTTCTCCATAAGTTTCTTTATCCTGGAGGAAACCAAACTCAACACAACAGCCATGCAGGTATTCTGAGGAACTAACCATCACTCATGATTGTAAACTGCACGGCAGCACATTGCGCCACAATATATAGGAGTCCGTATCACAAAAATAACCTTGTGAAGCGCATTTGAATATATTCATATAGAATTTGCGCTATTTAAATGAATACCTTTTTTTTACTCTCCAATCACTTTGACAGCCATTTTCCCTGCAGTTTGGAATGTTCCTTTTGCCAAATGTCACACGCGCTCGCGCCAGACACGACACGCCACACGCCAGACACGACACGCGACACGCCAGACACGCGATAGTATCTGGAGCCGAGTGTCTCCTGACATTGAACATTCTTGGACTCTTTTTAACCAGTCGGAAACGATATGACTTGAATCAGTGTATAAGTTCTCTTACGACTTATATTACAACAGGCGATTCGCAAGCGACAGCGAAGACGAAGCCACAAGACGAAAACACAGGCAGTGGTGTGGAGACTTGGCTCATTGCAGTTCTGGCCGTAATAGGGATAACAATCGGAGTCGTTGCAGTTCTCTCCTTAAAAGTGGCCCTAAGACGGAGGAAAAAAGCACGCTTTTCAACGCGTAAGTGGGAAGAGTCGGGGAATTTTCTTCAAACACATGCAGCGATTTTGAATTCCGAAGAAAAGTAAAGCATTAGCGGATCTAGAGGAGTTCCATGGAACCCCCTTTTCTGAAGCTGACCATGTTCTTGTTCATGCTGTAGCTGGTTTGTCACTGTCTATGATCTCAAGATTTTTGAAACTGCCCTGAAAATGCAGGAAGTAGCGTTTCAGAGCCTTAGAAATCAAAAATTTCAGGGGGGACGCCGGACCCCCCTAGAGGAACCCCCTTTTCAAAATCCTGGATCCGCCACTGTAAAAGTGTCATTACTTTCATACCCCGTATCGGTACCCCTAGGTATGTATTCCCACATCACCAGTGACAATGACAGCTTTTCCTTATATTTAATTTAACTTAAAAACACTTGGAATCGAAACATTATAATCGTTTACCAAGGCATACTACGCAGGGGTTTCAATAAGTTTTGAAGTAGGGGTCTGTCTCTTAAATGTAGGCGGCTGTTTCTAAAAGTAGCCGGCTGTAATTATATAGAGTTATAGAAACGCGGCTTTCAGCCAATCAGAGCGCGCGTACTATCGAATCTATTTTATAAAGCACATTACTAAATCAAAACGCGCGCCTGGAAGAATGTACTGTAAAGTTAACAGTATAAACATGATTATCCTATAAATATGATATTTTAGCCAATCAGAGCTCAGCATTTCTATGAAATACAGGGCGGTATTTCATAGTAGTGGTATTGACTTGATTTTTCAGAACTGATATACACGAGCCTTTAGGCGAGTGTTAATACCAAAACAATGAAGTCACGAGTTGGATATTCACGGCATATTTTATCCCATGCAAATATAACTTACTGAAAATGTGGGATTTCCTCATTCATACTTCACTAAAAAAAGTATAAAAAAACACACATTCAATTGAGCTGAGGAAGCTGAACGAAAAATGAAAAAAAACCTGGCGCGCGATGCATAACGAGTTTTCGGCGGGAAAACAAGCTGGAAGCTGTAACGGACGCGCGCGGCACATTACTAGATTTACTAGATTTATCTGCGGCCTTCGACACTGTCGACCATGGTATCTTGCTCGATAGGTTAGCATCCCGTTTCGGTGTAACAGATTCTGCTCTTGCTTGGTTTAAATCATATCTAAGTAATAGATATCAATTTGTCGCCATTAGGGGCGAAAAGTCTACAAATCGTCCACTGACCTGCGGAGTACCCCAGGTTCCGTATTAGGACCAATTTTATATCTTCTTTATACTTCGCCACTCGGGGACATCGTGAGACAATACAGTATGGGGTTTCATTTTTACGCTGAGTGACACACAACAGTATTTGTCTTTCGATTCCCAAGATGTCGAAGACCAAGCGTTATCTACTGCTAGAATCGAAGCACGCGTTCGCGATATAGACAAGTGGATGTCGTTAAATAAGTTAAAGCTTAATAGAGACAAAACTGAGCTTCTTGTAATCAGCTCAACGTATCGTCCTCGGCCATGCCTGAATTCTATTTCAGTAGGCGATCATGATGTTTTGCAATCATCTAAAGCAAGGAATATTGGTGTAGTATTTGATGATGGCTTATCTTTTGAACAACACGTTATGTCGATATGTAAATCTGCATATTTCCACCTTTGAAAGTTAACTAAAATTAGGGATTATCTATCTAATGATTGTGTAGAAACATTAGTCCATGCTTTCGTAACTTGCAGATTGGACAATTGTAATGCGTTGCTCTATGGGCTGCCTAAATATCTCATTCAGAGGCTGCAATCGGTCCAAAATTGTGCAGCACGTCTTGTCACTCGTACGTTTAAGTTCGCACATATTACGCCTGTGCTTCGGGAACTTCACTGGCTTCCCATAGAGCAGCGTATTATATTTAAGATTCTCCTCTTAACCTATAAGTCTTTAAATAATCTAGCACCGTCATACACTTAGTGATCTTCTTCATATTTACTCTCCGAGAAGGAATCTTAGGTCATGTAGTCAGCACTTTCTTATAGTACCAAAATCGAGCTTGAAGAGTTATGGCGATAGGATGTTCTCGGTGGCCGCCCAAAAACTTTGGAACAATCTTCCTTTACAAATAAGACTAAGTGACTCGGTTTCTGTTTTTAAATCTCGTTTAAAGACATACCTTTTTAAGAAAACTTATTTTTAATCACATGGTTGTATATTTTTTAGTAATGTGTTTTTAACTTTTTAGTATTTTAACTTTTTAGTAGTTTTTAATATATAGGAATTGTAAAGCGCCATAGGGCAGTTAGTGTATATGGCGCTATATAAATGTGTTATTATTATTATTATTATTATCGCGGGAAAATGCAGGAAATTTGGCGTTAATTCTTTTTCAGCCAATCAGAATCTAGAAATGTGAATACATAATTAGTCTCGAGACGCGGCCGCCACTCATGACGGGGCAATCTGTAATGTTATTGGTTACCGAAACAATAGCCCACCCCTAAAACAATACAAACCCTAACCCTAAAACAATGGGATTCTTTATCAGTGAAGTCCTTAGGATACGACCTTAAAAATTAGTGAAGTCCAACTGCTCATGACAGTTGGCTTGAAAGAAAATTTCAAAGAAAGTCTTTATTGGCTTCAAATCTGCTTTCTCTTAGACAACATAGATTTACCCATTTCTTATTTATATGATAATATGCAGGCGTTTCTAGTGGTTTTCCCCGCTTTCGTGGACGTTTTCCGCTCACGAATGAATTTCAGACGAGTAGGAATGTTAATATGGGCGAAAATGTTACTCGATATTTATATTATTTTGGCATACAACTCGCCAAATATAATATAAATTTCTCGTGAAATATTCGTCCATATTCAGTAGAAAACCATGAAATAACAAATAAGTATACATAGTGAGCGAGTATACATACCATGTAATATAATAAGTCCATGATATTTCAGTTGCAGGTGAAGACGGCGAAGAGGGCGAAGAAGAGGAATTCACCTAATAATAATGGCAAAGAAATACTGTTCATGGTTCTTATGCACCAAAGAATTAAAATTGCTAAAATGTCTACACCGACTGGAGCCCATTACCACACTGCAGGAGCGTCCATATATACTATACCCGTGAGTCAGCGTATGACCGGTTTGAGCTATTTTTAGAACATGTTTCCCGGGTAACTGCCTTCTAACTCTGCTGCGATCGTGCATATGCTTGCCGTAATTATCGAGATTAAGAATGATCTATTGTTCTTTGAGGTGATTTTACTAACGCTGCATTGTCCTGACTATGGTTTGATTGGATTCCCAAAGTGTGGGCACGTGAATTCCCGTGAGATCTGTTCTAAATATAGCTCAATCCGGTCATACGCTGCCTCCTGGTAATGAGCTCCTGACATTGAATATTGCTGTAATAAAATTAGCGAATAAATGACAAATTTGAATGTGTATAGAGACATTTAAAGAGCAAAAGAAGCAATTAAACTTGATAGAGATCGTAAAAGTGGTTAAACGTGTAGAATGGCATTAGCGGCGGAGCGAGTGTAAACTTGGAGGCAGGGGGTAGGGAAGGATTCGAGGGTACCGGATGCTAGTTATCCCGATTGGTTGTAAAATTTGAATGTTCGAAGATGCAATCTCAGTGGTGCATTATTGGAAGCAAAAGGTGTTATATTGGTACACAGAGTAGACGATTTGTAGGTTAGCACTAATACGTCGGTTGAATACATCTACCAGAATCCTTAGAACTGATACTTTTGTTCTTCTAATTTGGACCATTGTCTTGGTATTCTTAGAAGTTAAAAAATCTGAATAAGAAAAAGAATTCGAAAAGGATTCTGGTAGTTCTATTCAACTGACATGGATAAAGCAAAACGGGAATTGAGTGAATTTGCTATTTCAGCATTTTATCGCTTATTAGCTCACGACACACCCTAAATCCTTTGTTGCAACTGATGGCATAAACCCCATATTCAACTGTCTAAAACCAGTCAAGCGGGCAGGGCTTTTGAAGAGAGGGAATTGTGGGGTAATAAATACTCATTAGTAAACAATAAACAGTGTGATAACTAGTTATCCTACTATCCAGACTAATGAGCATTTAATATTAAAAACAGTAAGAAAAAAAAAATATTGAATGATTGCATGAATTTGTTACTCAAACCAAAACTCAAGAATTACATACATTTGATATTATAAATACTGTAAATTGTTGTTAGATTTAACTGCAACTCGTTTGATACTACTCTGTTCAGGGTGGCACAGGGGTTACGCGTGACGCGTGATTGGGGCTAAAATAAGTGCGTGATACGTGAAAATAGCAACATTTAGAGCGTGATTCGTGAATTCCGAATTCGTGATCAGTGAATGTGCCTCAAAATTATACGCGACACGTGAATTTTAGAAATATTGATGCGTGAAACGTGATGCTTTGTGAAAATGGGCCTGATAATTAATTACTCTACATATCAATAAATACCTTAATGTCATTAGATTCCGTAACGATAAGGTCTTGAGAATCTTTTCCGGCAAGATCATCATAGAACTCCAGACTCCATGCCTTCCTCGAGTCAGGAAGTACTGACCGTAATTATTCAGCTTTTCGCCGATTCGTTGACAAAATCTTTCTTAGGCCCGATTCAGACGTCGCAATTTTCATGCGCCGAACGCAATTAAAACAAAAGATAATTAGGCGGCTTGTTTTGATCTAATTAGGTTCGGCGCATGAAAAGTCTGAATCGGCCCTATTGTACCAGGGACTATTGTACACAACATATTTGAATGGGTCATTAATATTTTGATTAGAGTAGCTCATGAATCAAAAGCTTGAGTTAACAAAGAAAATGGCTCATTAGGAAACAAAAGCGCGGCAAAAAACAAACCATTGTTTCAACACTGTCGGTACTATAAATACTGCGCTTTCTTTCGAGAACTGCAAGCTCTGTAGTAAACGTAAAAAAACGTTAACGTTTCATTTTGAGTAAAATCACGAGCTTCGCGCTCGTGATTGACCTAAACATTACTCGCCATGTTAAATCCCATATCACACGAGTGGGCATTGATTAACTTACTTATATAATAATAATAATAATAATTTTATTACAAACTCCCTTCGGGGCTTTTCAGTATCTAATCACCCTGTACTAAAATCAACAATAATGATATATGACCATTTAAAAAATATTACTAATAATTTAAAAATTAAGTATATATGTACAGTCAATTCAATTTGATTAAAACTCCTCCCAAAGCAAACACTTACGTTTGTGCTTAAAGTTTGTAATTTCATTACAGTCCTTCATATCGTCTGACATAGCGTTCCATAATGTGACGGCTCTGTAAAGGAAGGTCCGCTGACCGGAAGCTGACCTAAACAGCAGAATATTCAACTTATCACTATTTCTGGTAACCAATGAATGCACTTCGGATCTTTTCTTAAATTTGTTACACATGTATAATGGGGCTAAATCCTTGATGCACTTAAACGCCATAATGGTATCCCTGTACTTAACAGTAAGACGAACCGGTAGCCAATTTAACTCGCGCAATACTGGCGAAATGTGTTCATACCTTTTAGTACCAGGTATGATGGCAGGACATGTGACCTTCCAAACCTTTCTTTTGATCGGACACATATGAAAATTGGTCGGACACATCAAAATTGATCGGACTAATTGATATAATGTAATTTGGATACAAAAATAATAATGACAATAATAAAAATGGTTTGCAATGCATTATAGGGCGATTTTCAAACAACTGCCTTTTTAAGTTTACTATCATAATCTAGGAGCCTTTTTGAAGAAAACCAAAACAATACTATGGATTCAATTTTTTTATGCCTTTGGGAAACATGTTATTGGTTAGAGCTTAGTCACTTTTTTCCTCGGACATGAAAAAAAGTGGGCAAATAGTGGGCAATAGAGCAAATAGTAAAATTGATCGGAGATTTGCCGAATTTGCTCGGACTTATGTCCGATGTCCGGCAGTTATTTCCAGCCCTGTGTAGTTCAAAATCAGCAACTGCTCACTCCTGTGAGAATCCTTTTTGACAATGGAAGTCGGCGTTCGTATGTGACAAACAACCTAAGCCGCAGATTACATTTGAAACCTGTGAAATCAGAGACAAAACCAGGTAAAAGCTCAAACAGAAGAAATCGAGATATTTGCATTGCCAACTTTCCGCTATTCACTGCTGTGCAACAAAGTTACCGTCGCTTACTACATTCCTTCGAGGAACTAGATTAGCCGACAGCTTGAACGATGATCACGAATCGATCGATATGCCGATATCTGATTATTACTGGGAGATTGTTTCTGTATTCAGTTGTGTTTCTGTATGCAGTTGTAAGGCCTTGAAGGAAATCAAATCGTCAAACAACTGCCAATCTGCCTCGTACAATGGCCATACGCTTTAGGTGAGATGGGACGCAAGGGGTCACGGGAAGGGGAAGCCCTGGCGGACAATGATTCAACATGGCGGACTTTAATTCATGCACAAATATACAAAATAAAGAAAACCGTGTTTTTTCGAAGAAATTGATTCCAGCGTTCAGCGATTGGTCGATTGAGTGCAATGACTTCGTTCTACTAATCTCCTCGAACAAACACGGTGTCGGATTCCTTCAATTCGGCACTCGTTCGTCACTGCTCCCGAAGAAAAGCCGTTCAACTTTGGCTAAGCTCTTGGAATCCTGGCTCGGTACATGCTAGGATGCAGAAACCGTCGAATTTGACTACTTACAAAGCGAGGAAATAATTAAATGGGTGCTAGAGCAATGTGAGAAAGGGTTTCTGGAGGTAAAATGATGAAAGTTTGGATTTTCGAATAATTACGAGGCCTCGAAGAGTCGCCACGTGGACTAATGCCTGCCTTCTCAATATTTATATAGGGGAGAAAAAAAAAAGTGCCTCAAAACCAGAAATAAACACATCAGTGATTAAAAGCAACAACTTCACAACACACATGTAAGATTTCATAACTTTATTAATTATTTTAGTACAGTTTTAGATTATTTCTAAAAATTCCCAAACATTCCTTGTATAAATCATTAGCTTGGGCTGACTGTGTCGAATACAGCCGCCTACAATCAAAATGCATTTGATTGGCTCATATATGATAATTAGGCATACTAGCCAATCAAATGACGTGACCAGATCCTGGCCGCGCCACGTCATCAGTATGGAATTTTTGGCCTCGAATCGCAGATGTCTCTCTCGGGGGAGCATTTTGATTGTCTCCCGATGCGAGACGAATGTATTCGCAGGCTACCAAGATTGAATCTCCCTTTTAAAGATCAGCCCATAGCCTTTTAACATATCGTAATTTACTTTTACTTTAGAAGATTATGTTTAATCAAACACCTTATTTATTTTAAATTAGTATTTTCCATCTACTCGAATCTTTGCCATCCTTCATCAAAATATTGTCCAATTTTCTTCATTATACCTGGAAAACATACTATGATAATCTGAGTATATAGCTATTTTTGTTATTTTTTTGTTATAAGAACCCTCTTGAGGTTAAAGGGGCTATGTCATGGTACTGCGCATGTATCGAGTAATCGCTCGTTTAGTGGCTGTTAATTGGATACAAACAGTTAACTTCCCCTCCCTCAATGCTTGATTGAAAGGATTTTCGATATTTACACTGGAGACTGTTTATATACACTGTTTGTTATTTTTTTCATATTTGCTTTCATTTTAAGCAACCCACATGGCCGAGAGGTTCGTCAGTTCATATCAAAATCGGTGGAAATAGCTCTTTCCGGCCCGGAAAAACGAATGTAAAGTCTTACCGTGACACAGCCCCTTTAACAATACCTCTTTATATTATCTCAATAAGTACAACTTGTTTACAAAATTCTCAAATCAGTCGTGATAGAGACATTTTCATATTATTTACAATACTACTGAACTTTGAATCCTTGCTGCTCCTTACAAAAACAAACGGTCCGAATTTAAATCCTGGACTCTGACCAGCAGAAGCCAATGGAGGATCGAATTCTAATCTCTCGTGGTTTTGTCCCATGCCATACACAGAGCACGGATAACCTGGCTTGTATATTAGCTCCAGTATATTAGGGTTTAAATAGTTCAGGTAAGATACAGCAGGAAACCCAGGATCTTGGTGGAGCTGTAGCACGTTTTCTTCTAATGTGATATTAAAACGAACATCGTGGATCCATTTTGAGGTGAGTTTGTAGGAGCCGATGTATTGAACTGTATTAACAGGAACCTGGATCTGAAATGAAATCACGATCGTCGGATATAGTCTATGGCTGTAGTCATGGATGAAATATTGTATCTGGATGTGTTAGTGCGTGTGTATAGAGTGGAGATGTGTGGTGTTCACAAGCAACACAAACATAAACACAAGCAAGATACGAAGACGCAGGTTTTACTTGTACCAATCACGAGGCAAAGTAAACACAATCGTGGAGAACTAACCAATCACGAGGCAAAGTACTAACACGCAATCGGGATAACTAACCAATCACGAGGCAAAGTAAACGCAATCGTGGATAACTTACTTTTCGACACTCCATTGAAATGAACAACAAGTTTATTTTGTACTCATAATTTACAAAGAGCAATAGACTAATAATAATAATAACAACCAGATTAGTACAAGGAGGCTCAGAATAACTAAAAAGCTAAACTCAGCTGAGCATAAGCACAAGCAACATAAGCAGGCACAGTGTTCACTTCTTATGTCACAACTAACAAGTACCTCTAATGATTGGTTCATTGGGTTTTTACTTGCTTCTGTGATTGGCTCAGGTTTTACGACACTTACCTTTAACTGCTGTATCTTGTAAGATGCAAATCGCCGAGTTAGAGGTTTGAGTAAGAGTTCTAAAGCAGCTGGTGCGACATCTCGCCGCTCGTGATTGGTTCATTGGGTTTTTACTTGCTCGCGATTGGTTCATTGGGTTTTTACTTGCTCGTGATTGGTTCATTGGGTTTTTACTTGCTCGTGATTGGTTCATTGGATTTTTACTTGCTCGTGATTGGTTCATTGGGTTTTTACTTGCTCGTGATTGGTTCATTGGGTTTTTACTTGCTCCTGTGATTGGCTCAGGTTTTACGACCCTTACCTTTAACTGCTGTATCATGTAAGATGCAAATCGCTGAGTCAGAGGTTTGAGTAAGAGTTCTGCAGCAGCTGGTGCGACATCTCGCCCGCTCATGAGTACTGTAGCTCCTGTGAAATATAAATTGCAATTTCATTACCGAGCACAACGCAAGCGGGGTGTTTCCTTGTGCCACGCAAGACCAAACTTGAGATACTTTATTTGTTCAGGCCGAACGAAAGACAGTGTCTGATTTAGGTCCTTCGTAGCCTCCTCCGCAGGCATCTCTAAGTATCAGAAACGGTGAAGAAGAAAAATCCTAAATTGGGTTACCTGTGGCAATTTAGGATTTTTCTTCTTCGCGGTTTCTGATACTCAGAGATGCCTGCGGAGAAGGTTAGTTCTTACGTAAAATTTCGAGTTTTCACGTTCTGTAGATTTTCAGACAACGTCTTTGTGCCTTCGTCCTCGACGTTTGGGGTTAGCCCCTCCCACTCTGTGATTGACAGAAGTCTAATGCAAACTACACGCCGGAACGTCGCTTAGCATTGAAAACGGCGGTAATGTCTATCACCACCGCGGGCTCAGCTATGCAGTCCACCGTACCTTGAAAGTTGGCGGCTTGTATTTTACCCACGATCCTTTGCGCGCGAAAAACTTTAAATCCGTTATAAAATCGCGGTCTTAAAAACAAGCAAGTACAAATGCTGTTGCCAATCCACTGTTATTGAAGAGAATAGATGATTTCTACGTATTATTTTGACCGTGTTAGGTTCGCAAGGAATTGTGGTCAGGTCAAACAGAGGTGAGTACATATTTCTTATAAACTTTTTCACGAATTCCCCACCTCACAGCTGTTTTTCGCTGGCAAATGTCCCACCCCGGAAGGATTGAGTTGTCAAATGCTCCACGTATACCTCGTGAGGGGGGGGGGGGGGGGGGGGGGGGGGGGGGGGGGGGGGGGCAGGTTTGGAATTAACACATCTTTCTTTTACCTAGTTTAAGTTGTGGAAAGAGGACAAAACCTGCGGAAAAAACCAGGCACAATTCCTGCCTTGGAGACCATAAGATATGATCCGGTGAGTTTCATCTCCCAGCCAAGACCAAACATGGTTTGGCCATCAGGGTAAACATAGTCTGATGAAGTAAATGAAAACCATTTACATTACGATGATGACGATGATAAAAGAAAAGAAAAACAGTGAATGACATAATTGACAGCTTTCCCTGAACGAATCATGGTATTTTGCTCAACCTCGTTCAATGATTGGTTATTCGCCAACATAACTCAGAACGCCGTGGCGTTAGAGACCTTTTAAAAATCAATTTGGAAGGATGAGATCTCTACATGTAAACGTTTGGTTTTAGAGAATTGGAAGGTGATGCTCGAAAGCCAGCAGATAATAATAACGACAGTAAAAACATGATGTCAACGACAATAATAACGATAATTTTAATTTAATAGTATTAAAACAGACAAACGAAGCGACTGGCGTGATGCATACTTGGTGTTAACAGTTGTTGTAGGTGTTCCGGTTTGATAACACTGAAGTGAGACGGTTGGAAGAGTAGCATCATCAACTGCAAGAATACATAGTAAGAAGAATACACAATCAGAAAAACGTGATCTCTAGAACCACACCGCCACCTTGGTCACCTAGAGTTTATTATCATACCACACCAAGAGACCATCATCTAAGGGATGATAGTCTGCGACGATTTATTTTTAACTTGCATAAATTAGTTGGAGTACTTTTACCACTCTATCCGATCGGATGTTGGTGTCACGTGTCCAAATGGATCGGCGGGAGAGGAGATAATGCATTCAGTTTTTCTAACCGAAAATCCAAACCTACAGTATTCAGAACAGTACAGGTTCATATTACGGTGTTGCAAAAACATATCCGATTGTTTACGATATTCTAGGTTCTGTTTACGATATTCTAGGTTCTAGGTTCTAAATCCACCTTCTCCTTTACATTAATATTCACAAAAGTAAAAATATGGCTGACTGCAAGGATTCTATTAGAACAATTATGGCCATCGTCAAGGTTTCTCAAAGTATTACATATTTAAATTGAAAACTGGCCCAAAATGCACTTATTTTGTAGTATTTATCAAGACGAATATGAATGCGCAGACCTAGTGACGTCACGCATGTGATTACCATATCTTTAACAGAAGAAAAATTGTCGCCTGATTTTAGCAATTCCGCCTGACTTTGATACGAAAAAAAAATATGTTCGCGCTCTTCAAATTGAATTTTAATTGCACAAAATGAATAAGAGAAGCCTAGAATTTAATAAAATAAAATAAAAACGGGATCGAATTTTTCATTTCATTGGCACTTTAAATTATCTCCCTTTGCAATTCGAAATTTCGATGTGAAATTCAGGACAGTCAGGCAACTAATCAGTCTTCTCCTGTTAGAATATTAAATTACTGAAGCTATAATTAAAATAAGCCAAGAAAAAGTAAATAGCAGGAAGCTAGTTGCTCCGTTATGCCTGTCAATAGATCAATTTAGTTTGTACATTTGTTGTCCCAATTCAGATCATGTGACAGCTCTTCAGAAATTCAGTGTTTTATTACTCAAGACAAAGTCTGGTGACCTGAATTGGGACAACAAATGTACAAGCTAAATCGGTCTATGGGCCTTTTGCATGAATGCAATCACGTGGTTGTACTGGACAGCAAAAATATCCGACATTTGTACGAGTTCGGTAGTGTTAGTAGCAAAACCTGATTGAGAATGCTATTTTCCACCTCCAACCGATTGTCGATATTTCTAAAACAGCGTTTTTAAAGATAGATAGAGGTATTAGGCTAACTCTATTGCCACCCAATTCATCCAACACACATTACTCTGAAGAATTGACTCTTTGAACATTAATTTTATTCAGATAGGCATGACTGCATTATGATTAGAATGAAAAAGGAATAATTCCCCAGAGTAGCATCTGTTTACATCACATGATCTGAATTGGGAGGCAACAGCGTTAGCCAATTACCTCTATGGGCTTTCATCGCACGGCGGCCATGTTGAGTCCCAGGAGAATAAAAACCTTTGTTTTCGTCCGGTAAACTCGTTCTGAAACCAACCAGTGCGAGGCTACCGGGGCCAAAACTATTGTTTTATCCAAGATGGCCGAACTGCGATAACAGCCCATTGCCGTCCAGCATCCATGGCAATGTCTTTCCCATGGGGATCACGAGCTCAATTCATTCGTTAACAAAGTATTATGCCAGCACGTGACTGTTTCCTGCAAAAGGCCTATAGTGGGCTGCACTCAATCCCCAGGGGGCATGGCGGCCATGTTGGTGTACCTAACAAAAGAAGCTAACGAAGAATCTATTGTTCAAGGTACACCAACATGGCCGCCGTGAAGTCATGTGCAACCCATCTATTGAATTTTAGATCCGTTTGCTAACTCTTTTTAGTGTATTTTTACATATTAAAGTTTTCGATCTCAAGCGGGGCATCACATGTTGCAGAGCTTTGAACAGAGATATTCACTTGACAAAGGCTGATTGACAACTGAAGGTATCTTCAACCTGGTTGAGGCCCTTTTATAGTGCAGGTCCTTGTTTAAGATACATCATTGTTATCATATAACAGAGATATTCACTTGACAAAGGCTGATTGACAACTGAAGGTGTCTTCAACCTGGTTGAGGCCCTTTTATAGTGCAGGTCCTTGTTTAAGATACATCATTGTTATCATATAACAGAGATATTCACTTGACAAAGGCTGATTGACAACTGAAGGTGTCTTCAACCTGGTTGAGGCCCCTTTATAATGCAGGTCCTTGTTTAAGATACATCATTGTTATCATATAACAGAGATATTCACTTGACAAAGGCTGATTGACAACTGAAGGTGTCTTCAACCTGGTTTAGGCCCCTTTATAATGCAGGTCCTTGTTTAACATACATCATTGTTATCATATAACAGAGATATTCACTTGACAAAGGCTGATTGACAACTGAAGGTGTCTTCAACCTGGTTGAGGCCCTTTTATAATGCAGGTCCTTGTTTAACATACATCATTGTTATCATATAACAGAGATATTCACTTGACAAAGGCTGATTGACAACTGAAGGTGTCTTCAACCTGGTTGAGGCCCTTTTATAATGCAGGTCCTTGTTTAACATACATCATTGTTATCATATAACAGAGATATTCACTTGACAAAGGCTGATTGACAACTGAAGGTGTCTTCAACCTGGTTTAGGCCCTTTTATAATGCATGCAGGTCCTTGTTTAACATACATCATTGTTATCATATAACAGAGATATTCACTTGACAAAGGCTGATTGACAACTGAAGGTGTCTTCAACCTGGTTGAGGCCCTTTTATAGTGCAGGTCCTTGTTTAAGAACTGTGGACCATATATGCATGAGGCCTCGGATGTCGTTTTGAATCTTCTGCAACTGCATTTTTTTGTAATTAATAATTAATCAGTCCCGAATCAAAACGAACTGACCTTGGATACTGATACTGACCTTGGAGAGATCAGCGGTTGATGAATATAGTTGGAATGCAGGAGCCGCCCAGCCCCAGTCCACATTAGAGTTCACGGCACCGTCTGGGCTGTAACTTATGGCGCGGTTACCTGGCATTCTGTAAAGATAGAAATGGACTAAAGGTATGTTTTGATTTAAGTAATAGAGCTTAAGCAACCATGTAACGAAAACTGAAAACACGATTGCACGCTTCCCAGCACTGCTACATCCCTCAAATGTTGACCAGTTAATATTTTACCTGGTATCTTAAGTTTTCAGACAGTGGATATTTCAGAAACTCGATTTCACGGAAATTATCTGGCATCGGATTCCCATACAAACACTGATTTCGCGCCATGTTTGCACCCCTTTCAAAATGTCGGATTAACCGCGAACTGGTCTATTAGAAATTAAGACAACTTCAACCTGTTAAAGTCTTAGGTATGGGCGGCCGTTACCACCAAAAATACAGAACAGGAATCATTTAACAAAGAATTGTGGAATGATCAATACAAAACACGAACGGAATAGACAGAAATGAAACCATCTAACTATCGCTTGCCAAATGGAATAGACAAAACACAAATGATAAAGACAAAACACGAACGATCTAACTACCGACGTAGAAATGATTCAACCAAGTATCAAATGATCAATACAAAACAAGAACGGAATAGACAGAAATGAAATCATCTAACTATCTCTTGTCAAATGGAACAGACAAAACACAAATGGTAAAGACAAAACACGAACGATCTAACTACCGACGTAGAAATGATTCAACCAAGTATCAAATGATCAATACAAAACACGAACGGAATAGACAGAAATGAAGTCATCTAACTATCTCTTGTCAAATGGAACAGACAAAACACAAATGGTAAAGACAAAACACGATTGATCTAACTACCGACGTAGAAATGATTCAACCAAGTATCAAATGATCAATACAAAACACGAACGGAATAGACAGAAATGAAATCATCTAACTATCTCTTGTCAAATGGAACAGACAAAACACAAATGGTAAAGACAAAACACGAACGATCTAACTACCGACGTAGAAATGATTCAACCAAGTATCAAATGATCAATACAAAACACGAATGATCCAACTCGCTTATGTCAAATGGAAAGATAATAATGAAATGATCCAACCTAAATACAAATGATCCAACGCAAAGTAATTCAATTCAACGTAAACACGAATGGTTTGGCGTGATGTCAAATGATCAAGTCAACAGTCGAATGGTTCAGTCAACAGTCGAATGGTTCAGTCGACGGGGGGTCTCCATGACGTCACGCACTGCAAAATTGGCGGCAAAACAAAGCTGCCATGTTTGGACATGTTTGTCTCCTGAGTTGGTTCTACTATAAATCGATTCTGGTACTAAGTGTTTATTGCTATTTTACATCATCCTGAGAAGTTGTTAATAATATTTTATCAGCTTGTTTAGCTAGTCACCCAAATTAGTCTAGTCTAGCTAGGAAAATCGAAGGTCTTCCCGGTTGCAAAGTGGGCTTGAACTGATCTATATTACAGGCGCGGATCCAGAAAAAAATCTGACCGGTTTCCGACTTCCCAATTACCCTATATCATTATGACGTCACGGCTTGTTTATGAGGGGGACAGAATCGACTTGAACAATAGAATTTTGAACTAAATCTGCACTGCTGAGGAAAATTTAACTTCGAATTGTCTGGTTTCCAGATATCAGTTGTATCAATGTTTATCCCACAATATTTACCGTATTTGGTGGCTGGTACCGCTATTCTACGTTCTTCAAAATGTATTTGATAGCGATTTCCTTTGTGTTGTTGCTGTTTTGTCCCTGTTTTGTCCCCCTCCCACGACCGTGATCCTTAGCGTTTAAACAATAGATTGTTTTGATATGACGTCATAGTGATATAGGTCAATTCAAACTCCAAAATTGGAAATTTTACTGAACCCCCTCCCCCTTAAATCTGGAAATTTTGACCGGTTTCCGTAAACCGTTTAAACCGGTCTGGATCCGCGCCTGTATTATGATTCCTCTTAGACTTTAATTAATTTTTTTAATTAAAAAACCCTGATAGAATATCATGCGGTTATATCATAGTGAAAGGTATTGTTATCTCTAAATCTATATCAGCTATAGCGATAAAATCAGCCATCCGAAGAGCAGAAGTGATCAATAATATCTGGTGCGATATAATACAAGTAAGAAACGATACGAGAATACAGTATATACATTAATTTGTTTTTACCAATTGATATTTTGCAGGCGCTTTTATTTAAAGCCGGCCTGTTAAATTTCCGGTATCCTAGTGGTTTGGTCCCCGTGAATCCGATCTGCAGTAGTATAGATGTGATCACAGTTTAAGCAAAATCTGTTGAATAATATTTAAATGTGTTTGGTTTCTCTGTATTCTCCAAAGTTTGATTTATGGACTTTTTGGAATGCCACTTAGCCGGAAGTATAATATCTGTATGTCTGGAAACATTCGCGTGCATGCGTAACAATCTTTTGCTCCAACAGCATCTCATGCACGGTGAACAATACCCTCTATTTCTTGTTACTCGCGATGTTAGTTTTCTAATTTGGCCATTTACATGGTCAAGGAGCTGGTTAATAAACAAAACGTGCGCAAACATCGGTTGTGTCTTCATCATAAGTTATCATTTAAAACCGGAATTTCTATCTTCCTCGTACAAGTATGAAAAGGCAATAAAAACGAAGGGTTCTCAATGGTATTTTTTAAGTAGTGAAACTAGAAGTAAATCCGGCGGAACTTACCAGATCTAGGAAAGTTGGCGACTATGCGCTTAATAAAGGTTTCCAGCATTTCGTCACATATTGCTATAACGAGAACTATTCGTCATTTCATATTCTGCCATTCTATTCTCCCACAGTCCGCTGACTAACTCCAAGCATCAATGCCATATCTTGATAGATAAAGTTGTTTTCTGTTTTGAAATATGAACCGGCAAGAAAAAAAGGACATTAAATCGAGTTTCAGTGCTTTCTATTTTATTTATTTTATTTATTTGCGTATTAGTAGAGTACAGGCCTTTAAAGTGCAAGTATCGCCATAAAACAACATGAACTCTTTTTGCCCCAAATTCTATTTCTGATATTTTCCATGATAGATAAATTATGCTTTGTACATGTAAGTTACAGTACCAGGAAAATGATAGTGTATATATTTTTATTTTTTTATTAGTGGTACAGGTTTATTGTTGAAAATTAGATATCACCCCCCTCCTTTGCATAGAGTAATTTACATGTTGCCCCCTCTCTTGGGATATGATTTCACATTGTGCCCCCCCCCCCCCCCCCCCCCTCCCGTTTCTCGACCCCCTCCCCCCTCCTGCTTTTGCACAGTCCCTTATCTCGTGTTAACACAGTACAGTGTAGTACGTGGCACTATTACAGAGGTTATTACCTTTAGGCGAGCGTTCTTCATATTTTGCGGTGCGTTATTGGCAGAATTATATAATACATAAATGCATAAAAAATACAAATACATATATACAAATACACACAAAAAATATATTTTATTCATGGCATGGCTCTCTGGAAGAGCATGATTATATGAAGATACTCTGTGGGTAAATAAAGAGATACAACATTCCCAAGGCCAGCCATATGAATTCTGCTCCATAATATATAGAGCATATGGCTTATGTATCGGCTAAGTATCTAATACGGCTAGGTTTATTATATAAATCTGCAAAGAACGCACCTAATATGAGAACGTATTCGCCGGCAGTAAAAATAAAATGGCTTCTCGATTGCCATTTTCTGCAGTTTTTGTATATTTATATATAATAAACAACTTATAAAGGCTCGCCAAAATACAAATGACTCGTAAAACTACAATGAGCCGAGTTAGCTGCTTAGCCGACTGATGACTTCTGTGTATTTCCAAGAGTCATTGATATGGAGCCTTTAGGCGATCCAAACTACGAACTGAATAAAAATACACAACCGTATTAGGCCATCCCAATAAAATGTTTCGTTTCCCATCGCCATCTGGCTCGTGATGGTGGGTCGGTCGGCCGGTAAAAACGTTAGGGGATCTGGAACCAAGTCGGCTTGAAGACACATTTTCCTCTATTAGTTGTGGATTGACAACTTGCACGAGAAAAGTAAGAAACTTTTCCACAAAATTGGGTCGGTCTTTATAAACTTTGAATTTCTTTTTGATTTCCCCCCAAAAAGAGTCGGTCGGGATGATGGTAAACAAAACATTTATTGGGATGGCCTTAGCATGGTCGAGGCAAATTGCCGTATCAGATGTTTCAACAGAGAAGTTTGTATTACATTTGTATATAAATTGTGCAAATAAATATTATTTTCTTTCCATAATAAGCAAAAATCTTATATGCTCGCTCGAGAAATGGGATTTACTATATATGGTGATGAAAAGCCATTTCACTGTAACTACCTGAAATAGTCTCATATTCGGTGCCCTCTTATGCATATTTCGTGCATTCTTGGTAGAACTGGTATTCTGATTCTGAGTCAAATGTCAGTGGCGATTGATAAAGATGTTGAGTGAGTATTTCGTGGATCATTTCTACTGACAAAGAGAGTATGTTAACTGGATTTTTAAAAAAATCACATACATGTACTTTTCCACTTGAGAACATCTGCTTAGGCGGATTTACAGAGGCTCACAACAATTACATATGTGAAGTGTTGTATTCCGGTGAAAATTTCAATGCGAACATGTAGCAGCGGAGTTGAACGAGGTATGCACATGCAGGAGCTAATAGCTCCAGGTATGCATGCATTTAAAGTCCGAGGCCGGAAATCCGTAAGTATAGAGGCGTCTGATTTCTCTTTGAACTGAACCATGACAGAACATTCCAAATGAAAGTTAAATGTTCGGATATTTTTGTGTTATAATCAATGATGTAATTAAGAACTTTTAAAGTCTAAGAGGAATCATAATACAGGCGCGGATCCAGACCGGTTTAAACGGTTTACGGAAACCGGTCAAAATTTCCAGATTTAAGGGGGAGGGGGTTCAGTAAAATTTCCAATTGGGAAGTCGGAAACCGGTCAGATTTTTTTCTGGATCCGCGCCTGTAATATAGATCAGTTCAAGCCCACTTTGCAACCGGGAAGACCTTCGATTTTCCTAGCTGGACTAGACTAATTTGGGTGACTAGCTAAACAAGCTGATAAAATATTATTAACAACTTCTCAGGATGATGTAAAATAGCAATAAACACTTAGTACCAGAATCGATTTATAGTAGAACCAACTCACGAGACAAACATGTCCAAACATGGCAGCTTTGTTTTGCCGCCAATTTTGCAGTGCGTGACGTCATGGAGACCCCCCGTCGACTGAACCATTCGACTGTTGACTGAACCATTCGACTGTTGACTTGATCATTTGACATCACGCCAAACCATTCGTGTTTACGTTGAATTGAATTACTTTGCGTTGGATCGTTTGTATTTAGGTTGGATCATTTCATTATTATCTTTCCATTTGACATAAGCGAGTTGGATCATTCGTGTTTTGTATTGATCATTTGATACTTGGTTGAATCATTTCTACGTCGGTAGTTAGATCGTTCGTGTTTTGTCTTTACCATTTGTGTTTTGTCTGTTCCATTTGACAAGAGATAGTTAGATGACTTCATTTCTGTCTATTCCGTTCGTGTTTTGTATTGATCATTTGATACTTGGTTGAATCATTTCTACGTCGGTAGTTAGATCGTTCGTGTTTTGTCTTTACCATTTGTGTTTTGTCTGTTCCATTTGACAAGAGATAGTTAGATGACTTCATTTCTGTCTATTCCGTTCGTGTTTTGTATTAGAAGAACAAGAACAAGAAGTTTATTTCACTCTAGATAATAAAATTTACATTAATTTTCACACACACACAACAAAAAGAAACTACTTTTATAAATTTATATTACAAGAGTAGGAAAGTTCAGAAAAAAACCACAGGGCTATCAAGTCAGAACTACCTGGTCGGTCAGGTAATAAATATCATTTATAATTACAAGCAAAATATGAAAAAATAAAAAATAATTACAAAGTGAGAAACATGCATAGTTCTATTAGTTATAATGTCGAGAGGAGAGACTTGCAGGCAATATAGTTAATGATGTTGACCAAGTTTCAGCAAAATGTTTGAGTTGTTATTACAGGTAAATATACAGTACATTTATACATATTTATACAAGACTTAAATATCTATATACATTAAGGATATAAATCTAACTGTCCTCAGCAATATATCTATTAATATACAGAGATGAAATTTCTTTTTTAAATAAATGCTTTTGAACTATTGATTTGATGTTTTGAGGTATCTCTTCCCATATCTTGATTCCATTTATAGTAATAAATTTTACTTTATAGCTAGTATTGCTAGATTTTATAAAATATGTTTGCCTCTTTAATTGTCTGGTATTATGATTGTGAATATCTGATAAAGGAATAAACATATCAACAAAAGTATTACCTATTCTTTTATAATATATATCATGCATGAATAGAGCTGAGTTTAATTTATAAATGTCATCAATTTTTAGCAAATTTAATTGACGAAAAAGTGGTGTAGTATGACTGTGCCACTTCTTGTTTGATATTAGTCTAATGGCTTTTCTTTGAATTATTCTTAGAGGTTCAATATAGGAATTGAAAGTGTTTCCCCACAGTAGGATTCCGTAATTTAAATGAGGAAGTAACAAAGAATCATAAATTTGCTTGAGGATTTTAGGTGGGGCATAGTGCTTTGCTTTATAGATTATCCCAAGGGACTTAGAAGTTTTAATTTTAATATGCGCAATATGTTCATTCCAACTGAGGTGTTTGTCTATGATCATACCAAGATATTTTGTTGATATTTTTTCTTCAATTTGTTCGTCATTAATTTTAAGCAGGAGGTGCCTTTCGGTTTTCTGTCTTCTAGGAGTGAAATGGACAAAATTCGATTTATTTGTATTTAGTGTTAGTTTATTACATGAAAGCCACTCTTGAATTTCATGCAATTCTCTATTTACTGTGGTCTCCAAATTATTTATATTATTGCTTGAGTAGAATAGACTAGTATCATCTGCAAATAAAAGAAATTTTAAGAATTTGGATGAATTTGGAAGGTCATTAATATATAGCAGGAAAAGCAGTGGCCCTAGAACAGAGCCTTGAGGAACACCAAAGTTTACAGTACGTTTGTTGGAGAGAGTACCATTTATAGATACTAATTGTTGTCTATTGATAAGAAAAGACTTAAACCAATTTAAAGCTATACCTCTTATGCCATAAGATTCTATTTTGTCAAGTAATATATTTAAATTAATGGTGTCGAAGGCTTTAGCAAAGTCTAGGGAAATCACTGTTGAAAAATGTTTTGTTTCAAAGGATTCAATTATATCATTTATTAAGTCTAAAACTGCTAGGATTGTTGATTTGCGTTTTTGAAAACCATACTGATGTTCAAATAGAATCAGGTTCTTTTCCAAGAAATTTTGAAGCCTAATAAGCATAATCTGTTCAATTAATTTTGAAAAAATTGGTAAAAGAGAAATTGGTCTATAATTAGCGACCATTCGTTTAGATCCACTTTTATGAAGCGGAATAATTTTTTGTATTTTTAATTTTTCAGGGAAACAACCATTTACAAAGGAATCGTTTATTATATGTTCTAGAGGAGAGGCAATTAGATGACTAACTAGTTTAATAAGTTTGACTGGAATGTCATAAATACCTGAGCTTTTACTAGGGTTTAATTTATCAATAAGACACATTACTTCAGTAGAGGATGTAGGATTAATAAAGAATGAATCAGTAATACAGGACTGAAGATAGTCTTTGTGAGATTTCTTAGACGGCTTCATTTTTGAAACTAAATTTGTTGCTATATTATTAAAATAAGAATTAAATTTATTTGCAACTTGGAGAGGATCTGTAATAAGCTCATTGTTTTCTTCAAGACAAAAATATTTATCTTTTAGCGTGGTAATGTGGATAAGGTTTTTGATACCTTGCCAAGTTTTTTTCATATTTCCTTTAAATTTATTAAAATATTCTAGATAATAATTACGTTTAGATAACCTAATTAGATGGTTTATCTTATTCCTATATCTTTGATAGACATGTAAATAAGTCACTACTTTTGAGTTCATAAATTTCTTATAATATTTATTTTTAATTTTTATAGACTTTCGGATGCCCTTTGTTATCCAGGGTTTGCTGGCTTGTTTTAATTTTCTTTTTGAAATAGCTTTTAATGGTACATGTTTGTTTATAATCCTTAAAAGTTCATAATGAAAAAAATTGTATTTTTCATTGGTTGATGATAGATAAGGTAAGTGGTTTTCTAAGTTTAAATCAGCTACATCATGAGCAAAGATTTCTTCATTTAGATGAGAGAAGTCTCTTTTATGAACATTGCAAGGGATTTTAATTGATGCATCTGTATTTAATAAAATTAGAAAATTTGGCAAGTGATCAGTGACATGAGGTATTAGATTACCAGAAACGGTATTTGTAGTTACATTATTTATAAATATATGATCAATTAAAGAAGGATTTGAATATTCTGTAAATCTTGTAGGTTGGGTTATTTGAGGAATCATGAAATATGAAAGTAAGGTAGATAAATAGTCGTTAATATGAGTAATTGATTCGTATTTTAATAAATCAAAGTTTATATCCCCAGTTAAAATTGTAGTTTTATTTTCCTTATTTCCTTTATTGAGAGTTTTTTCTAAATAATCAAGAAAAATTGAAGGTTTTTTCGGTTTAGGGTGGAGGTAAATGACGCCGATTAAGATATTTTGCTTGCAGTTGTTAACTACATTTATCCAGAGAGCCTGGAATTCACAATCAGTTGAAAACATGGAGAGAGATAAGTCATCTCTTCTGGTATATATCAAATTGTTAGAGACGTAAAACCCACAACCACTATTGTTTGTACTTGGTTGTACTTGATCATTTGATACTTGGTTGAATCATTTCTACGTCGGTAGTTAGATCGTTCGTATTTTGTCTTTACCATTTGTGTTTTGTCTGTTCCATTTGACAAGAGATAGTTAGATGATTTCATTTCTGTCTATTCCGTTCGTGTTTTGTATTGATCATTTGATACTTGGTTGAATCATTTCTACGTCGGTAGTTAGATCGTTCGTGTTTTGTCTTTATCATTTGTGTTTTGTCTATTCCATTTGGCAAGCGATAGTTAGATGGTTTCATTTCTGTCTATTCCGTTCGTGTTTTGTATTGATCATTCCACAATTCTTTGTTAAATGATTCCTGTTCTGTATTTTTGGTGGTAACGGCCGCCCATACTTAGGCTTAGCTTTTAAGTAGTTTTCTTTTTCTTTTCCCGAAATACGCGTACGTTTTCTTCTTTTAGTTTCGGCGGGAAACTGGGGAGCCCGAGCGCGACCAGCTCATCAAGAGCGCATGCGCGTGACATTTGCCGCGGTGTTTGCCTTTTGCAGGAATCTAATTACGTGGTTGTACTGGACAGCAAAAAAATCTGACTTCATATGTTAAAGGCACTTGAACGAGATCGATATTGTTATTAGCAAAGCCTGTTTGTAAATGCTATTTTCCACTTCCAATCAATTGTCGATCTTTCTAAAACAGCGATTAGAAGTTTGTTTGCCGTCCAGTAAAGCCTTTCCCATAGGATCACGAGCGCAATTCATTGGTTACAGCAAGTGACTGTTTCCTGAAAAAGGCCTATCAAAAGGGCATTGAACCCAGTGTGAATGTCCTGATATGCTTTTCGAACTTTTGCGATAGAGGATGGCAAAGATTAATGTCGATTACACAAGCTTATTCTACAAACTTGATTTCGGTTACAGTGAACCGATTTGAAGTTGCTCTGAATTTCTCTTCAAATAAGTATGTTTTTCACCCACTCGAATCTTTGCCATCATTCATCAAATTTGTCTCAATTTTTTTGCAGTATATCTGGAAAGCATACTTTGCTAATCTGAGTAGTTATTTTTGTCGTTCGCCATGAGAAAGTTATCATTTGGGGGTTGAGAATGTCCCTGTTAATTAAGTAGCGAAAAAGACGAATAGCCGAAAATCCCCTTTTACATTCATTTGCCGCTCATGCTATCGTTCTTAGCCGTAGCATTAATTTAAAACGTTTCTGTAGTTGGGGAAAGAACCTTCTTTACCTGTCGAGCGAGAATCCCGAGTTGATCATGTGCAGCGGCTGAAGGACATTCTTCGTGACCCAGGCTTCGTAATCTCCACCGGCAAACCGCTGGGCTAGAATGCGGGCTAGCAATGCGTATCCAAGATTACTGGAATAACAAAATACTTAGTAGAGAAAATCTTAAAAACGCGAGTTTTTATTGCCTCATTGTGCACGTTATTGCGACTGGAAAACAATGTTTATTCGTCGCAAATGTTCCTTATGGCTGCCTAAATCTGTTGATGTGATGGTCTCCTGGAAATTGTACTCTAGATGTCATTTATGGACCGATATTCATGTCCATCAAACTCATTTTAATTTACAGCGCGCTGCCACTTCCTGTATAGCAGATATTACAATCGCGTCTACGAATAGCAGTTTCAGGGGTATTGACCCAAACGCCTCACTTTGCTGTAATGAAGCACCATTGAAACCGTCATTCTTATATGACACAAATGCCCTCTTAAATAAATATAACTAATTTAGATACACAGTTTGAATAGAGCTTCATTACATTGAAGTGAGGCGTGTGGGTCAATACCGCTGAAACTGCTAATATTCGTAGACACAACTGTTATAAAAAAAACAATGATCTTTTGCCGTGTAACAATAGGAGCATCATTGTGACGTCATCAGATCCAAGATGGCAGCGCGCGGGTAATTCAAATGAGTTCTATGGACAGGAATATCGGTCCTTATAACCCATCAAATATTTTCTCTCGCGTGATTGGTTGAATGCGTCACGTGAGCCGATATTTTCTCTCCGCGATCGGTAAATAAATAGTTTAAAGCCCGGTTTCCATATGATCGCAACGATTGCAGGATTCTTTTGTTCGGTGTGAATCGAAGCGTAAATTTATACGCATCAGCAATCGCTGCGATCGTTGCGATCATATGAAAACCGGGCTTAAGAAGTCACGACGGCAACGTCTACGACGACGGCATAAAACAATAGCCTTAATAACAAAATACAATAACTGCACGGGAAAATGCACGCAGTCGCCTACAAAAACACAACGTGAAAACCATACGTTTTACGTTTCATAGAGAACGCGAATGTCAAAAAGTAAATTACTCCGTCTTTCGTTCGGCGTGAAGGGAACTTTACGCTTATCATATTTTTCGAAAATTTGGATGTGAAAAACAATTAAAGGCGAATAAAAGAAAAAAGGAAAAAAGGAAAAAACTAATTTCGGGAGAAAACACTTTTCTGTTTCCCGTCGTTACTGCCGTTGCCGTCCTGGTTTCTTAAAGTCCCTAATATCAGCGAATACACCCGCTGTGAGCGTATACGCGCGCGTCAAGGAAAATATTTGAAGGATGATAACAACGATAACCTAGCGGTGCGCGGGAAACTCAGATGAGTTTTATGGACAAGAAAATCCTCCATAAATGACATCTAGAGTACAATTTACAGGAGAGAAACACAGCAATAGATTTAGATATCCATAACAAACACAGCAATAGATTTAGATATCCATAACAAATACAGCAATAGATTTAGATATACATAACAAACACAGCAATAGATTTAGATATCCATAACAAACACAGCAATAGATTTAGATATCCATAACAAACACAGCAATAGATTTAGATATCCATAACAAACACAGCAATAGATTTAGATATCCATAACAAATACAGCAATAGATTTAGATATACATAACAAACACAGCAATAGATTTAGATATCCATAACAAACACAGCAATAGATTTAGATATACATAACAAACACAGCAATAGATTTAGATATCCATAACAAACACACCGAGAAAAATATCGTTTTTCAGCCGAGGTTCTCATTGATCCTGTTTCACACTAGCGACGCAGCGTAAGGGCAAGGAACATACGCATACGCAGTGTGGTAATTGTGATTATTAATTACGGCGCTGCGTTTGTTGCTTGCGTCGCTAGCGAGCCATGCTTTTAAGCAACTTCTCAAACTCATTAATAATTCATGAGCGTTTTAGTCAATCAGAGGACTGTATTTGGTCAGGTTGATGAGTCTGGAAACCCAATGAAACACCAGTTGAAAATCACTAGTGTTTGGAACAGATTTCCATCCCTAGTGATGAAACTGTTCTTAATCATCATATTCAAGAACCACTAACTACTTACATACTGATAAACTACAAGTAAGAAGTGATGAAGTAAAGAAACGACATAGAAAGAAAAACTGTGCCTAACTCTTCACCACTACACTACTGATACGCTAGTTGAAATCACTGCTAGCAAAAATGAATAATAAGCCATCGATTGAATAATTATATACAACAATATTTGGATCCCCTGATGAAACACTACAATTCGTATTTGAAATAGTACTTAAACCCCTTCGACCCTGCAAAGCTTCTAAACTGTGGTGTCTTGAGTTGACGAAAAAGGTGAACATTGCCACGTCATATGCAGAGGGGGGAAGGGGGATTCCTTGAATCGTATTACCTGTAATTAGGTTCAAGGCCAGGCGGTGCCTTCAGGTGTGTTCTCTCTAGCTGGCGTAACACGTATGTGGTGTTAACAGCACACAAGTACTTATTGCTTCGTGACCAGCCACTTCCACATGGGACTTCTCGTGGTAAACCAGACGTGTGACTCAAAACATGTCTGAAAAACAACACATATTTTAAAAAGTGCATATAAGCCCTAGCCAGTTATCTTTGATATCGATTGTACTTCGAAATTCCAATATGAAGCTTTTCATACCACGTCCTAATACTGAATACTTAAAAAAAAGTTTCAGTTATGACGGAACTAAGACATGGAATAACCTACCAAATGAAATTCAATAAAGTTCTTCCTTAGTGAGTTTTAAAAACAAATTGAAAGGTATTACTCTCCTCGACTGACTAGAGTCACTAATGATGACATAAAGTGTTTTTTTTTAGATTATTCTTAGATTATTAGTACTATTATACATTAGTACATAAATGTATATTGATTGTTAATATATGACCCCAGTAGATATATATAGTATGGATATATAGCTTAATATAGTATAGCTCAATATCTTTAATCACTTGCTATGAGAATTATTTGTATTTTTACTTTGTAGTATTATGCACGGCTTTCATGGAAATCAGTGTAAAATTGTTGAAATCTCCGTGTTTAAATAAAGTTGAATTGAATTGAATTGAATTGAAGTGGATAGTGCAACGGTGGAATATTTCTTGATTTGGGTGTTACGTCTACCGAGATAAAAAGGTTTATATTTCCAATATGCTAATGACGTGATGTCATCACCGACACACTTATTATACAAAAGCATGCTGGTAGAGACAAATTACCTATTTTTAAATTCTAAGTTATATTTGAAGCTTATCAAAGTGATTACACAAAAAAAATTCTAAATTAGAAAATAGCTTAATTCGTAAGCACAAAGAAATTCAGTAAATGTCGGTGATGACATCACATCATTAGCATATTGGAAATATAGACCTTTATATCTCGTAGACGCAACACCCAAATCAAGAAATATTCTACCGTTGGACTTTCCACTTCATGTACAATCGATATCAAAGATAACTGGCTAGGGCTTATATGCAGTTTAACGCCGCATCAAAAAGTGAAGTTAACTTAACTTTATTACACCACCCTGGGTATCTCATATGTCTAAAATATAATACACACAAATTAAATAAAAATTAGTACTAATTCATGCAGAACAACCCTAATTATAAACTATGTAAAAACGTAATCTATAATACATAAACAGCTCTTATAATCCGACTTGGCGTTTTCGAGTGCAAATACAGGATAAAACGAGTGCAAATATGAGAGCGTATTACATGATTCGTGAACAGGTTTCTACACAGGTTTATTCAACACCTAAAAGGTTTTGAGAGCGAGCGAGCCAATCAAAAAGAGGCTGTTTGAGTAATAGCCAATCATCTTTTAGCGCGCGAAATTTTTTTTAGCGCGAGCGCCCCCGCCCCCAAAATTCAGATTTCAATTTTCCATCCTTCTATTTCAACCATCACGGAGAGTGAGTTGCTGTTATATATACGATTGTCTTCTATGCGCGATGCAAAAGACAGTAAGCCACAAGGAAATGTTGAATTATATTACACTGACTGGGGACAATTAAATACCTTAGAGTAATCTTCTCCGAGTTATACTGATTAATGACTTGAAACCGCGGCTCGTACTTGTCAAGTGGATCGTCTAGGCTGTTTACACTTCCGCTCTGAAGCAAGTTTAACACGAACAGCACCTGTTGTAAAGAACGAAATAATGACATTTCCAATGACTGACCACCTTCCAAAAACGAGGGTGGGGGAGGGTGGGGGTTTGAATCTAATTTAGTTTACAGGGTACAGGTTTAACGTAAAAAACCTGTGGAATTCGGTTATAGAAGACTCAGAATAAAATGATTCAGGGTGGAAATCTGGGTTCGTTTTCACAGTAACTTAGAAAGCCGGTTTTGGAGCTACTTTTTTCTCGTAAAACCGGGACCAGTTCTAGTTCTGGACCGTACGGCCACACACAGCTACACATTTATCATACAAGTGCCGGAGTGAAGTTCAGCCCCGGCAATCCCCATCCCTTTTCCAACATGTTTTGCTTGATTAAATGTTGGATGAAGTTTCCTTTGGGTCAAACATTTCATCCAACAATTCTGACGGTTCGACCAACAAATGTTGTACTGTTTGGCCAGTCTTCCAGCAAAGTTGTATCGAGAAGCGAGACACGCCTACACTGTTAGCCAATCAGGACTCGCCATTTTATATTCGTACTTAGGTTCTTTTGCTATCGTGTTAACGCCATATTTTCTATCTTTCTTTCGAATTCCCGCCAATTGTGTTGGTTCAATCATCTGTGACTGTTTGATAGCGTTTTTCCGCCACCCCATTATTTTCATCCAACAAAGTGGATCGTATTATCCGACAATGATCGATAGTTTGATTCACTCTTTTCACCTGGGCCAGGTTGTTCGAAGGAAGGGTAACTTTATCCCCAGGATAGCGCTAAATCTGTAATTGTAATCTGTACAGTTTAACTTCAGGTTAGCGATTTAATCTCGGGTTAGCGCTTACAAACAGGGCCCAGGTTAAAAGTGAATAGCATTTACTTACTGTGATAATTTTGCTAACACTGGCGACCCTGAAAACTGTGTTTTCATCGGGAGGGAGTTGACGAGAGGCCTTCGAGTCTCTTGTTCCATAGTTTCTCTTCCACACAACTTTGTCTCGATACACTATGTTTGCTGTCAAACCTTCCTGCGGTAACGCAGAAAAGCAAACGTTAAAGAGATCGAAATTTGAATGTATGACCGTGCTGTGCCGAAATATCATAATAAATGTAGCTTATCATACAAAAAAGAACATACTTCAATACCTTGAAAGTAGCTATAAGTATAATTCTACCGTGGTGTGATGTTATGAAAATATATATTCAGGAATGTTTTTTTCTAGCAGAAGTGGAGAAATGTTGACAATGTGGTTAGGTGCAATGTTGCCGGTTTATTATAATGCAATTTTTGACACTTTTTTGTCTTCCAAAAGGATACAGTGGCGGAAATATCCAAATCAGTGAAAAATATTGCCAAGGCACCAAATGAAACTATGAATTTTTCGGAGAGTTTACCGTCAAAATCAGAGTTCCTAAGGAGAAGAATCGCTCACTCATTCTGATTGGCTAAAAATACATAGATTAGCAGTGGTTTTAAAATTTAAAAATTTGACAGCAATTGAGTGACGCTGGTTGTTTAGTGTAGTGGTTGCGACGTTTGCCTTACGAGTAGGAGGAGCGGGGTTCGAGTTCCAGAAAATCTCTCATGGGAGCAAAGATACAGGCCCGCAAACTTGCCCCCAGTCAAAATGTCCATACAAACGTCTGTAAACTTTTCCGAGTTTTCGGGCCTATAACTTTGCTCCTATTCAAGATATAACTCTGAAATTTGGGATTTTGACTAATTTCGAGGTGCTCTTTTCAGCAGTATCGACGATTTTGCTGTTTTACGTATATATCAAAACTAACAAAAGTTAAAAAAAACAGTGGAAGGGTCTATTCGTACAAAACCGACTTTTCAACTGCGACAAAATGGCCGCCACAGCACGCAAAGCATGACGGTTGGTCTACTATTTTTAAATTACAAGCAAATAAACCAATACAAAGAAAATGGAGAATAAAAGAATGGCATGGAATTGACCCGTACATCAAAGGGCAACTTACCAATGACTGGAGGTCCTCGAGTGTGTTGAACACAAAGTCGGTGTGTTGTAAACGTTTTGTTACTTGGGAGGGGAGGAAGAGGGGAAGAAGGTGCTGCGATGGAACATAAGGACATTGCCTAGACTCTAGCTCCAGTAGTCCCTACAATGAAGATGATATCGAGATATGAGAACATGAATTTCACGTAAAGAATAGAAACGACGACGACACAAAGACAGTACTGGTGATGTACCAGAAACATGACCGAGCCAGCACGTTTTACATCTAACGTATAAACAAGGAAAGCAAGGAAACTTATATTTATTATATAGCTAAGTAATTTCGCGATCTATGATTGGTCCACACAGCGGTCAAACGTCTGCGCATGCGTCAAAAGTCTTGCAACAACAACCTATTCCAAAACAAATTCAAAGCGAGCCGGCGGCCGTCACTGTTCACAAACCCGCTTTCAACCCTTGAGAACTTTTTTGGTAAATTACGAAACAATTTGGTAAACTCACAGTTTGAAGTTTGTTCAATTTCCCGTCGACTGTGAAAATAAAAAGCTTAACTTTCACGTATTTTTCTTAACTTTTTGGGGTAGAAGTTCACTGTAATATGTTTTAAGGTAAAATTTGCGCGGGAAATTCGCGCGGCCGCCCACGCGCAGACGTTTGACCGCTGTGTGTGTTTGGTCAATCTGCGGTCCATAACTTCCCGTACGCCCACTTTCGGTCCCCCACTCCCGACCCCAAAGAAAACGAAGAACCCATATAATACACAATCTATTAACCTCGTTTCCAGCCGCGCAGGGCTGGCAGTATCGGTGAGGTCCCTATTTTATGACCCGAGTGGTCGCGCTCGTTTAATAAGAGGTACCTGTTCTGCCGGATTTGAGGATTGGTAGTCCTCTAACTTTAAATTAGCTCCTTGAACGAGATTAATTTTGAGGCATAAATTATGATTTAACGTCTTAAGGAAGGACGTGGTAATACTTGAAAGGAGGCCAGGCTGATGTAACGGGTAACAATCCCCTTCTCTTCACGAATTGCACAAAAGGTTCTTTAACATCTCCCATTTATGAAGAGGAAGTGTTGAGACAGGTCAACGGCTTTATGTCCCTACCCAATGGTACAGCTAGGGCCGAACCCACCACCTCTGCATTCATGGGTACCGCTAGGTCCGAACCCACGACCTCTGCATTCATGGGTACCGCTAGGTCCGAACCCACGACCTTTGCATTTATGGGTAACGCTAGATCGGAACCCACGACCTCTGTATTCATGGGTACCGCTAGGTCCGAACCCACGACCTCTGTATTCATGGATACCGCTAGGTCCGAACCCACGACCGCTGCATTCATGGGTACGGCTAGGTCCGAACCCACGACCTCTGCATTCATGGGTACGGCTAGGTCCGAACCCACGACCTCTGCATTCATGGGTACCGCTAGGTCCGAACCCACGACCTCTACATTCATGGGTACGGCTAGGTCCGAACCCACGACCTCTGCATTCATGGGTACGGCTAGGTCCGAACCCACGACCTCTGCATTCATGGGTACGGCTAGGTCCGAACCCACGACCTCCGCATTCATCGAGTAACGCGGCATTATAGAAACTGAGCCAAACTATAACATGAAGTCGACATTAATCACATTATACATTCTACTTACATCACTGTTCAATGCTTCCTTTTCACTTTTAGGTCCCTAAAATGTATCGACAAGAATTCACGGCGTTAAATATAAATGTTGTGCGCGTGACATTTCTAACAGTCTTGAGTTATAAGCTTTGTCACATCGCATTTAGATGGGGCCCAATTCTTTAAATCTCCTAACCTCGGGTTTGTTAATCGGTGGACCATAAAAAAGTCGTTCGAGCATAGATAGATTAGCGCCGCAATTAGCTAACCCGCGATTATGTGACTTAGTCCTGGATTAACATCCTATAATATTCTATTGTTGTTGTTGTTGTTGTACATTGTTGCAAAATGGCTTTCCGCGGCTGGAGAACTGCCATATAATGGCTTTAATTTCATCCTTTTTCACGGCAAGTTTAACAATAGCTTTAATACTAATTTACCAACTAAAAAATACCTTGAACAACTTTCTAGTATGCATGATTTAGATCTATTTAGCCTAACACCGACACAAATCCTGATTATAATTCACTTGTCCAACCTATTCAAAGCAAATATTATTCTCCTCATAGCTTCAACCAATTAAACAATACAGAAGTAAATTTACCAATGACTCTTGCTTTTTCCTGATTCACAACAATGTAAGGACTTGAAAATTATCAAGTTAACCTGTTACACGAACTCGATTACCATTTTAGTGTTATTGGAGTAACTGAAACTAGAATTAATCATGCAAACATTTCTGATTTTAACCCTACAATACCAAATTATAATTTAGAATTCGTGCCAACGCCTCTTGCTGCAGGAGGTTGTTGGCAGGTACATAGATAACATCTAAAGGATCCAGTCATTGAAAATAGTACTAATGATGCTTTGCTGGCTCTCTGGATTGATATTTACTTTTCTAACAAAACAAACATAATTTGCGGCATAATCTATACGCAACATAATCCCAGTGTGCTGCATCCTAGTCAGGTGTCGGTCGTCTACGCGTCGCGGGCGCTGACACCGGCGAAAACACTATATGCACAGATTGAAAAGAAGCTTCTCGCGATAGTTATTGCATGTGACCGGTTCGATGCATATGTGTATGGTCGACATTTGGTCAATGTTGAGACCGATCAGAAGGCATTGGAGCCGATATTCGTCAAGCCATTAGCGTCTGCCCCACAGCGCCTGCAGCGAATGCTCATGCGTCTGCAGAAGTACAGCCTGCGGGTCAAGTACAAGAAATGAACGGAGATGCTGCTCGCAGACACGCTCAGCCGCGCGTATCTCCCTGAGGTGAATGCAAGCGACTTCACAAGGGAGCTGGAGGAAGTCGACCACCGCGCCGGACTGCCAGTGACCAATGAACGGTGGCAGCAACTGAGGAATGCATCAGATGCAGTGCTGAGGAAGGAGCTGATCGGGAAGACGCATGCCTCACATATCGGTATAGAGGCGTGTATACGCAGGGCTAGGGACACCCTCTATTGGCCGCGTATAGCAACCGAGATCCGGGAGTACATTGCGAAGTGCGACATCGGCTTGGCTCACAGCAGGGGACAAGCAAAGGAGCCGATTATACAGCACGAGTTCGTGGCACGTCCATGGGCTAAAGTGGCGGCTGACTTGTGTGACTTTGATGGAAGTACACTGCTAGTGGTTAGTAACTACTACAGCCATTATATTGAGGTAGCCCGGTTGAGTTCAGTAACTTCATGAACATTTATCAAGGAGCTCAAGGCAGTGTTCGCCAGAATGAGTGTGTCCCAGATTACACTAGTCACAGATAATGGGCCACAGTTTAGTTCAGCTGAGTTCTCTGTTTTCGCCAAGACCTGGATGTTTGAGCATCAAACATCATCAGCCCGGCTCAGCGCCTCATGGGTCGTCGTTGTAAGTGTAAGACACTGCTCCCAGTCGCTGGGTCTCTACTGCAGCCGAGGCACTTTATAGAGGAAGAAACGCGCAAATTCATCGGTGCCAAGGAGCGTCATTGGTACTACTACGACAGACACACTACGCCTCTACCATCCATCAGCATCGGAGTCAGTCCGCATGCGCCTGCCTGGACAGAAGATCTGGAATGCTGGTACTTGCACCGGGTTAGCTGGTCCGAGGAGCTACGAAGTCCAGATCGGGGCCGTGATGTACAAGGAACCGGAGGAACCGGAGGCAGGTGATCAGCACAGGTGAACCTGCACCAACCCTGCTGAGGAAGCCGCTCGAGATGTGCTGCCGGCGACTGATGACAAAGCTGGTGTGGCTGCTCTGCCAGAGGGGCCTCAATCAGCAGAGCCGGAGTCCCGAAGGTCCAAGCGAGCAGTGAAGCCACCAGCGTGGCGCCATGACTATGTCTAATAACTGTAGCTAACATCAGGTTCCTAGCTAGTGTCGGTTGAAGTAATTTCTAGTTTAGGAAAAGGAAAGATGGGACGAGTCATGTTATCTTGATTATGTTTTATGTATGATCACGGAATTAAAAACCCATCGTAAAGTAAATATCGGCGTCTTACAATATGCTCTACTTCAAATCATGCTCGATCCTAATGCAACTTGGCACCATCTAATATCTCAAACTTATGTATTTGTTCAAATGAAGTACACACTCATAATACTAGGTCCTCTTCGATCGGTAATTATGACATTAAATATTCAAGATTGAATCATCAAAGTAAATCCTTCGCAAGACTTGGGGCCACAATATAGAACAGCATTTCATCAGACTTACGTACGCTCTCAAAGATCAATTTTAAGAAAAAGTTACATGACCTATTGTCACAGGTTGTGACGGGTGAGGATGTTATACTAATTACACTCTAATTACAAAAATTGCAAAATCCTGATGATAATATTATATATAGTATTCAACTAAAACTTTATTAATTTCTCTTTTGTATCTATATCTCTTTATATTAAACCCGTTTCATTATTTATTATAATTATATTTCCTATTCTGAAAACTGTAAGGATATGTAATAAGTTATGTATATTTATCTTCTGTCTTGTCGCAGCTCCTTTGTAAATTTAGTATCAACACTACCCGCCTCGATTAGCATATTATGCTATCTGCGGACTAGTGTCCATTTATGTAAGTTTGTTTATATATTATTTTAATTTTTTTATTTTTATTCCAGCAACATAACCTAATTAAATCAACACTGGGTTACACATTTTTAATCCTAAGAGCCGTACATACTAATATTAAAATAAACACTCATGTATTAAAACTAAATATAGTATTAAACCCTATTGTAATGGCTTAATCATAAACTAAATAGAGGATATTACACGGTGGTGCAAAGATATGACGTTTATCCTCGAGGGTCGAAAACATTTCACGAGTGAGTGCAGCGAACGAGTGAAATGTTTTGGACTCGAGTGGATAAACTTCATATCTTCAAACCACCGTGTAATTTTCTTTTTATTATATGGACAATTAAACTGCTAAGAATTCTTATCTATTCATTTTACTTGCTGTCATTACAAACTTCTTCGTGATCTTTCTAAACTGTTCTGGGGAATTACATCGGGTTTTCTTATCTCTTCGTTGCAGTCGAGAAACTCTTTAGAGAGTTTTAGATCGTATTTGGCTTATTGTGCTCGGAATATTCATTGTCATGCAGCTCATTTAAGCTGTTTAAATCTTCCTCTGTGATTTTTACAAACCTACCGCCATCTTTATAGTTCAAAAGGCGGCAAACGTGACGTCATCGATATTGTCACTATAGTGAGGATACGGAAAATACGCCACTCAATACCCGGATGTAGTTTCGTATGAGTTCCGATATGAGTGGTTTATTTCTTAGTAAAACACTATCGTTCATAGGCTACTAATGCTATCATTCTGATAGGCCAAAATATTGTTGAACACTTTTCTGAAGGCATGTATACTTTCCGACTCTTTGAGTGATGTTGGTAATCCATTCCATAACTTAGCCCCATAGCAAGAAGAAAAGCTCTTGTTAACAGCCTCAGTCCTTGGTCTGGGAATGTATAAATTGGTATTTAACTCCTGCAGTGTAGTAGTTGGATACTATTGAGAATAATTCACAGACTCTGAGATAGAGCTAGCTAGGTCAAGCAGAAATTTAAATATTACACATTTAGCTTGAAACCGTCGTTCTGCTGAAGATTCTGCGAATCTATGATCTGATTGAATAATCGGAATTACTAATTATTCTTGCAGCTCGTTTTTGTGTGCAATATTGCTGGAAATTCTGAGCCTACAGTACTCCATGCTACCACATGCTTACCTATTTGAAAAATTATCATTCTGAAGATTTTTTAGATTCTTCACAATTCTAAGAACCTGTATGGCATTAGACTAGCTAATAAGTCTGTAAAGTGAGTCATACATGTATACTCTCACATACGCTTGGAATACCCTGAAAGCCGGCATTGGTATTATGCAAGAAGCATGCTCCAAACAAAGAGTGCTTAATTAGCGGGCAGAGATAAAATACCATGTTGTGATCCGTTGTTAGGTAACTTCAATCAGTGCTAGAACGAGAAGCCAAAACGTTCCAGAGAACGCGAGTGTAAAACAGTGCAGTTTACTCGATTTGATAATTAGATTTCTTTGGGAGTAACAAACAAAATAAATACTGGAAGAGAACAGTGTAGAAGCCCATAAGGTTCTAGATGTTTACAGTTTAATTGCCACACTTCTGATTTACAGCTTTTTATTTGAGCGCACACAAGCGTTACAACTTGTGGCCACCTTGGCTCTACACCGCACGATAACAACTTGATCATGTATGCAATCTACTGAATCTATAAACAACATACCTTTTTACTTGACAAATTTGTCGCTAACTGCCAAACGAATAACATAGTCATAACCAAGAAGGCAGCGAAGAGGAGCTGGATGGCTAACCGCTGTCGTAGGATAGTTTTGCTCTTCTTAATAATTCCTTTCTGGGTTGGAACGATTGTAGATGACGAGTTCATGGTGGAATCTATACTGTCTGCATTGAACTCTTCATTTTCTGGCGGAGCCATTAGCGAGAATACAGCAGACGACTTCCGAAGCCACTTCTTGTCCCTGTTCAAAAGACAAGTCAAGTTAAACCAAACTTGAGATCCCACCTTAAAGATTACGATCATATTCTTTCTATCAAGCTTTAATATTAATGATCACTTCGAATAAATCAGATGCATTAGTGCAAGCCACCGCGGATAAGCTTTTATGCCGTTTCACTTACTTCAAGACGACGATTTTGTGTGAAGGATGGCGAGTTTTGCCATAACGATTCCCCATACTGGATCAAAAGCTCAGTAGACTAAATAGGACTAAAATATAAACTAAACGATTAAACAGAACTATTCCGCGGCTTTGCACACACAAACGTGTCGCAGAACCTTGACTCAAAATAGGCTTGAACTATTCCTAATTGAAAATCAGTCTCTTATTAAGACAAAGAAAACGAATGGCGCAGTCAGGTCACCCCGAGACAAAGGCGATATAATTGAATACTTGTGAGTATTCGCTCGTCATAAGAGTTCATGGCGGTCACATGTTTAATCCCAAATGGAATAGCCATATACTTCACCTCTTTTTCATAAATTAAATTTACTTAAAATTGACGACATCTACAAATGAAACTCAGCATTATTTATGCATGATATATAAATAAAATAGACAACACCTTTAAAAATATGTTTATTCCTCTATCAGATGTTCATCATTATAATACTAGGCAACTGAAGAGACAGACATACTTTATAAAATCCTGTAATTATAAGTTATACCATGGCATGAGGGGTATTAGTGATTTAAATTGCCCCGAGAGCCGCGGGAAGATTTGTAAAAGTAATACCCCGAAATGCCATGGTATAAGTTTGTTATACCATGATCGCCGAGGAACGGAACAAATCTCTGAGAAGTTTAGTTTTCTCTGCCGAAACTAAAGACGTCGCAGTCGAGTTGCTTTCGAAAACGTTTTGTTTAATGCTTGACTGAGCGCCATTGATTAAACGACCCTGGCTTCCCCTGGGGAAAAGCGTGTTGTTTTTGAGAAGAATAACACTAAAATACAATGTAATTATGCGGTTGACTAAATATTCAAAGAGCATGAATGGATTTTAATTACGTCACGTTTATGGTTTTAAGTATTCCACATGGAAGAAGCGGGTTTGAGAAATTAAGAGAAGAATATGCAGATTGAAATAGTCATCCCACATGTATTACATTGAAGGTTATGATGAAGACAGGTCAGTTTGGAGTCAGTATTTTTCATCCGGGAGCGTAGGGCTAGTCGTGCCAGAGGGGAGCAGGAGTTGATGCATTTGACCTTCTCACTTCCAGCCTGCATTCTCTTCTAATTTTCCCTCATTACGCATGCAGGGAAATTTAGAAATATGAAACAATGCATATTTCTAAATATCCCTGCCATCAGGGAAAATTTGTGCTTTAAATGTGCCTCGGAGAACAAAAGAATCCGAGGCTACCATGGTATAACACTAGTTATAAATTAAGATTTATCACCACAAATGGAATCAAGATATAGGAAGAGATACCGCAAGAAATCAAATCTGTTGTTAAAAAGTATTTATATCCCAATATTGCCTCTACAACTCACCAAATTACTTTATTCCTGATCTGTAATTGATTGATTTACACAACCTTTACCTTTTGTTACTATATTATATATATATACATATATAAATATTTCTTACTGACCAACCAGGTCGTTCCGACTCAATAGCCTTGTGGTTTTTTCGGAACTTTCCTACTCTGTTACATATTTCTTTTCTATCCTTTTTACGTGAATAATTATGTATGTGATAAAATGTAATATTCCATCATTTAGAGTAAAATAAACTTCTTGTTCTTGTTCAATAAAAACTAATTTTGAAAAAACAGCTACACTCGATGGCGGAACAGAACTTAAATTTCCTTACGACGGGACCTCAGATTAACTGAAAACTTCTATTATTATACATTTTACTCACTATCAAAATTCTGATTGGCTTATTCTAGATAGCTGGCTACAGCATCGACTACGCATGCGTACAATATTATCTGTAGGTTGTGACGTCACACTGCTATTATCTTTAAGTATTTATTATGCACTGATTTGTACCGTCCGCACATAAGAGCATACATTCAGATATGAATAACTTTATTGATTATTATTATGAACTTAAATAGTATCGTAATTATTATCTTTCCCCACCTGAAAACTTCTATTATTATACATTTTACTCACTATCAAAATTCTGATTGGCTTATTCTAGATAGCTGGCTACAGCATTGACTACGCATGCGTACAATATTATCTGTAGGTTGTGACGTCACACTGCTATTATCTGTAGGTATTTATTATGCACTGATTTGTACCGTCCGCACATAAGAGCATACATTCAGATATGAATATAACTTTATTGATGATTATTGTGAACTTAAATAGTTTCGTAATTATTATCTTTCCCCACCTGACCAACCTAGTATATTAAAGAAGAAGACACGAAAGATCACAGAAATGCGGTACGAAATAAACTAAAAACATTCTGACCTACTCCGTTTTTGCGATATTTACTATTTACGTAGTTACGTATGTATTCAGGGCCGATCGCTCCTGGTTTTAGAGACGACCCCAAATAATAGGCTTTGCCCAAACATACCCGAATTAATGAGCGCGCCCTAAAATTAGGATTCCGAATTAATGAGCGCGCCTTAAAAATTAGCATAGCGCCATAAAAAAGGGCGTACGCCCTAATTAACTTATGCATGACCTAAGACAATAGGACTGTGACGTCAGTGACGTCATCCTAATTAATGCATACGCCCTAAAAATAGGGCGTACGCCCTAAAAAGGGGGCTTAATTCGGTGCCTCTCCTACTACTTAAGAATAAGGTACAAAAAGCTCACTTTCGATATATACTTCACTTGTCACCCACAAAGGTTTCAATATTAGGCTCCGGGGTAGATTAAATGTATTATTTTCTCGGAGAATAGAATAAATTTAATTTGGCTTCGAGTCTCATATTGAAACCTCTGTGTGTGACATGTGCATCAAACACTACTTAATAATTCATGAAGTAAGTAGCCACCCAGGTCTCGATTTGTACCACGTGCAGTACTTTGAAACCCCGTCAAAGTACTCAGTTGGACCTGTGGTATTACATTTTTCATTTATCGTTTTCAACTAGATATACTTTTTTAGATTAGCACTGTGTGGAAGTTCTCACTGTCTTAAAAGTTTACTCAACTTATTTGCCGCTACTTTGAATATTTAACTTTGGTTTTCTTTTCGCTTCGGTTACCTCGTGCGTAATGCATTAGTGGGTTTTGGGTTGAGTCAAGGGTCGATGCCGAGCCAAGGGCTGAGGCCGAGGTAAGGGTCTAGGCCGAGTCAAGGGTCTAGGCCGAGTCAAGGGTCTTGGCCGAGTCAAGGGTCTTGGCCGAGTCAAGGGCTAAGGCCGAGTCAAGGGTCTAGGCCGAGTCAAGGGTCTAGGCCGAGTCAAGGGTCTCGGCCGAGTCAAGCATCTAGGCCGAGTCAAGGGTCTATCAAGGGCCAACAAGATATATATATATATATATATATATTGTTTTCTCTGTTTCTAATATATTTCCCCAAATTTTGTGCGCTCAGATCGAGGAGCTTCGTAAAGAGCTGGATGAATTGAAGAAGCGGTCGACAGTGCCATAATTGCTCTACAAACTCTAATTGGCCGTCCCTCCGCCCTGTTTGACGCCGACGCGGCAGAGAGCCAACGACGAAAGGGCAATGAGATACTCGGTGATTCTGCGACAATGTCGTCCTTTGGTTACCAACCCCGTCCTGCAAAGTGTCTTGATCAAGTTGGTGGCATCTAAAGAAGAGGCGGAAGTGGCAAAGGCCATCGATAAGGCTGTGAAAGGCCAGACATCTCTCAGCGAAGCGCCTGCTGGGCGGACGAGGACAGCTCCAACCAGTTACCGTGGCCGTAGAGGCGATGGAAGGGCACGAAACACCAGGAACTTGAGATGTTATGTATGCAGCCAAGAAGGGCACTTTGCCCGTTCATGTCCTAAAAAACGTTAAGTATGCTCAAGGCACTTAAATTTGTTCCCCTGGTGTGAACAAGTTGATTCTTGTTCAGGGGGCATTCATGCAGCCGGGTGGCAGAACGAGACAGTTCTGACGCATTGTTATTTCCTACCAGACAAGGATTTCAACCTGGCAAGACTCAGTTCGAGTTGTGGGCTTTCCGGGTGGGTGATATTTCAACTATTAATGGTGAGACTAAGTTCGTGTAATTTGCCTCATAGTCGAGGACAGGGGTGTCTCTCCATACCTTAACTAATGCTAATGATAAGCAGGAGGGAAAATGTCAGTTGGCGCGAAGTTGCCTGCAAGATAAGAGTCGCCCCTCCCGTCCCACCCTTCTTGTTTACTCATTGGCTTATCCCCGCGAGCTTACTCGTCAGGGGTGTCTCTCTGTACCTTAACTAATGCTAATGAGTAAGCAGGAGGGATAATGTAGTTTTTTTTGCACACTGCCCCGACACTGCGCATGTCCGTGACACCAACTACAGTACCAAACTATGTTTTCATCAAATTTCACGCCAGGTTGTAAACACGGACTCCCACGAGAACAAGCGCATAATTGTTAACATTCCATCTTTTCTTTAACAATGGACGTTTGATTACTTAAGTCAAACAAAGCAACGATATGTAAATACGCAAGTACAACCTCCAAGCCTGATACATAAAAACTCTAAATGCATGAAGTTTTAAAATCATTTTGTTGTTTATCCCACAACCACCAAACAAGCATGAAATTATTAAGTAGTGTTTGATGTCGTTTCAAGGCCTCCAATTCGGACTGGACGGGGTTTCAAAGTCCTCGCAATTAGTTCCAGTTCCTAATTGCGCGGACTTTGAAATCCCATCCAGTCCGAATTGGAGGCCTTGAAACATTACATGAAGTATATATCGAAAGAAACCTATTACAATGGAATTTGAATACGGAAAGTTCCAGGAACGACAATCAACAACTTCATGGCTGTCTCACCTATCTGTAGCAGAAAAAAAAACCATACCCGTCATCAGCCAATCAGAACACGCCATTTCAATGGGTTCAAAGAGGGTTAAAAAAAACTGAGATATAAAGTCCCGGTTTCTGGGAAACCCCCACCCCTCCCCCACACTTCATCCTAACCTTTAATGGTTAATCATTAATAGAACGATGGATATCCAAGGGAGGGGTGGGTGGCTCAATCCCAGTTTCTGGGAAACTACCCAAGTTTTCTTGCATGGTGGGCTTCCTGTGGACAACTAGCCACAGGGGGCCCAACATCAGGGGTTTGACCTCATTTTCTTACATGTACACATGTAGATTCTCAGTCAGTGGCTAATGTAGACTTGCTCCAAATCGAACTCGTTGAGTCACTGGGTAAGCGATCAGTGGGTCACTGTGTTAGCAAGCATGAAGCGAGAGGCAAGTTCGACTTGTTTCACTTGCAGGATCGGGGGATTGTGTTTTGTTAATCATCTTAACAAGTATAATAGCTCCATACAAAAAACATCAGGGTTCGTTCTGCTGAGATGAGGAAATTCCAGGAGTTTTCATGTTTGTATTTTATACTAATGACATATTGGAATGAATATATAAAGGTTCATTGTCACAAGTCTTGGCAGAACCTCCGTTTGAAATTAATTTACATACATAGACATGGCTGCTTTGACGGCTAGCACGTCCATGTGCTCAGAGTTTTCAATAACTATTTTACACTGATTTCCATGAAAGCCATGTATAATACTACTAAGTATTAATACAAATAATTCTCATATTAAGCAACAGGATATATGTACATATTCTTACATGGCAGTTTGGAGATGCAGTTTTCTCTTCTCATGGTGTATTTGTTGTAATACATCATGCATTCACTTAATTGTGTTTTTACATATTATGGCATTGAAAACTCAAAGATAAAAATGCAGGTGGGGGGGGGGGGGGGGGCAGGGGAGCTTAGCAAGAATTTTGCAAATGGTCCCTCAATAAAGATATGCCTAAATTAGCATATTAGTTTAAAATGCCATTATAATTTTGAAACCTAAAATGTACAAATATAGCATATGTCAGTTTGAATGATGACAAAGAATGGAAGAAAACCATTGTTGTTAATATACACTTGAAAATCTGCAGTAGAAAATAAACAATATTACACCCTTTAAAAAGGTACAGACTAGGTTGAATAACTAACTTGTACTAACAGGACCCTTAAAGATACAGTATGCCAAGCACCCCTGATAAACAGACCCTCCCCCCAAGATCCTCGATCTATAGACACCTATTTCAAAAAGGTAAGTCGATCACAGACAAACAACATAGGACATTACCATGCAGACCAAAACTCAAATGGATTACGGTTGTAGGCCAACATACAATATGAATAGCCAATTCATGCAATATACACCTACTTCAAAAAAGGTAATTGTCCCAGTAAAACAACAAAGGACATTAGTGACATTCCCAGACCAAATTGAAATGACTTTATAACTGCCCAGCAATGTAATTATGGACAAACTATACATAGCCTCCTCCACAGCCATCTCTAAGTATTGGAAAAACTGTGGGTTACCTGTGACTCTGGGAGAGAAGAGGAGGACTGGGAAGGAGAGGAGAGAGAAAAATGAATCTCCCTCTCTTTTCTTCACCTGCCACAGGGAGCCCATAATATGATTTATTCAAAAATTAGATATAATTTGTAATGTTTAATAAAAGATAAAAACAAAACATGTTATCCTGTGATTGTTGTTTGAACGCGTTTCTTCGCAAACGTTCCAAAAACAATCGCAAAAAGGTCGAGAAAACTGAACAAGGATGAGGCGAGGACTGGGCACTAGTCAGCCCCAGGAGCTCCCGTGAAGGCCGCTATCGCCGCCATCTTTGTTTTGACTTGTTCACACATGCGTGTATCATGAAAGGCTTAGAGATCAGCAAATATTGGCATGCCGGAGTCGGGACTACCAGGAATTTTCTCTGGACTAGTAAATTTTCAGCTCTACTAGTCCCAGGACCAGTGATTAAAAAAGTTAAGGTCGAGCACTGAAGGTTGTGGTTATCACTGCTCAGAAACTTCAGCATGATTCAAAATTTGATTTTAAGGAGCCATTAATAATAAAATATTATTGTTGTCTTAAATATTTTGACTGCAAAACAAACATTCTCCAGATCTTTCAGCTACATTAATATTATTACTGCTACTACATATTGTACTTAAGTAAATGTTCATAACAATAGGTAGATGCTGTTTTTAAAGGCTTACACTTACTCCACCTTTACTATTTTTAAATATGGCCTAACTAGTATGGGCCATATATATACATTATAACAATATAAATAATATTGTCACATTAGACCTTGCATATAAATTAAACACTATGCGGGACATACATGGGCCATATAACTCCTATATGAGCCTAATATGGTTTGGTTGATTCCCATAATTATGCATATGGTAATTAATTATAGTATTATATATAATTACATTAATGGTAACTTTTAATAATTATTATAGCTAGGAGATGGTTATACCCTACGTTTTCTACATTAAATCCATTATAATTGGTTAGCTTATGGGTTAAGGCATTGCAGGTATAATACATACTGGGAGATCAACTACACATCAGATACATGTATTTCCCACATTAAGGACACCAGTCTCTATTTTTCATGCAAAAACCCATATTTAAACTCATTGCCATATATTTTGTCTAAGGGCCTGCATATTATTGCATGAGGCAGGCTGAGTTGGTTTGCCAGGCTGAGCATCATGGTTTACTGTGCTTTCTTTCAGACCGACATTACATGCACTGAGCTAGCTGTTGTTTACAAAATGGCTGCCACAAGGTAGCCGCTGTAATTATACTGTAGCTAGATATAATTAATTAACATGCACATCATATTTATAATTTATTAATCACACTGGGTCAGTTTATGCATCCGTTGGTTTCGAAAAAAAAAACCATGGTAGACTCAAATAATTTGCTTCGCTATATGAATCTCTCTTTCCCCTAATATATAATTTAGTATAAATAACCATGGATTGAGTCGGAGGGATTAGTATCAGTAGAGAGACTAGCCTGCGAATATCCGAATACAGCCGTCTCTATGCAAGGGCCAAAACGAGAGATGAGAGATGAGACGTCGACCCGCTTCGCCTCAAAACATGTAGTAAATATTATCTCAGGAAACTTTACAATTGGGATTACGATTTCGAGTGGAACGAATATCAGCATGTAACTTCCTCGACAAAAAAGCGACACGTTTAGGTCGGCAGGCCGCCAGTTATGCTTCGTCGCTCACCCCTAAACATTTATACAAATGAACACAATTCTCTAGTGTATTGTAATCAGTTTAAAGCGAGGGAGAATAGAACCTACCTTTCACTGGGGCCTTTTACTCCCGGGTTTTGCTGTAAGCAGTAGACGGCCACTTCGTAATTCAGAATGTATAAACGTGCGAATGATCGTATAATTTACCGGAATTTAAAATGTCTACACCGAAATGGCGTCTGTTTTAATCTTCCGTCTGTACCGTATAAATCCTCTGTGTTCAAACTCCACACATTTTGGTCGTTCTTCTACCTCGATCGGATTCTTCGATTTGTAGTTTTACCTCTTGGTTATGCTTTAAGGGTGTATTAAAGCCAAGCAGCATACTTTTATGTTGGTCAATACCCCAGTCAATACATGAACGAAGCGACCAAATGATTGCGTTACGTAAACTGTAGTTATACATTAACATATTCACGTGTTTATGAATCTCGCAAGCTTTGTATGCCAATAGTTTTTTAAAAGAACTAGTAATGTATGCTTTACATTTGCTATTTTTATATGGCTATGGAATATTTTCCTAAATTCAAAACTCTGAATCTTTCGAATGCCGACTGAGTAGGGTACAATGGTTGTTTTTTTGCATAAAAGAAAATATTGAATATCAAATTTATGCAAATAACATCGAAGTTTTTTTTTAAAGAACTGGTAATGGTTCGTTGCCATTTTAACATTTTTAACAGCTCTCCAGAGGATTCAATGCTTTGTTTTTGAATTTCTAGAAATTTATACATTTCCTGTTGGGCCTGTACAGAAAAACAACAACGCTAAGTTTAGCCCAGTCCCCCTCTTCTCTAAGGGACCGTTTGTAATCTGAAATGTTATTGGTTACCCAAACAATAGCCTACGGGTTCCTAAAATAAAACAATAGAATTAGTCCAGCCAGACAGTATCGCTTGAAACGAGCCATAGTATTGACTAACCCAACAATACAAAACATCCTAACCTTTAGAATGAGCAGTACAAGAACAATAGATCTACAGCATAATGGTCCAATCAGAATACAGGTCTGGAAGTGGTATTGTCTATTTCCGGCACGTTTTCACGTTCAGACGAAACACATTTCTTGTAATGTCTTGTAATATATAGTTTGAGCAAATCAGTACCATTCTTGCAGGGGATTGGAAGAGAAAAAAAATGTCCTGCACAGCAAACCGAAGAAATGAAAGTGACCGGTCAGTGTGATAATTTTTTTTTTTTTACAGAGGTAAAAATCAAATATTTCGATAAAAAAATTTCCTTACAGTAAGGACACTCGAACTGTGAACGGTCATTGCTTTTTTCCTCCTTTTTTCAGAAGAAACCAATCATGCGTGATACAAAACAATGGTTCAGACATCTTTTTAAACCTTTGTTATGATGATGAGTCTTCATTGTTTTCATAGACGTCGCTGATTGGACAAGGCAGAGAAAATAAAGACTAAAAAAGCAACGGTTGGAGTGTCCACACTGTAAAAATATAATGCACCGTCCCTAATAAGCCTGAGAAATGACAAAGTATTTAAATTGAATAAATGCCAAGCCGATAATACGAGAATACAAAGATAAATTGTTATTGTTATTCATAATATGTTTTATGAATGAAATAAACTGTTTTTTGTTATATACACTGAAAACCTTCATGTTAGTTCCAATCCTCAAAAGCTCATCTTAATTTATTAAGCATTAAACCGCGTTCCATTTGCTTTTTGTGACTTCAATAGCGGCTTTTCGATCCTTCTTCTACCACCCAGACTCAAAACTTATTATAAAGAAGAGGAGAGAGAGAAAGAAGAGGAGAGAGAGATCAGAAAGAAGAGGAGAGAGAAGAAAAATATGAGCCTCTGGTCATTGTTATCCATTTCATGCTAACATTAGGCTCGTCCCTGATTGAGATTCTCAACGGATAACACCATGCAGAGGATGTTCTTTTTCTTCTCTCTCCTTTCTTCGCCTTTTATTTATTTCTTCGAGCCTCTGGAACTGAGGGTACTGCAAAATCAGGAAGAAAAAAACAAAAACTGAATTTCTTTGCTTTGCATTTTTCCTGCTTCATACAAACTCTGGATTCAATGGTAGTTTATAAACCCTTCACATCATAGAAATACACGCTGGGCCCAGTACGATATAAATTAGCTGAGCCGATATGATTCTTAAAATAGGTGATATCGACCTGCCGACAGAGGAGAAGTTCCCGACTACTTTCAATCCTCAGCAAGTTTCAATGACGTCATCCAACATGACGTTATATTTTAAACTCAGCGAGTTCGACTTGGAGCAAGTCTACACGTCCATCAGAGTGGCTACGTCCATTACAATTTGATTGCAGTTTTCTTCGCGATACGGGTCCTTGGGAATCCCACGTATTTCTACACATTCGCGTCTGCTGTATTGCTCCGGCTATATTGCTCCATGTCATTCAGCATATTACCGTGCGTTTTAAGTCCCGGCGTTGGAAAGTCTAAGGACTTCAGTTGAGCATTCTCGAGGATGATTCCATCGAAATCAGATTGATGCTTATCCATCTTTGCACTCGCATCTTCGTACCTCTGATTCGCAAAGTTCATGAAGGAGGAGAATTCATCTATATTGTTGTTCAGATCATCGATCTTTTCTTTGAGTGGAAGTATTAAAGCTTGAAGTTTCGCACCCAGAATCTCTTCTAAATCCTTTCTAGTCACTGGCTTATCCATAATTATCTTAGGCTGTAGTTAATCTAAAAAGAAAAGCAAATAAGAGTGTAGAAAAAGAAAATCTATGAAATCTATATTTGCAAAGGCGGAGCTCTGAAATCAACCACCATCTTCCTTCACCGTTTCATTAAGAAACGGTTTGCGGCATTCATCTCCCCTTGATAAGCTCTTTGAAAGCTACTCTACAAATTATGACCATGTTAAACTATTTGAAATGGTTTGTGTAGTGACGTCATCGAATGTGACATTAAAAAATAATATTTTAACAAAACGGGCGATCAACGTGTTTTGCTCAATTGTCCGGTGTTTCCATGGCAACATCATAATTTACACAGTGATGTGTATTTTCCATAGTACCACATATATGCAAAGTTTCAATAGTTTTTATCCAATACTTGTAGAGATATTCTTCATTGTGTGATTCGTCTCCAAGACTGTACAAACAATATGACGTCATAGGTCATCTGGTTTGCATATTACAAAAACCTGAATATCTCTGAAACGAGATGAGATGTTGACAAACGGAAACTATCATTATTCATTTCTAAAGCATTTTAACTTTAGCTCTACTTAATTTTCGCTTCATATGCACTTCAAATCGCGGAAAAGAGGTTTTGTATATCTGAAACAGCCTCCCAATGGAGAAACTCGTGGACACAATGTTAATTCCATTTTTAGCAACAGTGTATTGCATTATACTGTATGTGGTTCCAGAAAGAATCGCAAAGTCACAACTGAATGGCACGAGTGCGTTCCGAAATCAGACGCTGATTTGTTGAGAGGAGTGGTGATTCAGAGTGGAATCACCACTGTAGGCTACGCGCGCTATTTATACCTTAGCAAAATATCAACAAAAGTACTAGTACTAAATCTTCAAGTACACAAAAAAAGATTAAATACTGGCGCGCACAGCTAACCGTGTGGATCGGAGACGCTTTGATCGAGCGATAAACCAGTAAGCATGCGCATTAACATTATATATTTATTTGACACTGTTTGATCCCATAATACAGTCGAACCTCCGCTAACGGACACCTCCCCTAAGCGGATACCTCCTGTAAGTGGACACAATTCCGCGGTCCCGACCATTTCTCTAATGAAACACTACATTTGCCACCTCCTGTAAGCGGACATCTCTCGTAAGCGGACGCGGACACCTATCTCTAGGTCCGCATGAGCAAAAATAACCAAAATTAACCTCTCTTAAGCGGACACCCGAAGAGATTGAAGTTAATTATTTCAAATGTATGCAGTTTTATCTTTGAATTCTACAATTGCGAAGCACGGCATTAATCGAAAACTAATGGAAATATGGAAAAACCACGGGGAAAAAACATGGAAAAGCTATAGCAATTCGGATCTCCATGGGATTTCCATACTTTGTAAATAAGCAATAATTTGGAAATTCCAGTTTACAGCGTATTTCAATGGTTTTTCCATGATTTTTCGAAACTATTGAAATGTCATGGAAAAATGCTGTTACCGGTAATTGAATTTTTTCCAAGATTGTTGTACATTTACATACTTAGTATGGAATTACGAAATATCATGGAAATCCGAATTTCCATGTTTGTCCAATGTTTTATCTATACCATAGAAACTGGTTGTTTATTTTTCCAGTGCGAATCTCACTGGTAACAACCTGAAATACATGATTTTGTCAGGTAACAGTTTATCATAATTACCAACCAACGGATAAAGATTAATTGAATCGTAAAGATTAATTTCCAAATAAACATATTTCTTCTGTTTCATTGCCTTTCTATTTTTATTTTTATTTTTATTTTATTCATTATTTCCTGGACACTATACACATTATTTCCTAGGCTTTCCACAATAACCCTTGTATTAAATTAAAATAAAAACCATATTTTTTACGAGTTTTCAGCTCGCAGGCGTCCAACAGTGAAAAGGTGAAAAAGGGTAGGGGTGATCGTCGGAAAACCTCGAAAAATACCCTAAAAAATACCAAACTGTGAAAAATTTCCCACCCTAAAATGTACCTCGTGGTCTAAAAATCACCTTGAAAAATGGATTTCGCTTGGTCAACCCCTAAAAATACTAAATCGCCGATTTCAAACCCTAAAAATACGACGATCACCCCTTACCAGCCGAATATAGGAAGAACCCCCCGCGGGCGTGACTGCCTCGTAGACTGGCGCTTTTGGTGGGAAGGAAAAATATGGAGCGCAAGGGAGCAAGGGAAGGGGGAGGAAAGAGACGGCGGTAAAGACCAAGGGAACACCAAAAGTGCCCGTTTCAGACGGCGAAGTTGTCATGCGCCGAACTTAATAGCAATCAGGGAGTCTTAGCCTTGAATTTATCTTTCGCGTAAAAAAATTATTCCAAGATGGGACAATTTATGCATTAAATTTCGCACATGAAAAGAGCGGCGCTTGAATCAACGCCGCTCCAGACTCACATAATACGATAGCATCTGCCCAACCTAACTCATCTGCCGCACCCAACTCAACGAGTCGGACCAAATTGAATCAGACGCTGGCCTTCTACCGTACCGCTTAATTCATCTACAATTTCAATAAAGTTCGCCGTGTGAATTAACAGTCGCTCCAACGTTGAACGTAAGTGTATTAAGTTCGGCGCAAGAAAAGTTCACCGTCTGAAACGGGTTTCAGGCTTTGATCTTCCTATTGCCCATATTAGGAACGAGTAGGGGGATGGGGCGAGTTCGGTTTCGCAAAGGTGCTTGGGATCGTTACTGGGGACAGTTAATTGCAGTGATACAAAAATACATGGCAAATATCACAATAGCCCAGTTTCGTATTCGAAAATTACCGCTGAATGCAATGACTACAGACGCATGTACGCAGGGTTAGCCTCGTTCTGAGGTTAAACTTTCATAAATACCAGCGAGAAGGTGGGCTACTTACAACTCTGCGTATTGTTATAGTTTCGTGTTTTGCACCTTCTCGCTGGTATTTATAAATGTTTAACTTCAGAACGAGGCTAACCCTGCGTACATGCGTCTGTATTCATTGCATTCAGCGGTAATTTTCGAATACGAAACTGGACTATTAATTGTCCCCAGTAACGATCCCAAGCACTTTTGCGAAACGGAACTTCCCCCACCCCTCTACTCATTTCTAAAGTGGACAATTTTGTATCGCTGGTTTGTAACCAATCCCCAGAGATTCAAATGGCAAAGCTGTGGCGGCCATGTTGGTGGTGGAACTAACAAGAGAAGCTGGCGAAGAATATTTCGTTAACGTCCACCAACATGGCGGCGACTACGTTATATGCAAACGAAGATAGAACTTAAGCCCGGTTTACAAGACAAGTATTTTTGGTCACGGCATTTGGTCACGGCATTTGGTCACGGCATTCATAAATTCTGGTACGCGTGCTCAGAAACTGTTTCGTCACGGCACCCCTGATTTCCTGATTTTGTCGTGTAAATGGAAATGTTCCGGGTAGGCGTGGCCCAAATCTAGGGGTACTGAGACCCAGTGAAAACGTAGCTTAGGCTCGCCTGTTAGGAGTGCCGTGCCCAAGTTAGGAGTTCCGTACGTGCCCAAAATGATTGTCATCTTAACCCTGCTTTATACGTTTCCGTCGTTTTGCATAGCGATGTTTCATGCTACAGCATCTATAGATGGGTTGCAGTCAATCTCCAGAGATTCAAATGACAAAGGGCATGGCGACCATGTTGGTGTAACTAACAAAAGAAGCTAACGAAAAAAAAATATTGTTAAAAGTACACCAACATGGCCGCCGTGACGTCATGTGCCAACAGACCATCATTGATTCCTGACACATTCCTTTTAAAATCCGATCATGTGTAAAGGTCGACACACACGAAGGGACAAGTCCCAGGGACAAGTCCCCTCATGTGAACTAGGAAAAATCTTGTCAGTTTGTCCCTGGGACTTGTCCCTTCAAATCAAACTGGTTTGAATTGAGGGGACAAGTCCCGGGGACAACATTTTGTCCCGGCGACAATATTTTTCCTAGTTCAGACGAGTTCAGACCTTAATGCTCATCAGTAAATTCCAGTTTTCGCAAACTAAAATATTGAGTCCACCTTTTTGTTTTGTTTTGCTTAAGATGTTTAAAAGACTCACTCTGTGCCGGATATTTTCATATTTATTTGTTTATCTCAAACCGTAGCATTTGCTCACATTTGGCAAGAAACAGTGTTTATAATATGTTATTCACTATCAACAACCTTAGACATATATTTTAAAATCAAAATAGTTCCTTCGTTTTCAAAACCGATTTCTTTATAGTTTCTTCAAAACACATTTTTACAGCGATCTGAGATTTCCAAACAAATCGTCTGGCCAAGGGAGATCGCATAAGACACCGATCGAGCTGTCCTGACATCTCTTGTTTGTACCCAATTTTCTTCTCACCATACTAGCCATGATCTCATTAATTTACGGTATTTTGATGAGGTAATCTCTCTCCGCCATTTTGCCTCGAGACCTTGATCTTTCTCTCATTGTTCATTATTCCTCGATGATACTTTGCAATGAATGTGTCCCATGTACTCGTGCCTCTCTTTCTACCACATAATCTATTTCGGCACGTTTCGGCTGCTATAGAACACTCGTTGCACTCTTGGGGATGTTGGCAAATGTTTATGCATTGCTGTGCGTTGCTGTTGCAGCAGCCGCAGTCTGAACAATAGCTTGCAGTGTAAGGGAGGAAGTTGAATACGAGTAGGGAGCAAAATAGCATCGTGTACTCAGTAGACTTCATCTGGTGAATTTAAGCATAACAATACAGCAGTGACTCACGATTGCAATCTTAAAATTGGACGATAGCTCTATTCATACTAAAGCTAGTTTTCTGGCTTTCTCATTGGCTCTTAGCCCATAATAATTAATCTTTTGCAGGATACAATCACGGGTACGACTGAATTAGGAAAGAAAAGCACTAAGTATTTTTTTGACTTTAGAAAAACGTAACAAAGCAAAAACACATTAAAAACTTATTAGAGTTGACAGTGTGGAATGTACACAACCAAATGAAGTACTTTCAGAAATTAAACAGCGCTTCAGCTCGTTCTTTCAATCAAAGTCGAGGAACTGAACAGAATCCGATTGTTTAGAATTCCTATCACAAATCAATTAATTGGAGAGTATGAAGTGGGAGGCTCATCGCATTAAATATAAAAAAGGACGAGAAAACAAGGAAAGTTTTTTTTCCCGTGGCTTATTTTATACATCACATCAGAGGAGTGAATGGTACAGTAAGAGAAAACTTTGATATACTGTTATTTTTAAGGAGTTATTTTAACTCCAAAAGAGTTATTCTGTACCATTTTTTAGTACAGAATAACTCTTTTGGAGTTAAAATAACTCCTTGAAAATAAGAGAAAATAAGAGTGTAGAAAGAATCCCTGATTCTATTCAGTCTAGTTTTTACAAAAGTGTTCTGGTGAGTTGGACAGAAATAGCGAATACTAACATTGATATCGATCCAGTATTAATACTCGAACAACATCTCTGGAATAATACATATATTAAAATTGATAATAAGTCTGTCTTCGCAGCTTCACATTGACAAAGTGGTCGACCTCTGTAACAAAAATTACGAATTAAGAACACTCCGAAAAGAAGGGTACACCCAGTCGAAAATTGATCACGTAATCTTTTAGAAAAACAGGACAGAAAACTATTTAAGAAAGTGGCAGCACTATAGGTAGTCACCCCCTTCGTTCTCTGGTTCCACGAGCTAAGACTACGAATTATAACCTTATGCAGGAAAAAGACAAACCACCGCCCGAAAATTAATACCAACCGTTTTAATAATTCTTATATTAATCGCGTAATTTTAAAGTATGACCTCGCTATATATAGGTACTTTACCATAGTATATATAGCATAGAATTGCGCCTGTGCACAACTAAATTATAAAAGTATTATAGTTTTAGATGGTTTTACATTTTTAGCATATACTCATTGTAATGTTTAGCTTTTTTCCTTATTTACAAATTGTAACATAGGATGTATCTTTTATCTTATAAATCATTAAAGACCATTATTATTATTATTTTATTATTATTATTACAAGTGGAAACCGCACACGCAAAAGACAGTGGCCACTTGAATTTTTAAGACACCAACACTAGTTAAATCTTCAAGTGGATATTTTTATTATATCTATTATATTACACAATTGGGTACAGCTAACGATAATCAAATGATAATGAAAATTGTACACGATTTAATGAAAATAGGGCTAGAAAATATGTCGGCTACACCCCCTAGAGTTCAACTTTCGCCAAAATAATAAACAAATTCGAGTTCTACGGGAGAATCTAATTCAGAAAACATCAATTGCGTTTGTTTATCTCTTGTTACTATTCATTTTATTATTTCTCTTATATTACAGAAGTGGGTACCGCTAACGATAATCATACAATGGTTTCCACCTCCCCCCCCCCCTTGTTTTTGTAAGCTTCGCAGATCTTACACAAAATTCGCAAACGATATGGTGTATTAGTCATGTTTAGTACCAAGACTATGATTTTGATACTGCAACTTTATTCAATCCCTTTCTAATGGGCCATGGTGGAGGGTACTACTATTAACAGGAAATGCATATGCTTTTCCACCCCTCCCCCCTCTGTTTTGTAAGGTTCGCAGATCTTACCAAAAATTTGAAAAAAATATGTTGTGCTTCAGTGTCGTGCTTAGTACCAATGGATAGATCTTTTCGAGATAAGCAATATACCTGAAGGCTGGTCCATATTGATTCTACCTCGTTACCGTGCTGATTGACCACATGAGATAGCAAGCGCATGCGCCAATCAGTGCAACGTTTGATAGCCGATCAGGAAAGAGAGATTTGCGTTTGTGCACGCAAAATCACAGAAAATACAGCGAATTCAAGCTTTGAATACACAAAATCCTCGCCAATGACTGACCAAGTTAAGGGTCTGAATGGGGTTAACTGTCTACTGACAAACGGCCTTAAAAATAACTGACAAATGACGATTTTTTACTGACAACTGACAACCGAAAAATAACTGAAAACTGACAAATTTGTTTTTTGTGGGTCAAACATTGTTAATTTGCTCTAGTAATGATTAACTGGGGCTAACTGAAAACTGACAAATGGCCAAAATTTAACTGTCAACTGACATGTAGACCCCCCCCCCCCTATTCAGACCCTCCGAATTCAGGCAGCGAGCCCCTCTCGTGATAAGATGGAACCAAATACCGTGCTAGACGACTGGAATGCCGAGTTAGGCAAAGCCACGTCAATGACTGCCAAAGCACGTGCTAGAAAGCACGTCCGCTCGACTCCTCAAAGAGAGTCCACGTTAGGGACGAACGATCCCTCAAAATCACAAAAAAGTGATACTGAGAAATCCTCCAAGAAGGGAGAAGGTTTCACAGCGACCACTGTCGTTTAATTTTTCAATTTAATGATACTCTGCTTTTCTCGCGTTCATGTTAATATCCCGACGTAGCTAATTGATAAAAAATGAATAAATTATCAAAAAACAATTGATACAATTGATAACAGTTGATAGCAATTGATGACAATTAATTAATTGAATATCAATTGTATCAGCAATTGATAACAATAGATTTTCACTCAGATTTTGGCAATTAACGTATCAATTACCCTATATCATTATGACGTCACGGCTTGTTTATGAGGGGGACAGAATCGACTTGAACAATAGAATTTTGAACTAAATCTGCTCTGCTGAGGAAAATTTAACTTCGAATTGTCTGGTTTCCAGATATCAGCTGTATCAATGTTTATCCAACAATATTTACCGTATTTGGTGGCTGTTACCGCTATTCTACGTTCTAAAAAATGCATTTGATAGCGATTTCCTTTGTGTTGTTGCTGTTTTGTCCCCCTCCCACGACCGTGATCCTTAGCGTTTAAACAATAGATTGTTTTGATATGACGTCATAATGATATAGGGCAATTGATATCAATTTGTATCAATTATTCTGAAATGTGAGATGAGATGTTATTACCACAAAATGTAAAACCGATAATTCTTAGATCAGTATATTTTAAATCGTGACTCCATCTTACGAAAAACAAACACTGAATATTCTGTGGCCATAATATTAACACAGAATATTGCCTTTAGCGCCATATCATCCCAAGCAGCACACTTCCCTCTTTCGCGGCAACTGGTGTAAACTATAATTTACATTTGTTCATGCATCACGTGCCATGCGCATATACGCCGTATGTGTTAATAGTCAGTTAATATCAAACACGTGTACGTTATCTCATCAATTGGCGGGAAATAGGCCGTATGTGTGCTAGTAGCCCGGTAGTAGTTAGGGTAGTTTAATATTTGGTCCAAGCCACGACAATGTCAGTAAATGGATTAGAAACTAACACAGACTCAAACCGAGATTGTCCACACGGAACAATAGTAGACCTTAACGTTCAATGTGTTGTCAAAGGATACCACGAAGTCAATTTCACGTGAACGTAGGAGAGGAATTTGTGGCTTTAAAAAAGCATGGTCCCAAAGGTAAAGCTTTTCGACTATCAAACAGTAGAGGTCAACTTGGACATCTACAGAGTTAGCTTGTAGCCCCGTTGTGGACTTACAGGATTCTGATTCTGATTATTATAAATTGCTTATCAATTATTATCAATTGTTATTAATTGCTTATCAATTATTATCAATTTTTGTCACTCACGTTTTGGCTATCAGTTGTCATCAATTGCTGATATCAATTGATAATCAATTAACTAATTGATATCAATTATTATCAATTAAAACAATTATCAATTTTATCAATTAGCTACGTCGGGTAATATAAAAGTGGACAAATGTTCAAAATGCTAACCGATGCACGAGATCAGGGCTGCTTTTAGTATTTTTCATAAATTGATTTGAAGTATGATAAGATAAAAAGAAATATGTATGCTTGTTAATAAGCAAGCGTTGATAATAAGTTTGCGTGCAGAAGCTAAATACTTCTTAAGGCTAAATTATATTGTGATTCCCAGACGGTAACATGATCTATATCCAAGCAACCAATGTTTTGCGAAATATTGTAAAACTGCAGGGACCAACGGACGAAGTGTAATACCGGCCATGATCACCTTGGAAAGATCTAATCAGCGAAAATGTGTAAACAATAACAACGAAGAAAGGCTGATTATACGGTAATGGGTAATTTCATATAAATTACCCATTACCGTATAATCAGCCTTTCTTAGTTGTTAATGTTTTGTGACTGAATTTACTTAATTTCAGCTGGCCAGAAGGAGATACATCTTTTCGAGATATACAGTCTAGTCTCGATGTAGTCTGCCTCAAAGCTGGTCGATATTTATACAGATTAAAGATACTCTGCTTGTTTCCAGTTCATCGTGAGAGAAAATGATACATGCAAGTGTTAGAAAAAGCTTTCGTGTCTTTGGCCTCGCTTGTTCAAGTCACTTGAATGACATTCCAAACAACGCATTGGCTAACCATGGCAAGGGAATGTCATTAATAAATCAACGGCATAAATATAGGGACAGTTCAGGCCTTTTTATTTCACTTCAAGAATTAAGCTTCTCAAGAATAACTAAGAAAAGGACAAGCTAAAGGTGAATTGACTCAAAATAATTATTGCATCAAATACTTCATAAGTAAATGCATGTATATCGTTAAATAGGATTCGAAGAACTGGTTGTTTTTCCTATAAGACAAGTTTTCTAGACGGCCGATATTGTTATCTTATATTTTCCATGACGTCGTATATTCTGTCTACGTTACCCCTATATCCGTCTAAAATGTTCGCTAGAATCGTACTCTCTTGATCAATTTAAAAACTGTATTGAAATTTCTAAGTATACGATTTTTGCCAGCATGTGGAAAGGACGAGACCTCATTTAGTTAACATTTCTCGACGAGTTGGAATACTAGAATCACGAAAGTGAACTGATTATCGAATTAGAACACGTTTAGCTTTGAAAGCGATTTCAAAGGGAACCTGTGTGGTTGAATTGGGTGCTTCAAAACGTCTTTGCTTGAGAATACCAAATTTACGGAACGCTATCTTAAGACGACGACTACTTTCCTTGATCTAGAATATATATAAGCCCAAAATGTACCCTTCCTATTTTTGTCCTGTTTCATCGAGAATTAAAATGCCGAACTTTGTTTGGAAGGCAAAGTTATACTTTATACCGTGAAAACATGATTTAAAGAAATGAAATATGGGAAAACAGTTCGACGAAAATACATAAGATAGGCTAGTTTTTGTGTCTTTCACTATTCGCTACATACCGAACATTAATTAATTATTTAATTAATTAATTATTTAATGATTGTATTATTTCTATAGAAAATACATAAGCAAATACCGTGAACAAAAATCCTGCAAAAATACGTTGGATCCGAAGTAAGGACCTATGCAGCCAAAAGATAAACGATTAAGAATGAAAAGTCCGAAGACTATACAGCAAAACTGATATACAACGTAAAATTCTAAAACAAAGCAGTACGGTAGCTAGGCAACCACATTCTAGCCAATTCTAAATGTATTAACAGGAAAGGCATGCGGGGATTTTCCACCCTTCCCCCCTCAGTTTTGCAAGGTTCGCATTTCTTACCCCACATTTGAAACCAATATGTTGTGTTCGTCGTGTTTACTAGCAACACTATGATTTTAGCGCTGCAACTTCATTCAAGCCATTTCTAATGGGGAGGGCACCGTTATTAACAGGAAATGCATAGGATTTTTCACCACCCCTCCCCCCTCAGTTTTGCAAGGTTCGCATTTCTTACCCCAAATTTGCAGCCAATGTGTTGTGTTCGTCGTGTTTACTACCGAAACTATGATTTTAACGCTGCAACTTTATTTAATCCAGTTCTGAACTGGAAAATAGCAAATGAATCTCTCCCAGCATGCTTTGCGGCCAAAACGGAAATGGCGATGGATTTTTACGGGTAGAAAGCAACATCGTAGAGACATGGGGTTTTCACTAAAATGTTACCCATAGAAAAATGCAGGGGGTCTTCTTAATTTGGTTGACATCAATTTTCACTGGGGGAAATGACTGGCAAAACAAAATTTGAAAACGGCTTAACCCCCCCTGAACTTCATTTGCGCGAGTAATACACCCATTTTTATTTCTAGTTGGGTGAAATTACATCAGATAGGCTTGATTTGGTTCCTTTACCTTTTGCTATATATGAATTTGAATTATTTAATTAATTAATTATTTATTTATTTAATGATTGTATTATTTCTATGATTATCGTTAGGAATAAAAAGCAAAGGATTGCAAGAGAAATATTTTCTAATATGGGCAGGTTTAGTACGGTACACTCAATACCAACGGAATGGAAAGCTTCCTTGAAAAGGAATAACATCAACATTCTAAATGAATGAACAACAATCAACAAGATCTTTCAGAGTTATAGTGGTTCTAAGTTGTTCCGTTAGGTTGTTCCAGGTCATGGCTGTCGTGTATCTAAAAGAATGTAGGCCATTAGGTTGTAGAGTTAACTTTTTTTGTTGACCCACGTAGCCCAAATGCAGCAGGCTTCAATTCAAAAATATCCTTTAGATATTTAGTCGTGCAACTTCCATTAATAGCCATAAAGGCAACTATTACCATATCTTGAATACGCTTATGTCTTAAGGATGTAGATCCTATTTTTTCTCTTCCTGTGACAGGTTGCCGGCAGTAGTCTCAGTTTGATACCTTTGTGAATAATGTCAATTGTACTTGTCTTCAGTTTTGGCTGTTCGGTGACCAGCTCTGGTCACTTGTCAAAGTCTATCACCCAGTTCTCTCTTTGTCGCGGTTTTTCTTCTATTATAATGGTAGCATTATTTTAGTATCTGAATTTCTGGTGCCAATTTCAGCGCGAGCACTTTTCTACATATATATTTAGGTTGAACAGCATATTTAAAGGCAAGAACGGGTACAAGCTGTCTTCAAATTACCCAATATCATTATGACGTCACGGCTTGTTTATGAGGGGGACAGAATCGACTTGAACAATAGAATTTTGAACTAAATCTGCTCTGCTGAGGAAAATTTAACTTCGAATTGTCTGGTTTCTAGATATCAGCTGTATCAATGTTTAATCCCACAATATTTACCGTGTTTGGTGGCTGTTACCGCTATTCTACGTTCTACAAAATGCATTTAATAGCTATTTCCTTTGTGTTGTTGCTGTTTTGTCCCCCTCCCACGACTGGTTAGCCTTGTGGTTTTTTCCAGAACTTCCTTCTCTGTTTAACAAAATTAATTAAAATATTCCATTGCTTGCGGATGTGTGTGTGTGTATGAGCGTGTCTTAAACATCTGTAATTGTAAAGTAAGTTCCACCCAGAGTAAAATAAACTTCTTGTTCTTGTTCTTGTTCTTGTTCACGACCGTGATCCTTAGCGTTTAAACAATAGATTGTTTTGATTGGACGTCATAATGATATAGGTCAATATTTATCCAGCAGCTCTTCGAATCCTGAGCTCACGCGATACCATATGCCTCTATTCCATGTTATAATATGTCCATAATCGAGTAAAAGGAAAACTGCGCGCCTACGAAATTAAGGAAAAGCACCCTTGGACATATTTCACGCATTTGTATTTCTATATTTCTTCCATTTACGAAGCCAATTTTACCATCAGTTTGTTTTATAGCTCTCTTTGGCGTATAATTACAGATCCCTGCTGGTCTAGGTTGAAGAGTGATGCTTGAATATTGCACCGCCTACCTCACTGAGTTCAACTCCTTTAGTGTGGTAATAGATAATCTTACGCTAGACCGAAGCCTCCCACCAAGTGTGCTCATAAAAATCCCCTCGGGTGAGATTTAGCATGTGTTCTCCTGAAAACCAGTTGAAGAAAGCGAAAATAGTTTTAGTTATTCAGATATTTTTAAATAAAAAAAAAAAACTGATAAAATACGAAAGAAAGTGAACAGGAGTAAAACGTAAAGTGACTTTTATATATCTGCATGAGAAACAACAACTTTGTTAGATTACGAACCTTAACATGACACTTGAATCAAACTAATCAAACATTCATTATATTTGGATAAAACCATCAGTTGCGCATATAAGCTGCTTGCATAATTGATTGCGTGATCTGAGTTAAACTCTTTCTTTCATGGACAACCAAACAACTATATTTATCATAGGACTTAAACGCTTTCTTTTTGTATTTTAATAAACATCGTTTATTACATTTGTCTTTCAGTTCTTGAAAGTTCGCTATGTGCTCTATTGATTTATCGCTATTCCAGTAAAGCTTGCTCATGACTTCTCTTGAAATTTATAAATCGAAAATCCCGTTCTGTCGTTCACTAAATCGCACTAGCATTGTTCATGTGATAACTGAAACGTAACACCTTATTTACTAATATGTTGACGTCGTATTCTCGTTTAAGACTATATCTTGACGCTGATAATCTTAAAAATATAATTACTACACAAACATCTCAAGCAATTGCTAAACTTAGCATTTTCAACCCTGTAGAAAGACGTTTTGTTATTTCCATCGAGCTTGAAGATCTGAAGCTGTCATTTCTTAAGTCAATTTGTCTTTTTTCCGTAACTAAATATATAATATATAATCAAAATTCAGAAAAAAAGACTTAGCCAAAGACTTACCGAGTTGCGGAAAGTCAGTCCGAAACTGAGATCTGGAACTGAATAACACCAGTGGTTTATAGTTCTTTTAGAGGATCGCGCGGAGACTCGTAGTTATACTAGCCTTACATAACATTTTGCATCCCAAATGTTCCCTTTCCCCAAAAAACACGTGCTGTTTCTGAGTTCGGTTCGCTAGAGCGCTGAAATATGAAATAAAACGTGTTGCGAATTCTAATTGTCTTACCATTTCTCTCTTTTCCAGAACTTCAGGTTTGTAAGGTTACTTGAAATTCTCTTTAGTTAACTTTATGAGTGATTCATGTAGCTGGTCTAATATAACTTTCTGCTCCTATTTCGCAATGATTCTCACTAGGTGATATCCGATAATTTCCTTAATTTTGCATGACGAAAACGCCGTCCCTCGCAGTGAGGAAACCAGAACAATCTCGACTTCCGACTCCGACATCAAGACAACAAAAAGACCCTGCCAGAATTTACGAAAGAACTCATTTTCGCAGATGGATGAAACCAAATTTGGAGATAATTACGATGTTCAGGATATTGGCCTAGTTTATTTACTAACAAAAACTCGCGTTCTTTTTTTGTCATCTTTGTTCGAATGGTTATCAAAGGTAGCAAAGTTTCAATATTTTGTTTGTATTCAAAGTTTCAACAATGAAGAGAAGCTTCTTGAACATGTAATTATTCAATCTAGAAAGCGTCTAACCCATACAGTGATTTTTCTAAATCATCGGCATAGTTTTCACCAAAGTTAAGGCTCTTTTTGCATCCGTTTAAGTATGATGTAAATTTCAGTCGTTAAACCGTAAAATAACATTTGTTGCGCTATATTCAGAACGCGTGAAACTCAACTAACATCTTTCTTGTTATGATGGTCTGAAGATTAATAATCACTGAAAATAGTGTCGAATCTCGTCACTACATGTATCTTGAGGAATGCCAGAAAGAAGAATTAAGCTTCATACAACAAGAAAATATTGAGGAACTAAGGACAGTTTCTCGAAATGATAAACTGTGGACGCAGAATTGATAAGGTGGCAACGAACGCCCGAAGAAACTGTAGATAAATTTAAAAAATCAATGAAAACCTCCATAGAAAAGGACAAAAAGCAAAGAAACGGACTTCGGATCCTGCTCGAACACGCCATAACAGACTCCAAGTTTGTTAATATTGTCACTGCCTCGCCGTCTACGATTCGTTTTAACAGGAAGTTAGGGTGAAGATTGAAAAGTCTAACGGCGGCGTCTCGTAAGACATAATAAGTGTAGATCTGAAAAGATCCTATCAAGGTTTCGTTCAGTCGAGCTTATTAACAAGACCGGTTTTGGAGAACTAACGTTTTCCTTCGTCAGTTGCCGTTAAAGCTATACACGACTTCATAATGGCCGCCTCCAGCCACCTCCTAATTTGCATAATTTGGAAGATGAATCTGTAACGGGAAACGAATGCTACCACATGAAAGATCACATTATAACTAGTAATAGTTTTGAGTTTTAGAGCAATGTGGAAAATTGCTGTTGAGCTATAAGCATTTGTAATGCAGAAAAATATGATAGGCCTCCGTTGTTTTTCTCATACAAATCTCTCTAATTTCAACTGGCTGTAACTTCATTGCTTTATATGCTACAGCACTCAACTTTCACAAGTTCACTAATGTCGACATGCTCTTTCACATGGCAATGTTCATATTTTCTATACGTGTGGATAAACTACCCAAACGGGAAATTAGGAGGCGGCCATTATGAAAGTCGTGTATGGTGGTGTTGCTCGGGAAGTTGCGACGTGAACAACTAAAGGAGACATTCTCTGTTTAATTTAGTTATATAAGTTTATAATTTTGCTGCAGAAAGATTCAAATGACGTGGATTTCATTTCCCTTTCCATTAAATTGTGCATTGCATGCGCGCGATTCATTTGCAGGGTGGCCAATTATACTATTCTCTGTCAAAAGTATGTAAACGAAGGGTCAAACTACCTAATTGCTGGCTTTCACTCAATCCCCAGAGATTCAAATGACAAAGGGCATGGCGGCCATGTTGGTGCCGCAACAAAAGAAACTAACGAGGAATCAACATGGCGGCTATGACGTCAAGTGAAAGCTGGCGATACATTTAGTAGAAACAGAGAAAACATGTGTATTTATTTAAAGTGCAAGTATCGCCATAAAACAACATTAACTCTTTTTGCCCCAAATTATATTTGTGATATACATCAGTTGGCTAACTTAGTTTTTTTGAGAGGCAGAGCAGAAATTAAACTAGAATAAACGCTACCCGAATTGCGGGATTGATTCATCTTGTGATGTCACAATGAAAACCGACGGTAGTGTATTGTAGTAGTTTTCTCTAGGGAAGGAGGTGATTCATCTTATGACGTCACAGGATCCATGAAACGTAACCAATATTAGGGATTAAATGCCAGAAATGTTACAAAATTTACAAGATTAACACCTTTTTGTGAGAAACAAACACAGTAGTACAACATTTTATTTTTTATTTTTTTGACATGATACTTGCACTTTTAAGGTTCGAGGAAGGGAAGGGTCAAGGGGGAAAATCATTAGAGAGAGGCGGGGAAGAGGGCGAAATCACTAGCGATTTCGCCCTCGCGGGGACGAATTCACGGGGGAGCGAAATCGCTGCTACATCGGCCCGGAAATATAAGAGTCTTGTGTCTACAACAGCATCTCTTTGTTTGAAGGTAGGCGTGTTCACAAGTATTTTGATGTACTGTTTAAAACACGAACAACAGTGTTTTATCAAGTTTAAAAATTCGAGGGTGAAGCCCGAGAATTTTTAGACTTGATAAAACAAGTGCTGTGAGTGTTTTAAACGGCTTCAAAAACGCTTTAAGAATGCAATGAAAGAAAGACGCACATCAAGGGAATGGTTACTTAATGAACCACTGAACCTTTGTATTCACAACGCCATGCAAAATATTCGAGTAATCACCGCCTGCAATTACGAACATCTCAAGGCCGGAATGACATGAAGAAATTACCATACTATGTTGTAAAAAAATATGTAAGTTTAATGCACGTTTTTATTATTTTACGGCTTTGAGTTTGGTTTCATAATTGGAACTAAACAGTGGCTCGGTAAACAAGTAATGGTAGTTGGATAACTTCATTTTAAAAATATTATCTGTGTATCTCGGTAGTCTGCTGATATTAGTAAATTTAGTGCAAAATTTATTATCTAGGTACCTTATGTTCCGTGTACTTTTTGCTATCTTTGGGTCTTTATCAGTGAATTCTTAATTAGGATGAAACTTTATGTTCATTAGTATTCTTTATATAAAACGTTCATCCTAATTAGCAATTCAATGAGAAAGCTGAAACATCAATAGAAATTCCATTGTCTCAATCATTAACCCCGTTTCCCTCTGGGACAGAATTCAAATCCCTCCGCGGTCATTTTAGAATGATGAGATTTTATCAGGTATAAAGGAGCATGCACGTGACTGATTTGCTTCATCTGATTGGACAAAATGCTCATTAATTATTCATGAGTTTTTGAAGAATGGTTGACTAACGCGGGCCTGACAGCTCCAACAAAAGTACCAAGAGAGTGTTAACGTACTAGATAGATAGATAGATAGATAGATAGATAGATAGATGGAGGGAGGGAGATAGATAGATAGAGAGAGAGATGGATAGATAGATCAGTAGATTATGATATTGCGAGGTAAGGAGGTAGAGAGATAGAGAGAGAGAGAGAGAGAGCGTATACTTGCTACCAAATGTCTGCAAGATATATTTAGGGAATGAATGAATAATAAACAACAATCTTAGACAAACATCTTCGCGTTCGCGTTTGCGGGTTGGGAAGGATTAGATGGCCGGTAAGGTGAGCAAAAGGAAAAGCTGCCTTATTTCATTGCATTGCATAAGTCTAAACCTCTGCTCCGGTTAATTCATGAATTCTCAACTTCTAGTTTATGCAAGTCGACAGTTAGTTTGTGAAGTCAGTGAACTGGCATACATTCAGTTGCGGCTACAACATTGCGCCTACCTTGATTTCACTTCATCGCGGTGCAGTGAAATAAAGCAATTCATAGATCCAAACCTGTCAATTAAGACAGTTCAGACCAATCAGAACGCAGCAATGTTTGTCCGCGAAAATACCGCCGCCATCTTGTCCCACAAGCTCTTCCGAAAGAGATGAAAACATAAACTTCACTCTTTCGGAAAGATTTAAGAAATTCTGCTAAAGGTTTTGCGAGGGTTTCGAGAAATTGTGCGAAAGGTAGGAAATCGAAAGATCATCCGGTGTCACAGCGATTTCGCCTCTACCTCAGTGAATTCGACCCCCGGGGCTAGATCGCTAGTGAATTCCCCCCCCCCCCCCCCCCCTAGTGAATTGTAGTCGTAATTCTTATTGAAATTGCCCCGCCTCAGAAAATAGAGGCAGCACATGTCAACGCACTGAATAAAAAGTTTTTTATAAATCTAAAGTTAAAAAAAAAGTGTAAGACCTATTTAGATACTATTACTACTACTGACTACACTCCTTTTCTTCCGAAAGTCATTTCAAATTCTTTCCGAATTTGAGTTAATTACACTGTTAGAAAATTGCAAAACTCACCGCCGTTTTACCTTCACATTAGTTAATATATAAGAATTGTTCCGCACAAGCCGGCGTTAGAGATGCAAATATTCACTATTAGACCTTTAGCTTAGACATGCAAATTACAGCGAAAACCGCACGCGCACTCTTCGTTAATTATATAAGTCGCTTGATGCAGCAATTAACCTTTAATCGGTAGAAGTGCAAAGAAATGAAAATACATAAAGGCAATCATTTGAGTTCTATCAAAGCATGCGAGTTATTGGGGGGCTTAAACAGCGGAGCATGCAAATGATAACACATCTCTCACAGAATTTGATCAAGAAATATATTCCGATATAATATTACATGTCATCAATTTTTCTGTCTAATTTATTCAGAATTCTTTCCATAAACGTTATGCCAGCTGTCGCCTTTTTACACATCTCCGTGTGAGCGTTCTGCGCCTCTAGCGCTGCTTCTCGCATTGTTGTTCTCGACTTTTTGGATGGCATAACATCGTCCTCGTCCTCTTAACTTTCAGCAAACTCCGACATTTTAGCCTGTCATCTTTCTTCACTGAGGCGTTCTTTTCTTGGCATAGCGCAGCTGATTTTGGATAACTTTGCTGGCAGCGGAAGAAGTAGTAGTAGAGGTAGAAGCAGTGGTGCTTGCATTGTCAACGAGGCCGCTTGGTCTTAAGCTGCTCCCGCACAATTCTTTGGATTCTTTTGACAGACGTAGCCTCCGCAGTCTCCAAGTAATAATCGACCAATCTTGAATTTAACAGCTCTTGCTCGATATCTTCCTGTACCTTTTTTAGCACCGTATTCCATTCCTGGTTGCTCGACGGTAGATAGGCATTCATCACAATCTTTCTTTCATTATCGCCAACCTTTATATATATGTTCAGTCTGTGACGAGCTTCTCTAGGTTCATCGAATGGTCTCCAAATATTTGCCATGATCAAACCGCTACGAGGATCAGGAAGAGGGAGAGAAATTTCGATATTGAACACAGGCTTTTATAATACTATCCCGTAAATACCTTAACCTTTCGAGTCACACAGCACACGTAGCACGCCCTTCTGCCTATTTTTCATCGATGGTATTATCACCTTCAATGCAAAATTTGCAGCTAAACAGAGGGAAGAAACAAGAGAAATAATTGCAGCCTCTGTAAGAAATTGAGCTTTGGAATTGTAATTTCTCTAGTTCACGAAGATGGATCGAGCGGACTAGATGCGTCAGTTTATTTATCGTGTATGTTACACTTGGCACATTAACTCAAATACCACCGCCATTACCCTACGTGGAGACAGAAAATATTACCACACTCTTAGATAGCGTACTGGGACAATTCTTATGTTTATTCACCCTCATTGCTCCTCCACTTCAACTTCAACTATCACTTAGAGACCGATTATTTTATGACTTTCATGGTCAAGTGTTCCATGAACGATATGTGTTTTCTCTCATCTGCTGACCTGACGGTACCTGTTTTGGCTGAATACAGGGGAAACGCCGGAGTCGTTCCTAGAAATTGCACGGCATACTGCTCCACGCTTTATATGCTGACAAGACGTGGCAACCCTAGGCAGCGAGCGGGGAGGTTTAAGTTGAGCATCGTGAACAGGATACTGCTTGTGTTTATTTGGCTTCGAAAGTACACACCCTTTCACTATTGTTTGATGTCAGTCCACAAACCGTATGCGCTTTACTGTACCAAGGAATAAGTGTTCTGTGGAGCCATTTCAGTTTGGCAGTGACCTGGCCTAGCAACAGAGAATGGAATGGAATGCGTAATACTTGGCAACATTTCCCTAACGCTGTTGGGTGTATAGATGTTACGCCACATGAAATACTTATCCCGTCGATCGAGCCACAACGCGAGTTTTTCAGCGGTCATAGACATTTTCATCTTTTGAACACTCAAATGATCTTGGACAATAGGGGCCACATTCGATTTCTACAAGCCGGTTTCTTAGGGAGCACCCATGATTCGCAGAGTTATCGTCTAATGGAGCCAATAGGGCCTGGACTTACGCTAGACATTCCTCCAGGTGTAGTGTTCCTGGCTGATAAGGGATACCCGGATAACTTTCCACTGCTAACACCATTCAGACAGGCACAAATAAGAATAATGAACAACAGAGATAGTCGAATAGCTAGGCGATTCAACGAGAACTGTCTCGCAAGAGAGCTAAAATTGAATATATGTTCAAACACCTGAAGGATTTCAAATGTACAACAGGAATTTGGCGCCATCTGAGATGGCTGTTACCGAGTGTCATAGCCGGTTATGCACGTATCTAACTGAGCGGCGTCTCACATTATTTGAGCAAGTGTAATATCAAAGTGTATACAGTGGTCCGATGCGAGTGTTGAAATTACACTGTTAGCATTAGAAAATAATTGCTCGTTTAAATCTATTTAACTAAAAGCAATCAAGCGATTTAACGAAGAGTGCGCGTGCGGTTTTCGCTGTAATTTGCATGTCTAAGGTCTAATAGTATATATTTGCATCTCTAACGCTCTTGTGTACCCTGGTTCCAGAGGTTTTCTCTATGTTTTTTCTGCGAGTGACGTTTAAGCCGCGAAGCGGCGCCAGCGTGCGCGAGCTGCGAAGCAGCGAGAAGGGAGAGAAAAGTGGTCAGTTGACTGATCGAGCCGCGCCAATAGATTTGAACTAGGGTCAGAATCTGACCCTCGTTCCTGGTTTGGAGGAATTTTTAATTGGATAAACAAGAAACCTGATTGGTTCCTTGCACATTTTAAACAGGGAGGAGACGGGATTCTTGTTTACAATACAAAACTACTGATCGGGAGGTAGTAAGGACATTTTGATTATCCGGTCGGTCTCTGCGTGAGAATCACACTTTATTGTTGTGACCAATATGGCCTCGGCAATCGAACTCGAAGGTATAGTTGACAAAGTCTTGCTATCCATTCTTGGTAATCGCTTTCCTGAGATAGAGAGTCGGTCGAACGAGCAGAGGAGAGCGCTCAGTGGAGTTATTCACAATCTCAATGCAAGGGGACTAGCGCTGTTCACACGTCCCGGTGGCGGTGCCGATGGAGAATATTTACTACATCGCTTATGTCGTCCTTTGTCTGCCTTTGAGTTATTTGTTTCAAGCTGGGACGCAAGAGTATCTTCGTGTCACTTCCTGAATGACTGCAGGTCGTTCTCTTGCTTTTCGAGCTTCCAAAAGCTCCGAAGACACTTTTGACATATGATTCTGGAGACTCCCTCGACTTCCGATATGACAGTACCAACGACAACAGATATCCGTCTTGTTAGATCTTCGGTTCTGCTGTTTGGTCCAAACACATTCGTTTTAGACCTGCCACTGACTTTCACATTTATCCCACAAAACCTGCAATATTCGCTCGGATTGAAAAGTAAATATTTAATCGGTGTTTATCTTTCATCCATGAACACGTACATGTATGCCGAAAACTCCGCCACGCGTCAAAGCAACAATACGTCCTTTCCCCCTCCCGACAAAAAACTATAGAGCGTGACCACCTCGTGATAACTTCTCGGTGATTGGTCAACAGTGTAATTACTGAAGTAACATGTTTGACAGCTGTCAACCGCATGGAAGTGAGATCCGTGACCACTTTAACCAGAGGTTTTCTCTCCCTTCTCGCTGCTCGCGCACAAACGTCACTCGCAGAAAAAACATAGAGAAAACCTCTGGAACCAGGGTACTCTTGTGCGGAACAACTCTATAAACTTATCCAGAAAGGTTTTCCAAGTTAGAACTGATCTAATTACCGAATTAACAAGCGCCGTTAGCTCAATTGAAATAGAACAAAGCACGCGAGTCGGTAACCGGCTCCTTTATCCTGCAACGTTCTTTCAAAATAGATGGATCGACGCGAGCATTACGGGTTATAAAAACTTACATACCACGATAATTACGTCAACTTCTTTATGGTTTTCATGCATGTAAAAATTATCAGGCTATTTGGCAGTCGTTTCCAAATATGAGTTCCACTCGCTGCAAGCTATAATAAGGTAAGTTTTAAAACTTCCCGCCGTTTTAGATCTTAATTAGTTCATTAGCTTGTTTATTCAGGAAGTTTTCACGCGAGTCGGTAACACTTCCTTTATTCGGCAAAGTCTTTTCAAAGTAGGCGGATAAACCACAATATCCACAATAATTACTAGATCTCGGCTCCAATCTCCCTCTCTTTAATTCACCTGCCACAGGGAGCCCATAATCTGATTTCTTCAAAAATTAGAGATGCCTGCGGAGGAGGCTAAATAATTATATCATCTACATGTTGGCTTCAGGCAAGAAATACTAACAACTAATCATTCGAAGATTGACGAAGATTGACGAAGATTGACGAAGATTGTATATTGCACTGCTCGCGCGAATGAAAATTGCAGCGTTTACCGTAGTTACCAACACGAATTTTGTCGAGGAAAAGTGAAGCGTGAATTTTAAAATAAAATTGAATTGCATGCCTTTATACACATTACTGATAGCTTTTTGCATTACTATTCCCACGTCCAATACATTACAGTAATAAAAAGAAGGAAAACATGTATTCATAACCTTTTAAAAGGTTGGAGGGAGGGGGCAAAATCGCTAGAGGGGGCGAGGAATTAGGGGGGGGGGGGCGAAATCGCCGGAATGTTATAAGACTATCGACGAACTCTGACAGCCTTTCTCCCCCTTGTTTGCCATTTATTCAATTTGAATTCTCAGGTTAAAGTCTTGGGACATAGAAACATTAACTAAGAGGGGAGGAGCTAATATTGCGGCTGTGGAACTGCGAATTTAATATTAGGTAGATGAAATATGTAAATACACCCCCAGGGAAAGCTACTACCATTCTTGACTAGCTAAAGTGTTGCTTTAGGGAATAAAAACAAACCCTTCCAACTTCGTGTTTGTTGGAAAGTACTTGACAAGTGATAATGTTTAAGTGACTGAAAATGATTTTCACAATGTTTTCAAGTGTGACATTTCTCTAATGATACTGATTTTAGCCACCGCACGCGCCCTATCCGTATTTAAAGAAGAGTAAAGATTGCAATTGACTGGCTTCTGTATTAAATATAAGAAAGACTGAATTTTAACGGACCTGAAACAACCATATATGAGGGCTGATCAAAGTCAGGGCCCGATTAAACCCACACCGCGACCACACAGCGGTCAAACGTCTGCGCGTGCGTATTACGGTCAGTCTGGTGGGCGGCCGCGCAAATTTCCCGCGCAAAATTTACCTTAAAACATATTACAGTGAACTTCTACCCCCAAAAGTTAAGAAACATACGTCAAAGTTAAGCTTTTTATTTTCACAGTCGACGGGAAATTGAACAAACTTCAAACTGTGAGTTTACCAAAAATTTTCGTAATTTACCAAAAAGTTCTCAAGGTTTGAAAACGGATGTGTGAACAGTGACGGCCGTCGGCTCGCTTGGAATTTGTTTTGGAATATGTTGTTCTTGCAAGACATTTGACGCATGCGCAGACGTTTGACCGCTGTGTGCACCGCGACAAAAAGGTATGCTCCGCTGGCCGAAAGGACGAAGGCTCTGTTATCAAATACAAATTTCCGAGGGCTTAAACTTTTTCAGTAAGTAATTTTATAACTTAGTAAACTCACAGTGAATTACAAATTAAGAAAACTTCAACTTGTTAAAGTCTTAGGCTAATCTTTTAAGTGTTTTCTTATTTTTCGCGTAACATTTCACGTAAATACGCATACGTACTTAAAATTAGAAACGGGTGATTGTCTCTATTTTCTTTTGGTTTCGGCGGGAAACTGGGCGGCCGCGCGCGCGCTGGGCTCATCTAAGGCGCATGCGCGTGACGTTTTGCTGCGGTGTGGGTTACCAGTCTGTTGCCGTTACTGGGACGGCGCAGCCTGGGGAGCTATAGCCATCCCCCCCCCCCCCCCCCCTCCCCCCAAAAAAACAATTTTGCCTAGTTATCTATCTATCTATCTAGTTACTTCTCAGTCAGTTTAAGACCATAGTTTGGTCATACCGGCTCAATGACAATGTTTAGCCCCCCCCCCCCCCCACCTTTCGCTCCGCCGTCCCTGTGTCGTTATAAGATTATAATTAGCCAAATTGATATAAAAACCTGCGACTGAAGCCTCCCACGCTGCCACAAGGAAACAACAAGGAAACCGAGATTATTTTACCCATGTTATTATTCAAGTTCTTAAATTGAGTGCTATGGAAAAGAAACAATTTTTTTAGCAAAAACGAAGAGTCTGACGAAGGGCTAGCGCTCGAAACCGCAGCTGTTTGCCGGCTTCCTACGGCATACTGTAATCGACTTTTAGTTGGACATACCAGTATTGCCAAAGAGGTTTGTTCACATTTTAAATCCTTTTGCAAAGTTGGTTTACTATTTTTAAAAATGATGGAGAGTTCTTGTAGCCATAAATATCGACCACAAACAGGAAGGAATTTACGAAAGAGTTTTCTCTTAGATCTTCAGCTCTCCGAGTACGTTACGGTCTTTCACAAAGCTTTTCGATGCTAGTCGTAGCCGTTAAACGCATTGTATTAGACGAAATAAAAAATAACATCAAAACGTCATTAGAAACTTCACTTGTAAGGTACGTCTTTTAATTGAAGTTATCACCACAAGACATGTAATCTTAATTGAACGTCTCTCAGATCTCTTATTTTGTTTTTCTTTGCCGTTTCTAAATATCGATCTACTTGTATTTGTAGATTCATCAGGCCATACCATTAAAATATATAAATTGCTTTCCAACTTCTTACATATTCTGAAAGCCTTATAGAATCAGTTAGTGTAGTAGATTATTCAGTAAAAGTGAGAAAAAGAAAATATTATCCTGGTATATAGGTATATAATCTATTTCGATAGAGCATACATCAGCTTAGCAAGCTGGCATCAATTTATTTATTTGACTATAACTATACAAGCAGTATTCTTTCCATCTTCTAATCAAAGATATATATATAAATAACTTTTTCTTACCTTTTAACTTCTAGAACCACGACCAGTAATTTAACTACGCTTCAGGTTTTGTCTGCTAAGATGAGAAATCTGGCTCTCTTTTATACCTTACTTTTGTTTAATCGCTCTGTGAAAAATCGATGCTACTGCGGTGGGGTTGTGGGAGTGGATATACGCTGATCAGTACTTGAAGGTAAAGTCCGCTACCGCCGCTGGTGTATTGTAGAACCAAGAGACATGCATTGATTTCCCCCCACCTTATTAACTCGCGTTTCCTGTTTAATAAGACAGTTAAAGCAAAGTCAATTGGTCATTCAAGGTAATAACAACAGTCCAATTTATTGTGGTCACTTATATCTTCAAAACCTAAAGTAGGACCGACCCATTGTTGACAACGACGAGCAGATGTAATACAGTGCAAAATGAGTAAATTACTTGTAAGTTGCCGCGGAACTGGTTTTCCCGTGACGAGGAAGTGGAATCTTGTTTGCTCCTATTTTTGATGACGACCACGGGGTCAACGGATCCGCACCGGCTTTATTTTGGCGTCTTTATTTCTACCTATTTCTCCGCCCTGTCACGATTTATTGGATGGCCCTCAACAGACCATTTATTTATAGCTGTTATTTATTTCAGTACCTGCATAAGTTTTGACTTAAAGCGAACAGGGTGGTGACGAAATCGTGAACGTTTTTCTACTTTTGGTCGTTAAACTCTTTCTCTGCAAGATAGTAAGAATAGCGTGTAAAATCATCTTCAGAAACAAGCACAAAGAAAAAGAAACCTATGACATCTTCATTTATGTTCAAACTGAATGCAGGATTTAAAAGAATGATATTCTGAGCTGTTTTCGACAACAGTCAGCACAATAGTTTAAATCACAAGTCGAGGTTGTTTTGTAAAACTAAAAGGAGCGAAAAAGCGAAACAATGAATTAAAGATGAAAATGATGCTGAATATCTCACATTGTCATATTTCTCCATTCTTTCGACTTTTTCAGGTTGTCATGATGGTATTGTGAAAATGAATAATCCTTTGTCTAATTTAGAACTGCACTCTCCGCCTATCAATACCCCGTTATCCTAACTTATAAACCAACTAAACCGATTGTAAAAAGGTTGTAACGAGCTTCAAAAGGTTTTAAAAGATTTTATCAGCCACTCTGGTATTGTGTACGGCTCGACAGTGTGAAGCAAGTTTCTAGCATATCTAAAAATACTACTTACAAAAAGTCATTATAAGCTCTAAATTGCGTAAGGAATATTCATTAAAGCTATTGTAGTTTGGAAGATAACATTACTTCTTTTTCAGCAGTTATATCTTCTTTGAAAATTGTCAAGCCTTTGTTACAATCAACCTTCAGTTTTTCATAGGGAAATTGTCATGTTTCAAATACCCACTTTTGTTCCGCTTCTTCAAGTACATACAGAGGCAGAGGTTAGACAAAGAATACTGGTTTTGAGAGTGTTTAAAACGAAGTTCTAAAGATCATTTACTGAAAATTAATTCTTTCTCTAACAGAAAAATAGAATATGGCAGCCGACATCAAATAGAATTCGAATCCCCTTTTGCTATAAACTGTGAGATATGAAGTAAGTACCCAAATGTCGTATTAGGAGTGGCGAATGGTGTCAAGAAAACTGAACGGAGGGTCAAAAAGTCGGTAAAGTCTCGAAATCTCGCATTTTATAGGTCGGGTCGCGGAGCCTTCGATTTTTCTCTACTTAGCCCGTCTTTTTTTGGAGAGGGTCTCGGAGTCTCGGATTTGTTTTGGAGTCGCCCCCTTTTACTCTTTTTATTAGCTTTTATTGGAGTTACGTTTTTGTTTGGCGGCCTCTGTTTTAGACTCGTACGCGAACGGCAGCTAATTGGTTGAATGGTGAATCTTGAAAGACTAGTGTTTCGTCATAATAACAACAGTCTCGGACTCGGCTTTTGAAACCGCAAACGGTCTCTGGCTCGGATTTTGAAAACGCAAGTCTCGGCGTCTCGCAAAGTGTATATAAAAATACGCGGAGAAATATAAAACCGCCCTCACGAAAACGCACGTGTATCGGCTCCAAAAGACGTCATTCTATCCATTTAGACCAATCAGATTTTGGCGCTGGCGCGGGAAGCCATGCAGGTGCAAATCCCATCAACGAGTCGCCAGCAAGTAATTTTTTGACAAATTTGAAGCACTTACGGAACCTCGTACCACCCAAAGCAATACACAGAATAGAAAAGATATCGGTGAAAATGGAAAACTTTGAAGATGAAGAAATTACCAGAATTAATTTGGCCTCGTATTTTGATAATAATACTAACGAACATGACTTTTGTTGAGTAATGTTGTGGGTTTTTTTCAGCTCTTGTAAAAACATGTATACTCGCTACGCTCGAGCCGCCAATGTTAAGTACTACGCGGGCTGAAAAATACCGAATATGCATGCTCTCGAAAAGTCATGTTACCTTATTCTCGGCGCTCGCTACTCTTATTCAAAGAACATTATCATTCAGTTCAATAGGGAAGCCGGGAACAAAAAAAGAGAGATGACGGAAGTGAGTGTTTTATTTATCATGTTTGCTATTGGTCGGAGACGGGGTCGGAGAGAACGTGCCTAATCTTGCTGAAGAACAGCTTGTTTGCTGGGTGTCCAACATTCAGCCACTTTGTACATCTTCGTCTTTCTTTTTATTCCACGCCCCAATGGCAATTTAATCAAACTATCTCATAGGAACATAATTGAGGTTTTATGTGTTAGAGGAATATGATAGTGCACTCTTTTGTTTTACTACGTTTGAGAACGTTTACTTCTTTCGCTGCTTGAGTTTCATGTACCGTAATCGAATTTCGCTTTCGAAAGTGTTGAATAACAAAAATATTGACGTAAAATGGAACGGAAATGATAAAATCTGAACATTACAACACGACAGAGAAATGTTAAAGGGCGAAGTGTGAGGATTCACTGACTATAGTAATACTACTACTTTGTATTTATAAAAGAACGGCTTCTGTGCAAAAGCATTCGCCGATCCCGTTTATTTTGTAAAAGTTTGTGATGCGTTATTAAATGAACTATTTAACATTAATTTTTACTCCCTAACTATCACAGACAGTTTTAGCATGTTCGTTGACAAAAGAAGACTGACAAATAAAACTTGAAAAAAGATTCTTAACTTTCAAATAGGAATGGTTTTTAATGTTCTGTCCCAAACTGGTTGCTTCTTTTTTGTTCTTAAACTGTAGCTAGTCACATTTCGGAGAGCGCCATTCTCGGTTTAAAAAAATATATTTCGCAATGGAAAACAGATATGTTTTCAATTGATAAAGTGGGTTTTAGCTCTCATAAATTTGACTTTTAGTTCTCCCAAAATTGCTTGTGTTTATCGTAATATTTATTCTCTATGATAATTCAATCCAAGGTTACTGTCGATTTTGTAAAACCTTTGGGCTATAAATGGGAATTTTTTTATCGGAAGGGCCATAAAGTTGAGTGGCTAACTGAAAACACGAACTCAACTCAAGAACAACAACACTTTCATTCTTATTGCCCAACGAATTATTTTGAAAACAAAAGAGACGGCAAAATTTCAATTAAGTTAATGTTGGGACGATTATTATTATTATGAATGTAAGTCTGAATTGTTTCTCTGTTATTACTGTGAATTACATTTAACAAACCTAAGCGCTTGATTTATCAGATCTGAGACGTATAAACTGTGTATACCTGGCATTTCAATCCACATCCCAGCCCTTCATATACAAAACATACTTTAATTAAATTAAAAGTTAAAAGTTTTCGAAGCTTTAAAGTACTCGGCAAATACGATGGTATTTCAACAAAGAAAACAGCGACCCACGAAACAAAATGTGAACATTGTCGCGCATGCAGGAAATTAAAAAAACATTTCCTTTCTCGTTTAAGTTTCCTCGTCAGATAGAAGTTCGTTTCCTTTTAGGATAAAAGAAATCAAATAAACTGTTGACTTTACTCTATTCACACGGTGCACCAGTTTCAAATTTAGACATGTGGTAGCCAGACTTTAATACAAATTAGGATGAGCTCTCTATAGTGTTGGAAATTTCGCCGATTCCGAAATGCTCGCACAAATGTCTTTTGTGCTTTTAAGTAATTAAAGTTTATCTCAAAGCTCCTTTAATACATCATTCCGCTGACGTGGTTTCCATAAAATGATAATGGGAGTTCTTCGAGGTTAGCCATGTCACCGTTTGTGTCCACGTTTTCGACGTGATTTAGAGCCGTAAACTGACAGAATAAGATATCGTCGAATCCCACATATAGTCGCATGTAGGTAATCAGAGCTCTCTAGTATATGAATGACTGAAATTCTAACACCACTTAAGTAAAGTCTAAAAATTAAACATGATTTCAAGAGAGAGATAATGGAGTTCTTTATATCGACGTTAGCCATTCGATCTCTAGGCTATTGACTACACCCTTTCGACCATAAAGTGGAGTTTTAAAAACATCAATTAAAAATATTTTTGAACCGTTAAAGTGACAGAATAAAATAGGTGTGTTAAAGGAGTCGAAAGTTTTCGGTGATTGCTTTGGTTTTGCGTTTACTTAGCTTTTCTATTGGCTGTGAAAATGTTTTGTAATCAGTCAGCGAATCAAATTCCAGAGTAAAACCAATCGTGGTTTTGGTCTGTCACGCCATCAATCCACGATTGTGTTTACTTTTCCTCCTGATTGGTTGCTTTCTCGTGCCAGCGAAACCAATCGGTGTTCACTTTAGTTCGTGATTGGTTCGTTGTAATTGCTTTGGTTTTGGTTTTACTACAGTCAATTGAAACCTGCTCTTATAGTACCTTTTTGGAAATCTGAAATTAATGTTTAGCAGCCATATATGGTGTTCCCGCAAGTTCTTGATTATTTCCCCTTATAATTTAAAGGTTCCTCTGTGTTATTAATCTTGTATCTTGGCCCTGCTTAGCACTGATCTGCTCACACTTGAGGTGCAGGGACTTCTTCCACGATAATCCTTGTGACTGAATTCCAGCCCGTGTAAGCATCGGCAGTATTTCCTTTGAAACCGGATTTCTTTGGACAGTTTCCGACCCAGAATCCCACGCGTACCTGGCCCTTGGAAATGCCTTGACAGTAACCCTCGATTTGGCGATGGTTATGAACGTCGTGTTTGGTTGTGTCAGACCAATGAAGCTCAGTAGCATCAATTGGCGCTGGGTTTTGGCATTCGCGGTTATTGAAGGTGAAATACCATCTACTACAGCAATGCGCACAGTAAGCTACTCGATACGACCGGCCGAAAACCACCCGAAGAGCCGTTTGATCCATCTTCTTAATAAAGATGCAGTCTAAGTACTTGTTAGAGCAATAAAAAAAATCATAAAATGATTTCTTGAGAAGACGACATCCTTAGTCTCGTTTTAGGATCTCGTAGCCAGCTAACTAATTATGTACTGGCCCTGGGAATAAATTAATTATTGTTCAATCAATTTTCAAGTTGTGTAAACCTTTCCATGCATGTACGTACATTTTTATAATGCTTAATGGTTGCTCGCGTGTACGTATATGTAAATGCATGGACAATTTCGAATTTACTAAACTAGTAGCGTTTACTTAGTTATTAGACATTTCTTAATTTAATTCCTAGAGTTAGTTTATTATGTACTAGTACGTTATTCACTTGCATTATATATTTCTTATCGTTTTTTATTGTATTGAATGTCGATCAGAAGTTTATTAGTAGATTATATAATTTAGTGTGAAATGAATTTTTGATTTGATTTCATCCTTAACTCAAGGAATCATAAGGACATTAAAAATATGAAAGCAAAGGAATTTCAACAATTACATGCCGTTTTTAAACCACTGTGCTTAAAAACAGAAGAAGTCTATCTTTATGCTGGGAAGATTGAAATTGAAAATTTCATTCCAACAACAGAATAGTACCTTTATCCGGCTTTCCAGCATTACTGTCGTCGTTAATGTCTCTCCATATGCATTGCTTCCAAATATTATGAGTAGAGACTTTGCCTCGTGGTCCGGGCGGTCCGGGTGGTCCAGGAGGACCTTAGGGACCTTTCGCTTGGGCTATAAAGGTTATTGGTCCAAATCTTGCTCCCTCACGGCCTAGAAAACACCATAAAACTGAACCGAATTAGTTACATTTAAGTTTATTAGTTAAAAACTGAGTGGGCAAGTATTTATTATTGGTTTGTGAGTATAAAAAGCACCATTATTTACTGGCGATGCTTTCAAGTTTTGAAATTTCGCATAAACGCTCTACTGGTTAGTTGAACACGCCCACCTGGCTATAACCAGACGTTTGGACATACTGTATTTCCTTGAATAAGCGCCCACCCTATAATATATAAGCGCCCCCTCGAATAAGCGCCCACCCTTTTAGCCAGCATTTCAAATAAGCGCCCCCTCCCCTCCCCGTAAAGCGATTACAGCTAACCGTCACGTGCTGATACAATACTTCATTAACGAATGAATTGAGCTCGTGATCCCCATGGGAAAGACGCCATGGATGCTGGATAGCAAGCTATCTTTAAAATCGCTGTTTTTTTTTTTCTTTTCTATACGGTCAAGTGTCAGAGCAAAACTGGAGAACATTTTCTTTAAAATTGAAATAACTTGTTTATAGCCATATCACTTACTTTTCGTTTTTTTTTTCACTACACATTATACATATATATTTAGATCAAGTCGCCATGGAAACTACACATTGTACCTTTTCTGGTTTTAATTTTGTGTAACTGCACTGTAACGAATAAAATTTAAAAAAATAAAAATCGCTGTTTTTGAAAGATCGATAATCGATTGGAGGTGGAAAATAGCATTTACAAATAGCAATACCGATCTTGTACAATGCATTTAAATAAATGAAGTCAGATATTTTTTTATCTCCAGTACAACTACGTGATGTGTTAGCTGCGAAGGCCTATTCAAGCCGACAAAACATCAGTTTTTACTTTTTAAAAGCAATGCCGTTTAACCTAAACTACGCGATTATCAAGGAGAACTACGAGAACAATATGAATGTTACTGTTGCCTCTGGTTTGTTTTGGTTTTAGCAATAAAGCAGCTGGTTGAATGAAATTTTAAATAAGCGCTCCCCTTGAATAAGCGCCCACCCTTTTGGCCAAAATTTGAAATAAGCGCCCGGGCGCTTATTCGAGGAAATAAGGTAACGGCGAAAAAAACTATGTTTTATTTTTATAAGTGAAATACAACACACACTTTCTTGACTGGATTTTACCTGAGCATGTTTTCTTGGTGCAGCGGCAAGAGAACGACACATCATCAGAGCACACAAGAACACCATAGAATGTCATCTGTGACACAATACGTTAATAAAACCTAGTGAACTCTCTAGCCAGATCAATAAAAGAAAGGTTCTTTACACTGCTAAGTAATTATCATCCTGAACTCGGTTGTCCGAAGCAAGAGTAACTCACTACCCCGGTGTTAAATCGCTAACCCGAGGGTAGCTACCCAAGGGATAAAGTTACCCTTGCTTCGCACAACCGGGCCCCGGAAATTTTCAGATGTCTGAAACTGCTATCCGAAGCGACACAAGACTGAAAAAATCGAATAAGATTCATGCCTCGAACGACTCGATACATCCACAAGAGAAGGGGTCACTGAGTTAGCTGAGTCGGAGCAATTCTTCCTATTGAATACTTTCATGCACTTTACGCGGTTTAGTAGCCTAATCAGTCAAAGCCGCGATAAAGTTAAACCAGGATACCAGAAACATTGATTTCAGTCAAAGGACATTTTTATAAAGAAAAGTCATTGTTTTAAGCGCTGGCTCATTTTGCACGGGAATAGCTATAGACTATGCTAATCGCACTAGTATATGTAGAAGATTTAACGTATTGTTGATAATTTAAATTGACGGGTCAACGAAAATAAATGAGTTTTGATACACAAAATCTGGAAAATATGAGGATTCTGCTTTTCAGCACAACATTGTTTAACTTAATTATTACCTTCAAAGTTTGTGAAAAATCTTGAAAAACTTTCTTTTCCAACTTCTCTGCCGTATGCGAAGGTACTTGTGATATTTCTCAATAGTCTGAATAGCGTAAAGTTATGCCGAACTAGTACAAGTTATCTAAGCTAGCCAAGTAAACAATACTATATGTTCCATTTCTGTGATTGAGATCCATTTTTAGATTTGTCCCCCTAATGATCGATGAAGATCTGTCATGAAAACAGCAAAACACGGTGTTAAATAAACCCTTTTAAAATAGACGGGACTTTAGTACAAACTAAAAGCTAATTTTTAATTTGTGTATGTATGTGTTCTGGTTGACAGAAGGCAATGTGTGTGATATTGTCGCGGTGATGTTACGCGAGATGGTTTTTCAGAACGCTAATTTTCATCACGCTTAACCGGCAAAAAAATAGTGCCAAGGTTAATAGCTATGCCATTAGTATAGAAACGCTCTTGCATTCTATGTATATGGTCTTTGACACAAGTAGTTACAAACCATAGGAATACTATTAAAACGAGGATGTGCTTAACAATTAGATACCATTCAAATTTCTTCAATACTTTAATCTCTGATAAGATAAAGTAAAAATAAAATTATCAGCTACGTACTGCACTCTGATAATAATACACTCCAGAAGTCGTCAGAAATTATAAAAGCTTAAGAAATTATAAGCTTTTGAAATTTCATTTCTCAAGCTCCCATCGACATGTTTTGACAAAGGCATAAACCATATGGCACTAAAAGCACAAACACGAGGTATTTTTATTCTCTGTCCGTTTTGTAGGGCACGGAATGTTATCGAAGGAAACTGAAAGGCTCCCATGCGGGGTTATTTGTGGTGGTTTCGCTCGTGACATCGGATTTCGTGACTCTGTAAGTCCTGTAAACACGAAAGCCGGCTGATTTACACGTCATGACATTTTAATGATATAGTGCTGTCAAAGCTGAGTGCTTCTCAACTACTGAACTACAATACATTCCATGACAAAACATCCATCTCCACACTCCGAGAAGATCAGAAATTTATTAGACTTAGGAAACGTAAAATGACATTTTATCAGTAAAATGTCACGAAGACGGTTTACTACACTCACGATTAAATTGAAGAAGGAACTGAAACAATGCAATAAGATATTTGGCATTAAAACTAATTAAAGTTTTGCTCTAGTGTTCAAAGCCACTGGATTGGAGACAATTATCGGAGCTAATTCAAGTATTAAGCTTCATTTTTTTTGCAGTGCCTCTATCACCAGTGTTCTAGAAATATGCCTCAGGGATAAAATGCTGAAGACAACACGTTATCCAAACCAAAACGTGTTTTTTTCTGCCATTTGGTCGCCTCATATGAAGATAAATACAAGTACACTTGACAGAAGTGTTGTGTAAAGCGTTATCAGTCTATTATTAAGAATTGTTTTCATGTTTAGCGACGTTCGCTAACCTATTCCTGAACTTTTCAAATAATCCTTCAAGCGTAGTAAAATATTGATGACGTGTGCGAGTTTAATAACAATAGCAGGTTGTTTTGTTTTTCGTAGACTCCAAACTAAGTCACATTCATTTTACTACTTTACTTCCATGGAAACATAATTTATGCTCCTTCAATGGCCGTCAGAAAATAACAAAATATGAAAGCGGCCTAGTTCATCGAGACAGTTTTTGGGGCGGAAGACGCCGAAGTAGTAAAACACTTCGCTTTATCGCATCATAATATGGTTCTAATCCTTAATGCATCGATGGCTACAAAGTTCGTGAAACAAACAGGGAGTCAGTGAGTAAAATCTCTTGGGACGAGTAGGAACACGCGAGTTATTTAATATTCCAGTGGATTCTGAGCTACTGAGGTGACAGATTCGTGATTCCTTTCTTGCTCTTCGCAAGTACACTTATAGGTAAAGAATAAACAAGAGTTATAATCGTGACCTGCTTGTATCAATATGTCGAAAACAATCGCGCCTGAAATTGGAAAGCCTTATGAATTGAAGCTTGAACTTATAGAGCTGCTGAAAAATCAAGATGGGAATGCAGCGAGTCAACTTGAGGAGAACTTTGGAGGTGCTAAAGGTATCACTCGTCGACTGCACACTTCTACTAAGAAAGGAATCCTTGATGTGTCGGAGGCACTGTACGAGAGGACAAGATACTTCGGCTCTAATAATCCCAGTGGTCTATCCAAGAGGAAAAACTTGTTTCACTTTCTGGTTTATGGAATGACCGACGTTGTTTTGATTATCTTAGTTACAGGAGCCATTGTATCCGACGTTCTTGGATTCTATTATCCAGAAATCTGCAAAGGAAAACCAATCAAGAACTGGCAGAAGAATGCCTGGACGGAAGGATCTGGGATTCTCGGGACTGCGGTGGTAATAGCGCTTCTATCAACTCTCAGCGACTACTTCAGGGACAAATCCTTCCATAATTTGCAGGATCGAATTGAGAACGAGCGCAAAGCAGTAGTGACTAGAAGCGGAAAGGTCAAAAAGATTTGCTACCGGGATGTCAAAGTTGGTGATCTTTGCTTGATTAAGAGAGGCAGCATTATCCCAGCTGATGGAATCCTTGTAGAAAACACCGAGATAACAACAGACGAGAGTTCTGTGTTAAAAGCAACACGTAATACCAAGAGCAACAGGGATCCTTTTGTATATGCCAGCACCCATGTTATCGAAGGTAACGGTAAAATGATCGTACTAGCCGTCGGTGACTCTACGCAAGCGGGACGCCTAGCCCAGCAACGAAAAAAGGACAATGCGAATTCGAGCAACGACAATGTTTCAGACCCGGACGACGTCCGCCAAACTCTCCAAGGCAAGCTAACCATGGCATCTGCTATCCTTGGTTTAATAGGAATTCTTGTTGGAATAATCGTTGGCCTTGTTCTCTTGGTCAGCTTCTGCGTCAAGACCTATGAGATTGACAACATCGCTTACGACCCAAGCCATTGGAATGAAATTATTAAGGCGTTCATCATTGGAATTGTGATTATCATCGTCGCGGAGCCCGAAGGACTATCCATGGCAGTTACAATTATACTATCCCGCTCCCTTGGCAGTATGTCTGCTCAGCAGATCTTTGTTCGCAACGCTGATGTCCTAGAAACAATGGGAAGTGTGACAACAATATGCTGTAGTAAAACAGGAGTGCTGACTGCGGTAAGCGAGATGTCTATACGAGAAGAGGTGGTGGAGAGTTATCTAGGAGGGAAACATTTTAGAGGAGACACCAACTACTACAAGTCGAAAGTCTCGAAGATTATGATAGATGAGATTGCCAATGGCATAGCCATCAATACCAGCTACAGCTCTACCATAGAGGTGAGATATGTCACGCGGATGAAGTCTTTCTTTTGTTTCATACGTTTTAGAAATTTACCATTTTATACCGTAACTTGTGTTAAGGGAAAGAAATCAATCCACTTTATTTATTCGCAATAAAATATAAACAATTAGTAAGCTTGTCAGTGTCTAGACATGAGGAATCTACTTATTAGTATTAGTATTAATCATTTGTTTTGATGTTTACATTCAGTTGAAAGATTTTGATAATTTTGAGTAAAGTTTAGGTCGTTATGATAAACGTGTGATGAAAAAAGATACTATATATGACTAGTAAAATCTGGTGCATACTATACTTCCAAGTTTATAGACAACCAAATAATTATAACGAGCAGAGATGTGCCGGCTATCTATATAAATAAGCTTCTGGCTTCGGCTATGTAAAAAAAACACTAATGTAAAACTGAGGGATATCATAAATAAATGATTTAAAATATATATATATATATCTAGCCTGTTTTCACAAAAGGGGGTGTTAGGTTCTAAGGGTCCTTTTCTGAAAACAGCCTAGATCTTGTGTGCCTTTAAGCTTTAAAAGCCAGTAACTCGTGTTTTTGCCGTTTTCTAGAAACAGCAAATGGCAGTTGAAGACTTTTCTGGCCTTTCTATCCCATAATTGACTTGTCTTAGATTTATCCCATAATTTCTTAATTTGAGAGCTAGAGGTTAGTGTTAGGTTAGAAAAACGCGATTTTCTGGCATTTCTACTCAAAATACGGGAAAATTCCATCATTTAAACTTAATCTACGGGAATAGAACGTTGTATTGCCGTATAGTGCATCGAAATCCATTAAAAGGTCGAGAAATGGCGCCAATTTGAAATTTAGGTCACACAAGTAACTTTGAGAGATTAAGGTTAGGTTAGAAAAACGCGATTTTCTGGCATTTCTACTCAAAATACGGGAAAATTCCATCATTTAAACTTAATCTACGGGAATAGAACGTTGTATTGCCGTATAGTGCATCGAAATCCATTAAGAGGTCGAGAAATGGCGCCACTTTGAAATTGTTGAACTCATCCTGCCCACCACCCCCCCCTCCCCCCCGCCCTCCCTCCTAAAGTACCTAGAGATGAATTACGCGATCGAAAGTGCATAAAAGTCTTAAACTGTCATTTGCCCTTTCATAATAACGCTAAAAATACGAGCTACTGGCTTTTAAAGCTTAGAGGCACACAAGATCTAGCCTGTTTTCACAAAAGGGGGTGTTAGGTTCTAAGGGTCCTTTTCTGAAAACAGCCTAGATCTTGTGTGCCTTTAAGCTTTAAAAGCCAGTACCTCGTGTTTTTGCCGTTTTCTAGAAACAGCAAATGGCAGTTGAAGACTTTTCTGGCCTTTCTATCCCATAATTGACTTGTCTTAGATTTATCCCATAATTTCTTAATTTGAGAGCTAGAGGTTAGTGTTAGGTTAGAAAAACGCGATTTTCTGGCATTTCTACTCAAAATACGGGAAAATTCCATCATTTAAACTTAATCTACGGGAATAGAACGTTGTATTGCCGTATAGTGCATCGAAATCCATTAAAAGGTCGAGAAATGGCGCCAATTTGAAATTTAGGTCACACAAGTAACTTTGAGAGATTAAGGTTAGGTTAGAAAAACGCGATTTTCTGGCATTTCTACTCAAAATACGGGAAAATTCTATCATTTAAACTTAATCTACGGGAATAGAACGTTGTATTGCCGTATAGTGCATCGAAATCCATTAAAAGGTCGAGAAATGGCGCCAATTTGAAATTTAGGTCACACAAGTAACTTTGAGAGATTAAGGTTAGGTTAGAAAAACGCGATTTTCTGGCATTTCTACTCAAAATACGGGAAAATTCCATCATTTAAACTTAATCTACGGGAATAGAACGTTGTATTGCCGTATAGTGCATCGAAATCCATTAAAAGGTCGAGAAATGGCGCCAATTTGAAATTTAGGTCACACAAGTAACTTTGAGAGATTAAGGTTAGGTTAGAAAAACGCGATTTTCTGGCATTTCTACTCAAAATACGGGAAAATTCCATCATTTAAACTTAATCTACGGGAATAGAACGTTGTATTGCCGTATAGTGCATCGAAATCCATTAAGAGGTCGAGAAATGGCGCCACTTTGAAATTGTTGAACTCATCCTGCCCACCACCCCCCCCCCCCCCTCCCCCCCGCCCTCCCTCCTAAAGTACCTAGAGATGAATTACGCGATCGAAAGTGCATAAAAGTCTTAAACTGTCATTTGCCCTTTCATAATAACGCTAAAAATACGAGCTACTGGCTTTTAAAGCTTAGAGGCACACAAGATCTAGCCTGTTTTCACAAAAGGGGGTGTTAGGTTCTAAGGGTCCTTTTCTGAAAACAGCCTAGATCTTGTGTGCCTTTAAGCTTTAAAAGCCAGTAACTCGTGTTTTTGCCGTTTTCTAGAAACAGCAAATGGCAGTTGAAGACTTTTCTGGCCTTTCTATCCCATAATTAACTTGTCTTAGATTTATCCCATAATTTCTTAATTTGAGAGCTAGAGGTTAGTGTTAGGTTAGAAAAACGCGATTTTCTGGCATTTCTACTCAAAATACGGGAAAATTCCATCATTTAAACTTAATCTACGGGAATAGAACGTTGTATTGCCGTATAGTGCATCGAAATCCATTAAGAGGTCGAGAAATGGCGCCACTTTGAAATTGTTGAACTCATCCTGCCCACCACCCCCCCCCCCCCCCCCCTCCCCCCCGCCCTCCCTCCTAAAGTACCTAGAGATGAATTACGCGATCGAAAGTGCATAAAAGTCTTAAACTGTCATTTGCCCTTTCATAATAACGCTAAAAATACGAGCTACTGGCTTTTAAAGCTTAGAGGCACACAAGATCTAGCCTGTTTTCACAAAAGGGGGTGTTAGGTTCTAAGGGTCCTTTTCTGAAAACAGCCTAGATCTTGTGTGCCTTTAAGCTTTAAAAGCCAGTAACTCGTGTTTTTGCCGTTTTCTAGAAACAGCAAATGGCAGTTGAAGACTTTTCTGGCCTTTCTATCCCATAATTGACTTGTCTTAGATTTATCCCATAATTTCTTAATTTGAGAGCTAGAGGTTAGTGTTAGGTTAGAAAAACGCGATTTTCTGGCATTTCTACTCAAAATACGGGAAAATTCCATCATTTAAACTTAATCTACGGGAATAGAACGTTGTATTGCCGTATAGTGCATCGAAATCCATTAAAAGGTCGAGAAATGGCGCCAATTTGAAATTTAGGTCACACAAGTAACTTTGAGAGATTAAGGTTAGGTTAGAAAAACGCGATTTTCTGGCATTTCTACTCAAAATACGGGAAAATTCCATCATTTAAACTTAATCTACGGGAATAGAACGTTGTATTGCCGTATAGTGCATCGAAATCCATTAAGAGGTCGAGAAATGGCGCCACTTTGAAATTGTTGAACTCATCCTGCCCACCACCCCCCCCCCCCCCCTCCCCCCCGCCCTCCCTCCTAAAGTACCTAGAGATGAATTACGCGATCGAAAGTGCATAAAAGTCTTAAACTGTCATTTGCCCTTTCATAATAACGCTAAAAATACGAGCTACTGGCTTTTAAAGCTTAGAGGCACACAAGATCTAGCCTGTTTTCACAAAAGGGGGTGTTAGGTTCTAAGGGTCCTTTTCTGAAAACAGCCTAGATCTTGTGTGCCTTTAAGCTTTAAAAGCCAGTAACTCGTGTTTTTGCCGTTTTCTAGAAACAGCAAATGGCAGTTGAAGACTTTTCTGGCCTTTCTATCCCATAATTAACTTGTCTTAGATTTATCCCATAATTTCTTAATTTGAGAGCTAGAGGTTAGTGTTAGGTTAGAAAAACGCGATTTTCTGGCATTTCTACTCAAAATACGGGAAAATTCCATCATTTAAACTTAATCTACGGGAATAGAACGTTGTATTGCCGTATAGTGCATCGAAATCCATTAAGAGGTCGAGAAATGGCGCCACTTTGAAATTGTTGAACTCATCCTGCCCACCACCCCCCCCCCCCCCCTCCCCCCCGCCCTCCCTCCTAAAGTACCTAGAGATGAATTACGCGATCGAAAGTGCATAAAAGTCTTAAACTGTCATTTGCCCTTTCATAATAACGCTAAAAATACGAGCTACTGGCTTTTAAAGCTTAGAGGCACACAAGATCTAGCCTGTTTTCACAAAAGGGGGTGTTAGGTTCTAAGGGTCCTTTTCTGAAAACAGCCTAGATCTTGTGTGCCTTTAAGCTTTAAAAGCCAGTAACTCGTGTTTTTGCCGTTTTCTAGAAACAGCAAATGGCAGTTGAAGACTTTTCTGGCCTTTCTATCCCATAATTGACTTGTCTTAGATTTATCCCATAATTTCTTAATTTGAGAGCTAGAGGTTAGTGTTAGGTTAGAAAAACGCGATTTTCTGGCATTTCTACTCAAAATACGGGAAAATTCCATCATTTAAACTTAATCTACGGGAATAGAACGTTGTATTGCCGTATAGTGCATCGAAATCCATTAAAAGGTCGAGAAATGGCGCCAATTTGAAATTTAGGTCACACAAGTAACTTTGAGAGATTAAGGTTAGGTTAGAAAAACGCGATTTTCTGGCATTTCTACTCAAAATACGGGAAAATTCCATCATTTAAACTTAATCTACGGGAATAGAACGTTGTATTGCCGTATAGTGCATCGAAATCCATTAAGAGGTCGAGAAATGGCGCCACTTTGAAATTGTTGAACTCATCCTGCCCACCACCCCCCCCCCCCCCCTCCCCCCCGCCCTCCCTCCTAAAGTACCTAGAGATGAATTACGCGATCGAAAGTGCATAAAAGTCTTAAACTGTCATTTGCCCTTTCATAATAACGCTAAAAATACGAGCTACTGGCTTTTAAAGCTTAGAGGCACACAAGATCTAGCCTGTTTTCACAAAAGGGGGTGTTAGGTTCTAAGGGTCCTTTTCTGAAAACAGCCTAGATCTTGTGTGCCTTTAAGCTTTAAAAGCCAGTAACTCGTGTTTTTGCCGTTTTCTAGAAACAGCAAATGGCAGTTGAAGACTTTTCTGGCCTTTCTATCCCATAATTAACTTGTCTTAGATTTATCCCATAATTTCTTAATTTGAGAGCTAGAGGTTAGTGTTAGGTTAGAAAAACGCGATTTTCTGGCATTTCTACTCAAAATACGGGAAAATTCCATCATTTAAACTTAATCTACGGGAATAGAACGTTGTATTGCCGTATAGTGCATCGAAATCCATTAAGAGGTCGAGAAATGGCGCCACTTTGAAATTGTTGAACTCATCCTGCCCACCACCCCCCCCCCCCCCCTCCCCCCCGCCCTCCCTCCTAAAGTACCTAGAGATGAATTACGCGATCGAAAGTGCATAAAAGTCTTAAACTGTCATTTGCCCTTTCATAATAACGCTAAAAATACGAGCTACTGGCTTTTAAAGCTTAGAGGCACACAAGATCTAGCCTGTTTTCACAAAAGGGGGTGTTAGGTTCTAAGGGTCCTTTTCTGAAAACAGCCTAGATCTTGTGTGCCTTTAAGCTTTAAAAGCCAGTAACTCGTGTTTTTGCCGTTTTCTAGAAACAGCAAATGGCAGTTGAAGACTTTTCTGGCCTTTCTATCCCATAATTGACTTGTCTTAGATTTATCCCATAATTTCTTAATTTGAGAGCTAGAGGTTAGTGTTAGGTTAGAAAAACGCGATTTTCTGGCATTTCTACTCAAAATACGGGAAAATTCCATCATTTAAACTTAATCTACGGGAATAGAACGTTGTATTGCCGTATAGTGCATCGAAATCCATTAAAAGGTCGAGAAATGGCGCCAATTTGAAATTTAGGTCACACAAGTAACTTTGAGAGATTAAGGTTAGGTTAGAAAAACGCGATTTTCTGGCATTTCTACTCAAAATACGGGAAAATTCCATCATTTAAACTTAATCTACGGGAATAGAACGTTGTATTGCCGTATAGTGCATCGAAATCCATTAAGAGGTCGAGAAATGGCGCCACTTTGAAATTGTTGAACTCATCCTGCCCACCACCCCCCCCTCCCCCCCGCCCTCCCTCCTAAAGTACCTAGAGATGAATTACGCGATCGAAAGTGCATAAAAGTCTTAAACTGTCATTTGCCCTTTCATAATAACGCTAAAAATACGAGCTACTGGCTTTTAAAGCTTAGAGGCACACAAGATCTAGCCTGTTTTCACAAAAGGGGGTGTTAGGTTCTAAGGGTCCTTTTCTGAAAACAGCCTAGATCTTGTGTGCCTTTAAGCTTTAAAAGCCAGTAACTCGTGTTTTTGCCGTTTTCTAGAAACAGCAAATGGCAGTTGAAGACTTTTCTGGCCTTTCTATCCCATAATTAACTTGTCTTAGATTTATCCCATAATTTCTTAATTTGAGAGCTAGAGGTTAGTGTTAGGTTAGAAAAACGCGATTTTCTGGCATTTCTACTCAAAATACGGGAAAATTCCATCATTTAAACTTAATCTACGGGAATAGAACGTTGTATTGCCGTATAGTGCATCGAAATCCATTAAGAGGTCGAGAAATGGCGCCACTTTGAAATTGTTGAACTCATCCTGCCCACCACCCCCCCCCCCCCTCCCCCCCGCCCTCCCTCCTAAAGTACCTAGAGATGAATTACGCGATCGAAAGTGCATAAAAGTCTTAAACTGTCATTTGCCCTTTCATAATAACGCTAAAAATACGAGCTACTGGCTTTTAAAGCTTAGAGGCACACAAGATCTAGCCTGTTTTCACAAAAGGGGGTGTTAGGTTCTAAGGGTCCTTTTCTGAAAACAGCCTAGATCTTGTGTGCCTTTAAGCTTTAAAAGCCAGTAACTCGTGTTTTTGCCGTTTTCTAGAAACAGCAAATGGCAGTTGAAGACTTTTCTGGCCTTTCTATCCCATAATTGACTTGTCTTAGATTTATCCCATAATTTCTTAATTTGAGAGCTAGAGGTTAGTGTTAGGTTAGAAAAACGCGATTTTCTGGCATTTCTACTCAAAATACGGGAAAATTCCATCATTTAAACTTAATCTACGGGAATAGAACGTTGTATTGCCGTATAGTGCATCGAAATCCATTAAAAGGTCGAGAAATGGCGCCAATTTGAAATTTAGGTCACACAAGTAACTTTGAGAGATTAAGGTTAGGTTAGAAAAACGCGATTTTCTGGCATTTCTACTCAAAATACGGGAAAATTCCATCATTTAAACTTAATCTACGGGAATAGAACGTTGTATTGCCGTATAGTGCATCGAAATCCATTAAGAGGTCGAGAAATGGCGCCACTTTGAAATTGTTGAACTCATCCTGCCCACCACCCCCCCCCCCCCCCTCCCCCCCGCCCTCCCTCCTAAAGTACCTAGAGATGAATTACGCGATCGAAAGTGCATAAAAGTCTTAAACTGTCATTTGCCCTTTCATAATAACGCTAAAAATACGAGCTACTGGCTTTTAAAGCTTAGAGGCACACAAGATCTAGCCTGTTTTCACAAAAGGGGGTGTTAGGTTCTAAGGGTCCTTTTCTGAAAACAGCCTAGATCTTGTGTGCCTTTAAGCTTTAAAAGCCAGTAACTCGTGTTTTTGCCGTTTTCTAGAAACAGCAAATGGCAGTTGAAGACTTTTCTGGCCTTTCTATCCCATAATTGACTTGTCTTAGATTTATCCCATAATTTCTTAATTTGAGAGCTAGAGGTTAGTGTTAGGTTAGAAAAACGCGATTTTCTGGCATTTCTACTCAAAATACGGGAAAATTCCATCATTTAAACTTAATCTACGGGAATAGAACGTTGTATTGCCGTATAGTGCATCGAAATCCATTAAAAGGTCGAGAAATGGCGCCAATTTGAAATTTAGGTCACACAAGTAACTTTGAGAGATTAAGGTTAGGTTAGAAAAACGCGATTTTCTGGCATTTCTACTCAAAATACGGGAAAATTCCATCATTTAAACTTAATCTACGGGAATAGAACGTTGTATTGCCGTATAGTGCATCGAAATCCATTAAGAGGTCGAGAAATGGCGCCACTTTGAAATTGTTGAACTCATCCTGCCCACCACCCCCCCCTCCCCCCCGCCCTCCCTCCTAAAGTACCTAGAGATGAATTACGCGATCGAAAGTGCATAAAAGTCTTAAACTGTCATTTGCCCTTTCATAATAACGCTAAAAATACGAGCTACTGGCTTTTAAAGCTTAGAGGCACACAAGATCTAGCCTGTTTTCACAAAAGGGGGTGTTAGGTTCTAAGGGTCCTTTTCTGAAAACAGCCTAGATCTTGTGTGCCTTTAAGCTTTAAAAGCCAGTAACTCGTGTTTTTGCCGTTTTCTAGAAACAGCAAATGGCAGTTGAAGACTTTTCTGGCCTTTCTATCCCATAATTAACTTGTCTTAGATTTATCCCATAATTTCTTAATTTGAGAGCTAGAGGTTAGTGTTAGGTTAGAAAAACGCGATTTTCTGGCATTTCTACTCAAAATACGGGAAAATTCCATCATTTAAACTTAATCTACGGGAATAGAACGTTGTATTGCCGTATAGTGCATCGAAATCCATTAAGAGGTCGAGAAATGGCGCCACTTTGAAATTGTTGAACTCATCCTGCCCACCACCCCCCCCCCCCCCTCCCCCCCGCCCTCCCTCCTAAAGTACCTAGAGATGAATTACGCGATCGAAAGTGCATAAAAGTCTTAAACTGTCATTTGCCCTTTCATAATAACGCTAAAAATACGAGCTACTGGCTTTTAAAGCTTAGAGGCACACAAGATCTAGCCTGTTTTCACAAAAGGGGGTGTTAGGTTCTAAGGGTCCTTTTCTGAAAACAGCCTAGATCTTGTGTGCCTTTAAGCTTTAAAAGCCAGTAACTCGTGTTTTTGCCGTTTTCTAGAAACAGCAAATGGCAGTTGAAGACTTTTCTGGCCTTTCTATCCCATAATTGACTTGTCTTAGATTTATCCCATAATTTCTTAATTTGAGAGCTAGAGGTTAGTGTTAGGTTAGAAAAACGCGATTTTCTGGCATTTCTACTCAAAATACGGGAAAATTCCATCATTTAAACTTAATCTACGGGAATAGAACGTTGTATTGCCGTATAGTGCATCGAAATCCATTAAAAGGTCGAGAAATGGCGCCAATTTGAAATTTAGGTCACACAAGTAACTTTGAGAGATTAAGGTTAGGTTAGAAAAACGCGATTTTCTGGCATTTCTACTCAAAATACGGGAAAATTCCATCATTTAAACTTAATCTACGGGAATAGAACGTTGTATTGCCGTATAGTGCATCGAAATCCATTAAGAGGTCGAGAAATGGCGCCACTTTGAAATTGTTGAACTCATCCTGCCCACCACCCCCCCCCCCCCCCCCTCCCCCCCGCCCTCCCTCCTAAAGTACCTAGAGATGAATTACGCGATCGAAAGTGCATAAAAGTCTTAAACTGTCATTTGCCCTTTCATAATAACGCTAAAAATACGAGCTACTGGCTTTTAAAGCTTAGAGGCACACAAGATCTAGCCTGTTTTCACAAAAGGGGGTGTTAGGTTCTAAGGGTCCTTTTCTGAAAACAGCCTAGATCTTGTGTGCCTTTAAGCTTTAAAAGCCAGTAACTCGTGTTTTTGCCGTTTTCTAGAAACAGCAAATGGCAGTTGAAGACTTTTCTGGCCTTTCTATCCCATAATTGACTTGTCTTAGATTTATCCCATAATTTCTTAATTTGAGAGCTAGAGGTTAGTGTTAGGTTAGAAAAACGCGATTTTCTGGCATTTCTACTCAAAATACGGGAAAATTCCATCATTTAAACTTAATCTACGGGAATAGAACGTTGTATTGCCGTATAGTGCATCGAAATCCATTAAAAGGTCGAGAAATGGCGCCAATTTGAAATTTAGGTCACACAAGTAACTTTGAGAGATTAAGGTTAGGTTAGAAAAACGCGATTTTCTGGCATTTCTACTCAAAATACGGGAAAATTCCATCATTTAAACTTAATCTACGGGAATAGAACGTTGTATTGCCGTATAGTGCATCGAAATCCATTAAGAGGTCGAGAAATGGCGCCACTTTGAAATTGTTGAACTCATCCTGCCCACCACCCCCCCCTCCCCCCCGCCCTCCCTCCTAAAGTACCTAGAGATGAATTACGCGATCGAAAGTGCATAAAAGTCTTAAACTGTCATTTGCCCTTTCATAATAACGCTAAAAATACGAGCTACTGGCTTTTAAAGCTTAGAGGCACACAAGATCTAGCCTGTTTTCACAAAAGGGGGTGTTAGGTTCTAAGGGTCCTTTTCTGAAAACAGCCTAGATCTTGTGTGCCTTTAAGCTTTAAAAGCCAGTAACTCGTGTTTTTGCCGTTTTCTAGAAACAGCAAATGGCAGTTGAAGACTTTTCTGGCCTTTCTATCCCATAATTAACTTGTCTTAGATTTATCCCATAATTTCTTAATTTGAGAGCTAGAGGTTAGTGTTAGGTTAGAAAAACGCGATTTTCTGGCATTTCTACTCAAAATACGGGAAAATTCCATCATTTAAACTTAATCTACGGGAATAGAACGTTGTATTGCCGTATAGTGCATCGAAATCCATTAAGAGGTCGAGAAATGGCGCCACTTTGAAATTGTTGAACTCATCCTGCCCACCACCCCCCCCCCCCCCTCCCCCCCGCCCTCCCTCCTAAAGTACCTAGAGATGAATTACGCGATCGAAAGTGCATAAAAGTCTTAAACTGTCATTTGCCCTTTCATAATAACGCTAAAAATACGAGCTACTGGCTTTTAAAGCTTAGAGGCACACAAGATCTAGCCTGTTTTCACAAAAGGGGGTGTTAGGTTCTAAGGGTCCTTTTCTGAAAACAGCCTAGATCTTGTGTGCCTTTAAGCTTTAAAAGCCAGTAACTCGTGTTTTTGCCGTTTTCTAGAAACAGCAAATGGCAGTTGAAGACTTTTCTGGCCTTTCTATCCCATAATTGACTTGTCTTAGATTTATCCCATAATTTCTTAATTTGAGAGCTAGAGGTTAGTGTTAGGTTAGAAAAACGCGATTTTCTGGCATTTCTACTCAAAATACGGGAAAATTCCATCATTTAAACTTAATCTACGGGAATAGAACGTTGTATTGCCGTATAGTGCATCGAAATCCATTAAAAGGTCGAGAAATGGCGCCAATTTGAAATTTAGGTCACACAAGTAACTTTGAGAGATTAAGGTTAGGTTAGAAAAACGCGATTTTCTGGCATTTCTACTCAAAATACGGGAAAATTCCATCATTTAAACTTAATCTACGGGAATAGAACGTTGTATTGCCGTATAGTGCATCGAAATCCATTAAGAGGTCGAGAAATGGCGCCACTTTGAAATTGTTGAACTCATCCTGCCCACCACCCCCCCCCCCCCCCCTCCCCCCCGCCCTCCCTCCTAAAGTACCTAGAGATGAATTACGCGATCGAAAGTGCATAAAAGTCTTAAACTGTCATTTGCCCTTTCATAATAACGCTAAAAATACGAGCTACTGGCTTTTAAAGCTTAGAGGCACACAAGATCTAGCCTGTTTTCACAAAAGGGGGTGTTAGGTTCTAAGGGTCCTTTTCTGAAAACAGCCTAGATCTTGTGTGCCTTTAAGCTTTAAAAGCCAGTAACTCGTGTTTTTGCCGTTTTCTAGAAACAGCAAATGGCAGTTGAAGACTTTTCTGGCCTTTCTATCCCATAATTGACTTGTCTTAGATTTATCCCATAATTTCTTAATTTGAGAGCTAGAGGTTAGTGTTAGGTTAGAAAAACGCGATTTTCTGGCATTTCTACTCAAAATACGGGAAAATTCCATCATTTAAACTTAATCTACGGGAATAGAACGTTGTATTGCCGTATAGTGCATCGAAATCCATTAAAAGGTCGAGAAATGGCGCCAATTTGAAATTTAGGTCACACAAGTAACTTTGAGAGATTAAGGTTAGGTTAGAAAAACGCGATTTTCTGGCATTTCTACTCAAAATACGGGAAAATTCCATCATTTAAACTTAATCTACGGGAATAGAACGTTGTATTGCCGTATAGTGCATCGAAATCCATTAAGAGGTCGAGAAATGGCGCCACTTTGAAATTGTTGAACTCATCCTGCCCACCACCCCCCCCCCCTCCCCCCCGCCCTCCCTCCTAAAGTACCTAGAGATGAATTACGCGATCGAAAGTGCATAAAAGTCTTAAACTGTCATTTGCCCTTTCATAATAACGCTAAAAATACGAGCTACTGGCTTTTAAAGCTTAGAGGCACACAAGATCTAGCCTGTTTTCACAAAAGGGGGTGTTAGGTTCTAAGGGTCCTTTTCTGAAAACAGCCTAGATCTTGTGCCTTTAAGCTTTAAAAGCCAGTAACTCGTGTTTTTGCCGTTTTCTAGAAACAGCAAATGGCAGTTGAAGACTTTTCTGGCCTTTCTATCCCATAATTAACTTGTCTTAGATTTATCCCATAATTTCTTAATTTGAGAGCTAGAGGTTAGTGTTAGGTTAGAAAAACGCGATTTTCTGGCATTTCTACTCAAAATACGGGAAAATTCCATCATTTAAACTTAATCTACGGGAATAGAACGTTGTATTGCCGTATAGTGCATCGAAATCCATTAAAAGGTCGAGAAATGGCGCCAATTTGAAATTTAGGTCACACAAGTAACTTTGAGAGATTAAGGTTAGGTTAGAAAAACGCGATTTTCTGGCATTTCTACTCAAAATACGGGAAAATTCCATCATTTAAACTTAATCTACGGGAATAGAACGTTGTATTGCCGTATAGTGCATCGAAATCCATTAAGAGGTCGAGAAATGGCGCCACTTTGAAATTGTTGAACTCATCCTGCCCACCACCCCCCCCCCCCCCCTCCCCCCCGCCCTCCCTCCTAAAGTACCTAGAGATGAATTACGCGATCGAAAGTGCATAAAAGTCTTAAACTGTCATTTGCCCTTTCATAATAACGCTAAAAATACGAGCTACTGGCTTTTAAAGCTTAGAGGCACACAAGATCTAGCCTGTTTTCACAAAAGGGGGTGTTAGGTTCTAAGGGTCCTTTTCTGAAAACAGCCTAGATCTTGTGTGCCTTTAAGCTTTAAAAGCCAGTAACTCGTGTTTTTGCCGTTTTCTAGAAACAGCAAATGGCAGTTGAAGACTTTTCTGGCCTTTCTATCCCATAATTGACTTGTCTTAGATTTATCCCATAATTTCTTAATTTGAGAGCTAGAGGTTAGTGTTAGGTTAGAAAAACGCGATTTTCTGGCATTTCTACTCAAAATACGGGAAAATTCCATCATTTAAACTTAATCTACGGGAATAGAACGTTGTATTGCCGTATAGTGCATCGAAATCCATTAAGAGGTCGAGAAATGGCGCCACTTTGAAATTGTTGAACTCATCCTGCCCACCACCCCCCCCCCTCCCCCCCGCCCTCCCTCCTAAAGTACCTAGAGATGAATTACGCGATCGAAAGTGCATAAAAGTCTTAAACTGTCATTTGCCCTTTCATAATAACGCTAAAAATACGAGCTACTGGCTTTTAAAGCTTAGAGGCACACAAGATCTAGCCTGTTTTCACAAAAGGGGGTGTTAGGTTCTAAGGGTCCTTTTCTGAAAACAGCCTAGATCTTGTGCCTTTAAGCTTTAAAAGCCAGTAACTCGTGTTTTTGCCGTTTTCTAGAAACAGCAAATGGCAGTTGAAGACTTTTCTGGCCTTTCTATCCCATAATTAACTTGTCTTAGATTTATCCCATAATTTCTTAATTTGAGAGCTAGAGGTTAGTGTTAGGTTAGAAAAACGCGATTTTCTGGCATTTCTACTCAAAATACGGGAAAATTCCATCATTTAAACTTAATCTACGGGAATAGAACGTTGTATTGCCGTATAGTGCATCGAAATCCATTAAAAGGTCGAGAAATGGCGCCAATTTGAAATTTAGGTCACACAAGTAACTTTGAGAGATTAAGGTTAGGTTAGAAAAACGCGATTTTCTGGCATTTCTACTCAAAATACGGGAAAATTCCATCATTTAAACTTAATCTACGGGAATAGAACGTTGTATTGCCGTATAGTGCATCGAAATCCATTAAGAGGTCGAGAAATGGCGCCACTTTGAAATTGTTGAACTCATCCTGCCCACCACCCCCCCCCCTCCCCCCCGCCCTCCCTCCTAAAGTACCTAGAGATGAATTACGCGATCGAAAGTGCATAAAAGTCTTAAACTGTCATTTGCCCTTTCATAATAACGCTAAAAATACGAGCTACTGGCTTTTAAAGCTTAGAGGCACACAAGATCTAGCCTGTTTTCACAAAAGGGGGTGTTAGGTTCTAAGGGTCCTTTTCTGAAAACAGCCTAGATCTTGTGCCTTTAAGCTTTAAAAGCCAGTAACTCGTGTTTTTGCCGTTTTCTAGAAACAGCAAATGGCAGTTGAAGACTTTTCTGGCCTTTCTATCCCATAATTAACTTGTCTTAGATTTATCCCATAATTTCTTAATTTGAGAGCTAGAGGTTAGTGTTAGGTTAGAAAAACGCGATTTTCTGGCATTTCTACTCAAAATACGGGAAAATTCCATCATTTAAACTTAATCTACGGGAATAGAACGTTGTATTGCCGTATAGTGCATCGAAATCCATTAAAAGGTCGAGAAATGGCGCCAATTTGAAATTTAGGTCACACAAGTAACTTTGAGAGATTAAGGTTAGGTTAGAAAAACGCGATTTTCTGGCATTTCTACTCAAAATACGGGAAAATTCCATCATTTAAACTTAATCTACGGGAATAGAACGTTGTATTGCCGTATAGTGCATCGAAATCCATTAAGAGGTCGAGAAATGGCGCCACTTTGAAATTGTTGAACTCATCCTGCCCACCACCCCCCCCCCCCCCCCCCCTCCCCCCCGCCCTCCCTCCTAAAGTACCTAGAGATGAATTACGCGATCGAAAGTGCATAAAAGTCTTAAACTGTCATTTGCCCTTTCATAATAACGCTAAAAATACGAGCTACTGGCTTTTAAAGCTTAGAGGCACACAAGATCTAGCCTGTTTTCACAAAAGGGGGTGTTAGGTTCTAAGGGTCCTTTTCTGAAAACAGCCTAGATCTTGTGTGCCTTTAAGCTTTAAAAGCCAGTAACTCGTGTTTTTGCCGTTTTCTAGAAACAGCAAATGGCAGTTGAAGACTTTTCTGGCCTTTCTATCCCATAATTGACTTGTCTTAGATTTATCCCATAATTTCTTAATTTGAGAGCTAGAGGTTAGTGTTAGGTTAGAAAAACGCGATTTTCTGGCATTTCTACTCAAAATACGGGAAAATTCCATCATTTAAACTTAATCTACGGGAATAGAACGTTGTATTGCCGTATAGTGCATCGAAATCCATTAAAAGGTCGAGAAATGGCGCCAATTTGAAATTTAGGTCACACAAGTAACTTTGAGAGATTAAGGTTAGGTTAGAAAAACGCGATTTTCTGGCATTTCTACTCAAAATACGGGAAAATTCCATCATTTAAACTTAATCTACGGGAATAGAACGTTGTATTGCCGTATAGTGCATCGAAATCCATTAAGAGGTCGAGAAATGGCGCCACTTTGAAATTGTTGAACTCATCCTGCCCACCACCCCCCCCTCCCCCCCGCCCTCCCTCCTAAAGTACCTAGAGATGAATTACGCGATCGAAAGTGCATAAAAGTCTTAAACTGTCATTTGCCCTTTCATAATAACGCTAAAAATACGAGCTACTGGCTTTTAAAGCTTAGAGGCACACAAGATCTAGCCTGTTTTCACAAAAGGGGGTGTTAGGTTCTAAGGGTCCTTTTCTGAAAACAGCCTAGATCTTGTGTGCCTTTAAGCTTTAAAAGCCAGTAACTCGTGTTTTTGCCGTTTTCTAGAAACAGCAAATGGCAGTTGAAGACTTTTCTGGCCTTTCTATCCCATAATTGACTTGTCTTAGATTTATCCCATAATTTCTTAATTTGAGAGCTAGAGGTTAGTGTTAGGTTAGAAAAACGCGATTTTCTGGCATTTCTACTCAAAATACGGGAAAATTCCATCATTTAAACTTAATCTACGGGAATAGAACGTTGTATTGCCGTATAGTGCATCGAAATCCATTAAAAGGTCGAGAAATGGCGCCAATTTGAAATTTAGGTCACACAAGTAACTTTGAGAGATTAAGGTTAGGTTAGAAAAACGCGATTTTCTGGCATTTCTACTCAAAATACGGGAAAATTCCATCATTTAAACTTAATCTACGGGAATAGAACGTTGTATTGCCGTATAGTGCATCGAAATCCATTAAGAGGTCGAGAAATGGCGCCACTTTGAAATTGTTGAACTCATCCTGCCCACCACCCCCCCCTCCCCCCCGCCCTCCCTCCTAAAGTACCTAGAGATGAATTACGCGATCGAAAGTGCATAAAAGTCTTAAACTGTCATTTGCCCTTTCATAATAACGCTAAAAATACGAGCTACTGGCTTTTAAAGCTTAGAGGCACACAAGATCTAGCCTGTTTTCACAAAAGGGGGTGTTAGGTTCTAAGGGTCCTTTTCTGAAAACAGCCTAGATCTTGTGTGCCTTTAAGCTTTAAAAGCCAGTACCTCGTGTTTTTGCCGTTTTCTAGAAACAGCAAATGGCAGTTGAAGACTTTTCTGGCCTTTCTATCCCATAATTGACTTGTCTTAGATTTATCCCATAATTTCTTAATTTGAGAGCTAGAGGTTAGTGTTAGGTTAGAAAAACGCGATTTTCTGGCATTTCTACTCAAAATACGGGAAAATTCCATCATTTAAACTTAATCTACGGGAATAGAACGTTGTATTGCCGTATAGTGCATCGAAATCCATTAAAAGGTCGAGAAATGGCGCCAATTTGAAATTTAGGTCACACAAGTAACTTTGAGAGATTAAGGTTAGGTTAGAAAAACGCGATTTTCTGGCATTTCTACTCAAAATACGGGAAAATTCCATCATTTAAACTTAATCTACGGGAATAGAACGTTGTATTGCCGTATAGTGCATCGAAATCCATTAAGAGGTCGAGAAATGGCGCCACTTTGAAATTGTTGAACTCATCCTGCCCACCACCCCCCCCCCCCCCTCCCCCCCGCCCTCCCTCCTAAAGTACCTAGAGATGAATTACGCGATCGAAAGTGCATAAAAGTCTTAAACTGTCATTTGCCCTTTCATAATAACGCTAAAAATACGAGCTACTGGCTTTTAAAGCTTAGAGGCACACAAGATCTAGCCTGTTTTCACAAAAGGGGGTGTTAGGTTCTAAGGGTCCTTTTCTGAAAACAGCCTAGATCTTGTGTGCCTTTAAGCTTTAAAAGCCAGTAACTCGTGTTTTTGCCGTTTTCTAGAAACAGCAAATGGCAGTTGAAGACTTTTCTGGCCTTTCTATCCCATAATTGACTTGTCTTAGATTTATCCCATAATTTCTTAATTTGAGAGCTAGAGGTTAGTGTTAGGTTAGAAAAACGCGATTTTCTGGCATTTCTACTCAAAATACGGGAAAATTCCATCATTTAAACTTAATCTACGGGAATAGAACGTTGTATTGCCGTATAGTGCATCGAAATCCATTAAAAGGTCGAGAAATGGCGCCAATTTGAAATTTAGGTCACACAAGTAACTTTGAGAGATTAAGGTTAGGTTAGAAAAACGCGATTTTCTGGCATTTCTACTCAAAATACGGGAAAATTCCATCATTTAAACTTAATCTACGGGAATAGAACGTTGTATTGCCGTATAGTGCATCGAAATCCATTAAGAGGTCGAGAAATGGCGCCACTTTGAAATTGTTGAACTCATCCTGCCCACCACCCCCCCCCCCTCCCCCCCGCCCTCCCTCCTAAAGTACCTAGAGATGAATTACGCGATCGAAAGTGCATAAAAGTCTTAAACTGTCATTTGCCCTTTCATAATAACGCTAAAAATACGAGCTACTGGCTTTTAAAGCTTAGAGGCACACAAGATCTAGCCTGTTTTCACAAAAGGGGGTGTTAGGTTCTAAGGGTCCTTTTCTGAAAACAGCCTAGATATATATATATATACAGTCGATGCCAAAAAGGTTGTCCAGCAGAACATAATATAATACTATAATATCCATTGTTTTGAGCTATTGTCTAGGCCAAAACAATATATATACAGTCGATGCCAAAAAGGTTGTCCAGCAGAACATAATATAATACTATAATATCCATTGTTTTGGGCTATTGTCTAATAATAATAAATGAGTTTATATAGCGCCTATACATTGCTGTTCTAGGCGCTTTACATGAATTTCTACAGAAAATGTCTGTATATATATATTAAAAATTAAAAATGTGACTAACATAACTGATGAAAAGAAATCAGTAAGCAAATCATTACATTTCTCTAGACTATTCGCAAGAATACTAAAAATAAGCAATAAAAATGATGAATTAGCAATAGGCCTTCTTAAAAAGAAACGTTTTTAATTTTAACTTGAACGTTTCAACGTTGGAAGAAGCACGGATGTCTAAAGGTAGCTTGTTCCAGAGCCTGGGAGCCGCGGTAGAGAAGGCGTGTTGACCATACGTTTTCATGTTAAAGGCGGGCTCAACCAGACGAAGGTGGTCTTTAGATGACCTCAAGAGTCTTTTCTGTCGGTAAAATGTTAAAAGGTTTTTAAGATAGCGTGGACCGAGACTATTTAATGATTTAAAAGTTATAAGATTTATTTTAAAAATGATTCTGTACTCGATTGGGAGCCAGTGAAGTTCTTTTAGAGTCTCCGTGATGTGGTCGTTTTTTCGAAGACATGTCACAACTCGAGCAGCTGCATTTTGAGCAGACTGCAATTTCGCTATATCACGTCCTTGGGCCCCATGAAGAAGAGAGTTACAAAAATCTAGTTTTGAGCTTACAAAACTGTGGATCAAAACTTCTGTAGTTTTCTTGTCAATATATTTTCTTATTTTAGCAATATTACGAATGTGGTAGAAGGCTCCCTTGACAACAGCATTTACATGTGGTGAAAAAGACATAGTTTCGTCAAAAAGTACCCCGAGATTACGTGCTTTATTTGTCGGTCTAATAATTTTCTCGCCAACAGTCAATGATGGAAGTGTGGGAGTTGGGCGAAATTTGGACAAACTGTGAACGATTTGCAAGATATGACTCAAGCCAAGAAAGTGCTTTTCCTCTCACAGCAAATCTTGAATTTAGTCTTTTTAAAAGAATGGTGTGGTCCACTGTGTCAAACGCTGCGGAGAGGTCCAGCAGCAATAGGAAGACACAGTTATGTTTATCAATGGCCTCAAGAACATCGTTCTGGACACGCAACAACGCAGTTTCACAGCTGTGGTACTGCGTATATGCAGATTGAAACTCCTCACTCAGTCCATTTGAGTTCACATAGTCCCATAGTTGCGTAGCTGCCACTTTCTCATTCGCCTTGGATATGAACCTCAGGTTTGAGACAGGTCTGAAATTTGGGTAGAGCTCCGTGTCGAGTGACTGCTTTTTCAGCCTTGGAGATATGCTTGCCAATTTCATAGGGATAGGAACTTTAGCACTCTCGAAGGAAAGATTTAGGATGTTTGCAATGACCGGTAACAGATCCGAAAAGCAAGACTTTAGGAGAGTAGAAGGAATTGGGTCCAGGGAGCATGATTTACGAGCCATTTTTTTAATTAGGTTACTAAGCTCCTCAGCTGTAGTTGGTTCAAAATTAGCAAATTCACATGTTAAGGTGGGATTATCAAGATGATTGAATTTAGAAAGGGCGGTGTCAGACAGCTGTATTGAGTCAAGATCATTTCTAATAGTCGCTATTTTTTCTGAGAAAAAATCCACAAAATTGTTACAGAGCTGAGTTGAAGAATCACAGGTGGGATAGCTTTTTTCAGGTTTAAGGTTTAGCATACGGTCTATTGCGGAAAAAAGAACTTTATGATCAGATTTATTCTCAGTGATAAGGTTAGCATAGAATTCCATTTTGGAGGATTTTATGAGTGATCGTACAATTTTACATTGATCTTTATATAGTACCTGGTGAATAGTTAACCCGGACTTCCGCCACCGTCTTTCATACTTGCGCCGCTCACGTTTTGCAGAAGCAATGTTGTCATTGTACCACGGAGCTGATGGGCGCAAAGTAACAAGACGTTTCTTTAAAGGCGCATGGGAGTCAACAAGACCAGCGAGATTAGACTGATATTGGTCTAGTAGAGCATCAACATTGCTTGCAGGTGAAGTGAAAATTGGCAGTGTAGATAGTTCATCGCGAAATTTCTCAATGTCAACGCAGCGCAGTTTTCTGTAAGTCAGTTCAACTTTTGAGGCAGTTGGTTTAGTTAATTTTAACCTGGAGTGTACTGCATAGTGATCAGACAGGTCAAGATCGTCAACCTTACAGTCCAAGACTGTGTCTTCACTTGCTCTAGTAATCAATAGGTCTAGTGTGCCTTTTCTTTTGTGCGTTGCCTCTTTAACATGTTGGACCAGGTTGTACGAGTCCAACATATCAAGAAATTTAGCCGCCATGCGATCACGAGATGGCTCATTCACATGAAAATTAAAGTCACCCATCAACAATAGTCTTCCAGAAGTAACTGAAAAATGTTCCAGTAAATCGTTGAAGTCTTGGAGAAACTGAGAAGCAGTAAATTTGTTTACTTTCGACGGGGGAGGGCGATAAACAACAGCAACTCTTAGAACTGCATCAGGGGTATTAACATTGACTTCCAAGTGTTCAAAAGAGGAATACTTGGTACTCAAAATCCGTTCAATTTTAAGACACTTGCTATAAAGCAGGCCTACGCCTCCCCCAGATCGTTTGGTTCTTGGTACGTGTATAAACGCGTAACCACGAGGGATGAGCTCATTTACTACACAGTTAGATTGGCCGTCAGATTTCGTCCACGTTTCTGTGATACCCAGGATGTCAAATTGATTATCCACAACATAGTCTTTAATAAACAGCGCTTTATTATTGATGGAACGCGCATTAAGAAGACACATAGACATATGGCGAGCATTGGTCGCTTTAAGAGGTAACCGCTGTATAGTAACCAAGTTATTTGGGTTCCGTGCCTTAGACATAGGTTTACAGCCTAAGTCAAAGCGTGAAGACTTGATTGTTGGAATTGGCTGATTAATGGGGCCTGGGTTCAGTTTGAACACCAAGTCACCTATGAGAGGACAGCGGAAAGAAGCAGTTGAGTTGTTATAATAAAGACTGGGGCGCATGTGTCTCTTTAATTTTAGACGTATAGAAAACATAGGTCTGTGTGAGATAGAGCCATGTTCAGGACTTGATGATCTAAACAGTGACCTAAAATGTGTGTCAAACTGGCTTGGTCAAAATCTACTCACTCTCAATTGCGTTAAATCGAAATGTTTATTGTTTGGCAGCAGTCGTCGTCTTAAATCATTCAATGGCATATCAATCTCCATTGACGGATGTCCTCTTGAACGTGAAAACTCATTCAAATATCTGGGTGTGACATTTAACGAAGACATGTCTTGGAATGATCATATCGAGAACCTCATGTCCAAGATAAACCAACGTCTAGGTCTTCTAAGGAGAGTCAAGCACCTCCTCCCAACCGATGCTCGCATAACATTATACAATTCTCTTATCCTTCCATTATTTGATTATGCTGATATAATCTGGGGGGATAAGAACAATGTAACACAAATGAACGCTCTCCAAGTCCAGCAAAATAAAGCAGCAAAAATTATCTTAAACCAACCACTACGTTCATCTGCCACACAAGCTCTAGAGTCTTTAAATTGGAACCAGCTATGTAAACGACGTCATGCACATCGATGTATTTTTATTTTTAAATGTTTGAACAATTTTATTGACTTTAATTTTAACTTAGTAATTAATAGTAATGTCCACCAATATAATACTAGAAATAAGTCTAAGATTCACTTACCCTCAGTCAAGACAAATTGGGGAAAACATACATTAACTTACCATGCTGCTAAAGATTTTAATGACCTTGGTTTCGATCTTAATAATGTAAATTCATTACTGCTTTTTAAACTCAAATTAAGTCAAGCTCACTAGCTCCTAGATTATCAATATATTTTTATTATTTTAAATTATTAATCTTAGAAATTATCTATTTTATTCTATACTACTTAGTTATAAATATTATATATATAATTTTATTGTTGCCATTACAGGGCCACCTTGTAAAACACTTCGGTGAATGGTGCACCCTGTATAAACATTATTATTATGATACGTCCAGAACGCCATCAGAGAGTAGGGTGATGAGAAGAAACGTGGAAAAAAGTGTGTGTCCACGCATTATAAATAAGAGGATATTTCAAAAACTAAAATCTATTTATAAAAGCTAAGCAGACGTTAATAAAGGTTCTAAAATTGTTGATTTAATTAATAAAATACTTATTTAATAGTTTATTATTTCCACTTTGAGGGTTGGGGGAAATATAATTATTATTTGGTATTTTAATTCTTATTATTTTTATTATTTTCTACCCCATTCTTGACTTCTAATATTTTTTATTTTATTTTTTTGATGAATATAAAAGGTATGTCCCGCGGGTTGTCCCGAGAGCCACGCGCGGGTGGAGACAAATGCAAGTAGCAATATGTAAATTTGATGAGGTTGAAACTTTATGGATGATTGATTTCTTTCAAACCAACCAGGAATAATTAACAAAGAATGGGGAAAATTTTTTTTTATCAAGTCAAGAAAAAATTTCTATACCAAGAAAAGGAAGAGTGACAGCCTTGTAAAAATCAAATAAATCTGGCGGAAATAAGATCAAGGAGACAGCATATAATTGATATGATTCAAGTTAATAAGTTTTACCGAAGAGTGGTGCGCTGTGAAGTATATTGTGAAGTCCCAAACTTGTCTTTCTTGTCTCCAACTCTTGAGTTTCCAACTAAAGCTTGTAAGTAGCTTGTAAAACGGCGAAACCCGCGGAAAAAAGGCAGTCGGTGGTTCCACGAATACTTAGATATTGTTAGATATGATTCAGGTTAAGTTTTACCCAAGAGTGGTGCGCTGTGAAGTATATTGAAGTCCGAAACTTGTCTTTCTTGTCTCCAACACTTGAGTCTCCAACTAAAGCTTGTAAATAGCTTGTAAATAGCTTGTAAATCAGCGAAACCCGCGGAATAAGGCCAGTCGGTAGTTCCTCGAGAACTTAGATATTGTTTAGTTGTTGTGGAAGCCAAGAAGAAGGTAGATCATACCAATGTCTTGAGAAATTTCAAGATCGGAAGAGCACAGAAGAAAACGTGACCGCGTGCTCTGTAATTTATCGGTCTAGACCAAAAAGGTTGTCCAGCAGAACATAATATAATACTATAATATCCATTGTTTTGGGCTATTGTCTAATAATAATAAATGAGTTTATATAGCGCCTATACATTGCTGTTCTAGGCGCTTTACATGAATTTCTACAGAAAATGTCTGTATATATATATTAAAAATTAAAAATGTGACTAACATAACTGATGAAAAGAAATAAGCAAATCATTACATTTCTCTAGACTATTCGCAAGAATACTAAAAATAAGCAATAAAAATGATGAATTAGCAATAGGCCTTCTTAAAAAGAAACGTTTTTAATTTTAACTTGAACGTTTCAACGTTGGAAGAAGCACGGATGTCTAAAGGTAGCTTGTTCCAGAGCCTGGGAGCCGCGGTAGAGAAGGCGTGTTGACCATACGTTTTCATGTTAAAGGCGGGCTCAACCAGACGAAGGTGGTCTTTAGATGACCTCAAGAGTCTTTTCTGTCGGTAAAATGTTAAAAGGTTTTTAAGATAGCGTGGACCGAGACTATTTAATGATTTAAAAGTTATAAGATTTATTTTAAAAATGATTCTGTACTCGATTGGGAGCCAGTGAAGTTCTTTTAGAGTCTCCGTGATGTGGTCGTTTTTTCGAAGACATGTCACAACTCGAGCAGCTGCATTTTGAGCAGACTGCAATTTCGCTATATCACGTCCTTGGGCCCCATGAAGAAGAGAGTTACAAAAATCTAGTTTTGAGCTTACAAAACTGTGGATCAAAACTTCTGTAGTTTTCTTGTCAATATATTTTCTTATTTTAGCAATATTACGAATGTGGTAGAAGGCTCCCTTGACAACAGCATTTACATGTGGTGAAAAAGACATAGTTTCGTCAAAAAGTACCCCGAGATTACGTGCTTTATTTGTCGGTCTAATAATTTTCTCGCCAACAGTCAATGATGGAAGTGTGGGAGTTGGGCGAAATTTGGACAAACTGTGAACGATTTGCAAGATATGACTCAAGCCAAGAAAGTGCTTTTCCTCTCACAGCAAATCTTGAATTTAGTCTTTTTAAAAGAATGGTGTGGTCCACTGTGTCAAACGCTGCGGAGAGGTCCAGCAGCAATAGGAAGACACAGTTATGTTTATCAATGGCCTCAAGAACATCGTTCTGGACACGCAACAACGCAGTTTCACAGCTGTGGTACTGCGTATATGCAGATTGAAACTCCTCACTCAGTCCATTTGAGTTCACATAGTCCCATAGTTGCGTAGCTGCCACTTTCTCATTCGCCTTGGATATGAACCTCAGGTTTGAGACAGGTCTGAAATTTGGGTAGAGCTCCGTGTCGAGTGACTGCTTTTTCAGCCTTGGAGATATGCTTGCCAATTTCATAGGGATAGGAACTTTAGCACTCTCGAAGGAAAGATTTAGGATGTTTGCAATGACCGGTAACAGATCCGAAAAGCAAGACTTTAGGAGAGTAGAAGGAATTGGGTCCAGGGAGCATGATTTACGAGCCATTTTTTTAATTAGGTTACTAAGCTCCTCAGCTGTAGTTGGTTCAAAATTAGCAAATTCACATGTTAAGGTGGGATTATCAAGATGATTGAATTTAGAAAGGGCGGTGTCAGACAGCTGTATTGAGTCAAGATCATTTCTAATAGTCGCTATTTTTTCTGAGAAAAAATCCACAAAATTGTTACAGAGCTGAGTTGAAGAATCACAGGTGGGATAGCTTTTTTCAGGTTTAAGGTTTAGCATACGGTCTATTGCGGAAAAAAGAACTTTATGATCAGATTTATTCTCAGTGATAAGGTTAGCATAGAATTCCATTTTGGAGGATTTTATGAGTGATCGTACAATTTTACATTGATCTTTATATAGTTCCTGGTGAATAGTTAACCCTGACTTCCGCCACCGTCTTTCATACTTGCGCCGCTCACGTTTTGCAGAAGCAATGTTGTCATTGTACCACGGAGCTGATGGGCGCAAAGTAACAAGACGTTTCTTTAAAGGCGCATGGGAGTCAACAAGACCAGCGAGATTAGACTGATATTGGTCTAGTAGAGCATCAACATTGCTTGCAGGTGAAGTGAAAATTGGCAGTGTAGATAGTTCATCGCGAAATTTCTCAATGTCAACGCAGCGCAGTTTTCTGTAAGTCAGTTCAACTTTTGAGGCAGTTGGTTTAGTTAATTTTAACCTGGAGTGTACTGCATAGTGATCAGACAGGTCAAGATCGTCAACCTTACAGTCCAAGACTGTGTCTTCACTTGCTCTAGTAATCAATAGGTCTAGTGTGCCTTTTCTTTTGTGCGTTGCCTCTTTAACATGTTGGACCAGGTTGTACGAGTCCAACATATCAAGAAATTTAGCCGCCATGCGATCACGAGATGGCTCATTCACATGAAAATTAAAGTCACCCATCAACAATAGTCTTCCAGAAGTAACTGAAAAATGTTCCAGTAAATCGTTGAAGTCTTGGAGAAACTGAGAAGCAGTAAATTTGTTTACTTTCGACGGGGGAGGGCGATAAACAACAGCAACTCTTAGAACTGCATCAGGGGTATTAACATTGACTTCCAAGTGTTCAAAAGAGGAATACTTGGTACTCAAAATCCGTTCAATTTTAAGACACTTGCTATAAAGCAGGCCTACGCCTCCCCCAGATCGTTTGGTTCTTGGTACGTGTATAAACGCGTAACCACGAGGGATGAGCTCATTTACTACACAGTTAGATTGGCCGTCAGATTTCGTCCACGTTTCTGTGATACCCAGGATGTCAAATTGATTATCCACAACATAGTCTTTAATAAACAGCGCTTTATTATTGATGGAACGCGCATTAAGAAGACACATAGACATATGGCGAGCATTGGTCGCTTTAAGAGGTAACCGCTGTATAGTAACCAAGTTATTTGGGTTCCGTGCCTTAGACGTAGGTTTACAGCCTAAGTCAAAGCGTGAAGACTTGATTGTTGGAATTGGCTGATTAATGGGGCCTGGGTTCAGTTTGAACACCAAGTCACCTATGAGAGGACAGCGGAAAGAAGCAGTTGAGTTGTTATAATAAAGACTGGGGCGCATGTGTCTCTTTAATTTTAGACGTATAGAAAACATAGGTCTGTGTGAGATAGAGCCATGTTCAGGACTTGATGATCTAAACAGTGACCTAAAATGTGTGTCAAACTGGCTTGGTCAAAATCTACTCACTCTCAATTGCGTTAAATCGAAATGTTTATTGTTTGGCAGCAGTCGTCGTCTTAAATCATTCAATGGCATATCAATCTCCATTGACGGATGTCCTCTTGAACGTGAAAACTCATTCAAATATCTGGGTGTGACATTTAACGAAGACATGTCTTGGAATGATCATATCGAGAACCTCATGTCCAAGATAAACCAACGTCTAGGTCTTCTAAGGAGAGTCAAGCACCTCCTCCCAACCGATGCTCGCATAACATTATACAATTCTCTTATCCTTCCATTATTTGATTATGCTGATATAATCTGGGGGGATAAGAACAATGTAACACAAATGAACGCTCTCCAAGTCCAGCAAAATAAAGCAGCAAAAATTATCTTAAACCAACCACTACGTTCATCTGCCACACAAGCTCTAGAGTCTTTAAATTGGAACCAGCTATGTAAACGACGTCATGCACATCGATGTATTTTTATTTTTAAATGTTTGAACAATTTTATTGACTTTAATTTTAACTTAGTAATTAATAGTAATGTCCACCAATATAATACTAGAAATAAGTCTAAGATTCACTTACCCTCAGTCAAGACAAATTGGGGAAAACATACATTAACTTACCATGCTGCTAAAGATTTTAATGACCTTGGTTTCGATCTTAATAATGTAAATTCATTACTGCTTTTTAAACTCAAATTAAGTCAAGCTCACTAGCTCCTAGATTATCAATATATTTTTATTATTTTAAATTATTAATCTTAGAAATTATCTATTTTATTCTATACTACTTAGTTATAAATATTATATATATAATTTTATTGTTGCCATTACAGGGCCACCTTGTAAAACACTTCGGTGAATGGTGCACCCTGTATAAACATTATTATTATGATACGTCCAGAACGCCATCAGAGAGTAGGGTGATGAGAAGAAACGTGGAAAAAAGTGTGTGTCCACGCATTATAAATAAGAGGATATTTCAAAAACTAAAATCTATTTATAAAAGCTAAGCAGACGTTAATAAAGGTTCTAAAATTGTTGATTTAATTAATAAAATACTTATTTAATAGTTTATTATTTCCACTTTGAGGGTTGGGGGAAATATAATTATTATTTGGTATTTTAATTCTTATTATTTTTATTATTTTCTACCCCATTCTTGACTTCTAATATTTTTTATTTTATTTTTTTGATGAATATAAAAGGTATGTCCCGCGGGTTGTCCCGAGAGCCACGCGCGGGTGGAGACAAATGCAAGTAGCAATATGTAAATTTGATGAGGTTGAAACTTTATGGATGATTGATTTCTTTCAAACCAACCAGGAATAATTAACAAAGAATGGGGAAAAAAAAAAATTATCAAGTCAAGAAAAAATATCTATACCAAGAAAAGGAAGAGTGACAGCCTTGTAAAAATCAAATAAATCTGGCGGAAATAAGATCAAGGAGACAGCATATAATTGATATGATTCAAGTTAATAAGTTTTACCGAAGAGTGGTGCGCTGTGAAGTATATTGTGAAGTCCCAAACTTGTCTTTCTTGTCTCCAACTCTTGAGTTTCCAACTAAAGCTTGTAAGTAGCTTGTAAAACGGCGAAACCCGCGGAAAAAAGGCAGTCGGTGGTTCCACGAATACTTAGATATTGTTAGATATGATTCAGGTTAAGTTTTACCCAAGAGTGGTGCGCTGTGAAGTATATTGAAGTCCGAAACTTGTCTTTCTTGTCTCCAACACTTGAGTCTCCAACTAAAGCTTGTAAATAGCTTGTAAATAGCTTGTAAATCAGCGAAACCCGCGGAATAAGGCCAGTCGGTAGTTCCTCGAGAACTTAGATATTGTTTAGTTGTTGTGGAAGCCAAGAAGAAGGTAGATCATACCAATGTCTTGAGAAATTTCAAGATCGGAAGAGCACAGAAGAAAACGTGACCGCGTGCTCTGTAATTTATCGGTCTAGACCAAAAAGGTTGTCCAGCAGAACATAATATAATACTATAATATCCATTGTTTTGGGCTATTGTCTAGACCAAGACAATAGGCCAAAACAATGGATATTAAAGTATTATATTATGTTCTGCTGGACAACCTTATTGGCATCGACTGTATATATACAGCCGTTTGCAAAAATTCTGACCCCCTTACTATATATAAATATATATCAAACATATATCTAACATTATGGGATGTCATTGCTGATATTTTTTTCAAGTTGCCTATCATCAAGGGCTTCAGAAAAAAATATAGGAAGAGGTATCCCATAATGTTTGATACATTTTTTATATATATTTATATATGGTGGGGGGGGGGTCAGAATTTTTGCAAACGGCTGTACAGTCGTTGCCGTTAATGTTGTCCTAGACATATCCACATATGGATTTATAGCCTTTGTTCAGTTCGCACCTTTTACAGAAAGAACGGTAATCAGCCGTGAACGCGCCCTTTGTTTTTTGTGACAAAGAGCCACGCTCTTGCTTACCAGTTCGAAGCCCCGAGTTAAAGTCTCAGAATCGGCATTTTTGTTAATGATAATTATTTTTTTCATTTCTTTTTCCCCTTTTTTTCTGACTGCATCCCTTAAAAGCTTTTATTTCAAACGTGACAACAAGAACGGAGTTCTTTTTAACCTTTGAAATGCCTAGGACACCTATCATCCACATCTATTTTATTAAGGGATGTTCGAACATTTCTTTTGCAAAAGCTTCGACTGCCGCAGGGAATGTAGTATTTTGATCATCGACATCGTCCATGGCGAAGCTTCAAAAGTTTGTTATCGTTTGTCAAACACTCGTAAACCTTACGCCGAGTACACGGCTATAATTCCATGTGAGTTCTTTTCCTTCACAAAGAAAAAAGCTTCGTCAACGTATGCAAGCATTACTATGGGTTTCAAAGAGAATTCTGGCTAATTTCTGGACTGCCGGATATTTTCAAAACTGTCCTCTCCGTGTCTCGCGGCCGATGTTTTCGAAATCGCGAAAAAAGAATGAGGTCGCTCGCTCAGTCTGCCTAAGTTCAGAAAATCAGTACGAATGAAATTCATAACACTTGCTAAAATCGCTTCTCTCCGTGTCTCGCGGCCGATGTTTTCGAAATCGCGAAAAAAGAATGAGGTCGCTCGCTCAGTCTGCCTAAGTTCAGAAAATCAGTACGAATGAAATTCATAACACTTGCTAAAATCGCTTCCTACTTCTAAACAAAGATATAATACTTTGAATCAGTGGGTATCTAGTATTTTCAAAACTGTTTCTGGTATATACATGTAAACCCGGCACAGCTTATTCAAACCCACAACCATCAACCGAATCACTATACCGTTCTAAACGAAAATAGCGTAATTTGGGCGTACTCAGTCAGTGCTGGTATAATTATCTACTTCGAAAGTCTGGGAAGATTTGAGACCGTTTCAGGTTGACAGTATTATAAATCAATATGTGGATATGTCTAGGACAACCTTAACGGCAACCACTGTATATATATATATATATATATATATATATATATATAAGCCAATGTGTAGACTACTCAATTTTTGAGTACATAGATTTAATACAAATCTGTTTCGTAGACCGACGTGAAGTCGATCCACTCTTCAGTTAATCTCTATACACTGAAGCATTGCTAAGAGCTACAACAATAATATGATCACGTCAATAAACCGTTAAATAGTTGCGCGCGCTAAAGTGATCGTGTTTTATGTTACGCCAATCTCCACAAATCGGAGCATTGTTAAGAGCTACGACAATATGATTGGTATGGCAAACCTTCGAAATAAGCCGTAAAATGAGTGCGCACATTAAAGTGATTGCGCGCATGGTATATTACGTTTAATTATACTTGAGAATATATTTCCGTTGATGTCTGCATGTTGATACGAGTTCGTTACGTTTATTTAAGGTTGCCTTATGTGGCTCAGTTATTATCAGTTGTTTTTCTGTAGTACATAGGTTGCATCTCTTCGTGAGATTTGAATAGGACTTTGCCTTGGCGAGGATTCTCCACTTGATTTTGTAGTTTTCCTGCTTTCCCTTTAAGTGCCACAAATATTTACTGAGTTCAGTATCGTTCTTCCGTTTTTCGTGCTTGAACGACATCTGATGATTTCTCCATCTGGTCTTAAATTCTGTCGCTGTCAGTCCTACGTACACAAAAACGTTGTTGTTGAGGTTGATAAGTGTTTTGAAAGCGGATTTGAATAACTTATGAGCCTCTAAATGAGTTAATTCGTACTGAATGAGGAGTTGAGTCGGTTAGAGTCCTTAGCCTAACGGAGAATGGAGAACTTCGAACAAATACAGGTTTTATAGTAAAATGAATGCAGAATGCACATGTTTGAAGAATATTACAGTCAATACAGTGCGACTACTGAAACCGAGACCACTTAGATAACGAGTAAAGACATTGCAAAAAGAAAATAAAGCATTCCAATGCAGGAATGCAATCACGTGGTTGTACTGGAGGGCAAAATATCTTAATTCATATATTTAAGGCCACTTGTACGAGATCGGTAGTTTTATTAGCAAAACCTGTTTGTAAATGATATTTTCCACTTCCAATCGATCCTTCTAAAACAGCGTTTTAAAGATAGGTTTCCCTCCAGCATTCATGGCAACGCCTTTCCCATGGGGACCACAAACTCAATTCATTCGTTAACGAAGTATTATTTCAGCACGTTAATGTTTACTGCAAAAGGCCTTTTACCGGATTGAAACTCGAGCTATTGTCTTGTAATCGACGCTGATTGGCTCAAATAAACGTAAGGTGAAATGCTTTGTTTTCGTTCTGCAATGTGATTGGTTCTCGTTGTCTAAGTGGCCTCGGTTTCAGTTGTCGCACTGTGTGGAACAGTTATTTCGGCTGTAACTTTAATAGAGTGACATAATTTCATATAAAAAAATGTTCTGCTACGAGAAAGGAATTTAGTAAAGTAATTCAAAAGTCTTCCTCGTTAGATAGTCATATTGGCCTCTGGATGAATAGCAAAACTAAATATTCAGAGAATTTAATGTTGATTAATCTGATAAACAGAGAAACTAATAAAGTTCTACCTTGGAATAGTCTCAGTCGGTGGAGTTGAACCTTTAATCAAAATACGGAGGATTCTAGAAAATAATGATAAAAACCTCACATTTCCCGAATATTTCCCGAAATATTCAGTTGTAGAACTCACTGATTTCTACTTGAGTGACTGCGGTATTTAATTACTGTGTATCATCGACATTCACAAGAAAGTGTCTTAAACAATGTAGCGTTCATTTGAATTTACTGAAGCTGTAAAAGTGTGACTCAGTATGTTTGAAACAAGAGCTAGCTATCCAATTTTAAATAGGAGACCGTTTCGTCCACGAATAGCAGTTTCAGCGGTATTGACCCAAACGCCTCACTTCAATGCAAGGAAGCGCTATTCAAATTGTGTAGCTGAATTAGCTGTGCTTGTTTAAGAGGGCTTTGGTGTCACACAGGAATGACGGTTTCAATGGCGCTTCATTATAATTACAACGGTGAGGCATTTGGGTCAATACCGCTGAAACTGCTACTCGTAGATACTACTGTAATATCGCCTGTTCAGGCATCTTTGAAGTCGAGAAAAGAAAATTAACAATGTTCCATGATCAATTTATGTTATGGATAAACTGTGGAAAGCGATTTGCAAATTTGATACTGATGCGAATTTTGAATAATGACCATCAATTCTTGAGAATAAATCAAATTTGTTAAGAAAATAGGTTCTTTCGATAACTGATTGAGAACAATTTTACTGATCCGGGTTATTAGTTTGTGCTAAACACCTGCATGGGTTCGGTTGTTGAAAGCAAGGGATAACTTTATCCCCAGGATAGCGTTAAATCTGTAGAGCGGATTTCGATTGAGTGTCGAAAGCAATTCGCGATTGCTTTATTTGGTTCTGTGTTTGCTCAGTTTTCCTATTGGCTGTGGAAAATGTTTTGTGATTATCAGCCAATCAAATGCTAAACTAAAACCAAACGTGTTTTGGTCCATCACGCCATCCACCATCACGCCATCACGCCATCCTCGTGATTGGTTCAAGTAAAACCAATCGTGAGTCAAGTGAAGTGTGTCCAAAACAGTTAATGTAGTGGTGAGTGTATAAGGAGTAAAAGCAGGCCCCCACCAGCTACAAGCTGTAATACTCAGCCTGCTATAACAAATAAAATATTTATTTATTTTTATGTTTAATTACTCCAGTTCGTGATTGGCTCATTGTGTTTTACTTGGTCCCGTGATTAGGTCTGTCATTACTTTGGTTTTGGTTTTACGACACTAAATCGAAAACTACTCTTACTAATTGTAATCTGTACAGTTTAACCTCGGGTTAGCGATTTAACCAAACATTCTTGTGTACCTAAATAGCCTACAAACGTCAATAGAATAACATCGATATTCTTTTTAACTGGGAGTGCAGCCAACCTCTCGAATTACGCAGCGCTTACGTACGAGAGCATGTAACAATAAAGATATTTCAAGGAACAAAAATGCGCTCGAGGGCTAAATCATTAATTAAGGTAGCAAGTGAATTTGGATAGGAGACATTCACACAAAAGAGTCTGGAATTTCTAACATGTGTTCCACCTGCCACTCCATGAACGTTGAACAATCCAGAATTGCTTGAAACTCTTATTCACATAAAGGCCAAAAGTGACGAAGTGAACTCTCTCTCCGATTCGAATAATGTATTGGCTATGACGTCATGGGGAGAACATAATAAGAGCCACTCTTTACCCGTACCCAGCTTCCGCTCGGCCATAGAGATCTACACAGAATTCGATCCAACATGGCGGCCAGGGATTCGGTATACATTTGCTCGTGAAGAGCTTGAGCAAATATCAAAGCATGGGTTTGATTCTTTAAGAGAGTTTTCCTTGGATTTGAAAAGCACTTTGCCTGATTTGGCGTGGAGAAACCCGCTCTAGGTGAATATCACGTCGAGTTTCACGGCTCAACAACTTCTATCCGTTTGACGAAGCAAAATGAGTCATTCCACTGAAAAAAACTGAAAATGGCTCTTGCTGCTGTCGGTCTCTCTTCTCCCCCATGAAAAATGGGTATGTATGTGAGGCCAAGAGGCTCAAACCCTGACCCTGTTTGACCCAATCCGAGCTCCAAAACCCTGATTGCCCCCTTTTTGGGAAAAAAACCTGATTGCCCCTTCTTTAAATTGTTTTCAAAACACGGTCGGATATATATCCTGGCCGGTATACCGCGTACCGGGATTTCATGCAAAATACGGAACATTTCAAGTCGGGACGTGGCATTGGGTAAACAAATCAGCAGATGAAGTATGACATAGATAAAATTAGCGGCGTCACGATGTATGGAAACCTCAGTGCTTGCATGTGGGCAGGCGATCAAAATGCGGCAACAGAAGGTCTTTTTTTGACATAGTAGCTAAAAAAAATGAACTGCCTAAAAAATACTGAACCCCGACCCTGACTGCACCCAAATTATACTCAAATCCTGACCCTGATCTGCCCAAATCAGGTCAAAACCCTGACCCTACCTGCCCAAACTGGGCTCAAAACCCTGACCCACCCGGGCGGCACATACAGACAGACAGACAGACAGACTTTATTCATTAGCTCTTTGTACTACATTGGTACATCAGATGACTGCTAACAAATTTAAAAAGTTGGTTAATGACGGATAGATTGTTCTGTAATCTTAAAATATAATATATATATAGTTATCATTAAATTAGCTCACATTATTTGTGCTGAAATTATGGTGGATCGCATGTCCATACAATCATAAACATATTTTGCTGCTACTGTTGTGACTTGTCTCGGGGGATCAATGATTACCGAGAATAGTTCTTTTTCTGTCATTTTTCTGCTATCTAATTTCGTTAGAGTTTTTAAGGAGGATAAGAAATCATGCCTAATTGTCTGGTAAGTTTTGCATCTCAGCAGGAAGTGAATTTCATCTTCCATTTCTTGTTTGCATGTTGGGCAAATTCGTTCTTCTGGTTTTAGATAAGGTTTAAGGTGTCTTCCTTTTTCAATTTGAAGGCAATGATTGCTTATTCTTAATTTGGTGAACGTAATTCTATGTTTGATGTTTCTGACAAGATCCAAATAGTTTTCGAATTCATACTTCGTTTTGAATGTTCGATAAACTCGAAGTTTGTTACTCTGGTTTGGATTCTGTCGTTGGTCATTAAATATATCACTTAACCAAATTTGTAGTTCTGTGTCTTTCAGTCGTTGCTTTATATTCTTCAGAAATTCCCATACATAATACGTCACAAACAGGAGTACCCCCCCCCCCCCCCCCCCGGGCTCTTCTCTGCTAACATCGGGCAGCGAATCCAAATCTGTAAGATGAACAGCTTGGAAGCGAAGTGCCAGGTATTTTGTTGAATAAAGGCATATATACTGGGCATATATACTGCCCCACCTGGAGTACTGTAGTCCTATCCTACTGGGAATTGGTAAAGGTCAAACCAAACGATTGTAGGACGCCAATCATTACATTCTGAGGACTATTTTAAGCCTATCTAAGTCATTATCGTTTTACTTTATTCTAAAGTACGTAAATACGAAAACCTTGGCCCAGCGTAGATGTTTTCAGTCGTTATCCCTACTTTATAAATGTATGCATGATCAAGGTCCTTCAAACATCAATAATTTTTTTAAACTTAAAATTGTGAAGTACAACCTACGAGGTAATGGCACTAGGCTGGTACGACCACGCTTTAAATATGAATGGAAGCATAGATCCTTCTCATATATTGTTAGTAGACTTTGGAACAATTTACCACCTAAGATCCGCGAATGTAAAGATATTAAGACCTTCAAAAATGCCATAGGATCTATTGATTTTAACTTAGCTTAATATGGCATAGTGCTATTTTATGGTTCGTTTTAGTTTTATAGATTTTGTTAATTTCAGACTAAGAACTGATACATTTTGTTTCTTTGCTTTTACTTTTTACTAACAGACACGTCACGGCTCAGGAGAAAATACTTTTTATAGGGGTACGGTAGGGATAGTATTTTTACGTTAGGGGTTAGGGTAAATTATTGGGGTAATTGTCTATGGAGGAGGGTGTTGGTCTTATTTTCCCTGGGAAGGGGGGGGGGGGGCTGCCATCGGGGTGTTTCTTTTCTTGTGGGAAGGGGTTGGTTGCAATGTGGGAGGGGATACTTTTCACATTATTATTAATAAAGGGGTGAAATACATTTTATTAGATTTTATTATAAATTTTAATAGAATATTTATACACATATATATATTGTATTATTTTTTTATTTTTAAGTTCATGTTCAAGTTTTAACGAGTTATATAGCTCCTAGTTGACACGTGGGTAAATAAAGTATTGTATTGTATTGTAAAGGTGAATAAAGTATTACTTCACGAGTGAGTTTAATTACTTTAAAAATACACGATATTCGTTAATTTAAATTTTAAACTCCGACTGCATTTTGCCAGGTTTTACCATTTTAAATTACACAAACGTCAAACATTTAGAATAAGAAAACTCAATGTGATTTTCCTATCACCTGAGGCATGCAAGTCTTTGAACTATCTTCCCCCATGTCATCAAGAGTGGTCGCCATCTTGGGCCCATTTTGCGAATTTTTGGGCCCAGCTGTGCGAATTCTGCTAGGCCTTCTTGCAACCTCGTGATCAGGGTCTTCTCGGTCAGATCCAAGATGGCGGCTACTCCGAGAGAAGACCCTGGAAAACGCTGAACTGTCACGTATTCTGATTGGCTCTTCGATTATGACACAAGGGTTGCTCAAACGATGCTTTTTATTGGCCAAACGGACTGAGTCCAGAGAGATGAATTTGTATATAGATTCGATTGCTCGAATTTTATCAATAAAACGATTTTAAATAACCTTAAAACATGTTGTGTAGGTAGAGCAATAGATGAAATGCATTACTGGGTAGTTTTCTGGTAAGTTTCATCAGTGAGAAAGCCAGGAGAAGCCGTTAAAAATCTGAACATGTGATATCGATCTCTTCGCTTCAACGCTAACAGAAAATGAAGGGCTTTTTAGGATTCTCTTCTAGCTTAGATACATCCTGGTAGCTTTGTGATACACTTCCACTGTTTCTTTATCCAAGTAAACTCCATTTCGAACTGTCTAGTAGACCTGTTTTCACTTCGTCGTTCGCTGAGTGGAAATACCGTTAATCGCATCTCACTCACTACGGCTTGGGATACCTATGGTTTGTAGGCACGTGTTAAACATTTCCATATTTAGCTTGGCCGGCATATTGGATGCCCACATCACGTGATTAAAATCTCCAGGATTTCTGGAGATTTTTGGTCACGTGATTCAGCCTTTACCAGGGTCTTCTCTCGGAGTAGCCGCCATCTTGGATCTGACCGAGAAGGCCCTGGTCACGAGGTTGGCCTTCTGGTTGACAGTTGGTCGGTGACGTCACAAGACATTACAAACCACAGGGACCCCATTAACCCACTCAGACAAAATACCAGCCAGAAGGCTTAGGGACTAGGCTGGGGTAGTTGCAACTTGAATTGGAAAAATGCTTAAAAAATGAGTCATTTAAACACAAATTAAGTAATCGAACCTCTAATTTCTATATTTCACTTTGGGCCGGTGTACCGCGTTGTTCGTGGGCGGCGGTTTAGTTTTTATAACCGCTGTTATGTTCGTGGGCTCCAATGTAATCAAGATTGAAGGACAGACAAAATTAGCATTTTTATTGAAACGAGATTTGGTAATTGGCAGATTTCGCATCTAAATTTTAGCAATTTCGTGCTCAAAATCTTCAAAAAGCTGACATTTGTTGCCCAAATGTTGCTCCGGAAGGCGAAAGTTGCTCAAGGTTGTTCATAACACATAAAGTTGCTCAAAAGTTGCCGAGCACAATCTGGAAAGGCCTAACTGCTACATCAAACTAAAAGGGTATCTGCACTGAACTGCACCTGGTTATCTTCAAGGCTTTCCTGTTCCCCTACGTTTCGCTATGGTCAGCATATGAAATATTCACAGGCCGAGACCTTTAAAATACTTGTATCAGTTGAGTAATGGACGTATTTTTTCTCTTTATTCCAGCTCTCAGAAGGGCAGGACGAACCCAAACAAATAGGTGACATCACAGAATGTGCTCTGCTACAGTTTGCTACAGACCTCGGTGTATATTACCCATTCATTAGAGAAGCCAATCCCGTAGACGAATTCTCTAAAGTGTTCCCATTCACCCCTGATACTAAGTCCATGACGACAGTGGTCAGACAAGATTCCCTGTATGGTGTGTACAAGGTATGGCTAACTACGTAGCACGACAAAACGTCACGCGCATGCGCTATTGATGAACCCAGCGCGCGCGTGTTCCGCCAGTTCCCGCCCAAACTGAAAGAAAACAAAGGCAATCATCCCTGTTTCTAATTTTAGGTACGTCTGTGAAATGTTTCGTCAAAAACAATAATAATAATAGAATATTTATATAGCGCTATTTCCAAAATGTCCAAGAGCGCTTTACAATGTTTGGCTCTACTAGATAAATACATATATAGAACTATAATCTAAAACCTAACTAATGTTAAAAACAACATAACTCTGTAAAGCTTATCCTAAGTCTTTAACAGATGTTAAGGTTTCTTAATTTGTAATACACTGTGAGTTTACTAAGTTAGTTAAATTATTTACTAAACAAGTTTAAGCCCTCGGACACTTTACCAAATCTGTATTTGAACAATCTCCTCTTCAGAGCCTGCGGCCAGCGGAGAATAACATTTGGCCGCGGCGCGGTGTCGGTTAACAACTGTACGCATTCCTCCAATCAGATTGCAAAGCTTTGTTCCTGGCCTGGTACATGACGTGTTATCAGGATTATTCGTAAAACATGATTGGCAGCTACTAAAATGGAATCCTTTGTATGAATTCGGACAAAAGTATGGCAGAAATTACATTCCCGAGCGAAACACCACCCTTTTGAGCAAGCATATCGACCTAGTTATGCAAAAATGGCGAATCTTGCATTGGAAAAGTGCTTCCACATTAAACAGTTGAATAGTGTTAGTTTAAAATGGTACTAAGTAATGGAGACTTAAATTGATAGAGTTGTATTTACCTTCTTCGTATCTCATGACCAGAACGAAGCCAGGTGTCCCCAAGATCGCAACATTGGAGTCGGTCAGAGATGTCCTAGTTTCTGTCGTCCACACTATTGTGTTCTTTTGTATCAAAAAGGAAATTAACATTATTTTCGCCATCGAGTTTAGACTTTTTCTCTTCCGGATGCCTTTATGAATAAGATCGAAGCTATTGAGTGACTAGCCTCGTTGCCATGATATTTCAGGTTTTTAAGTGCCAATATCTTTGCAGCTGAATTGAAGATCAAACTATCAAACTGTCTTGCTATGGTACGCTCTAAAGCATACCATAGGAAGTCGTTTTCACTTCACCAACTAAGCGACGTTTTTGCTAATATTAAGTTACGGCATAAGGTCTATACTTACTGGTTCCTTCATGGTTTTCTATGGAATAGACCGTATGCATAAGTCCTGGTGACTAGCATGTTAACGAGGCCGGTAGGTCCTCTGGAATGTTGAAATTGAAGCGCCCGGGGAGATGTGTCAAATGCAGTGAAACAATACCCTTAATTTGCAATGCATTGTTTCACTGAACATTCGTTCAGTGCATTTCACACATCTCTCCGAGCGCTTCAATTTCAACATTCCAGAGGACCTACTGGCCTCGTTGACATGTTAGTCCCCAGGACTTACGTATAGGGTCTATACGGGCGAATATTTCACGAGAAATTTGTATTATTTGGTATACGGCAACGAGCGGCCCTTTAGGCGAGTTATATACCAAAATGATATAGATTTTGAGTGAAATTTTCACCGGTATTCCATTAGAATACCATGAAATAACCATGCATATTATCTTATATATAGCAAATTTATGGGAAGATTCATCAAAGAAAACAAACTAACTTACTGGACGATAGACTGCGAAATTTCTCGGAAAACAAGTGGTGGACGCGTCAGCAGACTAATTATGTATTCAACATGTTTTTATTCTTTAATTGTTATTGGCTGATAAAGAAATGGCGCGAAATTTTCTGCATTTCGATTGGCCTGAAATATCGCTCAGTATTTCATAGTAAAGCCGAGCTCTGATTCAGTGGCTGACATGAGATTTATAGGATAATGAATATTAGTATATACAACACGGGAACCTAGTGATCATGCAATTTGATTGGCTCGCTATCTCGGAATAATTGTTTTAGTACATACCACACTGCAGGCGAATAGCCAGCACCAAATAGTTATTTTATTTTCTGTCAAATGGACAAAAACTCGCACGAGGTGATCGCTGCTTCGCTCGGAGGTGAATATGAAATCATATTCACTGTTTGAGTAGCCAATCAGAGCGCGCGAAAAGTGATATTCACTGGTGTAGTATAAACTAATGAGCAATAGCCACCTACAAAACCTGGATAATTTTTATACAAAATGGAAGGCGTAAATTCACGTTTCGCGATTGTTTATGATGCGGAAAGTTTAGAAATTCAACAAAATGCATGGAGTGCCCAAAAGCAGGTTCCCGTGTTGTATATACTAAAACCATTATTCACCTCAGGCTCAGTCGATATTGGTCAATATTCCCCTCTGCTTCGTCTCGGGGAATATTCACCAATATCGAATGAGCCTGAGGCGAATAATCGTTAATTATTTGCTCATAGATTAGGACTTTCGATCGTCTTTTAGATATACTCCAAGGGATCGCCGGATGTCGTTCTAGAGCGATGTACTTCAGTGTTGATGATGGATGGAGACGAGGATAAGCTAGATATTGATGAGCTAAATCAAATCAAGGACGCCATCGATGTTATGCAGAATAAAAGTCAGTTGAAGGTCATGTGCTTGGCTTACGGCAGCAGACCACAAACAGGTACGTCGCTTTGATACTTAGGGCCTAATGTCAGGGGTTTTGGCTCCTTCATGGTATACTGGTAATAATAGATAGAGTGGACGGAAGACTTCTTGAGAAGTGCTCTGATACCATATGAGAAAACCAATACAAGAAAATGTGAAGAACATCGCACGATAAGTCTTTATCTATCTCGCATGCATCTAAAATCCTACTCCAAAGTGCTAGCAAATAGACTACCAAGGCAGAAGAGTATATGGGTAATTTTGACCAGTTTGGTTTCAGGAAAGAAAGAGGGACTAGGGAGCGATTGCATTGCAGTGATGAGAGTATTAAGAGTATTATATAAGCGAGCGCAGCATCGCTAAGCATGGCTAAGATCTGTATGTATGCTTGTTGACTACGATAAGGCGCTCGATTGGGTTAACTGGGTAAAGTTATAATGAAGAAGAATATTGCTGTGGATTGGAGGGATAGAAGGATGAGCACTGCTGGGTGGAGAACGATGCATGAAACTTCCGGAAACCTGAGATCCACGGAAGAGGAGTGAGACAAGGATGATTGATCTCACCGCTGCGTTTCAACATTTATGCTGAGGCAAAGATGAGGGAGGCTCTGGAATAGGTGGAACATGGCGTAAAAGTGGAAGGACGACTGGTCCAGGCTGTGAGGTTTCCTGACGACCAGGCGATGATTAGAAGTACAGAAGAAGGGTTACAGGTGATGGATAAACTCAGTGAGGCAGTAGAAGGATATGGAATGATGATTAGTGTAAAGAAAACCAAAGTAATGAAGATTAGAACGTCAATGGCCAAAGAGGAAGAAGAAGGTATGAAGATCAGGATTGCTGATCAGAATCTGGTTACTCCAAGGGCGAGCTAAGAGCTGCTTTAAATCCCAGCCACCACGCTAACACGTGTGGGAGCTGGAGATGTGAGCTGTGGATCTCTCCGAATAGGATCTGGTAGTGCAATATGGAAATGGCATGGCCAAATCCGATTAAGAGAATAATGATGAAAATAGGATGGAGGGAGGGGGTGAGCAACGAGGAGGTACTGAGGAGAGTGGGGGAGGAAAGATCATCCAGAAAAGGCAAATGAAATGGATATACCACATCCTTAGACATGACAATCTGCTGAGGGATGTCATCGAAAGACCAATGGAGGGGAAAAGGCAACGAGGAAGACAAAGAATGAAGATGCGTGACAACCTAGAGGATGGGGAGACGTACGAAAGCTTCAAGAGGATGGCAGAGAAGCCATGGAAGATACTGGTATCGAAGGGTTTTTTAATTGAGTATTTGGTATTTTTACCTATACTGCGCAATGTTGATGTCTTTTGTTTCAACTGGCGGGCCACCTATTGTTCAACATCTACCTGCACGCCTAATAAACAATGGATCTGTACAACTGCGCGTGACCCTACGCAGGACCATTTAAATATGGGTATTTGGCATATTAAAATTTTGGGATTTTCTGGTATAAAGTATAAGGCAACATTTTCACATGGATGTCACAATTTTGGTTATTTTTTAAAAGGAGTTTGTGTATACCACTACACCCCCCACCCCACCCTCCCTCCCCCCCTGGCCGAGGCTGATCGCTGTGGCATATTTTAAAAGTTAGGAACTGGTCAGAAATTAACAGGAGATGAAATCTAAAAATATATAACCCTCCCCGGACAATAAGTATGAAATATTTTGCCCCTCACCCCTTTTGCCCTTTCCCCCTATAACCCCCCTTTTTCAGTTGCCCATTATTTTAGGACTCTCCATTTTTGGGAGTCCAAAACATTATGACCCTCCCCCATCTCCACCTCCCTCCTGCTATTTTTTACCAGTCTCCTACAATTTACTATTCACAGGAGATGGTGACCCTCCGTGGGAGAACGAGAATGATGTAGCGGTTGGCCTGACACTAGTAGCTGTCGTTGGCATCAAGAGCTCACTTGGTCAGCGGGTAAGAACCAATCAATATAGTGAAATAGTTTAAAATAAATCAACTGAACAGTTTTTACCGTAACAAGTATTCACATATTTATTTTCCTGCTTGGCGCCAAATTTTAGCTATTTGTTTTATATAATCATTTTGCTCACTGTAATATTAACATATTTATTTTATTTATTACAGAAATTGGTTGTGCGTTGTATCATAGTTAATAAAGGGGGATGGTTATGAAACCCAGCGACCTTCCTTGTTATAGATCTTTGTTCGCTTTTTCAACCGTGGCCGTGCACAAAACACAATATATATTGGAATATGTTAATCAATCAGCCAATAGAAACGTGTGGGTTCAGTCGTTCATGGGACGCTAATGAGCTATGACCGTGCACAATCTTTTGTCCTGCCTCCTTCCAACCTAAATCGCAGCGCCTTTGTTAGCCCCTTTGAAGTTTGCCGGATTTCCTAACCATTCCACTCTATTAACTATTATCCTATGCCACACCCTAATTCCTTTGTTGCAACTGATGCGATAAATTCCATATCCCACATCTTAATTAGGCAAGTGAGCAGGGCTTTTGAAGAGAGGGAAATTGTTGGGTAATAAATACTTATTAGTATGCGATAAATAACGTGATAAATGGTTATCACACTGTTTATTATCCCACTGTTTATCGCATACTAATGAGTATATTACAGTGGAATAAATAATTATGCAACAACGAATTAAATCACACCACCAACAAAGAAACGACACAATTTTGCATCTTGAAGGTATTAAACACAATATTTCGTCACATACCTCTTTAATTCTAGAATCCAACGCCGCTCTAAAATCAGCAAAACGAAAGTCTGCTTTTGAAAGAATATTGATGTCTCCCCTTCCCAAATCTTCTTTGACATGACGACTCAAACCACATGCGAGGTAATAGAGCGTGGAAGGCGGAAGTCGTCACAGTCTTCTCCAATGAATTTTGCAAGCCAAAAATTCAACTCTTCTGGGCTTGACGTTCCAAGCTCGGCAATTTGAGGGTATCTTCCCAAGGCAGTATCGACAGCTTTCTTTCGAAAGTTTGCCCACGACTCCCAAACTTTTGACTGCCCACTTCGTTGAACGTATTGTGTTAGCTGATACTCTTTCGACGTTTCTCCTCTCTAAATCACTTTCGGTTACTATATCGCCAAAGTGCTTCTTTGAATCCTGAAACTCATTGGACATCATCCTCAAGAAACAGCAGCTCTTCCACAGAAAAAATCGCCATGCTTGTCTCAGAAACAAGGTCTTGGGTATCAATATCCGCTAACAACTCCATTGCTAGCGAGAATAATAATCAACTGAGGCAGTTGTACCAAATAAATTTGTCAGTTATGCCTAGCTATTTTGCATAAACACAATTCTAACGAAAAATGTTTTGATTTCATGTTCATTTGCACGTGAATTTCAAAATATAAAACTATTTCATTCACGTGCATGTGATTTCGAAATATGGAACTTGTGATATTTATTTATCACTCTCACACCTACAAAACTGGGTTGAACGGCATAAGATAAATTGATTAATGAATGGCCTCTCATGTGATATGGGGTAATGCTTAACGGCCACTCGCGATGACAAATCTCATATCACATGAGTGGCATTCATTAACCCTTACTTATTGTACCTCCTGTTCATTATGATAATTGTCTCCTCATTTGAATGCACGTGCATATTCCGTCAGTCAGTCAGGATTTGGTGTATTATTCTTATAAAAGATTTAATTTAATTACTGATGCTCAAAAACGTATCTTAGAAAACCTGAAATTTGTAGATTTTGAAGTTTTTACCATCGACTCTTTTACTCTCTCGAAAGAATTATTCTCAACTTTTTTTCTGTTTTTACTAATTTTATTTGCCATCAAGATTTAGTAAGCTTTCAATTGCCATTTGGGGAATACTTTAATAGGTTTGGATTCTAATCACTTCTATTGCATGACAGAAAGACCTTTGAAAACGTTAGTAAGGTTAGAAATTCATAGCCCAAATTTTACGCCACCTTCCGCCCAAGGTTTTTGATAACATTAATTTGCACGTGTGTTATAAGTTTGACCAGTTTCCAGTTTGAAAAACATCGTTCGACTATATTTCGAGCAATGGCTCAAAATGTCAAAAAGTGGTCTGACGTTACTATTACGTCATTAGTATGAGTGATCGGGTCAATATTTTAACATTATCAGTTATATCAATAACTTGTGTACTGTTTGTGAAAATGTGAGCAGAATGAAACAAAAATCTTAAGAGTTATTACATTTTGTTTATATTCGCAAAGTGACTTCGATTCGGAGTTTCGATCGAGACACCTTAATCTCTATAACTTAGCACTCAAATCAATACATATCCTACTATTAGACTGTTCACTTGATGTATAATCGATATTAATGATAACAAATTAATTATTAGAGGCACTTTAAGCTAGTAACTGATACTCTTATGCCGGATTACCAGGCGGCGGGCAGTCGTGTAGTTGTAACAGAGGGAAGACTAATCGGCAAAGCACCGTTCAGTGGCGCGAACTTCAGTCTAAGAGTTTACGCCAAGATGCTGCACCAAGACCTTGTGGATGACTTCTGCAGAGGCGTTGCCGTGACCACTAGCTACCTATCGGATATCCAGGTATTTCATCTTACATGGAAACAATTCTGATAAATACTAATATTAGAACATAGAAAAGTAAAGGCGGAAACAGAATGTGGTACAAACCCATGAACGGATATAATTAAAAATACCTCAAAGGTGCACTAATTCCACTCCCAAATGATAAACCTTCTCACGACGAAAGACAAAATATAACTACGTATACTCAGATTATCAGAGTATGATTTACAGATATACTGGAGAACATTTGAGACAATTTGATAAAGGATAGCAAGGATTCGAGTGGATGCAAAATACTGCTTTTATGAGAAATTTAGAGTAAGTAGAAATCAGAATCAAGTTTCTAGAATAATCTTTTGTTATCCACTTTAATCTTTGCCATATATCCTCTATCGAGACAGTTTGAAAAGCATGCATATTAGGACATTCACATGGTATTTCTCTTCTATCTCAGGGTGTTATTTTTGTAGTTTTATTTTAAAGAAACTTAAAGGTTCAATTCGATCGACAGTGCATGCCCTTTAACACACATTGTAGCTGAATGTATGTTTCTTATCGTGCATCAAATATTGCAGAATGATATGATTTTTTATGCACATATCAAAGGCCAAAAGTGAATACATTTGACAATATGCCATGATGAGCGTACGTAGTAGATTGGAAATATTTTGTTTTCACTTTTCTATGTCGTTGTGCAACAGAATGAAGAAGACGACAAGCTTCCAAAACACATAGGTGATCCCACAGACTGCGCCCTTTTGCAGTTCATCCTTGAACTCGGCAAGACATACCAGTACTGGCGAGACGAGTATCCAGAACATCGCTTTATCTACCAGTACAGTAGCTACCCATCGGAACCTACTGAGCTGCAATATACTGCTACTGTAATTAGACTTCCAGATCAAGGCATCTACAAAGTTTATTTGACGGGTGGAGCAGAGTTCCTGTTGTGTCGATGTTCTCATGTGATACAGAATTACCCAGGGGAGAGACAAGAACTTGATCAGACGAGAAAAGACGTGGCGAAGAATGTTTTTAAGAAACTAGAGGACAGGCAGCTTAAGGTGGTTGTGTTTGCAGTCAAAGAAATTAATGGTGAGGGAATGTTGTTTGTTTAATCACTGTTATTATTAGTTTCACTTCTCATCTCTCACTACTAAGACCAGCAGCATTGTTGTCAATATTCAAAACAGTCTCGAGAGATTACAATACAATGAAGATAGCCCTAGTGCTCCATGTTGGACCAACAATGTTAGACTGTTTAGTATCCCATGTTGGACCAACAATGTGAGACTGTTTAGTATCCCATGTTGGACCAACAATACTAGACTGTTTAGCACCCCATGTTGGACCAACAATGTTAGACTGTTTAGCACCCCATGTTGGACCAACAATGTTAGACTGTTTAGCATCCTATGTTGGACCAACAATGTGAGACTGTTTAGTATCCCATGTTGGACCAACAATACTAGACTGTTTAGCACCCCATGTTGGACCAACAATGTTAGACTGTTTAGCAGCCCATGTTGCACCAACAATGTTAGACTGTTTAGCACCCTATGTTGGACCAACAATGCGAAACTGTTTAGTATCCCATGTTCGACCAACAATGTTAGACTGTTTAGCATCCCATGTTGGACCAACAATGTTAGACTGTTTAGCAGCCCATGCTGGACCAACAATGTTAGACTGTTTAGCACCCTATGTTGGACCAACAATGCGAAACTGTTTAGTATCCCATGTTGGACCAACAATGTTAGACTGTTTAGCACCCCACTGATGTTGGACCAACAATGTTAGACTGTTTAGCACCTCACTGATGTTGAACCAACAATGTTAGACTGTTTAACACCCCATGTTAGATGATGTTGGGACAACATATTTTGTTGGATGAAACTGTTTTCGACCAAACAATACGTCCAACAACAAAAAATTGGTCCAACATCGTCTAACATGAGGTGCTAAACAGTCTAACAGTGTTGGTGACGAAGAATGTTGGCCAATGTTGTCACAACAATGTTCGACCGTTGGTCTATTCCACATTATGTCGTGATGACTAATCTATTGTTATGCGGTATAATACATAATTCCGAGAGATGGAGCACATCATGATCATATTCTTTTGCAACCCTTGCTGTTGACAGCTAACTCTAAACAGGACTGGACCCAGGAAAGTACAGTGCTGTGCGGAATGACCTTAGTTGGCTATGTTGGACTTGAGGAAAAAGCCAGGGGACAGGTAATCAAACTAAAGTCAGGGGACGGGTAATCAAACTAAAGTCAGGGGACAGGTAATCAGACTGAAGTCAGGGGACAGGTAATCAAACTAAAGTCAGGGGACAGGTAATCAAACTCAAGCCGTTTGAATTATGTAGGTTTTATGTAGGTTTTCACACCACGTTAATTCCGAGCATGAAAAACGCAATGAAGAATATTTATATAGAACGAATTATCTCCTATTTTCCTTTTCCTTTTTGGAGCCAAAATGGGATTTGAGGTGAAAGTCAGTTTACGGGACACGGGAAAAGTCAGATTTTGTTCCCACGTTCACAACAGCTCACCTTCGCGTAGAAATCGCAAACGCCGTGACAGCAAACGCGTGAAAATCGTCTGCCGTTCACGGGAAGAAAAAAACGCAATACTTAATCTCGCTTAATGATGTATACTTCTGGGATTTTTCCTCACCGATTTGCGATGTCTTTTAAATGTAACGTTGTTCGATCCATCATTATTCATTGTAAATGTTAACTTCGGTGAAAATTACAGAATAAAACTTTTCTGCGCAGGTCACGGATGCCATCTTAACATGTCGACGTGCAGGCATGAATGTTACCATGGTAACAGGTGCCAGTCTGCAGGCTGCGGGATCATTTGCGCAGCACTGTGGGATTCTAACACCAAATAAGGCCTGGCCAACTGGTGAGACGACGGTATTTGGTTATGACAGCAAGGCATTCGAAAGGGAGACTCAGGATCAGTCTGGAAAGGTAAGCAGGATCATTGTTAGCCTGCAAACAGGTTCTTGGGAGGGAGAAAAGAAAGGTGAAGGAAGAGCTGTAGACACTTGTTTCCATAGTTCAAACTGCCCTTGACCGCTGGGCACCAATCAAGTACAAACATGAAAATGCGTCACTATTCGGCGCGGTCGTCTGCAGTGGTCGTGTCGCAGTGGTCGAGACATTCCCTTTCCATATGGTGGGTCAAGGGTTAGAACCGACAACTATTTTTTTCTCTCGTGTATCTTCTCTTCTTGTTTATCTGTGAACTATAGGCTATTTTGACGATGTTGCGCACGTATCTGTAGAACAATAGCCTCGTTCTGGTTCACCAGCCTTTTGTTATGTAAAACAGATAGCCATTGTTCTAGCTGCTTGCGCAACATCGTCAAAATGGCCTATAGCATATAATCTCCCTGCATAATACTGTAAAACAGTAGAGAAAATGATTATGCAGGGAGACTATATGGAACGAAACACTACCATGAAGTATATACCTGTTGTAGTTTAAAAAATACTTCAGGTTAAATTTGTCCAAACTAGTTTATTTTTTTCAACCTAGTTTATTTTTGTCCAAACTAGTTTATTTTTTCAACCTAGCTATTTTTTGTCCAAACTAGGTTATGTTGGTTCAATCTAGTTTATTTTTGTCCAAACTAGGTTATTTTTTCAACCTAGGTTATTTTGTGTCCAACCTAGGTAATTTTTTCCCAAACAGTAATTTTTAGGGTTTTTTAAATGTAGGGTAGCATTATATTTATATGTTGTTTAGTGACTTAGCCTTTAAAAAAACAAAACGAAATTAGGGACTAGCTCTAAACACCCTAAATTAGTGAGCACCAGTTGTTGACGGTTAAGGTGTTTTTAAATCTAGGGGTAGGGTTTGTATTAGTTCACAGTTGGAAAAGGCTCGATAGTCAGAGAGCCACCCAAAAGGGTATCCTAATGTACAAAGCCCTGCACGGTCTGGCTCCCGCATACTTGACTAAGAAGTTTGAAAGACGAAATTAAGCCTCAGTAAAATATGATCTGAGAGGTGTGAGTTCCAAAATATCTATGCCACAACCCCGGACTAACTTTGGCAAAAAACGAATTTGCTATAACGGGGCTGAACTTATATGATACAGTTAATATTTTTAGAACTAAACTATATAAACATACACTACTGTAATGACAATCTTATAAGACACGTCAAATATGTAAAGCAGTAGGCATTCATTTTACTATAAAAAAAATGGTTTCTTACGTGTATAAATAAAGTATGTAAATTTGCACTGACTGATCGAGCCGCCACACAAGCCAGATTTATCAGCGGAGAATGGGTTATCTTCACTTCATAGACACGCAACGCAAAGAAATAGGACAGCAGAACTGATTTCTTTCGAATAGTTTGTATATAGTCATTGGCTTGATTTAGGGTTCAGTTACCCTTTCAATAGACAGCTGTCTGGCTCATTTGAAAATCCTTTCGAAATGAGGAAGGATGGCGTTGTCGATTTGTCCATATATCATCAAACAGACTCGTTCCAGGTATTAATGTTTTTGCAACATGCAAATAAGATGATCATGACGTAATAACCTTGACACAACCTGGAGATAACTCACAAAATGAATAACATATCTGCAGATAGTTGGTAAAACAAACAATTGGAAATTTGCGGTGCTAAGGAAAATACACATTGTGCAAATCATGACGTTGCCATTGTAGCACTCTTGACTTATGGTCATCATTATTTTTGCGTTATTTTTTAGTTTTCACAGGAAAAGTTCAACAAGATTTGGCCAGAACATCTCCGTGTCCTAGCATGCTGTTCGCCAACCAGTAAAATGACTCTGGTCCAGGCCATCAGAGGCAGCTGCCGTCGACAAGAAGGCGAGGTTGTAGCAGCGGTCGCGTCTGGAATACACGATGGCCCTTTCCTAAGACATGCTGATGTTGGACTAACCATGGTACGAGGAGGCATTAATATTGGATAAATATTGGCTATTTAGTGTACTCAGGTTGTTTGGCCATTTATAGTTGCACTCATACATAATAAGTCCCGTCTTCCTTTGTTACTGTTGCTATGTCCCACAATCTCAAGTACGTTAAGGCCTGGGTCAACACCAAAACACGGCTAACATTGATTCTCTGTTATAAAATTGGTTTTAAGGGAATCTTTACCAAATTGCACATACTAACATAACTCGTGAACCTTAACACTTTAAAGTGAAAACTGCGGTCATGTGACATGTCACGTGACCCTTCCTCGTGTGAACGTTGAACTGCAAATGTGGCAATGAGGACAATCCCTTTAAGAACAATTTTGGTTTTAAAATATTGGAGACATGGATACACACCTAAATTTACCCTCACACCATAACTTTTATTTATTTGTAAGGAGCAAACCGCTGATCAATAAATCGACTACCGGGTCACGTGACCTGTTTTGCCCAATATCCGCTTATGGATAAAAATGTGTTCTACTGTGAGGGCAGATTATGAAAGGCAGGCATCAGAGAAACAGTAAACATATGTGTACCTTGGCATCACAAGACTACTCATTGCCCCATTTGCTATTGAAATGTTATGTAAAACCAAAGTCAGTGGAGGGGTCACGTGACACCTCATTTGCATAGTTGTGGTCTTCAAACTGTCGAAGTGGACGAGTTATGCAAGTGTGCAAAATTATCGTTTTAGCCTCACTTTCATGTCAAAACCATCGAGTCATTGCAGTGAATTGATGGCATTCAAAAGCTCAGAAAAGTTAGCTTCTCAGCATGTTTTCAGAAATAAAAACATAATAACATATATTATTTAATTTGGAGCATACAGAAATTAAACTTTGGATTCTGTTCTTCGTACGTTCTAACAGTCTTCAATACAACATAAAGCAATATCCTTGAAAATGCGTACAACCGCACACAGTCAATTTAGACCTTGTTCGAGACTGGTCAGCCTGGAAACACTATATGTTCTGCTCCGTAGACAACATAATTTAATGACTGTATAAAAGTAAATTATTTAATCGTAGTTCTGTAAGAAGACTACATGTACTCTGTGTACACCCTATATTGACATCAACGACAAAAATATTTGGTATTCGAGGTTCCTAAAAAAATGCGGTAAGGATGGCTAACACTAAAAACGTCCTCTTTTCGTGTTCTTCATCAGGGTTCTAGCGGATCAGATGTGGCACAAGAGGCAAGTGATATCGTCCTCAAGGGAGATAACTTCGGCAGTGTACTGGAGACAATCAAATGGGGTCGTCATATCTACGAGACTGTGCTCAAGTACCTCCAGTTCCAGCTGACGGCAACCTGGGTGGCTCTTATAGTTCTTACTATTGGAGCTATTGTATTCCAGGTGAGTTTCGTAAACTTAGTTTTCACATGGCTCCGTTTTGCGTTCTTTTCGGCGGAATATATAGTTTAGCCCCAGCCCAATTCCAAAGGCAGAGGCAATCTTTACCATATTCCCCTCGACAAACTCCCCTCACACTTTCCCTAGTATTTATAACTACTTACTACGGAGAGCTAAAGCAGAATATTACTAAAGAAACGATCGACCTCTTTTACTATTGTTTTCTAGTAGTCTGTCCTATCCAATGCACTATAAGCTACGTTCATTGAAAGGACCGAGAAAAAATGATAACGACAAGCCTTGCAAATGGTAATTTTATGCAACAATCTACTAGACAAACAACGCTTCCCAAATGCCCTAAATCAGAAGTCTCACGAACTCGCCGAACAAATATTATTTATAATTAACAGACCACGACATCATACTTCTACGCGGTAGCACGCACACCTGAGTCATGACATAATGACGAGACTATCCAATCGGCGCACTTAAGCTTTTTCCGGTAATTGACTACCAATCAGAACACTCGGTTTTCAAGATTAACATATTCGAGATTTTCGGAAATATTGTCGAATGTTTCCGATGTTTAACCAACCTGCATACGTATATACCCAATTTTAATCCTAATATGCCGACACAGAACCCAACGGGAAGCTTGATCGTGAGGCAACAAAGCGCATAAACTTCAGTCCTCTATATTGAACCTATTAAAAAAAGCAGGAATAATGTAATCGTCAGGAATTTTTAACAAGGTACTTGCCATTTTTTCTCCTTTCTCCAGAAAAGCATTTTCTCAGCCGCTCAACTCCTGTGGTTGAACCTAATCATGGACGTACTAGCCTCCCTGGCTCTCACCGGAGACCGTCCAACTGATGACATCTTACGTCACAAATCTTATGGCCGTGACAAGCCTCTCATCTCCCGCGCCGTGCTTCGTAACGTCATTGGTCACGCAATCTACCAAATTACTATTATCTTCATCATGATATTCCTGCTGGCCGAGATCACGGACACTAGGTATGGCTACAGTGCCACACACCTGTGCAGACCTACTCAGCATTCTACGATGGTGTTCAACACTTTCGTGTTGATGCAGCTGTTTAACGAGATCAATTGCAGGCGTGTTACGGACAGGAATGTGTTCTATAGACCGGGGATGAATTTCGACTGGGTGTTTCTGCTGGTGTTTCTGCTGTCTTTGATGGTTCAGGTGAGTTTACGTGACGTGACGTCATTTGGTCACGCCGTTACACGTAATTTTATCGTGTCGAAAGTAATAAGTGATTGCTTTGGTTTTGCGTTTACTCGGCTTTTCTATTAGCTGTAAAAATGTTTCGTAATTATAAACCAATCAAGTTCTAAACTAAAAGCAACCGTTGTTTTGGTCGTCACGCAATCAAATTTCATTTTAGTGGTTTTCGATTGAGGTCCCTCTCGGTTTTGAAGCTTATGCTCCTGTGCTTTATAATTTTGTGCAATGGATAAATAAATGAATCTGAGTGTCGTAAAACCAAAACCAGAGCCAATCACAGGAGCAACTAAAACGCAATGAGCCAATCACGAGCAAGTAAAAACGCAATGAGCCACTCACGAGCAACTAAAACGCAATGAGCCAATCACAAACTGAAGTAATTTGTGATTGGTTTTACTGGACCAACCACTAGGAAAGTAAGCGCAATCGTGGATAAGTAACCAATCAGACTCGAAAGCAATCACCTAATTACTTTTCGACACTTTTTCTCGTGATTGGTTCTAGTAACACCAATCACGAATGACTTGAGTTCGTGATTGGTTAATTGGGGTTTTATTTGCTCCCGTGGTTGGCTATAAAACTACTTAGCCGGGTTTAAATACTCTCCCAATTTCCTCGGATTCAGGTATTGAATACTTCCGTTTCAGATTATCATTGTGGAGTATTTCACCAATGCGTTCCGAGTTGAGCCTCTGGATGCACAGCAGTGGATGTGGTGTTTCTTCTTCGGTTTCTCAGAGCTGATCTGGGGTCAGATCATATTCTCGATACCCAAAAGTTTTGTTCCAGGGGAACTTCGCTGCTGTAAAATGGGTGTTGGCCCGGACGAGAAGGGCTGCTGCGCAGCATTGTCTTACATGCGAGGGATCAGGAGCCGGAGACAGCGGGTAAGACACTCCAAACCGACAGACCATACATGTACGCAGGGTTATCCTCATTCTGAAGTTAAACATTCATAAATACCAGCGAGGTGGGCTATTCACAACACTGTGTATTGTTGTAGTTTCACGCTTTGCACCTTTTCGCTGGTATTTAAGAATGTTTAACTTCAGAATGAGGCTAACCCTGCGTATATGCGTCTGTGGTCATTGCATTCAGCGGTATTTTCGAATACGAAACTGGACTATTCAATAAAAGATATGGTGTACTTTACAAGTCTGGCTATTGTTTCAACGCCAGAAAACAATGGATAGACTTGTAAAATACAGAATTCGGCTTGGAGAGAATCGAATGATAATAGTGCTTATACTGCAGAAGGGCAAACGCTTTCCTGATACCCAAATTGCAACATATAATTGGTAGTGTTTACCCCAAGAGCATGGAAGCTCATCGTGGGAGCTCACACCGATATATAATGAAGTATATAGTAAAGGAAAAACAAAAGAAGTATGCATGTACTATACTATACAGAATAAAGGGATACAACTAACATTCAAATACTGCACAGATTTTTCAAGAAAGATAGCCCTATTTTTCTGACCAACAAAAAATCTATGCTTTCCTGTATGGGTCAAAGGTTCTAACAGAACTTCAGCATAAAAATTGTTTTTCAGTGTTCAAGTTTTCCTTCAAAACAGGAAACGTTTCTTGAATCAACAAATAGGACCATCTATCTCAACCAACTACGCCGAGCAGCCAAACAAAATTGCAACTTGTATCACGTGAATGTAACTTAACACAATACTAGTAAGTAGAACGTTGTTAATGTATTATTGAACTATTTTTTCCTATAGAAGAGTGTCCTGGACGAATTCTACGGTGCAGGGAACCACGCATCAACTCGTACACTTACAACAGTACATTCCTCAAACTCCGTGATGCCAACGGGAACCGTATAAATACTACGCCATTTTGGTTTCTGAAGGACCATTGGAAATATAAAGCACATTAGTTAACGATCGCAAACAGAGTATAAGAAGCTTCATATTGTATGGTTCACTGTGTATTTTGTTGACATAACAGACGCGCGTTCATCGAAGTGTTCAGATCCTATCGTCTACAAGGACGGCTAAGAAATACTGGGAACTAATTAAATTCACGATCGCCTCACGATCAACCCGAACCATTTACTTACTGTAACCATAGTTAATAGAGTGGAATGGTTATGAAACCCGGCAAACTTCAAAGGGGCTAACAAAGGCGCTGCGATTTATGTTGGAAGGGGGCAAGACAAAAGATTGTGCAGGGTCATAGTTCATTAGCGTCCCCTGAACAACTGAACTCACACGTTTCTATTGGCTGATTGATTAACACATTGGAATTTCTATTGTGTTTTGTGCAGGGTCACGGTTGAAAAAAGCTAACAAAGACATAACAAAGAAGGTCGCTGGGTTTCATAACCATTCCACTCTATTAACTATGCTGTAACCATGTCGAAATGAAGTTCACAGGTAAACGATGAGTTCTCACTCACCTAAGTAAGGTGAGGGTTCAGAGATAAACAAGAAGAGAAAGAAGTAGACGGAGAGAGAGATAGAAACGCGAAGTTATTCTGGGAACCGAACACTACTGCACTAAGCGACCATCCGCTCTCGAGATAATTAATCAAGCACATAATTAACTGAAAATGCGTCACAGTGCCCACGTAAACTAGTTCCCAGTCGTCAGCCCATCGTGAATTTAATTTGTTCCCAGTATTTCTCGGTTGCCCTTCTAGACGTGTGATGTAGTGTTTACAGGCATTCATCTTGTTTAACTTGTCTACCAGAATTCATGTAGTTTCAGAATTTAACTGCGCCAGATCCCAAAACGCATGTCGAGAAGCTTACGGCCGGGAATAGGTTTTCTCGCCAATACATCCCCACTCACCAAATTAAATCATAGTTCTTAACTAAGCAGCCAGCTAAATTCTTGGAAAGGTAACAACGGCTATATTATCACTGAATTGCTTTATGAAATTTCACCAAATACGTCAAACAATTTTTTTTTTCAATCATAAAATAACATGCTCATCTACGTAACGGTGATCACATACTCTTTCGTATTACATGCTCTTTTCGTTAAGTAGAATTCGAGCTTTGTCAAGAGGGCGTTCAAGTCCCGAGCTCCATATATACCACAATTTCAACGCAAAGCTCTGGTCAAACTAACGCAAGATGCTGCAACATGTTAAGTAATCGGATCCAGCTAAGAACTGTAGTAGAATCCATTGTTCTGCGGCAATGAGCCTTCCTCGCATACGATTTTTGCTTGAATATGCCTTAAGTGCTTTAGGAGGTGTCTACAGTCCAAACTACATCTCGAAAATAAAGTATATTTTATGCTATTGGCTCTTTTTCTGTGAAAACTCAGAAAAGCCATCAAGATTTTTCAATCGCAAATTTGAGAACTTTCCCCACACACGATATCCTTCGAAATTAAACCATATTAGTTTGATCAAAAATAAATTTAAACCACAAAAAAATATCGAATGAAAATGCATTATTTCGATGGGTTTCTATTGAATTTATAATTAACAACCATTAAATTGAACAAATACGCATGCTCCGATGCAAGTGTTGTATGAAGGTGATCAATGGATTGCAACATGCTGCAACATCCCAGACGACAATGGAAACGTTGCATGCACGTTGCATGCATGTTGCACGCAAGTTTGACGAAATTCAAACTTTCTCCAACATGCAACATCGTGCAACAAGGTTATTAAACGTATGCAACATGTCGCGTGCAATAATGTTGCATGAAATATTGCACCTGTGATCAGGGCTTAATGCACAAAATATTCAATATATAGCCGAGTTATTAAGGAGAACTGAACCCTAAATCAATCAGACGACTATACAAACTTGTATTCAAGAGAAATAAGTTATGCTATTTTATTTCTTTGTGGTGCACGTCTAAAAAGAGGAAATACGTTTTGAAGGTAGAAAAATGGCCGATTATCCGCTGATAAAGCTAGTTTGTTTGGCGGCTCAATTCCGTGTTTTTTCCCCGTATCGTACGTCATGCATACTTATGAAAAACAACCACACCTTCAGCACAAAGAAAGCACAATAGTGCGCAATTATGAATCGTTAGTCCATCTATTCAACGCCGAGAACAACATGACGAAACTAATTTATTCCCCGTATCGTACGTCACATATTACAGCAATTGAGCCGTCTGTACTTAGCGGCGGTTGGGAGGGGGGGGGGGGGATTTGCACATTTTCTTTCCTTTGACGCAAAACACAGTAAAATAAATTTTGGTATGAGTCTTTTCATGTTTAGATCTACTAATTGAGCTAAAGTTGATTTTAGGCTTCAGTTCTCCTTTAAATAGGTTATTCTAAACAGTAAATCAGCCAAAAAAAATAACAATTTCGTATCTTTAGCAAACATTGATGCATGGTCATTTATACGGATCGACTCATATATATGATAGCTTAGCTTATCGGCGCTTTGTAAAGGCCCGTTTACACAGGCGTGTAAACTACCGGCGATTTCACGCAGATTAAAAAAATCAATTCAATTTGAAATCGCCCTAAAATCGCCGTTCAAATCGCCAGTGCAAACGGGCCTTCATTTACAAAGCGATAACTTAAGACAAGTAAAAATAAACCAATAAATGATTTCTTATCCAATATTTTGTCACCTATTTGTTTCACCTATACATCTGGGTCCGGTTCTTCAAAGAGTGGATAAAGCTATCCACAGGATACATTCCTATCCAGTGCATAAAATAAGCTAGTTTGGTTAATACGTATTGATAGGGATTTATCCGGTGGATAAAGTTGTCCACGCTAGCGCAATTGACCGATTTAGTTTGTACATTTGTTGTCCCAATTCACCTGTTTAGCTTGGAACCTCTCGAAACGAGCGACAGTATTGGCCTACCCAACAATAGAAAACACCCTAACCTTTAGAAAGTGCAGTACAAAAACAATAGAAGTATAGTATTATGGGTGCAATCAGAATACAGGTCTTGGGAGGTTCCGTGCTACTCTGCAGTTCCTGCAACATTGCACGGAACAATTTCGCTGTTGCCAGCATATTGCGCTTTGGTCTCTGGGAAAAACAAAGCACTCCTGCTACTCTGCAGTTCCTGCAACATTGCACGGAACAATTTCGCTGTTGCCAGCATATTGCGCTTTGGTCTCTGGGAAAAATAAACTGCGCACATGCACATGGTCTCAATAATAACGAGCTCCAATAGTTTGTCACCTATTTTGGTATATACTTCATGGTAGTGTTTCGTTCCATATAGTCTGTATTAGACTTGCTCCAAGTCGAACTCGCCGAGTCGCTGGGTAAGCGATTACTTGGTCAAAAATCGAGCGCGAGGAGGCTAAGAAGGACTTTGAGAAAGTCTAAGTCTGTATTGGTGGGTTGCAACCCAATCCCCAGAGATTCAAATAACAAAGACGTGGCCGCCATGTTGGATGAACTAACAAGAGAAGCTAACGAAGAATCTTTTGTTATTGTCATCCAACATGGCGGCCATGACGTCACATGCAACCCAGCAATAGGATAATGGATGAGCTCCGAGGTATTCGCGAAGCGCGAGGTCATTATTTCTAAGACCGAGGAGCGAATCATTATCCAATTTAATACCCAGTTCCATTGTTTTAGGTTTGTTTGCTTTGTCATGAGAAATAAGGACCTGTTCAAAACAATGCATGGAACTACAATAATGACTTCTTCTTGGGTCATTATTAGAAATAATGACCTGTCCAAAACAATAGAACTGTATATTAAGCAGGGAGACTTTATGGAACGAAACACTACCATGAAGTATATACCAGCACGATGTACCGAATCTCTTTCGATCTTGGCTTTTCTGAAACAAGAACACAAACACAGTGTTGCAAGGAAACTAATCTGGTCATGGCATCGTTACTAATTCTGGTTTCAACATCCGATTCGGTATGCCCTCCCGCCTGGCGGACATCTGTGTGAACACGGCTTTTCTTTAGTGCCTGCGTAAAAATTTGAGCACGACGCCAGGGCCGTCTTGTATTCAGGCAACGGATCAGGCACGGCCCCCAGGCACTTGCACACAATTTTCGCGAGTACCCAGATATTTTACCCACAAACCCCTGCTCTAATTTTCGAAATGGTGAAGGGCTGAAGTGGTCTATGGAGGAAGTAAACGCGTTTATGTGAACACTCCTGGGTATCTGAACGACCCACAGTATTTTGCCGGTGTTCGGATACCAAGTATGACCAGGCCTTTTTGAAAGCAGATCTTGAAACAGTTTGAAATGGCCTGTAGAAATACTGTATTTCTGCATCTTTGCTTATTTAATATTATTCTTGTCAAATATTGCCTTTTCCCTTCTTATTTTCCCGTTTCACATACTTATGTATTTAACAAATCGAATACATTTTGGTAAAAATTTAAGGCGTCATTTCTATGATCAATACGAGTACGGGTAATGGGAAAATGTATGCGAGTTGTTAATTTTACAACGACGAAGCACTTAGCTTCAAATGAGTGCATAACAAACTGCTTTCATCTTTCGAGTCGAAAAAGGCCATTGAAAGTCAAAACGTAACACTTATAATTACCGGCGCCGAGAGAAAGCTTTCTTTGTCAAATGGCAGCATACAAATTAATTTGATTCACCGATTCACTTCTGTCATTGATGGAATGCTTGTGAAATCCTTTCTTGTTTTTTTCTTCTTGTTATAAAACAGGCAGCCCAATCTACGGGTTTGTGCATGAAATTAGAAGATATGTATGGGTTTTTATAAATCCTTTCAAATTGCCGTACAATGTATAAATAAAAATACCTTTTCGCTTTCACGTTGTTTCCTTTGTGGTTTCTCTTCTCTTGGAACCATTTTAGCGTGTTTTTAGGAGTTTTTCATCTACCTCGGCTCACCACTAAAATGGTTCCAAGAGAAGAAAAACCACAAAGGAAACAACATGGAAGCGAAAAGGTGTTTATTTATACATTGTACAGCAATTTGAAAGGATTTATAAAAAGCCATATATACATATCTTCTATTTTCATGCACAAACCCGTAGATTGGGCTGCCTGTGGTTATAATTCAAGACTTCTGAACACAGGCAGCCCAGACTTCACGTATATTTCCCGCTTTTTGGGTTACCTGTGGTATTCTCGGAAAAGTTTATATAATTGCTCCTTGTGAATTCTCTTTTCCGATTCCTACGAAATAAATCTTCAATAATAAAAGATTGATACTTAATGAAGTTGTTTAAATGATTTTGGGGCGATTTGGGGACTTCTAAAGCAGTTTATTAGGCCTCGAAGTTTTGACGGTTGGCCGCGTGTCTACCTCAAAGACACAAATATACGCAAGGTATGCAGCTTCGAGGCGCTTTTCATCGATGTGACCTCACTCGCCGCCGAAATTCGACAAGAAATTCAAATCGATTTCGCCTATTTTCCAGGCCCACTACAAAGAAGTGACTCACCGATTAACTTCTCCTAGTGATGACATCCTCATTTTCTTGTTTTTGGAAGCGAAGTTAACAGCCATTTGAATTCACAAGCACAGCTACCACTGCTTGCGAGTGACGTCATTTTCATTGTCCGTACTTAAATTGCATATAGCGGAGCCAATCAGAAAGCGAGAAAATTGGATGTTGTTGTAAAATAAGTTACCACACAAGCTTCCTTCAAGAGCAAATGCGGAGAATATATAATTATGGTAAACTGATAAAAAAAAAAAAAAAAGGGTCGTAAAAGAACACTGTAAAAAAAAAATAAAAAAAATCATTTCAGCCATTTCAAACGGTTTCAAGATCGGCTTCAGCAAATGTTGTATACCGACACTAAGAACGGCTGCAAAGGAGACTAATGTTGAACCCGATACAATGAGAATTTTTATGCGTAATTATCTGCAATAAAAACAACAACACATAATATAACAGTACTTATAATATAGGGGGCATGATTACTGAATTCTGATTGGCTTACGAACAGGGCATTTTTTTTTGCTAACGAAAGGGCTGCTTACTGGCGACTGATTGGAAGACGGTTGCTTGGCAACAGGCTTCGCGCTGGTCAAAGTCAGTTCGCTTCAGCTCATGTGCTGTTCCAAGAAGCAAACAAATAAGGATTTTACAACCATTTCATGACAACAAAATGTTTATAGGTAGGTCAACTGTAGAACAGGACAGATTAGGACTTTATTGGAATAATTCATTGACAAATGAAAATGATCACAGAAGGATTTTGTTCTTGCGCTAGCCGAGAAGTACCAAATCTAAAACAATATTATTAAGTTCTTTACAGGCGCATTCTAGTACAAATAATTAGACATAAAAATAGACGATTATCCGATGTTCATAGTTCGTAACAAATATTAAATGGACACTCCATCGCCTTCCAACGGCGGCCCAATTTTTAAAAATACTTCCTTTTCAACTATAAGTCCAAAGACCGGACAATGGATAAGATATTAATTTGGCTTAAGTGTTAAAGTGCCACTACGACGAAAATTTACCATTTCGATTTGCCACTTTTTCAGTGTCTATAGGTCAATCAGTATTAGAAATATCCGAAATAGTAAAAAATATTCCCAAATGGGCATCTTAAACCACAAATTATAGGAGAGTTTACCGGTAAAATCCTGTCCGCCATTGCTGGAAGCCGTGCCCTTTGTTCAGCTTTAAACAAAGGTTTATTCACCGGAAGTGATGTCATACACTTAACACGACAACCTCGTGGCGCGAAATAGCGTGCATAAAAAAGTAGCCAACCTCGCAAAGATAAATATAACTTTCTTCTTATGTACGTGAAGACGTTTTTAGTAGAAATATGCCTCCAGGCGTTGTGTTCTGCAGGCGAGCGTTAAGTGTATGACATCATTTCCGGTGAATAAACCTTTGTTTAAAGCTGAACAAAGGGCACGGCTTCCAGTAATGGCGGAAGTGTAGATTCAATATTCGGAGCTAAAAAAATAAGACTTACTGTCGTTGTATCGAAAAACAATTTGAACTGGTAATAATATATGAACTCTACTTTATGAATATGCAAAAACATTGATATGTCAAAATTTGATCGTAGGGGCACTTTAAGGACGGTGCCTACTATTGTCAGCGCGCACGCCGTTCTGCGCATCTTGCGTCCCGTGGGTCATCCCGCGAGACAGGCATTTGCATAACTATTTTGAAAAAGCTGTGTTAATTGTGTAATTTTGACAGACAGAAAGATGAAGGATTTTAAAATACGGTCGAAAGATATGCTTGAGAAATTAACGATTTGGGAAATCTTTAAATTCCACTACATGGCCACGAAAGACTATTTTCAGCTGAAATGGTATTAAAACAGCCGACCATTTCAATGATTTATCGTGGGGAGATGGTCGAATAATCGTAGATTTAGGAGATTTACTCGACCAATTGAATGAAGGTTGTTTGGACTGCCATGAATCACTGCTGTCTTTTCGCCCAGCGCCTTGTGCTTTAAGCCTGTCGATGCTTTCGAGTTTCTTCAGTTTCTCCAAACATATAATGGACTCGGCCGAGTATAAACAATGTGTGAATACGGTCAAATAAGCTTTGTGAAAACGGGTAAACCTCTTGGAAATCCAAAGAAGAATGAAGAAGGAAGGACTGTATGGGGTTTGAGCACAAAGGAAGCAGCAACAGGTTTGATTTTCAATGAAGAAAGTCGAAAGACGGGACTGACTCTTTTCCCCACCGCCATCTTGAAAATCTCCCAGAATGCAATAAAAAAAACCAATTTTCAGACTTACTAGGGAGGCCTTGGTAAAAATGTCAATTTTTGAAAATATAATTAGCGATAAAGAGGCCTACCGTCCACATAACTTTTTAAAACGCGTGGATACCCCCATTTTTTCTTTTTGTAATCTATAATATAGAAGCTAAACAACGTTTACATATATTTTTTGTCTTTATAAAATTGAAACTTGATGTTCATTTTGGCAAAAAATATGTGTCTGTTCATGGTCACTAATGAGGCTTACAAAGCAAAATTTGTACAAAAAATGATAATCATTGTAAGATAAATGGTTTGATTGGCATCCTTTGTGAAGAACGCTATGTCTAACGTTTTTTGTCCTAATATTTTGCCAGATAACCCAAAATATTAATCGAATTAAAAAATAGTTTCTCGGACAAAGAAAAATGCCGAGTCAGCACTTTTTTCGATTTTCATCCTTAATTATCTCTCTTAAACGTATGGGTACCCCATAATTTTTTTTTTGATTTCCAAAGCTCCTTAGGGGGTTCAAACAATCCATACAGATTTTTAGAAAACAAATTGGTTTGCAATTAGTAGGCACCGTCCTTAAGATTGAATGATTTCCTGTTTCCTTGAGTGTAGCTAAAAAGACTGTTTAATAAAGCGAGGTTCACCAACAGCATTGTTGTCGATATGTAAAGCGTCTCGAGGGATTACCGAACACAATTAAGATAGCCCTAGTGCCGGGGGGGGGGGGGGGGGGAGGGACTCCCATATAAAAGGGGTAGGGATGCTAGTCGGACGATTTCGATTTGACCCCTAAGAGGTACTAAAATGGGCGTGGCTCAAGCTTATTTTGACCCCTAAAAGATAATAAAAATGTAAATTGACAACAGCTTTTTTGTTCAATTGACACCCGACCCCTAAAAGGTACCGCTTTACATAGAAATGTCTGTGTTTGATGGTGGATACCCTAAGTGGTGCCAAACTCCTGATTTTGACCCCTAAAAGGTACGACGAGCATCCATGTACCCCTCACATAAGGGAGTCCCCCCCCCGGGCCCTAGTGCTAGGACCACCAGAATTGTTGTCGATACGAAAAACAGTCGAGGGATTTATACAACACTGACGATAGCCCTACTATTTCCATTACACCTACTTTTGTCTGTGCACATCTCTCCCCCCAATCCCCACCTCCCAGACAAAAAATATTGAACTGATTCGAGGAATTAACAAGGCATAATGCATAAAAAGTGAATTTAACACCAAATACTTACTTTAACTACTAACACAATGCATAAGGACATAAATTAAAATGTATATAAAGATATCAGACGTCATATTTTCTCAACCCAAATTCGATGCACAAAGAATATATATAACTTAGTAACTAGAATTAATCATGCATTGCTTAGTATCTTTAATTCACTAATAAGTAGGTGCGTGACACGTGTTGCGTGACTTGGATTTCAAGTAACAGCAGTATATTTGTACCATTCTTTTCGGCTCAACTAATGAAACGAACTATTACGAAGTGTACACGCTTAGTTGGAAATAATACAATTTTAAGTTTGTAAAATCAGGGCTGGACGGCTGATACTTGTTTTTAGATGGGTGGTCAGAATGGGTGCCTTGATAATGCTGTAGATGATTACGGGTTATCATGGAAAGGGATGAATATGTAGCGCAACACAATACAACAGTGGTTCACTCGTTCTTATAGCAATGCAAGGGTTTCTTGTGGGTTTTGGTGAAGACTGAAGAGGCAGGGAGAGCAAAGAGCGTCATATTAGTAATCATTGGTGTGCAAGTCCAATAACGATTAATAGTGTTATTTTGTTAGAATTTTCAAACATCACGAGCACTATTAAGGGGCCGACCATTTGACTTTTGAGGGGGGGGGGGGGGGGGGGGGGGGTGTTCTTGTCTGTGCTCGATTTTTTTTTCTTTAGCAGTGTTGTTGCACGAATTTTTTTTTTTGCGAAAAAAGCGGAGCCAGAACAAAGCTTTTCCGCTTGCAGGATATTTTTTTTCGCCACCGTTGGCTTGCAGGTTATTTTTTTTCAAAAACACCCACCCCCCCCCCCCCCCCGCCCCCCCCCCACCCCCCCCTCAAAAGTCAAATGGTCGGCCCCTAATCGTTAATTGAACGTTTAACACTAATATTACCGGTTAATAATATAAGACTGAATTAACTAGTTTTTGCATCGAATTAACTAGATTTGGTATCGATTAACTGAGTTTGCACTGTTAGTGATTAACATTCCTTTGCTCAGCCAATCAGAATGGACTATTTTTGTATCTATATTATTAACAGCGTAACAGTACATATAAGCCCCAGCCAGTTATCACTGAAATAAAGGTCAAACTGAAAAAAAAAGAAGACAAAGGCAAAACAGTAATAGCCCAGTCTCGTATTCGAAATACCGCTGAATGCAATGACTACAGACGCATGTACGCAGGGTTAGCCTCATTCTGAAGTTAAACATTCTTAAATACCTGCGAGAAGGTGCAAAACGTGAAACTACAACAATACAGTGTTGTGAATAGCCCACCTTCTCGCTGGTATTTATGAGTTTCACTTCAGAATGAGGCTAACCCTGCGTACATGCGTCTGTAGTCATTGCATTCAGCGGTAATTTTCGAATACGAAACTGGACTATTAACGCCTGTCATTTTCGTTTATCAAGGAATCAAATTTCAAGGTAATTTTAGTTTTTTTTTTGTCAGCTCCATCCACTTATTTAAATATATTTCCCTAAGATTGCAAGGTCAAATGCGCGACGCCTGAAAAACATTGAATGTTATTATTCAATAGCCCACTTCCGCGATATGCTTTACTTGTCATGCACAAAGGTTTCAATATGAGGCTCCGTGCTAAATTAAATTTATTATTTTCTCCGTGAAAAGAATAAATTTAATTTAGCACGGGGCCTCGTATTGAAACCTTTGTGCGTGACAAGTAAAGCACATCGCGGAAGTGGGCTATTGGCCTTATGGATTATGTCGTCACGCTTTTGTGATCACCACTGCCTCACTTTGGTGTTGAGGGAATGTTGTGCCAAAGTGAGACTTGTTGGTCATCCAAAAGCGTACATTTAAGGCGTATTCATTTTCAGCTCATAATAGCATGAGATAGGATTTGTAAGGCATTTAAAAGCAATATTACGACCATAAATCGCCCAAAAATGGTTGAACAAGATTCAACACTTTACTGGACCCAAATTCATGATTTCTGGCAGGGCTGATAAACACTGAAAACACCTGCTGGGAAATCTCCTGTTCGCCAAGCCTGCATTACAAGCTGTGTTCTTGCTAGCTCCTATTGAAACGTTTGGAAATTCTAATAAGATAATTCAAGCTTAGCAGAAAAAGATAAATAGCTGCATGCAGCAATTTAGGCATCTTAGTATATTCAAATGCATCAATTTGTTAAAGTGCATGTATCATGTCAAAACATTATATTGTACTACTGTTTGTTTCTCACAAAAAAGGTATTAATCTTGCAGATTTTGTAAAATTTCTGAAATTTAATCCTAAGTTTGGTTACTTGTCGTGGATCCTGAGAAAACTACTACGATAAAATCCCGTAGCTTTCAATTGTGACATCCCAAGATGAATAAATCCCGCAATTCGGGTAACTTTTATTCTAGTTGAATTGCTACTCCAGTCTCTTGAAGAAAACTAATTTCATCAACTGAAGTATATTAGAAATAGAATTTGGGCCAAAAAGAGTTCATGTCGTTTTATGGCGCTACTTGCACTTTAATGATTCAAAACGGAAGTACCTAGTCTTCGTTTCTCCGGATAACGTGCCTCCAAAGCACGCCTTTATATTGCGGCCAATAAATCATCTGCCGATATTTTTATAAAGTTCCTACTCTGCTTCGGTGTTGACATAATTTAGGCCGTGTGATACTCTGCTTCGGTGTTGACATAATTTAGGCCGTGTGATGTCGAGTACACTTTCTTTACTTCTAATTTGCCTTGCGTGCGTCACCCGCTCTATTGGACCAACCAACGGCAACGTTAACAGCTAGGACGATTACATGCAAGTTACAAAGCTGTGCAAATAATATGCGATATGTACAGGTGTTGAAAACGTTTCCGTGATTTGGATCAGGCGAAGTTATGAAGCGACCTATAACCCCGTGTTCCCAAAGAAGCATACTGCTACGGGCGTAGGCTGAATTTATGTTTGAAATTCATCGAGTCATCACATGGCTTGAAAGGATACAAAACTGGAACAAACCAAAAGTTGTTATAAGCGTAAATGTGTTAATAAACAAAACTCGATGAAACAGACACGTGTATATTTCATAGTAGGGACCTTTAGCAACCAGGACGGCGACGGCAGTGACGACGGGACGTAGAAAAACATTTCTCCCGAAATTTGGTGTTTACTATTTCCCTTGTTCGCCTTGAATTGTTTTTCTCAAACAGATTTTCGAAGAATATAATGACTATAGAGTTCCGTTCACGCCGAACGAAAAATGATTTGATTTACTTTCTTACGTTCGCGTTGTCTTTAAAACGTACAATTTGGAGTTTTCACGTTGTGTTTTTGCAGAGAACGGTGAAAATGTAGGCGACTGCGTGAATTTCACGTGCAGTTATTGTATTTTGTAATTAAGGCTATTGTTTTATGCCGTCGTGGTTGCTAAAGGTCCCTAGTGTCGTAACACCACGGCGTCCTGGCACCATTTCACCTGCAAATTATGCCTCGGATGAAGTGGAATTTTCTTGGGTATTAAATTACACAATAAAAAACAACTACGTCTAAACAGGAAGTTCTGGTATGAAAGACCATGGCCAGGTCACTCAGCCTTTGTGGAGTGTACATCTCTGCGATGCTCCGCTTGAGTGCTCCTACTGATTGCTTAACGCGCGAAATTCAAATCAAAGAGATACATGTTAAAACTTCAGACCCGTTCAAAGGGATGCAACATCGTGCAACATTGTTGGATCCGTTTGAACACCCCGTTGCATGATGTTTGAAACAGGTCAAACTTCATGCAACATCGTGCCACAGGGTTTTCGAACGGATGCAACTTGTTGCATCCAACATGTTGCACGATGTTGCATCCGTTTGAACGGGCCTTTAGAGTAAGAGTACAGAATTCGTAAACAGTTATAAAATACTGCCTGAAGTCTTCAATAAACTACTATTTTCCCTATGCTCACTGTTTGATGACTTGTTCGATTTTAAACCCTCAAAATTTCGCATTTAACAGGAGGCTACGTTCCTAACTGCTCTGTAATTTGATTTTCAAATTTCGAGTTCTTCATGCATGAAAGAGGGGCTTACTCTTTTATACCGAAACTTATTGTTTATCGTCCAAAAAAGAACGCTCAAAAAAGGCTCAGCGGCGCCATGGAATGTTCATCTAATCATACGTTTGTTTCAGCTAACCAAGTACTCGGCTATTCTTTCCATTGTCATGGCAGTATCGAACAACGCCGGTCTCATCTCTTGTATCTTGATTTCTTTACATTGAGTTGAACCAGGAGCCCATTACCAGGAGCGTCCATCTCCCATACTAGGTCTGCGAGTCAGCGTATGACCTGATTGAGCTATATTTAGAACAGATCTCACGGGAGTTCACGTGCCCACACTTTGGGAATCCAATCAAACCATAGTCAGGACAATGCAGCGTTAGTAAAATCACCTCAGAGAACAATAGATCATTCTTAATCTCGATTATTACGGCAAGCATATGCACGATCGCAGCAGAGTCAGAAGGCAGTTACCCGGGAAACATGTTCTAAAAATAGCTCAAACCGGTCATACGCTGACTCACGGGTATAGTACATGTATATATGGACGCTCCTGGTTGAACATTTTCAAGTCAACTACTACGTTCAGTGAGACTGCAAGCGTTTGTTTCAGTACATGTGTTTTTTCCATGCTGGATATCATGGTGTTGGCTGGTAGAATTATAAATCACACACTGGTAGATCTTTTGAAGAAGCCAACCGGGTTTTCTCCATGTGGGATGCCATGATGGTGGTAATACTTATCAACAGGACTCGAATACTTTGTCAGCTGAAGTTGATTAAGTGTAAGCTGACTTGTAAAACGATTTCTGAAAATAAAGTTAAACCGTCTGCATTAAACTTCCAGGAATACAACCGGCGGATGTAAAGTACCAGTCAGGTTACAGGTCAGATCACTTCTTGTTTACCTGTGAACCCTAGCTCTAGGTGAATGAGAACCCATCGTTTACCTGTGATCTCGTCCGATAGTTAGGGTTAGGTTTGTGGTTAGGGTTAGGATTCGTCTTAGAATTAACAACCTGACCTGTGACCTGTACTTTACATCCGCCGGAATACAACCAACTTGTACTTCTTTGTGGCAAAGGCGGAGAAGCTGCCAGGTTAAAGTACACCTAACACTTATATTGTCAAAAGTATCGATTCTAAATCAATTAAATAGTTCAATGGTATACTAGAATATGTCTTGATTTGAGTGCTGCGTCTGTGAGTTATAGAGGTTTATATCTGCAAAACGCTAATGAATGTGACGTCAGCCCAGGTATTTCCTGTTATATAATTAACCTTGGGAATGAAGCTATATGTCTTGATTTGAGTGCTGCGTCTGTGAGTTATAGAGGTTTATATCTGCAAAACGCTAATGAATGTGACGTCAGCCCAGGTATTTCCTGTTATATAATTAACCTTGGGAATGAAGCTATTTGTCTTGATTTGAGTGCTGCGTCTGTGAGTTATAGAGGTTTATATCTGCAAAACGCTAATGAATGTGACGTCAGCCCAGGTATTTACTGTTATATAATTAACCTTGGGAATGAAGCTATGTCTTGATTTGAGTGCTGCGTCTGTGAGTTATAGAGGTTTATATCTGCAAAACGCTAATGAATGTGACGTCAGCCCAGGTATTTACTGTTATATAATTAACCTTGGGAATGAAGCTATTTGTCTTGATTTGAGTGCTGCGTCTGTGAGTTATAGAGGTTTATATCTGCAAAACGCTAATGAATGTGACGTCAGCCCAGGTATTTACTGTTATATAATTAACCTTGGGAATGAAGCTATATGTCTTGATTTGAGTGCTGCGTCTGTGAGTTATAGAGGTTTATATCTGCAAAACGCTAATGAATGTGACGTCAGCCCAGGTATTTCCTGTTATATAATTAACCTTGGGAATGAAGCTATTTGTCTTGATTTGAGTGCTGCGTCTGTGAGTTATAGAGGTTTATATCTGCAAAACGCTAATGAATGTGACGTCAGCCCAGGTATTTCCTGTTATATAATTAACCTTGGGAATGAAGCTATATGTCTTGATTTGAGTGCTGCGTCTGTGAGTTATAGAGGTTTATATCTGCAAAACGCTAATGAATGTGACGTCAGCCCAGGTATTTCCTGTTATATAATTAACCTTGGGAATGAAGCTATATGTCTTGATTTGAGTGCTGCGTCTGTGAGTTATAGAGGTTTATATCTGCAAAACGCTAATGAATGTGACGTCAGCCCAGGTATTTCCTGTTATATAATTAACCTTGGGAATGAAGCTATATGTCTTGATTTGAGTGCTGCGTCTGTGAGTTATAGAGGTTTATATCTGCAAAACGCTAATGAATGTGACGTCAGCCCAGGTATTTCCTGTTATATAATTAACCTTGGGAATGAAGCTATATGTCTTGATTTGAGTGCTGCGTCTGTGAGTTATAGAGGTTTATATCTGCAAAACGCTAATGAATGTGACGTCAGCCCAGGTATTTACTGTTATATAATTAACCTTGGGAATGAAGCTATGTCTTGATTTGAGTGCTGCGTCTGTGAGTTATAGAGGTTTATATCTGCAAAACGCTAATGAATGTGACGTCAGCCCAGGTATTTACTGTTATATAATTAACCTTGGGAATGAAGCTATTTTCTGATTTAGTCAAAATATTTGGTAAAATCACTGATACAAACTATAATTATAACCTGGATGTTTATAAATATCATTTAACTTCACGTTTTTGTGTAATACATTATTCCTGAGTAGACGTCACATTCATTACCATTTTGGAGATATACCTCTATAACTCAGAATAAATCAAGATATATTCTACCATTCAACTAATCACTTGATGTAGAATCCATACTTGCGACAAACAAAGATAAACGTTAGAAGCACTTGAAGGTAATAATACAATAATACTACTATTGTTTTTGTTCGGTTAGGGTGTTTTCTATTGTTGGGTAGGCCAATACTGTCGCTCGTTTCGAGACGTTCCACTCGACCCCTTCAAAAACCTGCAACATCGTTGCCCGAATTTTGTTGTAGTTGCTTCGTGTAAAATTCTCGCCGTTGACTTTTCGCGCAACGTCGTCCCAGAAATCTGTTCGCTACGCCCACGGAAACGAGGCTATGTTAACAAACAAATACGCAATCGTCCGCCATTTCTTTAACGAGGGTCGGAGTAGGAGCTAGCTAAATCGTCCGGTGTATCAATGTTGCGCTAAAAGTTGTCTCGTGTAACATGCATTAAAAATCGTCGTTAAATATTGTCGCGTGTAACATCACCTTTAAGGATCACTTCTTAGGACACTGGTCGCCTGCTTACGAAGTAGTAATATTTACTTGTCACCATCAGCTAAGTTTCTTGTCGTCAACATAAAATGGGAGCCTTAACCAGTCACTGGTTTTATAACATAGCGTCCCAATTGAGAACTCGTGGATACAAGGCATATTGTATTTTTAGCAAGAGTGCATTACCTTATACACCACCACCAACAATGTTGTGTTGGACCTTGATACTTACGAGTACCATATCGGTTTAGCTCCAACAAGATTAAGTGTAATTTGAAGTATACTTATTAAATATATGGCAGTACATTTTTGGATGCATAAATTAGTATAATTGTATATCTCTTTAGCAAAATAAGCAGAGATAATATCAACCTTGTTCCCAGGGTCTTCCGCGCACCCAATATGGCAGCCGGCGGAAGGAGGCTGAACTGTCATGCATTCTGATTGGCTCTTTAGTTGTGACGCAAAGGCTGTTCTAGCAACGCTCACTCCGGATTGGGATACCTATGGTTTGTATCACGTGAATGATATTCCCATATTTAGCTTGGCCGCCTTGGTACATGTATTAAACCCAAGCCTGATATTTCATTTCATTATTTTGCTTTGCTGCCTTGCCCTTGATTAACAACTACTAGTATCCGATTTCATCTGCTTGCCTTGCACATGGTGGCGTAATCAGACTACTACGTCATTCTCCATTTCATGGTCCACAAGACCAGAAATCTCTATACAACATTCCCAACATCGCAATATGTTTCCTTCGGCTAACATGGTCGACTGTTGTCCCATTTCTGTAAATCTTTATTAAACTTTGAAGCTCTCAAATAGGTTTGTTAGTGACAATTACTAGCGACACGGAATGAGAGTTTTTCGTAGTTGGTGATGCAAACTCTCCAAACAAAGACACACATCTGCCACATGTGTTAGATGGACGTACGGATAAATGAAGATCTGGGCGCGAATATTTTAGGTATGTGAACTTGGGAAATATCGATTGAATGATGAGGCAGCAGATGGTAATGTTGAATTGTAAACACCTTAATGTGTGAGTGACACGATTTCCTCCATACCTATAACTCGTTTCTGTGCTTGCGCATCCATCAGGGTCCAATTTCATGAAGTTGACGGTAACAGTCCGAATTATAAACTATGGCAGCTTTGGGCCATTTGCAGGGTTAAATCTAGTGTGTGCCATCGTGGGATTCCAAACATATTGGTGCATAAGAATTAATTTCTAGATTAAACCCTGCATTTGGATATAATGTTATGGATCAAGGGGTTTTGTTTAATGTAATAGTGAGTGCATTAGGTAAAAGTATACTTTATAATCCAACCAACATGTCGGCCAAAAGTTGGGCAACTAACGGGCATCTAACGGGAACGACTGTTGAGCAACAGTTGGTGACTTGTTGGCAAGCGTCATTAAGTGTCAGTGTTGGAAGTGTTGGTCACGTGTTGGCTCAATATCAACAAGAAATACTCACTTTTAATTAGATATTCATTTCTACATGGTAGGCTGATGACGGTGACGAGGCAATAGGCCCCTTTGCAGCTAACACATCACGTGGTTGTACTGGAGAGCAAAAAATATCTGACTTCATTTATTTAAATGCATTGTACAAGATCGGTATTGCTATTACCAAAACCTATTTGTAAATGCTATTTTCCACCTCCAATCGATTGTCGATCTTTCAAAAACAGCGATTTTAAAGATAGCTTGCTCTCCAGCATCCATGGCAACGTCTTTCCCATGGGGATAACGAGCTCAATTCATTCGTTAATTAAGTATTATATCAGCACGTGACTGTTAGCTGCAAAGGGCCTATTGGGGCCTGCTGCAATCGCTTAGTACTCCATCGTAGCACGAACTATCAACGATCTTCAGCTACGCTATTCCAGTGAAGTCTCTCCACGTGCTTCTCGAGATACCCGCAAAATGGAAAGTGTTACTCAGGCTGTAATACTCTCTGCTTTGTAACGGTCACTGTATTAACACAGTTCTCTACTTCAAAACATTTGCAAAACTTTAAAACCTCGTTGTAGTGTTGGTGAAGTGTTGGTGAGGTGTTGGTGAGGTGTTGGTGAGGTGTTGGTAAGGTGTTGGTAAGGTGTTGGTGAAGTGTTGGTGAAGTGTTGGTGAGGTGTTGGTGAAGTGTTGGTGAAGTGTTGGTGAAGCGTTGGTGAAGTGTTGGTGAGGTGTTGGTGAGGTGTTGATGAAGTGTTGATGAAGTGTTGATGAAGTGTTGGTGAATTGTTGGTGAAGTGTTGGTGAGGTGTTAGTGAAGTGTTAGGAAACTGTCAGCCATCCAACAGTTGACCATGTGTTGGTTGGATCATAAAGTATACTTTTAGTGGAGCATTGTACAGACACAACTGTCATCAATATGAAAAAAAAGAATGGTTCCAGCCCTGACCTGTTGTCACTAATACTGGACTACTTTGTGTCCATATCTTCATCGCCAGTACCAGTCTTCTCTTCAGAAATACTCTCCTCACAGTCACCAGCTTCGCTCATTCGTTCATCTTCTAATTTCTTCCCATCTTGCTTCGTACCATTTCCATTTACCTTTCGCCGCTTATAAAACAGCACATAAGCACCCTTGGACTAAACAAAAAAAAAAGTTATTGGTTCAAGAACGATTATCTAATTGGCACTTTGTTACCTACATTTTGTAAACCATTCCAATGCTGACGTTTTCAATACAATAGATGAAAAAACAATTAAGCAGTGGCAGAAACATATTAGGGAGTTAAAACGCATAACAGCAGCCCTATGCTCCGCATTATTCAGTGAATAAAAAGTATCATATTTGGAAGATACAGTCTAATCTAGTGTGACCGTCTAGTCTAGACACAGAAGCCATTTCATTCCATATATGGTATTTTTATTCGCTGAATAATCCAGAGCATGAAACTAGAGCGAAGTATGGGCATTCCATGTTTCATCTCCTTTATATGTTTCTCGTAGTGGTTCAACAAAAAACTGGAGCAAAAGACAATAGGATGCGGCAATGAGCAGATCCTCAAATAGGATTTTGCTTGAATATGACTTCAGTACTGTCTGAGATGCTGTTGGTCATTTTTACTGTGAAAACTGAAAGAAAATACCATCCAGCCAATAGGGAGGGGGGAAGATAAAAGATATTCAATTCAATTCAATTTAATTCAATTTATTTTTGCTCATATTTTTTTTATACAATAAATATAAAATACAGACAGAGAACGGAGATAGACTAAGAATAATATAATAAATAATAAGAAATGTGTGAGCCTGAGGGCTAAGTTAACCGCTGGGTTTTCTAGTTAGCCCCCAGCCATATTTAGTTAAGTGTTTATAACAGGTAGGGAAAAAAAGGAGTTTAAGAGTTAACAAAATAATTTTAGAGAATTAGAGAGAATAATGATATATAGAAATTATGAGTGTTGCTCTGACAGTATGCAACGTTTCAGTTGTTTTGAAAAGGCGAATGCACAAATTTCACAACTTTCCCCAAATACGATTTTCTTTAAAATCAGATCATTAGTTAGTTTGATCAAAACTAAATTGAAACTTTAAAAGTTCTCTTATTAAAATATATTAACTTCCTGGATTTCCATTGATGGTTGACTATCAACCAATGATAAATTGGTAGAATAGAAAGAAGAATAGAAAATTGTCACATTTTACATTCCCCTGCCATTGAATGCTCCTGTTGTGAATCATTACTTAATCGATAGCATACCACAATCTGGTTTTCACTGATCACCGATACGCTGCTGTCGTCATACGAATACCACTGGTCATCCTCATGGTTTCGTGCATAAGCCGTGTCTAGCAAAAAATATGGAAAATAAACAACAACAACAAATGGGCAACTATTCTCACCTCTATTTAACAATATTTTTATTAGAGTCTTACTTTAACTAAAACAATATTTTCTTGTATTTTGACCAGTTGGATGCCTTTGTTTTTGTTGTTGAAAACCGCGTTTTTGCTACTCACTGTCTATCACAGGATGGATCAATCTTCTCTTTGTAAAGCAATGTTGAATCATATTCATAAGAAAGGGGCGTATAATTTTTATTACAGATTTTTCCAGTGGAATGCTTGTAGAAATTCTAGAAAACCTTTGCTGTTACTACATTTTTGATAAAAGCATTACCTTATTTTAGTAGAAGCCAAAATAGTGTTCTAACACGAATCCTGCAATCTCACTATCACAGTACATTTGTATGCATGGTCTGAACTCATAATTAAATGTAGCTGTTCTCACTGCTATTTTCTCTAGGTCTGTTTAGGGATTTCACTTTATAAAGTTAACTGTTTCTAGTCCAATTAGTCTGGAGCACATGAATTAAATCCATTTCACCTCAGATTCATCATCACGACAATCAAACAATATACCCTTTCCGCTTGGCTCAGTGTTGTCCCATTTCAAATCTTTCCGTAATAATATTCTTTGTCCGAAGTATTTCCATATCAATGTATCTCCTCATGTGTTAACCAGAAATAAAAGAAAATTACACAAGGGATGGTCACGTGATCTGAAATGAGACAACATTGAGCCAAGCAGAAGAGGCCGGTCTATTAGGGAGAACATCAATAGGATAGGGTCTTACTTACAGTGTCCCCCTCCCATTCCTCCATAGTGGTTCTACAACGGAAAAACTGAATGAGTAAGATTGGCTGTTTATGTATGGTAGTTGACGTATTGTACTGACACTGAATTGCTACATGTACACATTCTTTTCACATCACAAACATAGCGTTGCAATGGCGAACTCGTGGATGTAAAGTGTATTTTAGTGTGTTCTCAAGAATAAACATGAGGATGTGTTCAAAGTTCAAGCTATTGTTGCTGTTGTGACAGCCTGTGTAGTCTGTAAAATCACGTTACCGACCACTAGGTGATTTATGGGGACCCAATACCATGTCTGTCAAACTTTGAGCTACCTGCCGTTAGACATGAAAACGTTTATGTTTATGTCACTATTGGCAGTACCCAAATGCGCATACGTACGGGGTTTATCGCTCGAGCACATAAATCTCCCACATGGTAAAATATTTGGAAGCTAAAGTATAAAAGTAACCTGATGCTCACTTCATAGTTACAGGTAGTAGCAAGAGGCTAGGGGACCCTTGCCTTGATCAACGTCAATTGCAACAGCAATCACTGTTCGATGTCAATCTTTAATTATTAATTAAATTAAATATTGATTACTGTTATCTTATCACTTTGCATTCCAAGCATTCCATTCTGCTAACACCTTAGTGAGTGAGTGAATGAGTGACACGATTTCCCCAACCATCCTGATAACTAGCTCCTGTGCTTGCGCGCATCCACAAGTTGAAAAGGCTAAACGACAATTGCCCTACATGTATATCATTATGACGTCAAATCAAAACAATCTATTGTTTAAACGCTAAGGATCACGGTCGTGGGAGGGGGACAAAACAGCAACAACACAAAGGAAATCGCTATCAAATGCATTATTTTTGTAGAACGTAGAATAGCGGTAACAGCCACCAAATACGGTAAATATTGTTGGATAAACATTGATACAGCTGATATCTGGAAACCAGACAATTCGAAGTTAAATTTTCCTCAGCAGAGCAGATTTAGTTCAAATTCTACTGTTCATGTCGATTCTGTCCCCCTCATAAACAAGCCGTGACGTCATAATCATATAGGGCAATTCAGTGCATCTAATTTGAACTTTAGAAACTCCAGTACTAAATACGGATTATCATCATGTAGATAAAATACTGATCATTGACCTACCGAGACAGCGATGAGGTCATAGATTGGAGGAGGCTGTTCAGTATCGATTACACAATCGGACATGTCGAGACCACTGCAATGACATCAACAACGTCAAATCAGATTTATTTTAACACACTTAAGTCAAAAGTTTGTATTTCCGTATCTTCTCAAACATTTCATGGTGCTCATTTTTATACTTCCCCCACTTATAAAAAACTTTGACGATACAATCATAATCTGTGGTCAGAAAAACAAAGATCTCTAAAACACCAAAAACAAATAAACTTGGTGTGAGTCCCTACCAAGAAACCAAGCCTACCTTAATGGAAAGTCAACCAATGTGTCCAATTTGTCTCGCCAAAAGCTATGGGAATACAAAGATGGTAAGTAATAATAAGACTAATGATGTTGGGATTACCAGTGGCACTTTTTCCTACTTGAACACTCCAATGTTCTTATCTGAGAAGATGTAAAGGTCTACATATTTGCAGTTCGAGAACGACCTTGTTTCACCTTGATTACCTCGTGTAGGAAAATCTCTTGAGCTGAACAACCAGAACCTCAGGCAGGCACCACAAGTCAAACTTCTTAGTCGCTTGACGGTGCTTTTCACAAGTTGGACAGTACCTGGAAAAAATGGCAGGGCCATAAAAACATAGATCTCCCAGTAACAAACAATCAATGGGATTAATCTACAATGTAGTGTTCACTGACTGTTTGGACTGAAGTAGGGCACATACAAGAATCCTGTGTTAAAGCCATTACGATTTAATGACATTTAGATGACCATCATTCCACCTACTGCAGTTTCAATTTATGGAGATATTAAAACACAAGATTGCTTTACTGTCTGTCTTACAATGTACTTACCACAGGTCATTAGCTCCAAGCTTCTCCTTTGTCAAGAACAACTGAATACTGTCACGTAATTGCACAACATTCTTCTTCTGTGCTGGTTTCCTACGCACACTTTCATCTTCTTCAGTTTCCTAAGATACGAAGAGAGTGTCATGTATACACACGTTATGGATATACACAAATTAATGTCCATTGTGTTAGCTAGAGACTACAATGGGCATTGATGTGATTTATATTTTCGACACATACTGTGTGTGCAATGTTAGTGCCACTAAACTATTGTCAACTAATTTTGAAAGTGTTGAAGTACGAGTACACATACATGTAGAACAAAGCTGTATTTAAGATTTTTTGTAAACTAAAATAAGACAAATATTGTAACAAATGCTTTGACTTATTGCCTCACCTCGGCAAGTTGGCTATTATAGCACTTTTCCTTCATCTTAGAATTCCAATCTAGAGAAACGTAGCTTTGACCTAATAGTAGACAAAAAAATAAAAATAGATCACTTGAGATCAGGCCCTATGGTTGTGTCAGGTCCATTAGAAATCAGAATCAGAAATCACCGAGGCACCACTAAAGCCAGAAGGCTAATGTGGCCCTTTCTGCATAACTTCATGGGTGTTCACTACATAAAACAATCTGTAAGCTAGGAACTAAACGTCCAACTTACTTGTGAGCTTAAGAGGCTTATCGTCATCAGTCAATGCCTGGATGTCCGTACTTCCATACAGGTTGACCAGTGTTAAACTAAACAAGCATCCTTTCTTCTTTGACTTTTCTCCTACACCATTCTTGCTCCGTTTCTTGGGCTCAGTGTCATTCACTTCTTCTTTACCCCCCTCCTCGTCACCCTTTTAAATGAGTCATGAAGAAGAAGAATTACGCTTTTCAAATACAAAACGAGGATGTTATTCATGACTATCATAATGGAGATGTGCACAATGGTCTACAGTATACAATGAAAGTTTAGATGAAGTCGAGAATGAAATATAAAGGGTAAAGTAAAGATACAAGTATAGGAACAGAAAATTGAGATACAATTGAAAACATGGCTAAAGTTAACAATTTGCATCGTAAAAAAAGGGGTTGGCCAACCACTTCAGGATTGCTGTGATTTAAGTTTCTTTTAGGTTTTTAACGTCCAAGGGTTCCATGTTTAAGTTCTGGGAGTCCTCTGAAGTTTGCCAATGCTCTGAATTTTGCCAATAAAATTGATGTTTTCCTTGAAAGTAATGAACAATTCAGTGGCCTTTGAGGTTCCAGAAGACATACAGCCTGACCAGACTACTTCTGGATTGCTTTCATTTATTAATAAGTTTCTTTCAAGTTTTCGCCATCCAAGTTCTGGGAGAATCAAGAACTATCTAACGACACGACCACGTTACGTTGCACAGCCGCCAGTTTGTTTTTATTTTCGCTTTTGTCAACCTGAGGACTGGTAACCAGTGATGCCATGCGGTCAAAACAAAAACGGTGTCAGGTTACTGCTCTTGATCGGCCGCCAGTTTGTTTTTATTTTCGCTTTTGTCAACCTGAGGACTGGTAACCAGTGATGCCATGCGGTCAAAACAAAAACGGTGTCAGGTTACTGCTCTTGATCGGCCGCCAAGAACTATTGATAATGCAAAGGGTTTGTTGTTTCCAGAATGTTGGAAAACCACACTAAGATGTTGTGAGACTATTTTATGAAGCTATTAAGTATTCTTAAATGTTATTTTGGTGCAGTGTAAGGCAAACATGTAGCGATCAAGTCAACAACTTACCAACCACGTTTTTATGGTGCATATTGTTCACTTTAGCCGAAAAAGACAATAACGTAGAATAATGGTGGTCTTCAAGGTTGAATTTAGTTGCTATATGATAGAAGGTGCAGATGAAAGCTCAGGTTAAAATGAAGGTGAAAGCAAAGGTACGAGAGATGATGGTAAAGCAGAAAATGGAGGTGATGGTCAGTGTAAGAAAGATGGAGGCGATGGTCAGTGTAAGGGAGAAGATGGAGGCGATGGTCAGTGTAAAGGAGAAGATGGAGGTGATGGTCAATGTAAAGGAGAAGATGGAGGTGATGGTTAGTGTAAAGGAGAAGATGGAGGTGATGGTCAGTGTAAAGGAGAAGATGGAGAAGACACTTTCTGCTTATTTTCTTATTATAATATAAAACAAAAATGTAAATTAATTGGTACAAATAAATATATTGTTGTTGTTGTTGTATTGTTGGAGGTGATGGTCAGTGTAAAGGAGAAGATGGAAGTGATGGTCAGTGTAAAGGAGAAGATGGAGGTGATGGTCAGTGTAAAGGGAAAGATGGAGGTGATGGTCAGTGTAAAGGAGAAGATGGAGGTGATGGTCAGTGTAAAGGAGAAGATGGAGGTGATGGTCAGTGCAAAGGAGACGATGGAGGTGATGGTCAGTGCAAAGGAGAAGATGGAGGTGATGGTCAGTGTAAAGGAGACGATGGAGGTGATGGTCAGTGTAAAGGAGAAGATGGAGGTGATGGTCAGTGTAAGGGAGAAGATGGAGGTGATGGTCAGTGGAAAGGAGAAGATGGAGGTGATGGTCAGTGTAAAGGAGAAGATGGAGGTGATGGTCAGTGTAAGGGAGAAGATGGAGGTGATGGTCAGTGTAAGGGAGAAGATGGAGGTGATGGTCAGTGTAAAGGAGAAGATGGAGGTGATGGTCAGTGTAAAGGGGAAGATGGAGGTGATGGTCAGTGTAAAGGAGAAGATGGAGGTGATGGTCAGTGTAAAGGAGAAGATGGAGGTGATGGTCAGTGTAAGGGAGAAGATGGAGGTGATGGTCAGTGGAAAGGAGAAGATGGAGGCGATGGTCAGTGTAAAGGAGAAGATGGAGGTGATGGTCAGTGTAAGGGAGAAGATGGAGGTGATGGTCAGTGTAAGGGAGAAGATGGAGGTGATGGTCAGTGTAAAGGAGAAGATGGAGGTGATGGTCAGTGTAAAGGGGAAGATGGAGGTGATGGTCAGTGTAAAGGAGAAGATGGAGGTGATGGTCAGTGTAAGGGAGAAGATGGAGATGATGGTCAGTGTAAAGGAGAAGATGGAGTTGATGGTCAGTGTAAAGGAGAAGATGGAGGTGATGGTCAGTGCAAAGGAGACGATGGAGGTGATGGTCAGTGCAAAGGAGAAGATGGAGGTGATGGTCAGTGTAAAGGAGAAGATGGAGGTGATGGTCAGTGTAAGGGAGAAGATGGAGGTGATGGTCAGTGTAATGGAGAAGATGGAGGTGATGGTCAGTGTAAGGGAGAAGATGGAGGTGATGGTCAGTGTAAAGGAGAAGATGGAGGTGATGGTCAGTGCAAAGGAGACGATGGAGGTGATGGTCAGTGCAAAGGAGAAGATGGAGGTGATGGTCAGTGTAAAGGAGAAGATGGAGGTGATGGTCAGTGTAAGGGAGAAGATGGAGGTGATGGGCAGTGTAAAGGAGAAGATGGAGGTGATGGTCAGTGTAAGGGAGAAGATGGAGGTGATGGTCAGTGCAAAGGAGAAGATGGAGGTGATGGTCAGTGTAAAGGAGACGATGGAGGTGATGGTCAGTGCAAAGGAGAAGATGGAGGTGATGGTCAGTGTAAAGGAGAAGATGGAGGTGATGGTCAGTGAAAGGGAGAAGATGGAGGTGATGGTCAGTGCAAAGGAGAAGATGGAGGTGATGGTCAGTGTAAAGGAGACGATGGAGGTGATGGTCAGTGTAAGGGAGAAGATGGAGGTGATGGTCAGTGGAAAGGAGAAGATGGAGGCGATGGTCAGTGTAAAGGAGAAGATGGAGGTGATGGTCAGTGTAAGGGAGAAGATGGAGGTGATGGTCAGTGTAAGGGAGAAGATGGAGGTGATGGTCAGTGTAAAGGAGAAGATGGAGGTGATGGTCAGTGTAAAGGAGAAGATGGAGGTGATGGTCAGTGTAAGGGAGAAGATGGAGGTGATGGTCAGTGCAAAGGAGAAGATGGAGGTGATGGTCAGTGTAAAGGAGAAGATGGAGGTGATGGTCAGTGTAAGGGAGAAGATGGAGGTGATGGTAAGTGCAAAGGAGAAGATGGAGGTGATGGTTAGAAAGGTAAAGGAGAAGATGGAGGTGATGGTCAGTGTAAAGGAGAAGATGGAGGTGATGGTCAGTGTAAGGGAGAAGATGGAGGTGATGGTCAGTGCAAAGGAGAAGATGGAGGTGATGGTTTGTGTAAAGGAGAAGATGGAGGTGATGGTCAGTGTAAGGGAGAAGATGGAGGTGATGGTCAGTGCAAAGGAGAAGATGGAGGTGATGGTTTGTGTAAAGGAGAAGATGGAGGTGATGGTCAGTGTAAAGGAGAAGATGGAGGTGATGGTCAGTGTAAGGGAGAAGATGGAGGTGATGGTCAGTGCAAAGGAGAAGATGGAGGTGATGGTTAGAAAGGTAAAGGAAAAGATGGAGGTGATGGTTAGTGTAAAGGAGAAGATGGAGGTGATGGTTAGTGTAAAGGAGAAGATGTAGGTGACAGGAAGTGCAAAGAAGATGGAGGTGATGGTAAGTGTAAAGGAAAAGATGGAGGAGCTGAGAAGCCGAGGAGCTGGGTGGCACAGCATGTAAAACCACTTCACCTCTCACCAGTGGCTCGAGTTCGATTCCCAGATGCAGCAGCATATCCGAGTTCAGTTTCTTGATTCTCATCCATGCTCCGAGGGTTTTTCTCCATGTTCTCAGGTTTTCCTCCCTCCATAAAAAATCAACATGTGAGTTGAGCGTTGAGTGTAGAGAATATATGAATGTAGTAAGGAGTGTGTATGGAATGATTCTTGGTTACATTATCATATCTTGTTAGAGTCCTAATCAGCCACATTTATCGGGGAGCCGGGGTGGTGCAGTGGTTAAATGCTTTGCCTTTCACCTCTGTGGTCCAGATTCGATTCCCGGATGTGGAGCCATATGTGAGTTGAGTTTGTTGGTATCTCGCCCTTGCTCCAAGGTTATTTCTCCAGGTTCTCCAGTTTTCCTCCCTCCACAAAAACAAACTAAATTCCAATTCGATCTTAGGATTAGCAGCGTACAGACTTGGATCAGGCCCCATGGTTGTTTCAGGTCTCATTAGAAATTCAGAGTCAGAGTTCATCCGAGCGTGAACAAAAACATATATACATGTATATATATATTATAGGTCACGGTAAGGATAAAGGAGAAGATGGAGGTGATGGTAAGGGTAAAGGAGAGGATGTAGGTGATGGTAAGTGTAATGGTACAACGTATAATGGGGAAGATGAAGATGATGGTAAGAGTTAATGAGAAGATGGAGGTGAGGGTACTAAGGGTAAAGAAGAAGATGGAAATGGTGGTAAGAATTAATGAGAAGATGGAGGTGAAGGTATTAAAGGAACCTCAGCTGAAAAACAATGTTTGCTCTCAAATGTTCCTTATCGATGTGTAAATCTATATTGCTGTGTTTCGTTGTCTGTACAATTCTGTAACAGTGTTGCCCCTATTGTTGCACAACAAAAGAGCTATTGATTTCTGACAATAGAGGCAACACTGTGACGTCATGAGATCTAAGATGGCAGCATGCAGGAAATTCAAATAACTTTTGTGGTCAGGAAAATAGGTTGATAACTGACATTTAGTTTGTAATTTACAGGAAATAAACACAGCAATACATTTAGGTATCCATAACGAACGTTTGGGAGCAAACATTGTTTTTCAGCCGAGGTTCCCTTTAAAGGTAAAGGAGATGGAGATGATGGTAAGAGTTAAACAGTAGAGGAAGGTGATGGTAAGGGTAAAGGAGAAGATGGAGGTGATGGTAAGTGCAAAGGAGTAGACGGAGGTGATGGTAAGTGCGTGATGGAACAGGTAAAGGAGAAGATGTAGGTGATGGTACGTGTAAAGGTGTAAAGGAGAAGATGAAGGCGATGTAAGGGTAAAGGAGAAGATGGAGGTGATCGTAAGAGTTAACAAGAATATGGAGGTGAAGGTATTAAGTGTAAAGAAGGAGATGGAGATTATGGTGATGGTAAGTATAAAGGAGAAGATGGAGGTGATGATAAGTGCAAAGGAGAAGATGGAGGTGATGGTATGGGTAAAGGAGAAGATGGAGGTGGTGGTCAGTGTAAAGTAGGGATGGTCAGTGTAAAGGAGTAGATGGAGGTGATAGTCAGTGTAAAGGAAAAGATGGAGGTGATGGTAAGAGTAAAGGAGAAGATGGAGGTGATGGTTAGAGTTAATGAGAAGATGGGGTGAAGGTATTAAGGGTAAAGGAGATGGAGATGACAGTAAGACTTAAAGAGTAAATGAAGGTGATGGTAATGTATAAGGAGAAGATGGAGGTGATGGTATGGGTAAAGGAGAAGATGGACTGAAAATACTGTGTCCTGCATGTGTTTGGCTAGTGGTTGTAAGCATGTCTTGCAAAAATAACTTAGACTGCCTTACGTTTACATTCACATTCTTGTAGGCTCTTTCTAGTTCTTCATCTGACTCCTGTTCACTCTCTCCACTCTTTAGCTCATTCATTTCAATATCTGTGAATAACAACAAACATAGAATAGCTGTCAGCTCAAACTCTTCTGGAAACATTGGCTGAATCTGGGGCATTGGCTTTTTATATTTACACACATAAGCCAAACGGTTTTAGATTTATTATTTAACAAATAGAAGATGGTTCTCTCTGTACTATAAAACGTAAAGCATGCTTCAGATCTTAAAAAGCCGTAAGTGGAACAAGTGTATAAAGCAGCTTTTCAAGACCTGGAAAGTGCTATATATTTATAGGACATAGGAAAACCATAGTCTATTTGTTTTATAATATAAAATTTGATCTAAGAGAAAAGAAACTAATTTAACTCAAGTGGGAAGAGCACTGAAGATGAGGGAAATGTTGGGACACAATAAAAAACGGCAATGGCAGCAAAAGAAAAGCTATGCTGAAGTTCTGTAAAACAAGTGTTGCTGCTGGTTAGAACGATTTTGATCCTGCGTTTCTCCTATGCAAGCATGAATTTATAAAGTATAAACCACAATGCGATCAACATTTTCAGCCAATGAAATCGCACGTTCTTAGGATGCTCCCATAGTGTAAATTATAAAACGAATTAAGTCGTATTATGTACAATGAAGTCATGCAGTTTCTGCCTTGTCCCCAGGCATCTGATAATTGTGAGGCAAAGCACAGACCCTGGACGAATGGGGAGCAAGAGGAATCATGAGGAGGGAGCTGAGAGGAAGAGAGACAGACACCTGGTAGAACGTGTTCCATTTCTTGACTAACACTTCGGTTTCTAGAAACAGAAAGAGTTTTATGTTTTGTAGAACAGTTTGGTAAATATTTCAGTTCAAACCATCCGATTTAGGAGAACTACATGTATGCTCCTTATTTCAATGCTGACAGAATGACATGTCTGGCAGACATCTTAGAAGCATAAATATCCATTCGACAAAGACATCTCACAATACATCAAATATTCATAAAGTACCTATCTGGATCAAAGACCAGAGAATTGTTGAAGGTGTATAAGAGATTCTTCACCATGCAACCATTTTAGTAAGGATTTTATAGCTTCACACATATCATTTGTGACCAACTGTATGAAAATGATGATCTAGGCCCTCTTCTTTATAGAAAGAAAGCTTTCCCTTGCAAAAAAACATGCCAACAATACACCCTCTTGTTCAATACTAAATGTAACAGTTTTTTGAGAAGTTAAGAAACATCTCAGGTTTGACAATACTCTGGTCTGCCAGGCACTTGCTTCCTCTTTCCCTACCTTCCCATTGCTCTTTGCACTCACAGATGCTAAGACACCTGGGGGTGAGGCAGATGTAGTTTAAAGATACAGTACATGAACATGAATCTCAGTTTAAAAGACAAGTCACTCTACATAATGTATATGAGTTGAGAAAAAAAAGGTTTCTTGTCAAAAAATATTGTATTTTTAAATAGGTAAATGTTTCAGCATACTACGTTGATGGTGCTGGTGTTTCTATCACGGTATGGACCTTTTAAAATAATAATACTACAAAAATAATAATAAACATCACAAAACACACCAGGCCCATTTTCCTCGCCGCTTTTCTTTTGTCCTTTCACCAGTTCATCAGAATTCTTCTCCTCAGGAGAGGTCACATAACGCCTGCAACAGAAAGGAAATCAGCAGTTGTGGCTTGTTCTAATCTAATCAGAGCTTGTGCTGTGGTATTAAGGAGCAATGAATATTAGCAAAGAGTTGCACACTGATTCAAGTTTTCACGACTGCAGTGTTCATCACATACTTCATTTTTGTCACAGCGATTTTGTACAAGTCACTGTAGGTGACACTCTTCCTTGGAATGGCCACAAGCAGAGGAATTCCAAAAAGAATTTTACTGGAACTACTGTAGCTGTAGCTTGCGACTCTTGTCCTGTTAAAAATGATAATTAATTTCATGATTATATTGCCAATAAATCCCTAAATAAGTGATCTACATGTACAAAATGTTTAGGTCAAGCATACATGTATGTTAATAAAAGACCTTATAACTTAATACTCCAAGATCACTCACTTCCAGTCATCTTGAATCTCTTAACGAAGACTGAGATAGAAAGTCTTTAGAATTGTCATCTGATGCTGGATCACCACAGGGAAAAAGCTATTAAACTGAAGCTTACTACTTGATGGATATAGCATAGATGTTGCACCATAAGAAACGTATGCTAACTAAACAGAACTAACGGGGAACTACAAAATGTAACAGAGAACAAACGGCAAAGTAACAGTACCTAACGCAGAACTAATGGGAGAACTAACAGCGAAGTATTAATAAGTAATTAATGGAGAACTAATAAATGGTGAAGTAACAGTATCAAGTAATAAACCTAAGTAACAACGATGTAACAGTAACTAATGGACAACTCACAGTGAACTAATGGAGAACTACAGTAACGGTGAAGTAACAGAGAACTAATGGTGAAGTAACAGTAACTTAGTTCTCCATTAGTTTCTTACGGTGCAACTTGTACACTACATGTACATGTACATCCTTGATAGATCCATACGTGCATGTATTGTGTACACACAAGATGGTTAATATTACATGACAATATTGTACAAACAAACCTCTTTTCTCGTTGGTAGATGGGAACAACTATTGTGTCTGGACTATCTATTTTCTGTGATAACTCATAGCTGTAAATAAAATGAGAAAGCGGCTCGGTAAAGATCCACCACTATTCACCTCCACTTCGGTGAATAATTGTTAATTATACTGAAGGTATAAAGCCCACAATTTATTCCCAGTCTCAGTTACAAAAAAATAATATTCTGTACATTCAGTCCGTGTCAGCTACATGTACAATGTACATGTAGATTCAATACTCAATGTGGGTAAAAGTATACTTTATGATCCAATGGACACATTGGCTGACACTTCACCAACATGTTGTTGCCTGTCGGACAAACAGCTGGCAATTAGTTGGCTGAGACATATTGGTTAGATCATAAAGTATAATTTTACGATATACAGGCAATCATTTAACTAATGGATCTACAAGTACATGCCCCACCACATATATTAATATGTACCTTGCAAATTCTACAGAAAATCTAACAAGACTATATGAGATACATGTATTATCACACATAAAACAATGTCTGAGTTGATTCTATTTACAAAGGAAATTTCAAGAAATAAACAGTAACACAGGGATCTCATGCTCTTTAACCTACAAGATAAACATGGTGCGAGATCGTCATATGTTATAGTAACACAGGGCATACTCCATAAGTTGTGACACACTGTTCATTGTTGCAGTCAACTTACACAAATATATCATCCCTGTCTAAAATTTGAGTGAGGGAATCAGAATCCTTAAATATCTTGTGGAAGCGGTGATTATAAACATCAGTCACAACCATCTGAAAGACAATAATGGTGAGGGTCAGTCAACACATGTAGAGTGTAAGGTTATGGTGAGCATGGGAGTCTTGATGAATTCATATCAACAACACTCAAGGGCCATGTACATGTATGCAGTACGGTGAGCATGGGAGTGTTGATAACCAAATACACTGTATCAACAACACTCAAGGGCCATTCATGCAGTGCGGTGAGCATGGGAGTGTTGATGACCAAATATCAGCAACACTTAAGGACCATGCATGCAGTGTGTTCAGTTTGACTACATCCAGGCTTTTCAATGAATTTTCACATAACTGGCACATTATGTGAAGTTAAGCCAGAGAAATACATTTTGTATTTGTAACTTCAAAACCTCCCCCTTCCTACTCTTTTCAATAGAGATTCTACTACTTTGTCTGGGTATTAAAAGTAGCCTGGAAGTACAAATAACTGGCTCTTATTAAAAACCCTGGCACTAAAGTGGTAATATACATTTTAAGTGCTAAAAACCACATTACCTTTTTTATTCGCCATATAATTATTTTTTAGATCAGTAACAAAGTAACAATAGTAATACTGACTACAATACAAAGTGGCCTAGTGGTGTGATTTGTAAAGGAATATTAATGACAGGAGAAAGTAATAATTAAGGTATTTGAATAGTTACAATAATGATTTCTTATACAGAGAAATTAACTAAATAGTATTATCAATTGATTTGACTAAGAATACATGTGCTAATAAAATTATATTGTGCTAAACAACGAACAGTTACTATTAGTAAGTATAATGTCCCAATTTTTTTTATATTGTACTACTGTGTTTGTTTCTCACAAAAAGGTATTAATCTTGCAAATTTTGTAACATTTCTGGCATTTAATCCCAAATTTTGGTTACTTTTCATGGATCCTGTGACGTCATAAGATGAATCAACTCCCTCCCTAGAGAAAACCCTGTACGTTTTCATTCTGACATCACAAGATCAATCAATCCCACAATTTGGGTAGCATCTATTCTAGTTTAATTTCTGCTCCTGCCTCTCAAAGAGAACTAATTTAGACAACTGAGTTATAATTTTTATTACAAATAGAATTTGGGGCAAAAAGAGTTAATGTTGTTTTATGGCTTTACTTGCACTTTAAGAAATTATGGCAAGGAGGCCTCTGGAAACCACATTACCTTATTTATGATATTTATGAAGTACTTTCTCCATAAAACAACTCTAACATGAAAAAAACCCAGCAGAAAAGCAGATTTCAATCCAGCTGTGCTGTCGAATCCAGTGTACATTGAAATGACTTTCAGTCATTCACTCTTGCAACACATACATTGTACATGTACCATGTTTTCTCAGTGCTTTGTTGCAGTACAGTCAGTTCGATCAGTGAATATTCCAAGATGTGTTCAAGTTCAGAATATCTTTCTTCGGAAGCTCAGAAACTTTAAACGTGATGTTATGCAATGCAAGACCTAGCAATAGAGGAAGCATTCAGTACATTTGGACTAAGCAACATAGTAAAGCATGAAGCTTACCCTGTCCATTTGGCTGCCCGATTCGTTTGACAACACCTTTAGAAGATCCCCGACATTCCCCATCTTAGGAACTGTCAGTTTAAACTGGAAATAATAATAATAATTGTTAGTATTATTAGACAATACAAAGATGTTCTTTAACTAATTATTAAAACCAATTGCCATTTATTTTCTAAAATACAGCTGTTTCAATAAAGCAAGTGTTTACTAATTCCTAGTGTTACCTTCATGTTAAACTTTCCCATCCCGTTAATACATGTACATGCATTACCAGTGGCGAGGTGGGCTATTCACCACTTTGTAGTGCTGTAATATCATGCCTTTTCACTAGTATATACATGTACATTTTATTTTGTACATAATAATTTTATGTTACCTCAGAATAAAACCAATGATTAAAAGGGGCTATGTCACCAGGATTTTTCAGATTTTCTGTCAAATGATAATTTAGATTTTTTTGAATATAAGTAAAATACTAACTATATACTAAATGATACGAAACAATGCTAATTTTCGGAGACAGCAGCAAGCTAGAGTAGAACCATTAGCTAATATCGAAGATAATACATGTAGTTTAAAACTTGAAAACATTAGCCTAAGTTTTTCAACTTTTTCTTAATCGTAATCCATTTCCATCCTCGCCATCCAATGTCTGATTAGCTTCTCTGTAGCTTAGCTTTACTAAGGAAAACACTTTTAATAGATCTACACCATTATTTCTTGGTTTCTTTTAATTTGATTTGAAAAATAGCTGACATACATGTAGTCCCTTTAACCAAGGGTGCAATGATCATACAAAGCTTTAGTCTTAAATAAGAAAGTGGTCAGAGAAAAAAAACACTTGTAACTAAAGTAGCTTAGCCTGATGGGTACTTGTACAAAACCCTGACTTTTGGGGGATGTCAACTTACCAATGTTGGCTTTTCTATGGGGTCATTCTTAATCAGGAAAACCTCTATGTGTCTTTCTTTCTTCATTGGCAAAGGCAGCGACAGGTAGCAGAAAGGGTCGAAGGTAACTGAGACCTATAACAGAAAAAATGGGAGACTCCTCTCAAGACTGGTCCATTTTACATGTACATGTATGCACATGTACATGTGTACATGTATGTACATACATGTAGGATGGAGTGGGTACTAACTAGTTCATATTTTGAAGCAGTATGTAATTGCTTGTCTACCCTGGACCTGCACTACTGGCCATTGGAGCAGATTTCATATGAGTGGGACAAACTATGGCATGTCTGTAACCGTGCTGTGCCGTATTTCTGTACCAGTAATTTGATTGGATCAGCAGGACATAAACAATGGGAAACCATTTCAACACCACGGCATGCCGTATGGTAACCGTGCTGTAGTCAGTACTGTAGTTTGTCCCACTCATACGAAATCTGCTCTACGAAACTCAGGACAGTGCATTTCACATACATGTACATTGTATGTGGCCAAAATTAGAAACGGTGGTGGTTGCCTTTGTTTTCTTTTAGTTTCATCGGGAAACGGGTGGGCTGCATGTGCTGGGCTCATCAAAAGCACATGCATATGATGGTGCCAAGGTGCCATGAGTTTGACAGTATTGTTAAGCTGTTAGAACATCAGATCCTTCAGCAACATAGCCTCCCAATATTTATAATTATAACAATGATAATAATACCACAGAGGGTACAAATGCAAGTACATCAATGCAATTATGTACTAAATTCCACTCTGAATTGGTTTGGATAAGAAAGCTAGAGCAAAACTTCGGGCTTTATATCTCCAGCATACAATAACAATCATGAATGCTTAATGCTAGCCTTCTCCACAGGCAACTCTCTTTCTCTCTTACTTGGGAGCGAGGGACTTTGGTGGATCGGGATTCCTGTGGTGAAGTGGGAGGGACTAGACTTCCCCTTTCTCTCCCAGTCCCTCCCTTCTCTCTCCCCTCATCTACAGCAAGTCCAAACAAAGTTTTCTATTTTTTTGAGGATCCATAGTTAGTTGCCTGCAGAGGAGGCTAACTTAATGTATGCTATATCACTGATAATGACCGTGTCTGCCCATGACACAGTCCCTTTAATTACTACAAATTATGAAGTCTTATACATACCATACTACATTCTGGGCAAACTAGAGTGGACTTAAACTGTCCGTGAAAAATGTCTACTATTATGGAATCATTCCTTTGTCTATGATTATGCCATGCTTCTGCTGCAACCACCTGTATTTCAATAAAAAAAAAACTTCAGAAGCTGGATAGAATTATAGAATTATAAAAATAGTATGTGTTGTGGTTCAAACATTTTTTTGGTTTAAATTGTTTGACCAGTTCATTTTTTTTTAAACCAGTTCAACAATTTAAAAAAAGTTCAATTTTGTAAAACCGGTTTATTTTTTAAGATTCTACATGTCAACTGATGTTAGGTTATTTTTTATGAATTCCCCCCCCAAAAAAAATTTCCTTTTCAGAATCTTGAAAAAATAAACCAGTTTTGAAAAACTGAACTGGTTTAACAAAACTGAACTGGTTTCAAATTATTGAACCACAACATATACATGTTACTGTATGTATTACACAGCACGACAAACAAATGTATGACCCACTTTTAATGTATTTGCATATGTTTGTCATGTCATCATCCAAACATGTACATAAATTATATGAGAACAGTCTGTCAAAATGAACACATGTAACCACAAATGAAAGTGAAACAAAGACTTTCATATACAGTACAAAATTGAAAGGGGCCAGTTACAATTTGCCAATTCTTCCAGTTTGACTTTCTAAGCTTAAATTATTTTCTCAAAGTTTTATTTTTCCACCAACAAAGCTGACATCTAGGAGTGGTAGCTGATAATTAAAGCAACTGGTCAAGAGAGTTGGCACAAAGGTGACAGACTCATTTGAATGCTGTGTTCACTATTTTAGCAATTCCCGGCTAGAAAACAGGCAAACAAAGGGAAACCAGTTTAAGGAAGCCAATATTTAACACAATATTTCTCACCTTTTCTTTTCTTTTTGGTAGAGTTCTGGACACTTTGATAGCCTTCAAACATGTTAAGGTCATGTTTCAGTGGAATGAAATTGACATTTCAAGTGGTCATGGTAGTCTGATTTGCTGATTTACAGCAGCGATAATGTTAGAAAATTTCAGACTTATTTTTAGCATAATTGTTCTCTTTTCAGTTAAACAAGAAAATAAAAAGGAAGTAATTCAAAGAAGGCAATATCATACTTTACTCATAATTCCTTCCTTTCTTTCCATTCTAAAAATACATTTGCCTTGAGTTCTTGCTGTACAGTATATACTCACATAATATACACTGTATTCCCATTTGTGATTTTGATTGTTTATTTGACAGGACATTCTTGCACATAATTGCAATGAAAGTTTGCAAATACATTAAAAGGGGTGCATTTGTGAATCGTGCTGTAATAGTCAAGCCTATAAGGGCCCCTATAAGGATGTCAATATTACAATAGATAACCAAAATACAGCCCAACCAAAGATGGAACCCATATCATGTCCTTTAAGGTTCTGTGCAGGCTTTATTAGACCACACGGCAATCATGCACACATTTGACAAATACCTGTACATTATTACACCTTACATGTTGGTTAAGAGTGATTTCTATGGGTAATGCATAAGTCTTTGGCGCACTTAAAGGCACTTCCCAGTTCCTCAAACCTGATTAAGTTAATCTAGGATAAAGGATAATCTACAAAATAATGTAACTTGCTAACACTGAATGATCTGGGATTAATAACTTATTGTTTGACAAGAAATGAGTAGTACATGTACATGTACCTTAATTCCTACTTGTAAATTATACTGGAATAAAATTAAACACCTTTTACCAAAAGAATCAAAATCCTCTGTTAAAATTTAACCCTGGATTAATGCTAATCTGGCTTCAAGCAACTCAGGCCTGTTGTTTCAATATATTGTTTACAAAACCAATAAATTGATGTTTGTGTACATCTATACAGTACAACAGCAAAATGTAAGACTGAACATTCATACTACTACTAATAATATAATTTTGTTTAACCAGGGTAAAACCTTTAGCTATACGAGCTGTTATCAACAGGTGCCCTGGATTAAATAAAAAATAAATAAAAATAACTGAAAATAATTATGATTAAAAATATAATTAAACTTAATACATACATGTATGTAGTAAAAAGCCACAAAGACGGTACACATGTTAAAAAAAGAAAGAAAAAAGAGTCACCTACATTGTCGGGTCTACAGTTTGCATCCTTCACTTCAATGTAGGGCTTTTTCTTGATACGGTTCAGATCTTCATGCAATCCATCCAACAGAAATGCTAACAGTTCATGTGAATCCTGTTGCTGGTACCCAGAAAACTGAGGAGCAAACCTACCCACCTGCATTTTAAATTGCCGTGGGGCCACAGAAGAAGAATTTCCTGACCATAATTGTGCTAAAAGGTCTGCATAAGACTTGGCTATTTCCCCTTTCATACCTAAGGGGTTGTCATAATTCAGCTCACTCTTAAACTCCTCGGATAGAAAGTATTTGGTGAGAGCCATTGTGTTACTTAAACACTGCAACCCAGAGTTCATGAAACAAGTGTTGCCAAGATTACCAAGGCCTGTAAGTCCTGGAGTTCCTCTGATAGATTTCTTGCCACTGTCGTAGAAACTGCTCCAGTAGCTCCCTGACGAGCCATACCCATACCTATCAACATAATGATACAGTACTGGCAATTGGACTGGTCTTACTGTACCCATGTTAAAACAAAAGTTACAGTTAAAACCTGAATGAATATCAGTATTTTTTTAAACATACAATACTGTATATTATAATGAGGCAAGTTAACCTACCCTCCTGAACTGGACATCCCATAATTAGTGCTGCTGTTATTGCTTGATGTTACCTAAACAAGATTTCATTGGGAAAATGAGGGATTATTATGATTAACTGTTACAATGTATTTATAGCATTACTATGTGATCCTGGTATAATCTGTATTTAAAGAAATATATTGTACATGCAGTGGCTTCAATAACTTCAATAACTCATGAATAATTACAGTCAAACCTGTATTAAGCGGCACCGTATTAATAATGGCCATATTTATATAGTGCCATATCAACCACAGTTTCATGGTGCTTTACATATGACTGACATATCCCGTCAGTGAATTATTTCGGACTGCTTCACGCGCTAATAGCTGCCACGTAAATGTAGTTTACAATGTTGAGTGTGGTTAGTGCAATGGCCAGGCTGCTGTACCGGGTGACAATCCCCTGCTCTTTTTCGAGTAGTACAACAGGTTCTTTCGCGTCCCCTTCAAATACTGATTAGAAGTAGGAGACAAGGCCAACGGCTTATAAATGTCCCTGCCCAAGGATGCAGCCAGGATTCAAACCCCCGACCTCTAGACCGTGCTCTACTAACTGAGCTAACCAGCTAATTAATTACTGTAAAATTGCTGTAATTTTGACCTTTATTAAGCAGTTACTCTCTATTAAGCGGTCAGTTGTCAAAGTCCCGAAAATTACTTCCCTCAATTACTGTAATTTTGTAAATTTTGTAATTTTGTAATAATTACTGTAAAATTACTGTAATTTTGACCTTTATTAAGCAGTCACTCTCTATTAAGCGGTCAGTTGTCAAAGTCCCGAAAATTACTTCCCTCAATTACTGTAATTTTGACCTTTATTAAGCGGTCACCTCTATTAAGCGGTCGTGGTCACCCTTTACTAAGTCCCAACGAGCTGTTTTTATTGTCTTGACCTGTATTAAACAGTCACTTTGTAAAAGGAAACCACGCAAATGTAATTGAATTCCGTGTTTATTTTCACAAATCATTAAATCACCGGAAATTAATGTTTGTAGTTTGTGGTCAAAAGTCTTGTCAGCATTGCAAGTTGAATTCTTCTTTCGTTAATTTCTCCTTTAGCCAATTACACGAGAAGTTGTCCCCTTGTGCAACCTGTATTAAGCGGTCAACCTGTATTAAGCGGTCACTTAGCCATTCCCCGAGGGTGACCGCTTAATACAGGTTTGACTGTATAGAATTTAATAGCCAATTGGGTCATATGATTTTGGTCAGGTGCAAAACAATATTGTACTCTACATGCACCTTAAATTAATTGATATAATTATATCTGATGAAAACACACCATGTTTTTAAAAAAAAAATTGATATATCAAAACATGCTGTGCTTGGATATCTATCAGCTTTAACCAGGTCAAACCTGATATCCAAATATGACGTGAAGGACACAATGTGTTTCTTAAAGGAACAGTGCCATGGTAACGCACGTGTACACGTAACACGTGATTGTTAATAATGTCAAAGACAATGGAAAATCACATCGAAACTCAACTGATTTGGAACGACCTTTGGAATTTTTGCTAGCACAAAATCTGGAGTTTATAGTTTTGTGATTTGCATCAGTTGAGTAGTTCAGGATTTAGAATCGTAAAAACTCCCCACTGGACCAAGACATAAGTGTATTGAAGATCTACATCTACATGTATGGTATTCGGGAAAAATAGTTTAGGAATCCACTCGGCAATGCCAACTCATAAACAAACAACAACTTCTGCCGTGGGAATTATAATATTCCATTCGAAGCGAAACTACAGGGAAACTAATGTTCTGACTTCATAGCTTTGGGGCTTTGTGATTTTTAGGGTGAGTTGTTGTACAATTATAAGTCTAGAGCACTTCCACTACAAAATTGGGGAAGAAAAGTGTTCGATTTTGCTAAATGGTGAAAGCGAAGGTTGTGTTGACACTGCAATAAATACACATGAACATTCAGCATCTTACAAGCAGAGTAAATGTCTCCCCTACATTCTTTCAGTCTCCAAGTTTCCTAGGCCGTTCATTGTCCCCCTCTCAATGCTTTGGACGAAACTACTAGGAGACAGAAGGTTTCTTCTGTAGCCATTAAGCCTTCCGCTCGACGAACTGTCCTAGGGCACTGAATTCAGAGTAAAAAATACTCACAAAAATTATGGACATGAGCGAAATAACATATTCATACAGTCCCTGTCAAAAGTTTTTCACACCGTACGAACCACATGTGGTAGCATGTGGCACATGTGCCACATGTGTTTACCACTTTCGGTAAAATGAATGTGGTGAAATGTGGCGAAGCGAAATCGGTGACCACTTTCGTTAAAACACAATCGGTGACCGAACCACTTTCGTTAAAACACAATCGGTGACCGAACCACTTTCAGTAAAACGAAATCGGTGACCGAACCACCTTCAGTAAAACGAAATCGGTGACTCTACCACCTTCAGTAAAACGAATTCGGTGACTCTATCACCTTCGGTAAAACGAATTCGGTGATTCGACCACCTTCGGTAAAATGAATTTGGATAGTCATCATGTTATGTAAATATGGCGCTATGTACGTGATCAATTCTAGTTTAGTTGTAGCAAAGTTCAGCGTTTTTATTCATCTGATAAACTTTACAGACTTCTGTACTTTCATACTTTAATCTATCCCTCAATCCCTTCGCGATTCTTTAAAAGTCGTTGCATACGCTGTATGTTTTCAATTCAACAGATTCAAGAGCTTTTCGGTGCTTACATGTGCTTTCAGCCGTGGAAACTAATTGTCTGGTTTTTGACACAACAAGAATGTCGCGAACTTCGCGGAACATGTGATCTTATTGCAGAATGCAGAGTTAAATAATGCGGGAAAGTTTAATACTGGCAAGTGATAAACGTCTACCAAATAGAATATTCTGGAATTCTTTTTATTTAACGTGGGATCCGTCATTTTGCTCAAATTGCTCGAACAGAAGTGTGACATTTTTGAATAATCAATGAGCTCTGACAGCAGTGTTTGTTTTGCTTTGAGATCACACCAAAAATTATCTTGATATCTTCCTACTGAATCAAATGCTTTCAAAGTTTTGTATTTTATTTACGGTCTGAACAGTTTTCACCTAATGCGAAAACTGGTTTGAGTCCATTCTGTCAAATAAAAACACCCAGGTGAATACATTTTGGATATTTTAATTCGTTATTGGTTATTTTGCCGTGAGATCGCACCGAATCTTCTGGAGTTTCAATTTCAGCTTTTTTACTTTATCACTTCGTCAATTTGTGATTGGCATTGCGGTTTATAATTGCTGTGAGACCGGACTGCAGCGATTGGTCTGATGTCAGATGTGAAACAAACAAGTCTCAGCTCCTCGATCGATCAAACATAGGACCTGTCAAAACTCAGACTGACAGGTTCACGCGTGACTGATTGCAATTGCACAATCTTGATATTTTAATTTCGAAAACATGCCTTTCCAGAATCCGCAAATATTTGCAATGCTTTTGGTCGGAACCTTGAACAACGCAGGAATCTCTCGTAAATGTTAAACTACGGAAGCTAAAGTTCGTTTGTTGATTATTGCTTATTGGCGGGGCCCGCTTTAAAAGTTTGCCGCTAGATTATGAACGAACGGCGGTTGTTAGTTTGTGGCGTAAGTTTAATGGTAATATATTCACAGCAGTTCCTTTTTTTTTCAGTACAGTTTATCAGTGAGGTTATCAGAAGAAATAGGAAGGAGAGAAATGCTCTTAGCCACTTCGCGGCTTTCTCGGTACAAATCACGATCAAAACAAATAAGTTTTTCGATGATCGCACCAGGACACCGACCTGACCGCCCGCCGGCTTCGCCGACAATTTGATATATCGTTTCAAAGAAGACAAAACGAGATATCATTTTTGAAATCTAAACTTCAGCATTTTCAGTTTTAACGTTGTAAAAATCACTTTAGTCGCAAGCAGTGAACTACATGTACAAGTAACAACTTGTAGACTGTCTTGACCTGCAATGTTTGGTGAAGCGAAATCGGTGACTGAACCACTTTCGGTAAAACACAATCGGTGACCGAACCACTTTCGTTAAAACACAATCGGTGACCGAACCACTTTCGTTAAAACACAATCGGTGACCGAACCACTTTCAGTAAAACGAAATCGGTGCCTCTACCACTTTCAGTAAAACGAATTCGGTCTTAAAACGAATGGAGTTTACCGAACGAAATCTACCACATGTGGTTACCGAATCTTTGTTTTACCGAAGCACATACGGTACCGTATACGGTTGAAAAACTTTTGACAGGGACTGTAAATCCTACGATACAAAACTAAATTACTGTTCTAAATAGGTACATGTATAAGGTCAAATGAAACAAATGAACCCAACCAAAATTCAAACATTCGCGGCTGGGCACGACACTGTTCCTTTAATCTAAATATTCATGACACTTGAAATTTACTAAAGCAACAGGAATTACATCCTACCTGTAGCATAAGAAAAGGAAAATATGTAAATAAAATTCAGCATATAGAGTATGGCTAGAACCACCAATGTCACAAAATGCCTGCTATAACTTCTAGTCCTCTGACAATTTTTTGCCTACTACACTATAGGCACACTTGTTGAAATGAACCGGAGAAAATACCAATAATGAAATTTGTATGCAGCAAAATACCAGACAAACAATACTTCCTAATGATCTATGAACACAGGTATTGTTTGAGTTATTTATAAGCAATTTCAAAAACTTGTTCTGTACATGTATGTTTCATCAGGGATTCCAAACACCTTGAAAGCACTGGATCCCTCGGGGCTGCACTGCCCTTAGGATTCATTGCTTTCTCTATGTCTGGAACCAATGATGAAATACTTGAACTCTTTTTTGAAATACTACTTCAAAGTAGGAGGCACTAAAGAAAAGGTATAGGCAGCTGATTGATTATGAGGGTACCAAAGGCACCTGAGGCTCTAAGGGGGTTCAAATTACAAAAGTACAGTTGGCAGTGAAATTGTCAAAGAAGACAAATAGGATTGCCAGTCCCCATTGCCTATTGAAACCACGGACATGTCAATATCAGATACTCAAGAGAGTATAACTATACATGTACATTGTACATGTATACATGCATCTTATTAGATGGTTTTCCAGGTAATACAGGATGATACTTTACCAGTTGCAAATGTATTTTTCCGAGCCCTGCAGGGTTGAGGAAAAATACAAGAAACAAGTAAAATATTAGCCCCTAGTGATTTATTATACAACACTTGAATTTTTTATGTGATTCTCCTCTCCTCTACCATTTTTGTTTTAAACAAAGTACAGTTGTGTACTAAACCGATTAATACTGGTTTACTAGCATGGCAGAAATAATTATAAGGGAGTTGAAACGTCCGGAGCATGGGGCCGCTGTTACACATTTCAACTTCCTTATAAAATTATGTTTCTGCTAGCGATAATACAGCAGTCTAGTGGGTAATGCACAGGCATATCAGTCCGTTTTTGTGACCTAAGATGGTAAAATTATGTCATAGCCATATAATAAATAACTAGTATATAATATAATTAATTATAGTAAAATTTCCTGTAGTAAACTGACTTACTGTTGAGGAAGAGTAGGAGCTGAAAAGGAAAAATGAAAAACTGTTTATGAGAAGGATTTTACATGATGCAAATCCAATTGTAGACTACATGTGCAAGCAGTCCCTTCATGTACATGTACAAGTGGTGCAAGTGAGGATTATTGAACTTTTGGGCATGTTTAAGTGGGAAGAATGTAGGTAAAAAAAAAGAGAGAGGAGGAGGAGGAAAAGGGACGTTTTTCAAGTGGTTTCCAGCAGGTTTTGAAAACATATACAGTAATATGTACAGACTGTACAAGACTCAATGTTGCTGTAGTTATTGTACATGAATGCACACACAAGAGAAGTCTATGAGTGTGTTACAGACTAAGACTCCTTTTCTTTGCGTTTTACTCATTACCTTTAGCTTACAATACCAGAGTTACAATGTAGTTTCGCCTGAGTCAACAATATTTCCTCCATATTAATAATTCGGTTTGAGAGACGATTGAGGCAAATTGAGTACTTCATGACGTGACGGTAGCCTTAAACACTCTAAAGCTCTCTACAGAACATTTATATTTCAACTAATGCGCATGCCTCCTGGTTTATTGCTCGATCACAGCATCTCTGACCCACATTGTTATTGGCAAAGGTCTGAACTGAGCAACTTCTAACGTTTACAGAACAAAAATAAAACAAATAAAAAAGACACAGAGTGCATTTTACGTGTAAGACTCTGGCCGCTGCCTAGCAGCGCCGGAGTAATTAGAAACAGGGGTGATTGCCTCTGTTTTCTTTTACAAGTCATGTAGTTTTAGTGGGAAACTGGAGAGACACATGTACTAGGCTCATCAAAAGCACATGCATGTTTTGCCGTGCCGTGTTCCCAGGGTCTTATCAATCAGTTCCTAAATAAGGAGGATTGTATTGTATTTAATGATGTGTATTTTTACAGAGATGCTTACATATTCTATTTAACAATATTAGACTATGAGCTTGAAGTTTCTATTGGCTGATAGTTGACGAGGAGCGTACATGTACAATGTAGCTCCAAGTCCACTTTCAGCCACAGAAACTGAGAGCGAGTACATGTACATGTAGTCTAATATTGTTTTAGCAGAAACAAACTAGTACATGTAGTTCAATCTTAAACTGAAACAAGATTTATTGACATTTTGACAACTTGGCAACCATTGTTTTGCTTTTGTAAACCGGCTTTGTTTGATACTCACTATCTATCACAGAATAGATAGTGAGTGCATCTAGCTTATCCAATCAGATTGCAGGATTTGTGATAGAACACTAGTTTGTTTCTACTAATAAATATTATTAATGGACAAATTCAAGGTCACTTACATTGTATCTAGGCCATATGAAGAAATTCAATGACTTTTCAAAGATTACTTCAATAGCCCACTTCCGAGGTATGCCTCACATCCTACATACAAAGGAATCATACGAGGCTCCGTGCATAATGCTCAGTCGTTTGTGACAAGACTACATCACTTCTGTAGATTGTGTAGATGCACAGAGCCTCGTATTGATTCCTTTGTACATGGGAAGTGAAGCATATCTCGGAAGTGGGCTATACAAGGTCTTCTCAAGGACACTCTAACATTACTTTTCAAGGATACTCTACATTACTTTTCAAGGACACTCTAACATTACTTTTCAAGGACACTCTAACATTACTTTTCAAGGACACTCTAGCATTACTTTTCAAGGACACTCTAACATTACTTTTCAAGTACACTCTACATTACTTTTCAAGGACACTCTAACATTACTTTTCAAGGACACTCTAACATTACTTTTCAAGGACACTCTAGCATTACTTTTCAAGGACACTCTAGCATTACTTTTCAAGGACACTCTAGCATTACTTTTCAAGGACACTCTAACATTACTTTTCAAGGACACTCTAACATTACTTTTCAAGGACACTCTAACATTACTTTTCAAGGACACTCTACATTACTTTTCAAGGACACTCTAACATTACTTTTCAAGGACACTCTAGCATTACTTTTCAAGGACACTCTAGCATTACTTTTCAAGGACACTCTAGCATTACTTTTCAAGGACACTCTAGCATTACTTTTCAAGGACAATCTAACATTACTTTTCAAGGACACTCTAACATTACTTTTCAAGGACACTCTAACATTACTTTTCAAGGACACTCTAACATTACTTTTCAAGGACACTCTAACATTACTTTTCAAGGACACTCTAACATTACTTTTCAAGGACACTCTAACATTACTTTTCAAGGACACTCTAACATTACTTTTCAAGGACACTCTAACATTACTTTTCAAGGACACTCTAACATTCAAGTACTTTTCAAGACTGTGCCAACCTTGGTTAATACAGGAGAAAAAAAATAAAGTACCTCCTTGTGTTTTGTCTTTGCCATGTCCCATCCTCATTCTTTTGTTCAATAACAAGCGTCTGCCAAGAATAATATTATTATAAATACTGTTAGTAGTTAATAATATATTATTTTTAAGGGTTCTACAAACAATATACATAGAATAATCTATATTTACATGTAACTCCAAAATATTTTGAAACTCTGTAAAATAATAATAGCAACAATTATTATAACAATCATCATGAGAAAATATTAATCTCATCTGTTAGTTATGCTAGTACAGCCCCACCGGGAATTATAGGGACATCCCACCACGGAAAAACCTATGTCATTGTACGCGGCACTGCAGTTTTCTGCCGAGGTCATCGCACAAATGACTGCAGCGTTTTTGAAAACACCACGGTTTGCAAATTGAGGTCATCAACCGAGGTGCTTGCCGCAGCTCAGAGCCGAAATGAAAATTATTTTGGAAACTGAAATTTAACTTTTGGTGAAGTGATATTTCACAAGTGACATTCCCTTTAAAAATTTAAAAAAGCTTTAACTTCTCGGACTCCACTCGCTAATACACGTTTAATTATTCCAGTAAAGCTCACATTTCGATGTGTTGTTGTTTTTTGTTTGTGTTTGTGTGTTTAACTTTCAAATAAAGCACTCGGCCACGGCACTGACTAGTTCGCCAGTTTATTCCCGTAAAGCTCACAGTTCGATGTACATGTTACTGTCGTTTTTTGTTTGTGTGTTTAACTTTCAAATAAAGCACTGACTAGTTCGCCACAATCTCACTTGTTCAAGTTGACACATGTACACTGTATCCTGAACCTCGGTTACGACCTCAGTTAGTGCTGCATCCAAGAATGACTGTGGCATTTTTGAAATGGCCAAGTCATTTTCAAAACGACCGTGGCGGCCGCAAAAATGACCGGGGTTTACTGAGGAAAAACCCGGTCATTGCACAAGGTACGGACGTGGTAAATGTCCCTTAATTTCCAGCGGGGCTGTATGTACATTGTACTTATTAGCCCCTCACCAACTATGGTATCTGCCAAAAGAAACCGTTGCAAGCTTGAGGTTTCGTTGGCAGATAAGACTGTTGATTATTTGAATCACGCCGCTGTCTATATACATGTACATGTATTGGGAAACTTACCATCTGATATATTGGCTACCCAGAGGCTCAAGTCTATCAATCGATAGTTGACAGTGCGTGCAGACAAAACCACTTAGAAAAATGCCTTTCATCAAGTTCTTTTTCATGGTTTTCTCAATTGCTAAGTTGATAGAACAGCAACTTGGTTATATTAATACTAAAACAATTATACTTTCTCTCTCTTGGTTTCTATCGACTTTGATAATTGACTCTCAAGCTTGCAGTCTAACTGTTAAAGTGCATCTGAGCCTTCATGCAATTTTCATAGCTATGAACCTCAGGAACGTTTTGAGTACCCCTGCGAAGAAATTTTTGGTTTACAGAGAATACTCTGTCTTCTACGCTTGTTTGAAATCGTGGAAACGTGACCTTTCCTGACCCATGACCGCGTAAGTAAAAGCCTGGGTCGATACCTCGGTCGACGTCATTTGATTAATTCAACTTTGCAACAATTTGAATAAAAACTTACAATTTTCACTAATATTACTTTTTCCTTTACTAACAGGTCATAAACTGTGTATATTATCTAAAAATTGATGTTGTTGTGATAGAAAGGTGCCATGGAGAATAATGCATTAATGAGATGACGTCGACCGAGGTATCGACCCAGGCTTTTACTTACGCGGTCATCACAGGGTCAGGAAAGGTCACGTTTCTACGATTTCAAACAAGCGTACAAGATAGAGTATTCTCTGTAAACCAAAAATTTCTTCGCAGGAGTACTCAAAACGTTTCTGAGATTAATAGCTATGAAAATTGCAGGAAGGCTCATATGCACTTTAAATATATTTAGCCCACCTGTCCTTGGTATAGCCCAGCATCCTGAATAGTCTGATCCAAGTTACTCAGTAGTTCGTATGTGTTGCTCATGTATTTATTCCATAGTCTTGTCTCTGCCTCCTCTGGAATGCTAAATATGTCCTTCATAGTGTTCTCAATGTGACCTACAATGTTATCACAACACAATATGACTCGCTGTATTAAACTTGGCATTAAATCCAAGCAATGCTTTTAGTCTAAAACAATTGCACTGATCTACACTGTAATAACAGAATTGGAGGGTAGACCATTCCAGCAGCTGAGCATCGACCCATCGACCGTCATGATAACCAGAGACCAACAAATGATTAACCATGATCGTCAGAGGATGACTATGATCGACCACGATCATATGATCATCCGTGATCATCATAACACTGTTTTACATGTAAATGCCGGTTTGCTCATTTGACAATGACGTAATTCATAACATGAACATCTGAGAAAGACCAGTGGGCACAAATGACCCCGAAATCACCAGGGTTGAGTCTGACAAAAAAAAGTTAAAGAAACACCATTTCTTTACCTCTACACTAAATTTGATTAAATGTTGACAGATTTATAACAAAGTAAAAATTTATCTCTTGAGACAATAGACCCTATGCATAAGTCCTGGTGACTTGCATGTCAACGAGGCTGGTAATTTGCTATGCAAATTAATGGCAAATCACACATCTCCCTGGGTGCTTCAATTTCAACATTCCTGAGGACCTACCAGCCTTGTTGACATGTACAATGTAAGTCACCAGGACTTATGCATAGAGTCTATTGTTTCTGTATTCTGACATTGTTGTAATGGATACCTCCTTTTTTGGTGAAAAATGATACATGTACAGTCCCGCTCAAAAACTTTGCAACCGCCACGAAACGCCAGACGGTGTCGGCGTTTCCCAGCAGTGTTGGTGCCACCTGGTGTTTATCGTCGGTGGCACCAAACCGCCAGACAGCGTCAGCCGTCGACAGCTTGCCACCAAAGGTCTTGAACCGCTGACGGCTAGCTGCCAGGTGCCGTTGACGGCTTACCACCAAACGTCTTTAGCCGCCAACGGCTAGCCACCAAAAATAAACAATCCACTGTTTCACTTTGAGTTCTGAACGAAGCAAAAATGAAAGATTCTAAAGTGTTAGTTTTATTGACCTGCACGTTTTAACCTGCCATTTCAGTTAGGAATTGAGTGAAAATAAAATATTCTAAATTCGACCCAGTAGCGAAAATAAAAGATTCTGAAGTGTTGGTTTTACTGACCAGCGCATTTTGACTCGCCGTCAAAAAAAAATAAAAAAATAATTCAACCCCGTGCCATTTGAGTTCCAGAAAGCAGTGAAAATTAATATTTTAAAGTGTTAGTTTTATTGTCGAGTTCGTTTTGACCCCATGGTGTTTGAAATCTGAAGATGGCAAAAATAAAAGATTTGAAATTGTTAGTTATTGACCACTGTGTTGCGATGTGCCAGCGACAAGTACGTTTTGACCCCGTGCCATTTGAGTTCTGAAAGAGAGAAAATAAAACTTTCTAAAGCGTTTGTTTTATAGTCGGTGTTTTTACTTTCTCCGATGTTATTTTTTTTTCTGTGTTGGTTGCAAGCCGCCAAACGTCTTGAGCCGTCGATGTCTACCCGCAAGGCGGCGTCAACCGTCAATGGCTTGGTGCCAAACGTCTTGAGACGTCGATGGCTAGCTGCCAGGTGGCGTCAACGGCTTGCCACCCACGTGGGCACCAAGCTGCTCGGCATTTAGCCGTCAAACTTTGGCGGCTCTGGTGCTGCGGACGGTTGCAAACTTTTTGAGCGGGACTGTACATGTGTATGAGAGAAACAGCAGAAACGGATTGAGTCACAATTTTTGGTTTCAGAGAATCTACATTAATTTGACCACCTGAGTCCATTATTAACAATGCTCTGACAGGATGTCGGCTCCACTTCGTAGAAAGCTTAGAGCAATCCAGGGAGCTCTAGAAAAATGTCAAATTGTAGCTGGAATCTTTCAATTTTAGACAAAAGTCGACCTCTGTGTATTGTGTTCCCCGGCGAGAGTTCCCCAGGACCGAGCGCGGCCCCAACGCAAGAAACGGAAGCTTGCGACTTACGCGAGCAGCGAAGTCGCAAGAGGTCGACTCGTCACGCTTGAAGAATTTTTAATCGTGCTTCCCGCCAAAAGGTCTCGTAATGGTTTATTGAGCTTCTTTCACTGATCACATGCTGTTACAGAACGTACGACGCAGGGGAGGAAGTGTTGGCTTACTTTTGATTGACAGTTTCCATGTAAAGTTGACTGTGACTGGTTGAAGTTATAATTTATTCAGCGACCCGTTTTTGGGTTGCCAAATTTGGTGGGATGTTGTTTGTGTGCGCGAACCTTAAACCCTAAAACGTGCCGAAGGACTTTGTGAAAGTCTAACAAAAGTCTTCAATAGGTCATCAATAGACTACTCACAATGCTCCTGTTGAAACCATACTCATTTGTGGTTTTCTTTGATTACGAATGTACATGTATTTGACCTGTAGGTCATTCTTGTACCTGACTGGATGTCTCAACGAGAGTATGCAAATACTAACATTAACAGTGGTTGATGTCCATTTTCCTTGTGCATGTTATGCTGTAACTGTAACAAATACATCAAAAGCTGTCACATACCTATAGTATCGCCTTTGCTAAACTGCTGCATTATAACAGTTTCCATGTCTGAGTTTTGGCACAGTTTAAACTCCATGAGGTACACCTCCACCTTACAGTGCCTGACATACATCCCATGTTCTACAACTTTACGTAGAATAGGTTGCTGGTTATCCGCCAGGCCGTACCAGGACACTAGTTTATTCCAGGCTGGCTCTGGTAGAAGATTGTAATCTAGTTCATCAATTAGGTGGTCCTTCAGGGATGTCCCTCCATCTAGGTGTGTGTGAGAAATACAATGTATTGCTGCATCACTAATTATCATTATTATACATACATTGTACTGTACATGTACATACACTGTAGTACTTAAATATAATATATCAATTTCAAAAACATTGCACTCCAATAAGATATATACCTTTTGTATTCTTGTCAAATTTGACAGCTAAAACAATGGAGAACAAAAGGTATAATTAAATATCTCTCTCTCAGAGCAGTGTTTTTGCAAACGGGTGTATATATATATATATATACTTAACAACATATGAGTTTAAATTACATGTACATTCACCAGAGATTATGCTAACCTCTTCTATCAGCCAGTACTCTGTACTGGTAAAAATACTTTTTAGGTACAGAGCCACACAAAAAAATCAGCAGCCCAGTTTTTTTTCAGTACAGGTTGAATTTTTATTGCTATAAAAAAAACTGCCATATGCTGGCATAGTGGAATCTCTAATTCACCACAATTTATTACATTCTACAGTATTGTGCAAAAGTCATGCAAACGTATTTTGACGAATTTCGCTCTTTGTTCTTACGAATGTCGTGCAACTTTTCGTTCGAAATTTCGACGAAAAATCAATCAGATACGCGAAAATTTTAATGCCAAGGCGAAATATCGCCAACCTGCGAGCGACATTTCGACGATATTTCGTTTATTGTCAAACGAAAATTCGGACCAGGTTATCGAAATATCGTGATCCGAAATATCGTGATCCGAAATTTCAAATAAATTTCAAATAAATTTCGGCAAGCGTACGTGTCAATTGCACAGTTTTGTATTTTAACCTTTCTTTCACCAGGATTAACGCGTGACAAATTCGAATTCATGACAAACAGTTTTGACCTGTAGCACAATCACCATGTACATGTGTGTAACATAGGCTTTTTTCAAGAAAATCTGCCAACTAGCACCAAAGTAGAATTAATGATCACACATCAACTGGATAACTCATTTTAATATATTTTTCGGAGTTTGTGATATTTATTAGATATTTACAGCTTATTTATAGATTACCCATCATGCATTTCGGGCATGGCACATTTTTCTCTTTTGATTTAAAGTGACTTTTAATGTATAATTCCAATGGAAAAAAGCGAAACAAAGTTAAATACACTACATTCAGATCTTACAGAGACGCAATAATGTCCTCATTTACAGCTAAAGGGACTTGATACACTTGATTTCGTTTCCTCTTTAATTCCCCGCACACTTGTCTAACAGTGCCAGCTAGTACGAAGGCAGTCTTTTTTAGGTCAAGCTTATAAGTCATGTCAATTATGTTTTCCCTGATAAAGAAGTTGCCCTTCAGAACAGTAGATCCCCTTGGGAAGCTACAGCCATAATCATCTGTGATGGCTTGATCAAGATCTACAAGGCCGTCACTGGTTACTTTGAGTAAATAATACTCGTAGTCAGGGTCATCTCCTGCTGCAATTGCAACCACGCTGTCCTTAGCGGCCATGTCTGCAATTCTTACAGCAGTGTCACCAAGGGAAGCTTCGGTTTCTTCCACAGCTTGCCTTGTTGTAGCAACAGATGACTCCCGCTCAATCTTTATTTCCCTCCACTCATCCATCCACTCTCTGTTGCAACAAGTTTCCTCTTCGCCAGAGATGCAGCCAATGCAGTAGCATGTGCGATCCCTGACGAAGATTCTTCCTTGCTCTGGTGTTGTCCTCACACAGTGCAGCTTCCGGATTCCCTTGAGCTCCTTGAAGGTTCTGTCTCGTCGTTTTCGGTTGACGGCCCCCTCGCCAGTCGTTGGGACATAAAAAAATACCCTGCGAGCCATTCCCACCGCCTTTGTATGCGAAGCGAACGTGGATGCTGAAGGTGTGGAAAAATTATTTTCAAGGTATTCTTTTATGTCCTTGGCGTTGCGTATCATTGCAGTTTTCCGTAGAACAGCCTGGGTCACCTTCTGCTTTACATTGGAACCAGCAGCATCCTGCTCGCCCTTCGCATGAGAGGTCTCAAAGAAGCTGCGCTGTATTTGGAATCCATAGTCGGAAAGGCAGCACGACAGATCTCCAACACAGTGACGAGACTTGTACTGTGCTGCGCACCCATCTGTGAACTCGTGAAACTTGTTGATCTTTATTTTCAAATCATCTTCCAGGTAGCTTACGATAAGCTCTTGGGCCTTGTGGACTGAATGGTAGTCCTGGACGTCATCATCTGAGATCACAAACAGGTGCTCTTTGATAATGTAGGGATCGTCTTCTGTGCTGATCTTGCCGTCTATGGATTCCACTGCATGCCGGTAGAGAATGGTTATATGCAGGGAGACCTTGGCCACGTCAAAATATTCAGACTGTAACTCGTCTTGCTGCCTGCAACTGTATCCCTCCGAGTAGTCATGGACACACAAAACTTCGTTCAACGGGATGTTGTCAATCAAACTGTCCATTTGATCCCGCTGCCATCGAGCCATAAACGAATGGTGAGGATATTCTTGTAGAAGACTACGAAAAAATAGGAACAGTTCTTTGGGCTTGGTTTGTTTTGTTATTAACGCAATCTTCTTTTTTTCTTGCCCGTTTGAAAGAAATTTTCCTGTTGCAACATAAGCATAGTGCTTCCAAATCACCTGTTCGTCTGTATCGTCTGAAAGCTCCTCTGGTAGAAAGGTAAACTTCTCGACGCCACACTGCCCACATTCGCGTTTCAAGCACTTCAACTTGTGATATTCCTGATCTGCAGTTGCCTTCTCGCACAAAGTTAAATCGGCCGCTTCTGTTAGGCGAGAGGGAATGACTACATCAGCAAAGCCGTGTTTTTTGCATAATGCCTTACGAAATTTCATGCAATCTTTGAAAACTATCTGGGCTTCCACGTGTTTTCTGCACAGACAAGACCTTCTGTCTTTCTCTCTTGCAGCTCGGATAAAAAACGGCTTCAAAGACTCAAATTTTCGCTGATGGATTTTTACATCAGGGTACTGAGCGGTAAAGTCCAAGTAGGCGTCTGTTTGTGTTTTTTCAAGCACGTGTTTTGCGTGCTCTAGGTACTCTTTCTTTGCGACTCTCTTACGAATGATGTCCTTTTTGTCTCCAGTTGGACGGCTGGCGTCATATGTCCAATAGTTGAAAACAAGCTCCTTTACTTCTTGGCTGATTGCATCTCTTCTTGTTTTCCTCTCCAGATACAGCCAGCTTTTTCTTTCCCCTGATAGAATTTTCCGTCTTTCCTTGACTGCTTTGCTAATACTTCTCCGACCAACGTTTACTAATTTGGAAAGCGATTTTTTTGCTTTGCACTTCCTTACATTTTCACCGAAAGCTAAAGTTTTCAAAGCCGAATAAGCAGCCCTGGTTTCTTTCGAACCACTTTTCTTTACGTGCTTTGCACCTTCGGAGATATCTGCAGCGAGAGCTCTGAGTGCTGACGTTTCTTCAATTTCCTCAGGAGATTTCACTAGCCCCTTTTTTGTGAGAATTTTTCTTGTGCGCGGGCTGGAGGAGATCGACTCTAAAAGTTCCGCCTTTTTTTCCGGAGTTTTAGGAAGGGCCTTGACAGATTTCTTTAATGCGCGAGACTTCGCCATTCTACTTTTAAACGCAGGTGTGGCAGCGGACGTACTTCCTTCGGAATGTTCGGAATTTTCCGCTTCAGGCTCCTGTCGCAATTCTTCTCTTCTTTTCTCTCTCAGACGTTTAACTCTTTCTCTTGTTTGCTGGCGTTTCTTTTCCCTCTTCTCTTCAGCGTTAGTGTCTTGTTCACGCCTTAGCTGTTTTCGTGCATCAACATTTAGATCTTTCTGTCGCGATGTCCGTGTCACGCATTTCGGTCCCGTCTTTGGTTTTCTGCGCTCTTGAACTTGGGCGATTTTATTAACACGATTCTGTTCGTAATATCTCTTGTCTGCTGACTTCTTTTTTGCTATCTTCTGTTCCCTCCATTTCCTCATCTTTTCAGCATTAGAATTCGGGGAGACTTCCTTTTTGTTCTTCATTTAAAGGTCTTTGAAATATTGTTCTGCTCTACTCACGCGTGCACGCTTCTGTCTAGTTGTGTAATCAAGTAACGCAACGCCACGCCGCATGGCATTTGATGCCGTGATTTTCTCATTATACCCCTGGAAATGCATTAAAACACCCCGCAGATAACCAGGGAAGGTTACACAGTCTTCCGGGACACGTTCATAAACGAACAGAAAGCGAACTTTTGCGAAATGTAGCTTCGTTTGGGTTTGATTTTGATTCATTTTGCGCGTGTAATTTGATCACTGCGCTTCTATAAACACAATACAAGACAGCGAGAATGTTTCCGAAACAGCTTTTTCATGATTTCTTCGCTTTCGTTGCACAGAACTCTTCGAATTTTAGGTGGACTTTGATGGTCAGTTAATGAACCTTCGTGATACAGTGTTTCGCCGGTCAGTATGTAACAACGACCGAGATACAGACTGAAATGTAGGTATGTAATTATCAATTTTGAGCAAAATAATTGCGCATTAAACAGGTTTCCGAAACATAAAAGTGGTTGTAACTATTTTGATTTTAAACTTTCTGGAATTATTATTCTACATTTCCATAAAGATGATAATGAACTCTCCTAAGACCCGCTGTCTCGCTTCTGGACCTTTGCTTGCGCTTACAAGCTGCATTGGTTTGTCAAGCGAATATATGAACAGAGTACAGCGTTACATAAGTTCTTGGCATCAAGCGGGCCGTAATATTTTGTACTGGTTTCCTCAAAACCTAACAAAACAAGCTGAAATTTTGTGTATAACACAGTCATATGATTATCTTCGAAATACTATAAGTATATTTTGAAAATGAAATAGTTTAGAAGTAAATATTGAAGTTTTTTAGTCAACATATGCAAATGAGGTGTTACGCGTTACACACGTATTTACGCAAAATTTCCCCTATTTTTCGGGATTATCTCAAACTTACAATAAATAAATACGGATTTTTACAATTGATAACTAAAGAGTTATCATTTCTACGTTATACTACAAAGTTTTATTATATTCGGTTAAATATTTTAGCGCATACAATTAATTTTACTTGAGCGACCTCAATTGTACATGGTGATTGTGCTACGGGTCTTTACAAACGTACAGTAAGATGGTTTTGGTAAATACTCTGCGTACCAGAGGCGTCAAAAAGTCAAGATTCTTATATAAATAAAAGTCCCTGTCAATCGTGAACTGTCAGCCAGACGCGTGTCTCATTTCTGACACAAATACCGCGGGAGCGTAATTAATTTCCATTTACGCGAACTGACTGATCTGATCCGATGCATTAAAGCTCTTTTAATTCAAAAGGAATTGCACTTTCCCAGTAGAAGTTTTCTGGTAAGAGTATAGAAGTTTTTGCACGTCTTTCAATATGACAAACGTTGCTTCAAAACTCTGTTGATGTTCAGTAAAATATCAGACTGACACGCTCATGCCTGACTGATTGCACGTGGAAATTCAGAAGAGTTGAGATTTGAGATTTTAATACGCAAACATTTACAATGATTTCTGCCGAAACCTTTTAATACTAGTAACAAGACATGGATCTACTGTAAATGTGAAACTACACTGAAGCAGGAGTTACCCTGAAGCAAAAGTTTATTTGGTGTCATGTTTTGCGCTCAGCGAGTGAGTCAAGCTTTAAAGCGGGCCATGCACCGCCGGGAACGGAGTAACTACAGAATACCCCGCAAAAAACAGCATCCTTGGTGGGAGGAAATACAGGCTACACGTCAAAAATAAGTCGCATCGTATAAATCAAAGTTTTAAAGAACGAAGCAATACTTATGGTAGTGGCTACGCGGCTACGAGTGGCTACACGTCAAAAATAAGAAATGGGTTACTTGCCTGTGTCTAAGTCGCATCGTATGAATCAAAGTTTTAAAGAACGAAGCAATACTTATGGTAGTGGCTACGCGGCTACGCGTCAAAAATAAGAAGTGGGTTGCCTGTGTCTAAGTCGCATCGTATAAATCAAAGTTTTAAAGAACGAAGCAATACTTATGGTAGTGGCTACGCGGCTACGAGTGGCTACATGTAAAAAATAAGAAGTGGGTTGCCTGTGTCTAAGTCGCATCGTATAAATCAAAGTTTTAAAGAACGAAGCAATACTTATGGTAGTGGCTACGCGGCTACGAGTGGCTACACGTCAAAAATAAGAAATGGGTTGCTTGCCTGTGTCTAAGTCGCATCGTATGAATCAAAGTTTTAAAGAACGAAGCAATACTTATGGTAGTGGCTACGCGGCTACGAGTGGCTACGCGTCAAAAATAAGAAGTGGGTTGCCTGTGTCTAAGTCGCATCGTATAAATCAAAGTTTTAAAGAACGAAGCAATACTTATGGTAGTGGCTACGCGGCTACGAGTGGCTACATGTAAAAAATAAGAAGTGGGTTGCCTGTGTCTAAGTCGCATCGTATAAATCAAAGTTTTAAAGAACGAAGCAATACTTTGGTAGTGGCTACGCGGCTACGAGTGGCTACGCGTAGCCATAGCCACTGGCTACACCAAGAAGGGAAAAGATGCGGGGTATTCGATAGTTATACCTTTACTTGAAAACTTTATGCAATGACTTTTACAAAGATCTGGAAGGCTGAATGATCTGAATATTATTGTGGATATACGGATAACGTTTACAACATTGAACACTTCCGAAGTTGGGACGTGCGCGCGATTTATAGTAACGCATTCCTTTTGTTTATTATACCCTTCCGGCCTTCGATTCAAACCGGGTTCAAAGCATCAGATTTCTATTCTTAGCAGAGCCATTCTTATCCTGATTATACTGACTGAACTGAAGTAAACTCTACAGTTATCCTCCTGTACCGTTCGAAAGTGAGCCGTAATTAGTTGAGTTAGTCAAAGTCCGAATAAAGTTTACACTCAGGTTGGTCAAATTGACCGAGTGAGCCGGAAAAGGTAACTTGATCTTTGACGGGCAAGGATCGAAATTTCGAAGGATCGAAATTTCGAAGGATCAACAATGATTTCGAAGAAGCAAAGTTTCGTGCGAATATTCGCAGAGTATCAAACGAAATTTCGCACGATATTTCGTAGAGTGCAGCGAATTTCCGTGCCAACATGTCGCAGAGCACTGCGAAATGTCGCACAGATTAAACAAAGGGCTTAACGAATTTTCGTCGAAATATCGCCGAAATTTTGGATCGTGAAAATTTTCGTTGATTTTTGCCGTAAAGCCCCGAAAAGCCCCGAACTTCGCCGAAAGGTGTTTGCAAGACTTTTGCACAATACTGTATTAATAAAACCAGAATTGAAAAGGTGGAACTTAATAATTATGCATGTTTTCTTCTTGATTTGTTTAAAAAAGAAATTAATGGGTGAGTATACTGTACATGTACATACATGCAATCTAGTCATGCATGTGATCACATTCTAAATTCTCCCTTAGAAAACACAGAATATAAAGGAGAATATAAAATGTGATCAGCAATCACTTTCCAACTTGCCTGTAAGTTTAGGGTGCTGCTGACCAGCATGTATAGAGTGGCTCTCAATTTAGTGTTGAAAGTACATGATTGCTTTGGTTTTGCATTTGCTTATATACACTATGCATAACTCGCGCGGTCACAACACGAAAAAGAGGCCGGTAGGTCCTCTGGAATGTTGAAGTTGAAATATTAGCAGGAGGTGTGAATGATTGTTTATAGTACAATCAGCCAGGTGCATAGCAAATTAATGACGTTGTTTCACCATAGTTAATAGAGTGGAATGGTTAGGAAACTCAGGGACCTTCTTTGTTAAATGTCTTTGTTAGCTTTTTTCAACCTCTACCGTGCACAAAACACAATAGAAATTCCAAAATGTTAATCAATCAGCCAATAGAAACGTGTGAGTTCAGTCGTTCAGGGAACGCTAATGACCTATGATCATGCACAATCTTTTGTCTTACCCCTTCCAACCTAAATCGCAGCGCCTTTGTTAGCCCTTTTGAAGTTTGCCGGGTTTCCTAACCATTCCACTCTATTAACTATGGTTTCACTGAACATTTGTTCAGTGCATTTCACAATCTCCCCGGGTGCTTCAATTTCAACATTCCAGAGGACCTACCAGCCTATTTGACATCGCTAGTTACCAGGACTTATGCATGGGGTCTATATATACATGTAGCTTTTCTATTGCCTCTGAAATGTTTTGTAAGTATCATGCAGCCAATCAAGTTCGAAACTAAAACCAAACATAGTTTTGATCCATCACACAATCATTTTTTTATTACCGAGAATTGCATGTATTCATGATTGTGTTCACTTTTCCTCGTGACTGGTTCTGGTAAAACTCATCATGAATTACTTCAGTTCATGATTGGCTCATTGCATTCTTATTTCCCCAATGATTGGCTCTGGAATTACTTTGGTTTTGGTCTTAAAGTGCATATACATGTAAGCCCTAGCCAGTTATCTTTGATATCGATTGTACATGAAGTGGATAGTCCAACGGTAGAATATTTCTTGATTTGGGTGTTGCGTCTATGAGATATAAAGGTTTATATTTCCAATATGCTAATGATGTGATGTCATCACCGACATTTGCTGAATTTCTTTGTGCTTGTAAATTAAGCTATTTTTTTATTTAGAATATTTTTTTTGTAAAATCACTTTGATAAGCTTCAAATATAACTTAGAATTTTTAAATAGGTAATTTGTCTCTACCAGCATGCTTTTGTATAATAAGTGATGTTGGTGATGACATCACATCATTAGCATATTGGAAATATAAACCTTTATATCTCGTAGACGCAACCCCCAAATCAAGAAATATTCTATACTGTACCTTTGGACTATCCACTTCATTTACAATCGATATCAAAGATAACTGGCTAGGGCTTATATGCACTTTAATACGACATTGGAAAACTGATCTAATGTACATTTGTACATTAAGGAACAAAATGTTTGCCTTTTAAATACCTTTAAACAGGTTTGAGTTGTCCAAGGGTCCAGGATTATTGACCTCCTCTCCAATACCATATAAATCCCAACTTTCAAAACCAACAAACTTTTTCCATTGTTTTAGCCAATGACAGTCTATCAAGTACCTGAAAATGAAATAATTGATCAATTTATTTACATGTAGCCTCACTGGTCAAAAAAACTAACAAATAAAAATATACATAAGGCAGGTTATTAGTCAGCTACATGTACATGTAGGTGATAATCTAATACTGACTGTGCATTATTAAGTGTCACACATAAACGTACATGTATTTTGCTGAATCTTTAGGTGAACCAAAATACAAATGACAAGTAAGAACACACAGCCATATTACATGTAGATACTTAGCCGACTAATACATGTAAGTTGAATATACATGTACTTGTTAGTTCTGGCAAGAAATGACATTTTCTTTCAATAATAACAAAAAGACTGACTCACTCACTAGAGAAATAGTGATGGGAAACCATTGACTGTTTCTACCCAAAATACGGTCTCATATTGGGTGCCGTCTTGTGCATACATTAATGTATTTTGTGCGTTCTTTGGCAGAATTATATAATAAAGTAAATATATTATAATTATGGCAGGGAGTAATTTTCATTGTACCACAGGCTAATCATTGATAAAAAAATATTACACTGTACATGTACTTGAAATCATATTGCTTCAATCTGTATTTATAAGCAAATACAAGTTAATGATAACACCAATATGATGATGATGCTGATAATGATGATGACAATAATAATTCCTAATGATAATCATAGAAATAATACAATCATTAATTAATTAATTAATTAATGTTCGGTATCTAGTGCATAATTAATGGACTAAAAACCAGTCTATCTTACAGTGTATGTAATTTCACTCAACTGGGTTAACATTCGCGCAAATGAAGTTCAGGAGGGTTAAGCCATTTTGAAATTTTATTTTGGCTGTCATTTCTCCTCAACATAGATTTCACACAAATTAAGAGCACCATTTGCAGTTTTCCATGGGTCGAAACATTATAGTGAAAATCTCATGTCACTACAACATTCCTTTCTACCCGTAAAAATGCATCGCCCTTTCTCTTGGCCGAGCAGGGCCTGGGTAACCATTTACCTTTAATTTAGTAGCTCTTTACAGGACTTGAAATCTTGGAAACTGATCAGTTTTGTCATGAATAATATTCCAAACACGTTTGCTATCACAAATGAAGTATACCGTTTCCAGGGGGTGGGGCAGGGAATATTTGTAATTCATGAATTAGAGGTGTTAATGTTTGGTATGTTGAGCGCATAGTTAATGTCATAAAAACCAGCCTAGTGCAACAAATGAGAGGAAAGCAAGAGCTAATCTTATGTAATGTCACTCAACACCCCTCCCACCAACCTTCCTTTGGATATTAAGTAGTGCGCCCCCCCCCCCCCCCCCCCCCCCCCCCCCCCCGGTTAGCTCAGTGGTTAAGCTCTGGTCTGTTGTGTGGTAGGTCGCAGGTTCAAACCCCAGCCGGACCAGCACTCAGGGTCTTAAAATAACTGAGTAGAAGGTGCTGCCTTTGTGAAACAATGTTGTACTCGAACTGCAAATGGTTAAAATTGTGGATCCCACGTGGGCCTCAAGTTTATCAGTCTCACCAGACTGTCATGAGTTACCAACGTTAAATAAAGTTGCTTTCTATTTAGTGCACTAATTTATAAGGATACATGTATGTCAATGATCCCTTAATTTAAGAAAGTATAAATGAACAAGACACATAACATAATGCCTTGTCATCATCACAATGGCATTTCAGCAGAGAAAACTAAATCAAAGGCTAATTAGTAAAAGTCATGTAACTGTAAATATACAGACTTTGGAAAAAGGGAAAATGAAAAGGAAACCGAGAATGTACATGTAGGATGTTGTTGCATATCAGAATAAATTGGAAGCACGATTGACTTTAATATTTGATACTGAATTTAAACCATTTATTGTGTATATTTGACGGGACAAAGTGTAATTGTCTGACAGAGTGTTTTCTGTTATTGTCTGACAGTTGTCTCTGTAATTACAAATGTAGGTTTAAACCGATCCTTTAATTGTCGTACAGTTTTAGCAACGCATGATCACTATATACCGGGATCGCTACCCAAAGACTGGCTTTAAATCCATCTGACTCGATAAATGAACTTGGCATGTAGAGTTTAGTTATTCTGATCTGTGAGTTTAATTCATTAATGCAAAACGCCAAAAGGCCAAATTTAGCAGACCGGCAAAATATAACACTAACAGATCGGACCCACCTAACTTGCACGGTGGACAGCAAAATATTACATTCCTTCAAACCTCGCATAGAAATTAGCTTTAAATACTTCTACGATGCAGGATATCAACTTTGGCTTAGTCAGCTGTAAAAGCATGATTGAATAGATGTTGATATCGATAAAGGGCACCCAAATCTCGATGACTAACTTCAACTAATCGGACTTCCGCTAGCAATATTTTACTGACATCTGCCAAGACATTACGAACTGTTCTCAGCTAATGTCACCAGAATAAACTCACCAAGTATCGCCTTTCTTTAGAGTGGTAGCCAATAACTCTGATATCTCAGTTTTCTGGGTTTCTAGGTCTGGCGGTGGCTGTGAATTGGTCTCGTTTTCGGCTCCTTCTTCTTCCCCAACTGCGCCCGCCATCTTGGAATTACGTCAAGCAGTTCAGACTCCACCAAGGTGGTATGAAAACGAGGCTTGGGAACTGATAGTCAGTTCCCGAGTAGGGGTAGGGTCGGAAGATTTTCCATTCAACAATTATCAGTAATCGCACCAAAAAACATAAGCCAGAAATAGCAAAATACATCTATGAATGTTTTAAAGTTAGGCAAACCATCCTTGTATACAATATTGGAGAAGTATGCCACTCTAATAGAATATGTCTTGTCTTGTCTTAAGCGCCCCCCTTCGAATAAGCGCCCCCTCTCGAATAAGCGCCCCCTTCGAATAAGCGCCCCCCTCTTTACTATTAGCAAAACAAGAGCTGAAAAAGGTTGCACTAAAAGCTTTTTACTCACTCCGCAAGAACATGGGAATCTCATTTAGAAGAGACCTGCCACTTACCTTACACCTATTCGATACCCTTATAAAACCCATTCTCACATATATTTGGGGTCTTGATACTGTTAAATATAATGAATCACGTGACCCAATAGAACAAGTTCACACAAAGTCCTAGGCGTAAGCAAAAGAGCGGCGAACAAAGCTTGCCGTGCAGAATTAGGCCGTTTCCCCATCATTATCGAAGTAAAATCTAAGGCATTATCATTCTGGGCCCGCCTTCTAACATTAGACGAAAATAGAATCGCAAAGCAAGCCTACTTAGATATGCTAAGTCACACAAATTCGAAGAACTGGGCAATGCAAATTAAAGCTATATTATTTCAGAATGGCTTTGGCGGGAATCCCAACAAGATGCCGTTATTGATGAAAACGAGATCAAGCGGTTTTATAAATATACTAAACAAAGACTAGAGGATATTGAAACTCAAGACTGGAGATCAAGCACCTTCTTCGAATAAGCGACCCCTCTCGAATAAGCGCCCCCCTCCCGAATAAGCGCTCCCCTCCCGAATAAGCGCCCCCCTTCGAATAAGCGCCCCCCCTTCGAATAAGCGCCCCCTCTCGAATAAGCGCCCCCACTCGAATAAGCGCATAAGCGCCCCCCTCTCAAATAAGCGCCCCCTCTCAAATAAGCGCCCCCTCTCAAATAAGCGCCCCCCTTTGAATAAGCGCCCCCCTTTGAATAAGCGCCCCCTTTGAATAAGCGCCCCCCTTTGAATAAGCGCCCCCTTTTGAATAAGCGCCCCCCTTTGAATAAGCGCCCCCCTTCGAATAAGCGCCCCCCTTCGAATAAGCTGATACATAAAGTTCTTGACAATGCTGGGGCACTAAAAAATACTAACGTCGATAAAACAAAATGTGAAGAAAATAAATGGTTCGATCGTGAATGTAAAATACAAAAAAACAACTTAACTAATTTAGGTAAACTTAGGACTAGACATCCAAATAGGGAGGATATAAGAGAATTGCTAAAGAGCAACAAGAAAATGTTTAGGAAACTACTAAAACGGAAAAAAACGAAAGTTCTACGATAGTGAATTTGATAAACTATCAAAGCTAAGATCACACAACCCACGGCAGTTTTGGAAAGCACTAAGAAACATAATAGAGCAGATGATACCAAGCATGTTGATCTAAGCAGCTTTCATGAATATTTCAAAGATCTTAACAAAGCCGAAAAAGACAACATTGGTGAAACACACGACACAAATACGCATGCCGAAAACAATGAAGCCGGTCCACTTGACTTCGCATATACGAAAGAAGAAGTGATAAATGGAATTAAAGCACTTAAAAGCGGCAAAACACCCGGAAGCGATTTTATTAACAACGAATTCCTGAAGGTCAGTTATAAACTACTATCGGAAACAATAACTATGTTATTTAATTCTATTCTAAACTCGAAAATACATCCTAAAATTTGGGCCTTTGGATACATAACTCCTATATATAAAAAAGGCACGAAATCAGAGCCAGGAAACTACAGAGGAATTACAATCCTGTCCCACCTAGGAAAACTTTTTGCTCTGCTATTAAATACACGGCTAGTTAGCTACCTAGATTTTCACAATATCCTGCCTCAAGAACAAGCAGGTTTCAGGAAAACATTTAGAGGTACTGACAATCTTTTAGTATTAAAAGCGCTGATCGACAAATATATAAAGAACAAATCAAAACCCAGGAATAATTTCTTGTACACTTGCTTCATCGATTTTAGCAAAGCCTTCGATAACATATCACGCGACAAATTATACACAAAGTTAACAACATTGGTATAAACGGAAATTTTCTTGCCATTATTAAAGACATGTACAGCAAAGACTCCGCGTGTGTTAAACTTGACGGGCACATCTCGGAGGAATTTGCGTGCCTTAAAGGAGTCAAGCAAGGGTGCATGTTGTCACCTACCCTTTTCAATATATATTTAAGTGATCAAGCAAACATTCTTAACAAAGACAAAGACGCCCCCGAACTAAACAATAGAACCGTTAGTTGCTTACTATATGCAGACGATTTAGTAATTATCTCAAAGTCTCAGTTGGGATTACAAAACAATTTAAAATGCCTACTGGATTACGGCAAAGCCAACAGTCTCTACATCAACGAAAATAAAACAAAAGTAATAATATTTAACCCTAATGGTAGAAAACTAAATCGTTATTTATTCAACGTTGGGACAACACCGATTGAGAACGTAACTAAATATAAGTATTTAGGATTGACTTTTTAAAAGTGCCTCTGGATCATTTACTATAGCAAAACAAGAGCTGAAAAAGGTTGCACTAAAAGCTTTTTACTCACTCCGCAAGAACATGGGAATCTCATTTAGAAGAGACCTGCCACTTTCCTTACACCTATTCGATACCCTTATAAAACCCATTCTCACATATGGCTCTGAAATTTGGGGTCTTGATACCGCGGTTAAATATAATGAATCACGTGACCCAATAGAACAAGTTCACACAAAGTTCTGTAAACAAATCCTAGGCGTAAGCAAAAGAGCGGCGAACAAAGCTTGCCGTGCAGAATTAGGCCGTTTCCCCATCATTATCGAAGTAAAATTTAAGGCATTATCATTCTGGGCCCGCCTTCTAACATTAGACGAAAATAGAATCGCAAAGCAAGCCTACTTAGATATGCTAAGTCACACAAATTCGAAGAACTGGGCAATGCAAATTAAAGCTATATTATTTCAGAATGGCTTTGGCTATTGCTGGGAATCCCAACAAGATGCCGTTATTGATGAAAACGAGATCAAGCGGTTTTATAAATATACTAAACAAAGACTAGAGGATATTGAAACTCAAGACTGGAGATCAAGCATCTTCGATGATGAATCCAGATCAGTGGGAGGAAACAAATTAAGAACATTTCGTGAGTTCAAAACAGAATATAAACTCGAAGATTATTTATTGGAAGATAAAAACATAGATCATCGCAGAACACTAACTAAGTTAAGAATAAGCGACCATATTTTACAAATTGAAAGAGGCCGTTATAACAGAATTTATGTGAGTCCTGAATTGAGAATATGCCCACATTGTCAAATTATGAAAAACGAAGAACATTTTTTATCTAAATGCAGGAGCCCATTACCAGGAGCGTTCCTCTGTTATGGGTTGGGTCCCCAGCACAGGAGTAGATGAGGCTATTTTTAGATTCGAAATTCCCGCGAAAAGAGGTTGCCGCCATGTTGGTACCCTTAAACAATAGATTCCTCGTTAGCTTCTTTTGTTGGGGCACCAACACTTGAATCTCTGGGGATTGAGTGAAAACCAGCAATTCGAATTCCCGCGTTGAAAGTGAGAAGAATGATATCTGATTGGCTAAGAATAGCCTACCTTTGTTCTTTTTCGCGCGAAACGCAATGCTAAAAATAGCCTCATCTACCTCTGTGCTGGGGTACAGACACAGTGGGGAAGATGGACGCTCCTGGTAATGGGCTCCTGCTAAATGTCAATTATATTCTGATCTGAGAAACTCTCTTTTTCAAGATATAAACAAAAAAATAACAAACTATAAAGATTTAATCGCACCAAAAAAACATAAGCCAGTAATAGCAAAATACATCTATGAATGTTTTAAAGTTAGGCAAACCATCCTTGTATAGAATATTGGAGAAGTATGCCTATGTACAGTCTGTCGCTTGGCACTCTAATAAAATATGTCTTGTCTTGTCTTAAGCGCCCCCCTCTCAAATAAGCGCCCCCCTCTCGAATAAGCGCCCCCCTCTCGAATAAGCGCCCCCTCTCGAATAAGCGCCCCCTTCGGATAAGCGCCCCCTTCGGATAAGCGCCCCCTCTCAAATAAGCGCCCCCCTTTGAATAAGCGCCCCCCTTTGAATAAGCGCCCCCCTTTGAATAAGCGCCCCCCTTTGAATAAGCGCCCCCCTTTGAATAAGCGCCCCCCTTTGAATAAGCGCCCCCCTTTGAATAAGCGCCCCCCTTTGAATAAGCGCCCCCCTTTGAATAAGCGCCCCCCTTTGAATAAGCGCCCCCCTTCGAATAAGCGCCCCCCTTCGAATAAGCGCCCCCTTCGAATAAGCGCCCCCCTTCGAATAAGCGCCCCCCTTCGAATAAGCGCCCCCCTTCGAATAAGCGCCCCCCCTTCGAATAAGCGCCCCCCTTCGAATAAGCGCCCCCTTCGAATAAGCGCCCCCTTCGAATAAGCGCCCCCCTTCGAATAAGCGCCCCCCTCCCGAATAAGCGCCCCTTTCGAATAAGCGCCCCCTCTCAAATAAGCGACCCCCTTCGAATATGCGCCCCCTTCGAATAAGCTGATACATAAAGTTCTTGACAATGCTGGGGCACTAAAAAATACTAACGTCGATAAAACAAAACGTGAAGAAAATAAATGGTTCGATCGTGAATGTAAAATCCAAAAAAACAACTTAACTAATTTAGGTAAACTTAGGACTAGACATCCAAATAGGGAGGATATAAGAGAATTGCTAAAGAGCAACAAGAAAATGTTTAGGAAACTACTAAAACGGAAAAAACGAAAGTTCTACGATAGTGAATTTGATAAACTATCAACGCTAAGATCACACAACCCACGGCAGTTTTGGAAAGCACTAAGAAACTTAAACACCGACAATAATAGAGCAGATGATACCAAGCATGTTGATCTAAGCAGCTTTCATGAATATTTCAAAGATCTTAACAAAGCCGAAAAAGACAACATTGGTGAAACACACGACACAAATACGCATGCTAGTGAACGCAAGTCGTACATCTAGAGTTTATTTTTCCCATCAACCCTAAAAGGGTTTATTTCTGTTACTGTTTGTAGTATATATTTTATGCTATTTAATATCCATTGTTATTACCAATAAAGTATTGAAGTTTGTTGCCTTCCTGTGACGTCACACATGCCTGTTAGTTGCCTTCCGTGACTTTCCGTATTTATAAGCGAATGACCGCCTATTCATCGCTCAGAAAATCATTGTTTGAAACAGAATGCCAGCCATATGTACACGTTATTCATTGCAAGAACTCATAAAAGAAGGATTCAGGCCATAAGGTTATTGAAGAATTCTGTAATTAAGAAGAAACGGAAGCTTGAGTAAATTCGATCGGATCCGAGAATAGTAACACAACATTTGCGAGTTTGCCGCATGTGCTTTTAACACCAAAGAAGCGATCAAGAATCTGTATTTTTTGTGAAATATAAAGATTTGGAAACGAGATTTGAATTTTTTGACGGTGCCGTTACGCAATGTGACTGAAATCGCTTTTCGAAACTCCAAGTCCGTAATCAACACACAGCTTTCTGCCAACACATTATGTATGCAAATTACATGCAAACGTCAATGTTTATCAACAAGATCAGAAGCATCGCTATTAGTATAAATTCCCAAGGGTGTCCGCTTAGTAGTAGTTTGACTGCGGGATGCCAATCAGAGCGCCACGTTAAAAAGGGCCAAATGTATTTGAGATATTTGTGTTTTTCTACCAGGTCACGTGATTTATGACGTCACGTATTTTGATTGACGGGTCATGTTTGTTGCACCTCAGTTGTTATTGTTTGCAAGTTTGATGATTACAGGACCAAATGCCATGGAGATATTCACGTTTTTTTCCAGGTCACGTGATTTATGACCACGTATTTTGATTGACGGATCATGTTTGTTGTACCTCAGTTGTTATTGTTTGCAAGTTTGATGATTACAGGGCCAAATGCCATGGAGATATTAACGTTTTTCTACCAGGTCACGTGATTTATGACGTCACGTATTTTGATTGACGGGTCATGTTTGTTGCACCTCAGTTGTTATTGTTTGCAAGTTTGATGATTACAGGGCCAAATGCCATGGAGATATTCACGTTTTTGTTCCAGGTCACGTGATTTATGACGTCACATATTTTGATTGACTGTTCATGTTTGTTGCCCCAAGGATATTGTTTATTGGTTTTAGTTTAGGTAGATACATGAACTCCTATTCTTGAGCCATCAACTTTGTTTCTTGGTCGGACCAAAATTCCTAGTATTTTCGGTCCGGGCGGACCGAAAATCCTGACATTTATGGGGTAGGACCGAAAATCCTGGAATTCAACGCACCCGGACCAAAAATCCTAGGAAAATCGGTCCTCCCGGACCGAATCTCCTGGCGGGACCAAATCTCCTGTTACACCGGCACGTGCTTGGGATTATGAGGTGAAGCGCGTTAGAATGGCTGAACGTGATTGCATATTAAGTGTGATACGTTTTTTTACCTCGTAAGGGTTTATCGTATTAATAGTTTATCAATGGCAGAGTAATTACAGTCAGTCACGTGCATTTTCAGACAGTATTGAGGAGTTAATTTTTTGAAACGTTATACATCAGAGTAAATAAATATTTATTGTATGTTGGAAGCTATTCCTGATTCAATGGACGAAATAAATATTGTTTAGTGAGAATCCAGTGTGTGACTGAAATTATTTTATCCTGGATTAAATGAATGGCAAAATTCGATATTATTAAATGACAAATTTGACACGCATTAGCGGTGCTGTAAAATGTCGGGAAAATGAACGTAATATCTGAATTATCCCCGTCAGCAAAACGCAGTAAAACTTATATTATTCACTGATTATCCCAACTATAAAATTCGGGTACATGACCAATTTTGCATTAATTATACCATGCGGATTATTCGGTAAAACGCGCATTTTGCCCGTACATAACTCGTTTAGCTCGAGTGGTCCCGCCGCGTTTTGCTTTCATTATACCAAAATGGATTATTTGGTAAAACACGCATTTTACCCTAGTTATCGAGTGATGGTACATGGCCCATTTTCCTCGGGCCGTCCCGCCGGCTTTTGCTTTAATTATACCAAACGGACAATCCGGTAAAACACGCATTTTGCTTTCGTTATCTCAGCATTATTATTCAAGTACCATGGATGTCATACACGCGTGATCTGCACGCGAAAATTCAGTAAAACGGTACGTTTACTGGAATAGTCTCATTTGGAAAATGTATGGATAACTCGCGTTATGACGTTTGGAAAATGCGAGAAAACGAACGGATTATGTTAGACTTAAATAAACCCTGCATCATCCAATGGTAAAACGCGGGCTTTTTTGCCGTGAAGGGGTGTTCGCTTACGAGGGGTGTCCGTTAGGAGGGGTTCGACTGTACGCATTCATTCTCCTGACACAGATGTCTTCATTCTAGCATTGAGAAGGTATCCGGACCTTTGCGACAATGTTTCATTCGTCACAGGGACGGGCCAACATCACTGAGTAATCAAGTTGGGGCCGATTGTCCAAGCCCTCGGTGAAGCTAAAACAGCCGCACTTCCTGCATTCTATGCCATCTGTGGATCTGATAACACCGGGATCTTCTCGGGCAAAGGGAAGCTTGCATGCTGGAAGATTTTCCGCGACGCCGATGAAGCCATCATCACCGAACTGGGAAATATCGTTACAACTGTTACACCAACCACGGAGACCATTGATGCGATCGAGAGGTTCGTGTGCCAGCTTTACCTACCAAAGACAACCTTCAATCTTCAATGGTGGCTATTTCGCAAGAAACAAGCCCAGTCTGAAAGACTTCCTCCAACACTCGCCGCACTGCATGAGGGGATTCTGCGTGCTCGATCACTATCAAGTTATGGTCTGGAACAACGACCTAGTACCGAATCCTGACCTGCCGCCGCCAGATACCTACGGATGGGAACGTAAAGAAGATGAATGGCAACCTGTCATGACACAGTTATCGCCAGCACCTGAGGCCATCATCCAACTCGTGAAATGCAACTGTGTTAAGGAACGTTGTTCCAACAACCGATGTCAGTGTCGCAAAGCAGGGCTCAACTGCAGACCTTTGTACTTGTTCTGAAGAAGAACTCTGCGACAATGTTGATGATGATCTTGTGGAGCAATTTGACGACAGTAGCGATGAAGATGATGAGTAAGAGTGAAGATATTGAGCGATGGACAGCTCAGTTGTATCGTGTACACAACTGATATCTTTATATAGATTATCCACCTGAATAGAGTACCGAAGTGATGACGTCATAAATAAAAAAATTTCCCTTTAACAACATTTGACCACAGTTGCAGAAAGAACACGATAAAAGAACATTACATAGCAAAAATGAGGTGAATAAGATGAAAAGCGGCCGAGATATGGGCATTGGAATATATAATATTCTTTAACAAAACAATGTATTTTTGTCCTGGTTCCTAAGTTTATGAACCAGTACAAAAATACAGTGATTTGTTAAAGAAAAGTATATATTCCAATGCCCATATCTCAGCTGCTTTTCATCGTATACACCTCATTTTTGGTATGTAATGTTCTTTTATATTGCTCTTTCTGAATCAGTGGTCCAAACATTCTACATCTAAATTTTGCAAATTTGTGACGTCACACTTCGGTACTCTATTTGTATTGCTGTATCAACGAAGCGATAGCCTCGTTTCCATGTCAGATTGACACCTGATCTCCTCTAGTATCTAAAACAAACGTTTCACAATTGTCTATGTATTTTGGTCACAATAATAGCGATGTTTGATGCTTGGAAAGACGCGTATATGGGTACAGCCTCGCTTTCATGCTATAAGTCATGTGACCTTTGCTAAATGTATTAAAGCTATTCGTAGTATTAAAGACACCTGCAATTTCATGTGCCACGCAATTTCATATACCAGCCTCGTTTCCATGCTGAGTTATATACATCACTTTTTAAACCCTCTGTATAGACCCTTCTAACAGATTAGAAAATTGCCGACAACATTTTTCTTGTTCTTTGGGGTCCCCTGTATGCAACTAGACTAGTGGCTTGCTTTCTTCATTAAAATCCCACGGGATTACACTTGCTGCCAGACTATTAGACCGGCAGCCCGAATGGGCTACGAGTCAACATTTAACTCGTAGCCCATGAGGGCGAGAGGTCTAATTGTTTTAGTATAAACTAACTAGTTGGACAGTAGAAAATAATAGAAAGAAACAAATTGAAGTTGAAAAGGTGTTATTATTTCGTGAAAATGCGTGCGGTTTTTCTCTACCATGGGCTATCACAAATAGACCTATAGTAGCGTAGCCAATCAGAATGCAGGATTTGTAATAGTCCACTAGTTGGTTTATACTCATTCTCAATAAAAGGGGTAGGGATGCTCGTCGGACATTTTCGATTTGACCCCTAAGAGGTACTAAAATGGGCGTGGCTCAAGCTTATTTTGACCCCTAAAAGATAATAAAAATGTAAATTGATAACAGCTTTTTTGTTCAATTGACACCCGACCCCTAAAAGGTACCACTTTACATAGAAATGTCTGTGTTTGATGGTGGCTACCTTAACTGGTACCAAACTCCTGATTTTGACCCCTAAAAGGTACGACGAGCATCCATGTACCCCTCACATAAGGGAGTCCCCCCCGGGACGTTGTAAAGGTTCGGGTGTTTTGTATTGTTGGGAAAGCCAATGCTGTGACTCGTTTCGAGCGGTACAGGATGGCCCGAATACATCTGTGATCTAAAAATATTCATTTGAATCAATCAATAGTATTAAATTAGTATACAATCCATGGGTGAAATTGAAAAGTACATATCAAAGTTATTTAGCTAAGTTCACTTTACTTTCTCCTAAGAATTCACAGGGTAGCACGCCTTTCAAACACCCTCGAGGGGTGTCCCACGCCAGTCCTCTTCTTCTCTCCTCCGCAGGCACAGGTAACCCAATTTTTTTTTTTTTACATTTTGTTTCTCTCGCGATCCTATACTTAAGAGGTGCTTGCGGAGGAGGTTATTAAGTAAGCCATAGTAAGAGGAGCTATTGATATGCATACGAGTCTGAAATACGCTTTCTGTATATGATCAATATCGACGTTTACATTCATACAGTTCTCATTGCCAATACTCTCTCATGCACTCTAGCTAATTATTCTAATTTCAGTCTAAGGGTTTCAAATCACAGTTTTTTTTATTAGTGCGAAGAAGGACCTCACTCACAATAACAACCAAAGGTGTTTAACTTAAAAGTTTTGACAAGTCCATTTTCATAATCCTGCATAGCGCAGTATTACGATTTGTGCTCGATCTATACTGTGATTGAGTATTTTGCGGGAATGCAATCACGTGGATGTGATGTGGAAGGCAAAAATATCTGACTTGTACGAGATCGGCAGTGTTATTAGCAAAATCTGTCAGTTGTAAATGCTCTTTTCCAGTTCAGTTCAGTTCAGTTCAGATTTATTTTGCACATGTTCAAAAAGAAAAATATTACAGTTTATGAGTATTAGAAAGGTAATATAAGAAGTAAATATAAGTGAGAGAAAATATGATGAATCAATCGTGCGCAGTGGTCAAAGTAGCATTAGGGCTTTCGAGTTGACCACCCCGATCGATTGTCGATCCGTTTCCAAAACAGTGTTTTTAAACTGAGCTTGCCCCCACCATCTATGGCAACGCCTTTCCTATGGGGATCACGATCTCAGTTCATTTGTTAACTTTCAAATACACAGTTTCATTCAATTGCATTTCCCGCTAACTTTTTAAACTTCTAGTACCATTGTTTTTGCGGCCCGCTTCCTTCCTTTGATTTTTCAGAATCTCCTATTGTAAGCACCTCCCATTTATAACATGTGTTATTTAAACGCTTAATTTAATGCTTCATTTAAACGCTTTGATCCGCGGGTTTGGCCAGACTAACTACAAAATAAACTTACCGAGCCTGAGAATCTGCCCGCTTCACCGCAAAATGTCCTGCTCGTTTCACGTTTTGATGAGTTGTCTGTTTTATTAAAATCCGCCGTTTGTGTGAAACAGGATTCTATGAACAGACTAACTGCAATTGCAAAATAAAGTTCCTGGAGAATCGGCCCGCAAGTTAATCAGGTTTTTTTTTATTAAACACCATTCATGTTGTAAACCTCCATAATTTTTGTCAGCAACATAGATCTTATATGACTTTTCCCCCGTCAGCACTAGTGTGGCGACAGAACTACATAGATGATAATCGAAGAAGCGGTGAATTTATTGAATATATCGTTTCCAAAATATTCCTATTGTTAGTTCTATCAAAATAGCCACGACTCTGCAGATATCGTACCCTGGTTCCAGAGGTTTTCCAGAGAGAGAACGGCTCCGCGGCTCTTTTTCCGCGGCCGTTCTCTCTCTGGAAAACCTCTGGAACCAGGGCACAGATATCGCGTCCACATCCCTTCTGCGGAACAGGATGTTATAAATCGCAAAGAAATAAAATAGAATCACAAGTTACGAATTCGAACGTAGTAAATAAATTGTCTCTTTTACGGATGGTGGGCAAAATTACGGGGAATCGGTACTCTGCAGAACTTGGCTACGAATTCGCCGTTGGTGCAGAAGTCGGACAGCGTACATGGACGTTAAACTATTCGACCGAGTGATTGATCTATTTACAATTCAACCGTAAATTCTTCAGGTATTAAACAAGAAAATTAGCAATAATAGAAGGAATAAAGTTGATTCATTAGTAGAGCTGGTAAGCTTTCTCAGCACTAACTATTTGGCATTCGCACGTAAAATTCATACTCAGTAAATTGCTATGCATAAGACAAAACCAAACGATAGGCTATTGTGTTTCTTTGTCTCTACCAAAGCAACAATTGTCAAGATAGAGTTTGATGGTAATACAAAGGATATATATATATATAATAGAATAGCTAAAATATTAAATGGTCACGAAAACTACGATTAAATAGGGATATTACTAATTAAAATACGAGTTAATAAGGAAATGAGCTAATTTAAAGCTAATAAAATGGAAACAATTACAAACTTCTAACATGGGTAAAGAGGCTCGACTTAAAATTCACAATGGTGTTGCTGTGCCTAATGCCACCACTAAGATTGTTCCAGTCCCCAACAGCATGATATGCTAGGCGCGTTGTTTGCAGACGAAAGTCATCACCGTTGCGTGTGTTATAATTATGCTGGTCATTCATTGATATTAAGTCTAACTGGGATGTTAATAGACTGTTTTTACATTTGAAAATGTATAAGCATCTGTGGTATAGTCTGCGCTGGGACAAATGCAACCAGTTAAAGGAGCAGTGTCACGATTCTGATTGGTTGTTATAGACAATGGAAAAATCACGCTGTGTCACGCGCCGCTGCAAATTTCTCTTTCGATTGAAATAAATAAAATGCTGTTTTATAAAAATATAACATCAAACCTAACCATATAATACTGAATTATAGTTTTAAAGCAATTTTGGCTCGAGATATCGTGCAAATACGCCGATGCAAGCGGATTACTCACGGACTTCTACTTCTGTCACGTCTTTTGATTTCTTGTCCGCCTGACACATTTTCAAAACTTTGGGCATGAATACTAATCGTGACACTGCTCCTTTAAGAGACTGGCGGGCATCATTAGATACTTCATTTATTTATATCACCGTTCATGCTAAAGTCCAGGTAAGGTTAGTTGTCTAAAAGGTTTGTAGTGAACTTCTTTCAGGATAAGATATACGACTTGAGTTCGCGGGAATTGTTTCCCAAACAATCTCTCCAGAAAAATGCCCAACAAATATGCTCAATTGTATGAAAAGCACAACAAATGAAGATGTTTAGTGACTATTAAAGTTAGAAAGTATATTTATGACCTTGTTGAATCCATCTGTAGTTTCTAGAGTTAAAAAATGTTAAGGAGAAATATAGTTGGAAATGACAAAACTCGCGGGAAACTTCGAGTTTCTTGCCTTCTTGACGAATTTGCAAGCGCAAGTGTTCATGGGAAGGCCTTCCAATCCTTCTTGTCCAAGACATTCTACGTAAGATCAGACTGACGCAGAATGATCTGGTCAAGTGACAGTTTGGAAAGGCCTACAATCCTACTTGGGCCGGCTGCCTGGCTTTTGCAGTGTGTGCGCATGTACAGAGCATTTTCAGGCACGTCGTTAAGAGGTTGTTTTACTCTCATCTTATATGTATGGTGCTCCGTTCACGCAGGCCTTCGGCCCGCGCGGGAGCTCTGCTATTTTCTCTCTCATAACCGAGTCTCTCCTTAGCTCCGCCGGACAAATATATTTATTTATTAAACAATTCCACAGCTCTACAGAAGCTTACATAGGGTACAGTTACTTTTCAGTGTCCCCTTCCCGGCACAAGAAGCAACAGAGGGCCAAAGGCTGATCTTTGAAGAACACTATACTTTACCATTCAATACGTTCACACTGTTTATACATTTTTCCTAATATCTGATATCGCACTCTATTGCTACTTCTCAAATTTCTTCTTTTTAACTTTTAAAGTTTAAATCAAATAATCCTGCACATAATTCCTTTTGATAACTCTCTACGTATAAGCGTAGGGAGACTTTAGCTCCTTTGGTCAGCAAAAATGTTGCTTAAAATACAAAACATTTAAAAAGTGTGTATACGACTAGTGTATTTTCTAATGCAATCAGATCTCACAGCAGATTCAAATTTCATCGTAACCTTAAAACAATTATGTTCACAAGTCGACCTTGCTGGTGTTTCATTGAGCTGTCTACGCCAGATAATCTTAAATACAAACTGTCCATCAGTGACTCACGAGCTTCAATGATTCCCCTTTCGCCTGGGCGACGGAACTGTGCCTTTTTGGTGCGCCGGTTAATTATTTGCTATTGGAGCTTCTCTGTAGCTTTCTTTCAAATGCTTCAATGGCAGTCGGCTGGCTCTTCTCATCGATTCCATCGAGATTACAGGCAAAGTAACTCAGACACACTGCATTGCTGATGATTAGCAACATCAGCAATCCATAAGTTGTGAAAAGAGTTGGCTGTGGAAGTGTGGAAAGAACTTCACGTCTTCCCTGCATATCTGTGTACGCGGCATTGAACGCGAATAAATTTCCAAGGAATGAAAACAAATGCAGAAAATGGTGACTAGAGCCAAAGAAGTCGAACACACCAGGCCGGTAGCGTTCAGGTACCCGAGCGACGTTACACAGGGCAGAGACACCATAGCAGATCAGATGTTGGAGAAATGGGGCATGAACATCTGGATTGCAGTCCGCATGTGTTGTGCAAGTCAGCAATCGGGCTAGAAATGGTAGAATTGCATAGATCCAAGTTAACACCATGGAACCAGTACGAAGAAGAAATCTATATTGTCTCCAGTGATGCCACGAAGTGCAGCATACAAGCAATACCGAGAAAGAAAACATATAGTTCAACCCTAGGGATAGAATTGGGTTATTAAAGATCTTCCATTCATGGGAAGAAGGCCGCATGTAAAAGTAAACTACTTGACCAGAGGTGAAGGTAGAGATGCTGAGTGCTGCGTAGTCCACGTAAAACCAAATGTTACCGGCCTTCCATGACATGCAGCTAAACAGATGAGCCATTGTACTGCACAGAAATAGAAAACAAATGCTAAACACAAAGCAGATCAATGGGAAGGCATAAGGGTCGAGAAGATCATCAAAATCGTGCAATACTTGAGAAAAATACACCACGAAGTAGACAGTGGCAAATAAATGACTCCAGATATTCACAGTCTCGTTATGAATGGAACACAGTGTCCTTATGCACTGTATCACTGTTAAGTTCCCAACGTTACGGTACCCTGACATGATAAACGGTGCCTGTGAGAGTTTAGGGATTTCATGAGCGTGCAGAGTTCCCTTCCGTCCACTCAGTGCTCCAAGATATTCCTTATTTGGTATTTTCTTGTCGTTATTGACATTGATGTTCTCGTAACCATCTACAGTTTCCTTCTTTCGCTGCGAGCTCATCTCACTACGTCGTTTTTTGCAGGAGCTTGATCTTACTCAATGGTATACAATTTGAACAACTTTGTAGATCCAGTTTTTCGACCAGTGTAAACTTTTGGTTCTTGTATCACTTCAAGCTGTATTTGGAAAAAATTGGCTTGAGTATATCATAAAAAAATAAAATTGTTTGAACAAATTTTGGAGCTCTTTCTTCTGGCCGGGGCGTTTTGTTGATTGGAGCGCCAGAACTCAGACGGAATTGTCTATCTAGTATGACTAGTGTGATATAACCTACAGCTCTGTTACCCATAATATAGCAAGTGTCAATATTCTTTTATTTATAGAACTAATAAGTGAGTAGGTAAATAAATATCTGGACCATTAGTATTTGGGAGCCCCGCAGTGAGTTTCAAACCATGTATATTTAATTGTTGTGTGCATATATGTATACTTTTGCATTTCTGTATTTGAGATAGCTTGCGATTTAACTACAATTAGGCATTGATATGCAAACTAGTCTACTATAAACATGATTTTACTAGCTCGACTCCACCATTTACTTCTAACTCTTTCTTAACTTTTAACTTCTAACTTTTTCTTAACTCTTTCTTATTGTACCATTAAGAATGAATTTAAAAAAAGTGCATGCCGCAGAAAAGTAATTACATTTCAACTTTGGCAGATCGACATTGTGCTTAAATTTCTTTCAGATTCCATTAAAGATAATAATGAAACGTTATTTGTGGATTAATTCCTAGAGTAGCCAAGAAAATGACGGAGGCTGGCATAAATGTGTCACCAATTCTCGTTTTGCAGTTATTCCTGATAGATTCAATGATAACGTTTTCAAAGAAGTAGTACTATTATTATGCTTCTCTGAGAAGAGAAGGATAACAAACGTGGCGGCTGTGACGTCGAACGTGGAACTGAACAATGGAAACAGGTTTCCTGTAAGTTTCATACCTGTTAACCAATTAATTGGTAGGCATCGCCTGCTGCGACCTTTAACTTAAGTGTCTCACATTTTCTCTGAATTTAACTGGCTATTTCCGTCACGCCTTGAATACCTTTTGACTAAACCCATTAGCTTTTCTGAAATGGATGATTATTTTCTTTGCAACCTACCTTTGCAACGACGAAAGATTAAACGTGGAAACAACTGATTTAGAAACCTCCGACTAATTAAAAGAACAAGTTTCATTAGGTTAACGCTGAACTCGAAAGACAAGGCTGCTTTAGTTATTGCCCACGTATATTTCTTTGCAATTTATCTTTTTAATTCAATTGTACTCAATTACACCTGATATTTTTAATCCATGTACTCAATTCTATTGTCGGAGTAAACTGGTAAATAGGAAAGCCGAGACAAAGTTAAATCATGGGAGTCGCTTGTGTTCCGTCTGGCTCCATTGGCATTGTATTCACTTCTTTCTAATGAAGGCGTTGTACTTTATCTGAGCGATAAGTAATTTTTCCTTTTAGTCTCTCACCTATTATTCAAAGTAGACACAGCTCTTTTATATTTCCATCCTACAATGTATATGTATACCTAGGTATATACATAGTCAAACCTAAAAGCAGAGTGGCTGTATCCGCGGTAAAATGATGTACATGTCGTAAAATGGCCCGAAACTGGACGTAAAATGATCCCAATCTGGACGTAAAATGACACCGTATAATTTTGAGACCAGCGAGTTGAACTGACCATACAAAGCGAATTCGAAACTCAGTGTTTTAACAGTATTATGATACGCTAAATAAAAACTATCACTGAATACGAATAAAAGTGATACCTGTAATTAGCTAAACTGCGTGGTCCATTATAAAAGTTACATTCTTGTTTCCATGTATTCTTTTACATGAGATAACGGTCTTTTGTTTTCAACATTTATAATTTCAAAGAGCAATTTTCAAATAGGGAAATAATAAAACTTAAACATTTTAACGTAAATTTTTGTATATATACTGTTATTGCCTTAACTCAATGTTAATTTCAAATATGAATATTAATGCCAAAGGCTGAGCTAACTGAGCTACATTTAAGTTCAATTACACCGTTTCTAGACTCCAGAGAGATTTCCTCGATTTCTCGATTATTGCACACTTAGTTTCTGCGACTTCAACTTTCACTGAGTTTTCTTATTTAGCCCTCTTTTCGCCAAGCGGCTCGGTAAATATCCACCACTATTCACCTCCACTTCGGTGAATAATTGTTCATTAGTATATACCAACTCGGTAACCTTGGTAGAACGAGCAATCTGATTGGTTCGCATTCATGGGATAATGTCTACATATCACCTCCGAAATGTCAGCGTAAACTCGTAGCTTGCCAGAGCTTCAGACGTGAAAGTTTCAGTTAAAATCCAGGACAATTCTATTTCATAAGATGAAGGTAATTTTCAAAAGTAAAGGAACTACTTGAAAATATTTTGAACACTGTTTTACGTTTTAATCCAGCAGAGAATTTTCAATGTTTTTACAAATATTTAAAACCGTACTAGATTTCGGCTTCTTTGTCAGTGAACACATTAACCTTTTCTGAGAAAGGAAATAAACCTTCTTAATCAATATTTGAGTCAGAAAAACGAAGAAAAAAAATGAATAAAGATGTTATCAGAAAGAAAAGGATCGCCCACCTTCGTTTCCGCCGCCTTCGAGTGCTCATGCAGCTAGTGAGTAGTGGTACATAATAAATATATGTATTAGCTATGTGCAACATACTTTTACTTATTTAATCATATAATGTATTTATTTATTCATTTATTTCTCTCGAAGACATTAGCATGTATTTGCTACTTTTCAATTCGAGTTTAAATAAAGGTTATTGTATACGACTTGGCGTTTTCGAGTGCAAACACGGGCTAAAACGAATACAAATATGATACCGTATTACACGGGTCGCGAACAGGTTTGCACTTAAGAAATAGAAAACATTTCCCGTGTTTCTATAGAGTTATAGAAACACGAGTGGGAGTTTGGGAGAACGGGAAATGGCAGTGGGAACACGAGCCCGAAGGGCGAGTGTTTCCACAGCCATTTCGAGTTCTTCCAAACTTTCACAAGTGTTTCTATAACTCTATAGAAACAAGGAGGAAATGTTTTCTATTTCCTTTATAAAATAAACGAATAAAAGCACGGAAATACTCGCTTAATTTGATAACCAAAATGTAAATTCTCACAACTAGTTCAAGCGCGCGCTCAACTGTTTATGTTTCTATAGAGTTATAGAAACACGGCTTACAGCCAATCAGAGCGTGCGTACTATCGAAACTATTTTATAAAGGTTTATTCAACATTTAAAAGGTTTTGTATGCGCGCGCGCCAATCCAAATGGGGCTGTTTGAGTAACAGCCAATCAGCTTTTAGCGCGCGAAAAACTTTATTCAGTGCGCGCCAAACCCCGACATTGGACTTCAATTGAGGCTGAGAGATTTCTTCTCTCGAGATTTTCTTCAAACAGAGCAGTAAGGTAAGCGAAAACATTTTTTTTGTTAGTGTTAGCTGTCGTATAATAAACAATTTATTACACGAAGAGTTGTGTAATTACAGGCAGCCCAATCTCTGTATTTGCACTGTGTGACTATTATTTCACAAAATTCTCAGATAAAGAAAATAAACTTACCTTAAGAGTTTGTTGTTGTCCTGTTGTTTCTCTGGGGTCTAGAAATGGCGGTTACGGGGCATTTCTCTCACTTTGGGGTTTTTCTCTCTTCTCTGTCTAAAAGAAAGGAAAGGCTGCACACTCAGATTCAAACCACGAGGCACTTGAGGCCGATTTTTCTCACGAAAACCCATCTGATAGGCGTAATTTCCTCCGTCAGGTGAAAGGTAGATAGTTTTTGTTACCCCAGAAGTTTTCAGACTTGAGAAATCATTATCCTAACTCTTCCAAATGAACTCATTTCTTTGAAAAAGCCCTCTCATTCTTCGTCAGAAACTACGTGTTAGCATCAATTCGGGCATGCTGTCAAAATTCCTCTTTCCGGCAGAGGGACAGTCAATAAATTGCCAGATACGTTACTCTCTCCCCACGGGGTCTAACGTGCCGCCTATTGTACTGAGTAGCCAATTGCGTGGCTACAATTTCAAACAAGTTGACAACGCTTGACGACGGCTAGTTCCCAAAGACATTGTTACCTTGCAGGAATTTTTTCCTGAACTGGAAGCAGCTACATCCGACGCCCAGCTGAGGACCGAGTTTCTAGGGGAGTTGGAGGCAAGTTCCCCCGGAAATGTTTGAATTTCAGCTAGGTTCTCGGATGCCAATTTTCCTGCACTTCCAAGTACAATTTAATGCATTGTAGATGCGATCAAATGTGTGTATGATTTGAACAGTTGGGGGTGTGGCTTATATATGTGCACGAGTGTTTCCGTAAAATGCACCAGGGGAGGATAGGGGGTCGAATTATTGGATATGAAACCAAGGTATACCAATGATCATTGGATATGAAACCAAGGTATAATATCCCCCCACCCCCCTCCCAGGGGGCGGCACCTTGGTGGATTGGACAACTTGATTTTGTCACGGTTGTTCCATCAGGTAATTTACAATTTTTAAAATCTAATGAATAATCTAATGAATAATCTACATATATACTACATGATATAATATTTACATAAATAATAAAATAAATCCTGCTTTACGTGGATGCCGTGAATTAGTAATTTCAGAAGTCATAGCAGCGTAACTTGTCTTTCAGCGAGTTAAGGGTTCCGATTGGCGAATATCAAGGGGCAGGCTGTTCCACAATTGTGCGCTGCTATAGCTAAAACTTATTTTAAGATAGTCAGTGCGCGGATGTGGAATAGCCAGCTTATTAGTAAGATCGCGTAGTGAATAATTAACTAGCTCATTCCTAAAGATAAATTTCGAGCAAAGATAATCTGGAGCTAAATTATTTAATGACTTGTACACCATAACTGCAGAATCTAGTAAATGTTGGTGTTTTATGTTTTTTCCAGGTAAGAATTTCACGCAGTGTCTGAGTATTTGAATCAAATGACGCGTTCAATAAAACACGAGCAGCACGATTCTGTAGCTTGTTACATAAACCCTCGCCAGTTACCCCACACTTCGCTACAGTAAGCAAAGTGTGGTTGGACTAGTGCATTGAAAATAGTCAAAAGAGTCGAGAAAGGGACAAAAGGCTTCACTCTTTTTATGGCGCCTATACCAGCAGATATGTTTTTGGATATATGATCAATGATCAATGTGGGTATCCCAAGAGAGATTTTCATCAATGAATACTCCTAAAGATTTGGCTGTCTTGACCTGTTTAATAGCAACGTTATTTATTGAGATGGTGTTGGGATGTGGGGAATGTTAATGCGTTTTTGATTTGAAGCAATTAACATATATTCTGTTTTCTTAAGATTAAGGGTTAATTTGTTTGCGTTAAGCCATGTATTAACACAACTGAGATCAGAAGCTAGTTGGCCATCGAGCTCAGAAATGTTATCGTTCGTAAACGTTCTAGGAACTAAGGCCCTGTTTATATGAAGGAAAGTTGGCTCGGGGGGAGGGTCACCCTCCTCCCCGAGCTACCCTGGGCGAGCCAACTTTTCATACATTTCTTTATAAAACGAAGTCAACTGTCTACACGAGAAACCGCAAACTTGGCTTGGGAGGGGGTGGGGGGTGACCCTCCTCCCCGAGGCACTCGGTTCACAAGGTAGGGTGACCCTGGGGGGCGAGCCAACTTTTTCTCATATAAACTCTTTGGCTCGCCTAACCGGGCCAACTCGGGATAAACAGAGCATGCATGCGTAATCCAATATTACGTGCCCAGACTCGCTCACGACAAAGTTGTCTCGGGCACCCGGGACAACTTTTCTTATATATAAACGCTCGGTAAAGTTGGCTCAGGAGGGAGGGTGACCCTCCCTCCGAGCCAACTTTCTTTCATATAAACAGGGTGTCAAACAATTTGGAAGAACATTGATGTTATTGGTCCAAGGATAGTCCCCTGGGGAATACCACATTTTAAAGAGCTTGGCTGAGACAATGAACCGTTTACGAAATACTTCTGCTCGCGATTAGTCAAATACCATTTGAAACAAGAGTGCGTTAGGCCTCTAACTCCATAGTGCCAAAGCTTGTCTAAAAGAATCTCATGGTTTACAGTGTCAAATGCCTTTTTTAGGTCAAGAAAGATAACGGCATTTACACGACCTTGATCAATATTTAAAGATCAACTTTCAGTAGCTTCTAAAAGGGTAGTTACCGTGGAGTGTAGATACCTAAAGCCAGACTGGTTATTAGATAATAATTTATTATTATTAACTAAAGATATTCTATAAGCTGTATCAGTAAACGATTCTTCGAAAGGTTTAGCAACGATAGGAATGACATAAATTGGTCTGTAGTTATCTGCGTCTGCATTTTTACCACTTTTGTAAACAGGAAATACTTTAGAAAATTTTAAATCATCAGGAAAGATTCCTGTCTCAATGGACATAATGAATACCCAGGTAAGCGACTCAGAAACTAGGTCTGAGCATTAATAGCCTAGCCGGGATGCCGTCAAAACCCGTGGATTTAACTTTGAAAATAAGTGCAACATATAGCCCCGGGGGGGGTACTTACATGAAAAATGGGTATGTATGTGAGGCCAAGAGGCTCAAACCCTGACCCTGTTTGACCCAATCCGAGCTCCAAAACCCTGATTGCCCCCTTTTTGGGGAAAAAATCCTGATTGCCCTTTCTTTAAATTGTTTTAAAAACACGGTCGGATCAAAATACGGAACATTTCAAGTCGGGACGTAGCATTGGGTAAACAAATCAGCAGATGAAGTACATAGATAAGTACTGAAGTACGAATTAGCGGCGTCACGATGTATGCGAACCCCAGTGCTTGCGGCAACAGAATGTCTTTTTTGACAGTAGCTAAAAAACACTGAACCCTAACTGCCTAAAAAATACTGAACCCCGACCCTGACTGCACCCAAAATATACTCAAATCCTCACCCTGATCTGCCCAAATCAGGTCAAAACCCTGACCCTACCTGCCCAAACTGAGCTCAAAACCCTGACCCACCCGGGCGGCACATACATAATACGTCACAAACAGGAGTACCCCCCCCGGGCATATAGCGACCATTAATTTCAGTCAGACTAACAACAATAACAAGTTTTATTCGTACCATTTTGGAGATTACAATATGTAGAGAGAGAAAAGTATACATTGTAGGTACAGGTTACCTGTAAACGTATCTATAGGAGAAAACCCCGGAAGATATTGTTTGAAAGATGTATTAGTCGGAGGCACTTGATTACTAGAAAAATGGTTATTAAAGGCATTGGCTACTGATACAACTTGAATCAGTGATAATATCGCCCTTATGGTCAAGTTGGTTGATGGTGATTTATTCGATTTCCTAGAAGTGATTTCATTTATCGTTTTATTTGCATAACCTTCAAAAGCATTATGGTAATGTCTATGCTTTCGCTCGCCTTAAGTCATTATTTACTTGGTTCAGTTGACCAATCAAGCAGATCGTTAGTCTTAATCGCTTTACACTTCAATCGATCTCTTGAATGCATGCTTTTCTTTAACTCGCTAGTAATCCAAGGCGCTTTTGATGCACGTGTACTACACACGTTTTGTTCTTTGAGGAGCATGATTATCGGCTGCTTCTAAGAATAGGGATTTCCATTTCAACCACATATCATTAGGATTGCTCATTGTGCAGATGTCTTGCCAAGGTTGGGATGAAATTATGTCTCTGCGAAAATTATTAGCATTAAAGTTCTTAAATTTATTCTTTTTTTATTCTTGGCGATTTTAATTCACCCTTCTCAGTGCGAGGCTAGCCACGCAAAATCTATTGTTTCTATCCAACATGGCCGCTGTGTGAGATCTGTCACCTGATAGAAAAGATCAAAATAACTTGCATACAAAAGCCCTGATGGATATCGTAACTCATTATAATTTGATTAATGAAACAACACGCATCACTCCTACTACTCGAACTCTAATTGATCTAATTGTGCTGGTGTCTACCATGTTGGTATCAGCGACCATAGTTTGATATATGCATACCGTCAGATTTCAGTAAACTTTGCATCTAGTGGAGTGCAAACTGTGTTAAACTCTTTGTTTTCAAGGTCGAGTTTTCGATCAACTGTTCGAAATAATTAAATATTTGAGGTCTGTAGAAACTAACGATAACGAAATACTTTGATCTAGGTTTGCGTATTTCAATACATGTTAGACCGAATATAAATGGCAACCCCACCGCCGTTCCGACCATTAGTCGTGCGATCTCTACGAATTAGATCGTAACCTGGGATCGAAACTTCATGATCAGTAGTTAAAACAGAGCTGTCTAGTCTCGACTCATTTATTGCTTAAAATATCAAGTGTTTGATTAATGAGCCATTAGAACCCTTAACTCATTAATATGTTTAGTAAGACTGGTGATGCTTAGAGAAACCATTTTAAATCCCCTAGTGGTAGGCAGATGAGAATTAGAATCACTGCGGTTGGTAACTTTTTTGCCTCCCCCCTCTCCCCCATGATGATACTTTTTTGACTCCTCCCCCACCCCCCCCCCCCCCAAAAAAAAGGGGTTGAAACTTTTTCAGCCCCCCTTTCCGTTTACCATTCCTCCCCTCCCCCCATACATAATTACCACTCCCTTAGATACATTCTACAGGCACTTCTGATCACTAATTCACTTTCTTTAAAGATCCTATGAAGTGACATTTTCGTCATTAATATTAAGTTCTCATTTGAAAGTCCTTTGGAAATGAGGAAGAATGGTGTTTTCTGTTTGTCACTATCTCATCTCGTTCCGGAGATATTAAGGATTTTGGAATATGCAAATTAGATGGTCTGTGACGTCATAAGGTTGACACAGCCATGAAGACAAATCACAAAATGAAGAATCTCTCTGCAAATAATGGGTAAAAACAATTGACAATTTGCACATGTTTGGTACTAAGGAAAATACACGTCATTATGCAAATTAAGATGTTACCATGGTAATACTCTAGGCCCCAGGCTCCTTCAATATGGAAAATATATTCCTAATTTCTCCTTTGCCAAACACATTTTTTCTACTGTTGGCATATCAGAAGGTTTGCAACAGTGTAGGCAATGCATGCGAGTGACGTAATGTGCAATATTTTGTGTAACTCAGAGAAAAACGACAATTTTATGTTCAAGGTGAAACAGGCCTGGGGCCTAGAATGTTACCATGGTAACATCTTAATTTCCTTAATGACGTGTATTTTCCTTAGTACCATGCATGTGCAAATTGTCAATTGTTTTTACTCATTATTTGCCGAGATATTCTTCATTTTGTGATTTGTCTTCATGGCTGTCAACCTTATGACGTCACACACTATCTAATTTGCATATTCCAAAATCCTTGATATCTCCGGAACGAGATGAGATAGTGACAAACAGAAAATACCATTCTTCCTCATTTCGAAAGGACTTTCAACTGAGAAAAAGAGACTCCAAACTCAATTTATTGTTCACAAACTGGCTTTCTCTATCGTTCATGCAGAACCTTAGTTTACATAGCGATTTAAATCACATGAGGTACAATATCCTTCAACAATTAGATGCATGGATTAGGTATTCTGCAATTAATTTAGCTTAATTTTCAGACACGTATGATCTCATCCAGCGGGAGGTGTTTCTGTTGGATATCTTCTCGTAATCATAATAATCAGCAGGGAAACGAAACGTTTTACAAACTAAAACTACTTAGTTTACAAAGTCTAAAAATTGGTTTACTGTTTGATAAAAAAAATCAAAGAAACTACTGGATATGAATAATCGACAACGGAACAAGTCAACTGTGAATTTTAATAACACTAACATTAGTCGATCGTGTATAGAAACTGATGTCTCTAGCGACAAGAAAATCTCAAATAAGGAATATCTTGGAGCACTGAGTGGACGGAAGGGAACTCTGCACGCTCATGAGATCCCTAAACTCTCACAGGAACCGTTTATCATGTCAGGGTACCGTAACGTTGGGAACTTAACAGTGATACAGTGCATAAGGACACTGTGTTCCATTCATAACGAGACTGTGAATATCTGGAGTCATTTAATTGCCACTGTCTACTTCGTGGTGTATTTTTCTCAAGTATTGCACGACTTTGACAATCTTCTCGACCCCTATGCCTTCCCGCTGATCTGCTTTGTGTTTAGCATTTGCTTTTTATTTCTGTCCAGTTCAATGGCTCATCTGTTTATCTGCATGTCATTAAAGGCTAGACACGTTTGTTTCTACGTGGACTACGCAGCAGTGAGTATCTTTACGTTCACTTCGGGCCAGGTAAACTACTTCTACAGCAGGCCTTCTTCCCACGAATGGAAGATCTTTAACAGCCCAAGTATGTACCTGTGCTTGAACTGTATGTTTTCGTTTTTGATATTGCTTCTTTGTTGCATATCACGACATCACTTGAGAAAATATAGATTTTTTCTTCGTACTGGTTCGGTGTTGTTCACTTGGGTCTACGATACTCTACCATTTGTAGTCCGATTGCTGACTTGCACAACGCATGCGGACTGCAATCCAGATGTTTATGCCTCATTTTTCCAACATGTGATCTGCTATGGTGTCTCTGCCCTGTGTAACGTCACTCGAGTGCCTGAACGCTACATGCCTGGTGTGTTCGACTTCTTTGGCTACAGTCACCATTTCCTGCATTTGTTTTCATTCCTTGGAAGTTTATTCGCGTTCAATGCCGTGTACACAGATATGCAGGGAAGACGTGAAGTCCTCTCAACTCTTCCACAGCCAACTCTTTTCACAACTTATGGATTGCTGATGTTGCTAATCATCAGCAATGTAGTGTGTCTGAGTTACTTTGCCTGTAATCTCGATGGGAAGACAACTACTGCGGAAGCATTTGAAGAAAGCAACAGAGTAGCGCCTGTCATCGCAGAAGAGAGAAAAGAAACTGAATTGAGAGGAGAGACGAAAAAAGGGACAGGAAAAACCGAGAGAGACCGGGAAGAGAATTAAAAGATTTTTATTACGAGACCTGAAACAACCATCAATTTACAGCAATCTAATATTTCAATGGTGTAAATCTCGAAGCAAAGCATGTTGGAATTGAACTATTCTGTCTACACTGACAAGAGACTTCATAAGTATAGTTTAGTGTGGGATAGTTTCCAGACAACTCCGTCACTTCAATACAATTAACTAATATAAATTGTATTCTTAACTGATGGGAAACTGCCAGACACGAAAAATCGCTAAAACCACGAAAAAATTACCCTGGGGTTGTGGCCAAAAAACGTGGGAATATGCAGAAACGTATACCTCGACCTAACTACAGCAACCCGGGTTCTCCGAGGGTTAGAGAACTAACTGTTAATTTACTTACTACGTTAACACAGACTAACCGTTACTACAAGCAATCCATTAATAAAAATTTTTTTGAACAAACGTGGAGCTGACTGGCTTAGAATGAAAATCTTTCCCGCTCGAAGCATTATATGCTAGAAGCATTACCCATAATGCTATTGTCTCGTATCCAAACCTCTCCGAGACCGTGCCGGTAGAATATTTCTTTCTGACCATATCGCTCCTGCGTCGCTCAAGCATTAGAAATTCCATTTTCCTTTTACACTTGCATGTAGACGTATGTAAATGCATGTCATGAAGAACTGACTCAACTCTCCTTTAATTCTATCGCTAGCTCACTGACCCTGTCATGCTTTTCTGAAGTGTTTCCTTGTACCGAAAAGTGAAAGGGGATATGTTTACCACGAGTATGTGTAAGGCTCGTTTCACACGTTTCCATGCGCCGAACGTAATACAATTAAACCGAAGCTACAAGAGTGATTTTTTGCTTGCACAGAAACTGAGTGTCGCAATTTTTTGACAAACTGTCGCGTCCCAACGCGCGGTTGTGGCTATGGGTACAAAAGGATAACTTTACTTATCCGAAACTAGTCTCGCAACCGAAGCTCAAAAATAGACCAAACTCATTTCAGTAGTTCTCTTCAGAACCTGAAACTATGACTCAAAAGCCGACGAGAACGTTGCCATTTTATCGCCGAAATGTCTAGTCAAACAACACTCGCTTGGTGTAGTAACGTAAAAAATCTCCTAACAAAAGGGAACTTGAATCACTTATGACACAAGTCCAAACTAAACTCCCTAAACGAGATTATTGATCGGTTTACACAACAATATCGATAAGTAGATCTAGATGGTGTGGACTTCGCATCTTTATTACAAACTTTGACTTGATCAACGTTGCGGCGGCATAAACGTGTCCATCCCAATTCATGCGATTACGGTGCAATTGAAATGAATCCTCTATTTCGGCGCATGAAAAGCTGGCCGTGCGTCTGAAACGGACCTTCGTATACCAGAAGTTACCCAGATAAGGAATTGCTGACCAGCAGTTTTCAATGATTTGAGAAATAGTTATTCTCGAACACCCTTGTGATTGTTAGAGAGGACGAGGGAATTCCAAATTAAATCAACCCGATAACTCGTTGCTGCGCATGCGCGCATGATCCAAGAGTTAAAAATGGGTTGGATTAAAGCCTTATAATAAGATTGTCTAGCACAGAACGGTAGGAAGACCTAGATAGATTTAAATAGTGCTAATCTTTTAAATACCCTCTTACAAATATTATGAATGTACAAGTCCCAACTTAGGCTCTCATCAATCACAAAACCTAAGAGTTTTTGGTTGTTCATGTTCTTTATCTTAGATCCGTTGAGGAATACTTAATCTTTGTACTTGGAGACGTGTTTTTTTTCCTTTGTAGCAACGACCGTTGTCAAGGCCTTGGCAACGTTCGGATGAGCTCCAAATTAGCTGCTAATTTGTCTTCTATATATACACAAGGTCTGAGAGTTTTACCAGAAGCCAGAATTGTGGAATCATCAGCAAACATCTTAAGCTTAGAGGGATCGTCTAAAAAGGAGAGGCAAATCCTTCATATAAATAATGAAAAATAGAGGGCCTAGAATATTTCGCTGTGGGACACCACGTGATACTTCAAGAACATCAGAAATTGTTCCATTAAGACACGATTGAAACCAGTCAAGCGAAGGCTGGCTTAATCCATAGATGTTTAACTTCTTGATGAGAAGATCATAATCATGCAATCAAGTCAAATTCCTTACTTAGATCAGGCATTAGTAAACCATTAAAGTTGCCGTTATCCATATTCGGCAGAAAGGTATTTATAATGTCGACAAGGAGGGTAACACAGGAGTAATTCTTCAAATATGCTGACTGATTATTAAGGAGTAGTCTAAAATGTTGTAGCCACGATAATAGACACACGTCATATGAACGTGCCGTTCACAGAGTTTGGACCGACATTAAGTTCCACTGTTTTATCACCCGCTTTAAACATAGGTTTAACACTCCAGTCTTCCACCGCACAGTCTTCCACACATCACAAGTGTTTCAACTGATTTTCATACCTAGTGATGAAACTGTTCTTAATCATCATATTCATGCACCACTAACTACTTACATACTGATAAACTACAAGTAAGGAATGAAGAAGTAAAGAAACGACATAGAAAGAAAAAGTGTGCCTCCACTGGAGTTCGAACCTCGACCCTTCCAACTGCTTGTACTCTTCACCACTTTCTTAAAAATAACTGACAAATGATGATTTTTTTTACTGACAACCGAAAAATAACTGACAAATTTGTTTTTTGTGGGTCAAACTAGGGCTAACTGACAAATGGCCAAAATTTTAACTGACAACTGACATGTAGACCCTCCCACTACACTACTACGCTAGTTGAAATCACTGCTAGCAAAAAAGAATAATAAGCCATCTATTGAATAAGTATATACAACACTGGTCCGAACAGTAAACAATACTTGCTAATGTTTAAAAGAAGCGTATGTAAACTTTCGGTTTAGCCATTCGCATGAGAACTAATTTCAAACACTCATACAGGAAATGTGGCAGATTCAATACTCTTGTTAATAATCGGCAATTATAGGCCAAAGTTTCAGGATTTTAACAGAGACGTGATCAAGTCCTGTTGCCTTAGCAGATGACAAAGATGTAATTTCTTTTATGACGAAATGTCTAGTAATTAAAGGAATGTCAAATAAATGAACGCTTCGAGTCTTTCAAAGTTGGCTACACAAGGAATACTGTCATCAAGGCATTTGCTGCAATATTGACAAATGCATGTTAAATGCATTTGCGGCCAGTTGGATCTAATATTAATCCATTGTTATTTAGCTGAAGCGTGAAGATTGACATTTTACATTTCATTACATAGGTTTTATTTGGATCGTGTACAAACGTAGTACATTGATTGCTTGTTCCAAATAAAGTTAGTGCCTTACCATTACTTTAAAAAGATAAGTTTACGATAATTTACAATGTCTTTTATGCAGGCGCAGCGGGAGAGGGAGCAAGATGTTGAATGCATGTTTGACTTGGTTCAAACAAGTCAGAAGTTCCAGTATAAAAGCCAAGGTTTAGCCCCTCCTCTTTGAAATTCAAACTACAGAGGAGTGAAGAAAGTTAGCGAGTATATTAGTCCTCTCCTGTTAGGAGGTTTAAAATTTTAAAAACAAGCCATAAAAGGTGAACAAGGGATAATAAAGGATGGCGAATGGTGTCAAGAAAAACGGAGTCTCGCAAAAATTCTCGAAATCTCGCATTTTATAGGTCGGGTCTCCGAGTCTCGATTTTCCTTTATTTTGCCCGTCTCGGAGTCTCGGAATTTTGTTTTGGAGAGGCTTCTCGGAGCTCAAGTCTCGGAATTTTTTTTTAAGACGTTTTTTTTGGCGGCCTCTGCATGTGTTTACAAGGTACGCGTACGACAGCTAATAGGAGATATTGTAGTTGAGTCTACGAATAGCAGTTTCAGCGGTATTGACCCGAACGCCTCACTTCAATGTAATGAAGCGCCATTGAAACCATCATTCTTACACGACACCAACACCCTCCTAAACAAGCACGACTAATTTAGATACACAGTTTCAATGGCGCTTCATTACATTGAAGTGAGGCGTTTGGGTCAATACCGCTGAAACTGCTATTCGTAGACTCAACTACAATATCTCCTATTGGAGTTGAATGATGAATTCCTCACCTGGCGTGATGAAAGGTACTGGGTGTTTCATCATAATAACTACGATAACAAGTCTCGGGTTCGGATTTTGAAAACGCAAGTCTCGGATTTACCATACGCGACCCCAATAACAATTAAGAAATAGAAAACATTTCCCTCCCCTTTCCAAGCGTAATAAACTGCTTCCGAGTTGAAAAAGGCCATTGAACACTCAGTTCTAATTACCGGCGCCGAGAGAAATCTTTCTTTGACAAATGGCATTTGGTTCACCGATGGCATGCTTGTGAAATCCTTTCTTGTTTTTTCATTCTGTATCAGAAAAGTCCTTGTTATAATTGACCGTTTTTATACTACAGACGTCTAGACGCATTAAACGTCTGACCGTTAAGTGCGACTGATATAAAAACGGGACGCATAAGTTTGGACTGCGACACATAAAATACCACGATTTTCTTAAAAAGAAACTGGGTACTATTCTCGGAAGAGACTGGATACTACCGGACGACTGGCGCGAAAAAATAACGAATGATCGTGAATGTGACTGATAATGGCGGAGCCATCGCTGCAGTTTTGGACGTCTTTTTCACAGAGTCGATGAGAACTGAGAAAAAAAAAATGAATGAGGTTACAAATGTTCATTTGGAATAAGAGCGTCTTCTAGAGAATATGGACGAGGATATGGAACTGGCGAAAACTCTTGTCTTGTGTGATGTGCCCGTAAGCCAAAACGCATGGCGAGCTAGGAGGAAACCCTGATGAACAAGTGATGGTGGAGACTGAAACGGTTACCGCTTTCATAAATCGTTTTCCAATAAGCCCTGACTGGCTAAGTGCGTCTAAGTTTAGTGTGTCTCGTTTTTATACTACACATCTTAGACGTCTGCTAAGTGCGTCGTTCGGTCGCACTTACCCTGGTTGCCAGAGGTTCTAGGTTTTTTTTCTAGGTTAGGGGCGCGAAGCGCCGTCATCGAGGAGCGAAGCGACGAGAGGGAGAGAAGAGAACCTCTGGTCAAATCCGTTGAGAATCTCACTTCCATGCAGAAGCTAGGTTCAGATTTTGAACCTCGTCTCCGATTGGCTTATCTACTCATTACCAAGCGCGACCGTGAGTGCTTGATACAACAGCAATTGTCATTGGCCTACCACTTCAAACCGGTTTTACGACAACTGTATGTGGTTTTACTTCCAACCGCGACTGGCGAAGGAGATGTACGAAGTGAAAATCAAGAGTTTTTGAGTATTTTTGGGGACGCTGTGAAGTTTACGTTGGCTTCAAAGTTTCCGGAGATTACTAAATTGAAGGCAAAACAAGAAGAGGCACTGTACGAGTTTATAAAACGTAAAGACGTCTTCGCTGTGCTTCCGACAGGTTGCCGGCAAGTCGCCGATATTTCAAGTCGTCCCCGTGAAGTTGGTTGTTACCGTTAACGACCAAAAACAGTCTACAGCACGACAGCAAATTCTAGCACGAGGCACTTTTTTCACTGTCCAGAGTAGCCATATAAAGAACCACACTACAGTTGTCATTTCATGCTTCACAGCGCCACGTGCAATTGTTCGTGTGTGAAATCAAAACATTGGTCGTCACAGTTTGACGGGTTATAGGCCGCAAAACCGGTTTGACTCGCCTCGATTTCAAACTAAACGCATGGAAGTGAGATTCTCAACGGATTTGACCAGAGGTTCTCTTCTCTCCCTCTCGTCGCTTCGCGCCTTAACCTAACCTAGACAAAACCTAGAATCAAAACCTAGAACCTCTGGCACCAGGGTAGGTCGCACTTAGCAGACGAAGATAAATTTAACCGCGTCTGTCTTATTTCCCGTTTTTACACTAGACGTCTTAGACGTCTAAGCAGTCTCCAGACGACTTAGACGTCTCTACTATAAAAACGGCCATTCAAGACTTCTGAGCTCTGAGAGAACTAATTCGCCGAAGCTTTCTCCACTCAATTTTTTTTTTTTGCCAAATGGCACACTACGAAGAAGTTTGACTCACCGATTAACTTCTCCTAGTAATGAAATGCTTGTGAAATCCTCATTTTCTTGTTTTTGGAAGCGAAGTTAACAGCCATTTGAATTCACAAACCTCGCCGTGAAAGCACTTTACAAAGCTACCACGGCTTGCGAATGACGTAATTTTCATTGTCCGTACTTAAATTGCATATGGCGGAGAGCCAATCAGAAAGCGAGAAAATTGGATGTTGTTGTAAAAACAGATTTTGCTTATAACACCACCGATCTCGTAGGAAGTGCCTTGAAATATATGAATTAGATTGTTTTGCCATCCAGTACAACTACGTGATTGCAGTCCTGCAAAAGACCAATCGAAGACGAAGATTTCCGCTCCCCCTATTTCAATGATGTTAAATATGGTCCATTTCAGTTAGGCAACGGTCTCATTACATCACTGAAATTGGGGGGGGGGGGGGGGGGGGGGGTTGGGGTTGGGGGGGTGGTCGAGATTGTAGAAAGGCAGTACTCTCTTTTGATCCAACCAACCTTGCGAGCATAAAGTAGTTTGATGATCATATAACATAGTTACATACCTACCAGGTACTAGCTATCCAATGCTTTCGAGTGCTATACACCCTATGCATAAAGGACAGTTTGATTAAAACTGGATTTCTCCTGTCAGCAATGAATATTTGTCAAAACTAACAGTCACGTAAAAGAACATGCAAAAATAAGTAATCCTCTGAAATTTGAGTGTCGGCATAAGTTACATTGCTACAGAGAGATTTGTATGAAAATAGTAAACCATGGCCCAACCAGCCTCCCTTTCATGTTTTTCCTGAGCCTTAAATGGTAATAACTTTAGAGAAATTTGTGATAAAACTATTAAATTGCATACCATAAATAACTTGTACCTGCTCTTTCAGGTTACAGTGTTAATTTTTCTTCAAATGTTAAAATTCTGAAATTATGTAAATTAGGTCCAGCTTTATGCATAGTATTCTTAAACCCATGCCATATGAAACAGCCAATTAGAAGCCTACGGGTTATTTTCCCGCCGTCATTCACAGCTTCCAGTTGTGTTTCCGCCAAAACTCATCATGCAGCGCACGCGCCAGACACTTTTTCATTCAACACTGTGAGAATCCTGAAAAAGGCTTGCTTGCAAGTATCGACGAAAAAGACCGTAACAGAGCGGATTTCCTACGAGTGGGACAAATATACGGTATATCCGTAGCCTTACCGTAATCGACTTACTGTTCCGTAACTCTGCAATTTGATTGGTTCAGACAGACAAAAACAATAAGGAAACCGTTTCAATGCCACGGCATGATTCAGCTTCCTCAGCTCAGTCCAATTTTAAAGTTTGTTTACTTTTCTTAGCGAAGTGTGTATGAGGAATCCCAATTTTTCCTTTTCAAAATTAACTGTAAGACAACGAGAACCAATCACATTGCAGAACGAAAACAAAGCATTCCAACTTAAGGTCATGCGAGCCAATCAGTGTCGAGTATCAGACACTTGCTCGAGCTTCGATCCGGTACAAGGCGAATTTGGTGGACTAGACGTTCTGAAGTCGAAGTCTTTTATATGAAGAAAATCGTTGGAAATTCTAGGATTTGTATAATTTAGAACGCTTTATTTTCGTTTTGCAATGTGTTTAAGTTCTCGTGGTCTAAGTAACCCCGGTATAAAGCTCAAGTCACGAGTGGGATATTCACGGTACATGCCATGAGAAAGTATTGCATAACTACTTTATCCCATGCTCGTATACCTTACACAAACAACCAGGAACAATTTGGGATTTCCTCCTCCATACTTTACTGAGGTGCTTTAGATTGACCATAATTCGGAATAAGAATAGATGGATGCCTCTTGAAATCACTGGTTCAGACAATTTTGCACTGTAAGCTACAAACACTTGCTGACGTGATATTTACGATAAATTTAGTATTCCAGTGGTTCAAAGATTGAAGAATTTGTATTAAAAATTGTGCAGTATTCTCATTCCGAAATGCGGTGAATCCTAAGAAAATAGGTACTCGGTGAGAATAAGATTATAGATGGATCATTTATTGCATTGCTCTGTTTTGGTTTTGAAGGCTTAAATGAATCTTAGTGCTGACTAATACACTGATTGGGATTCAGTGAATATGGAATAATTGTCCTGCAAGCAGGTTCTTTTCTCTTTTGTTATCATCGTGTTCGGAGGATGCGGAAGGCAATCTAGGTATTAGCTGAGCTCCTAGTGGACATGATTGTCATATATTCAGTTCCTCATCGAATATGTCATATCTTTCATTGACCGAATGCCAACGAAGTGCCAAGAGGCAATTCATATGTAAAGTTCATTTTATAAACATAACATCGAAATTACTGTGGATTAGCCGGGACCTGGCTTTGATCAGCCCCTATGGTTGTTTCAGGTCTCACTAGAAATTCAGATATACTAAAGTCCGTAAATATATGGAGATCATGCTTTCGTTTAAAGGAAGCCCTGGCTGTTGGAACGAGTTGCCGTTATTTGGCGGTCCCTAGTGTTACACGACAAAATAGCTATTGTTTTCTGACAATAGGGACCGCTGTGTGACGTCATCAGATCCAAGATGGCGACGCCCGCGCCCAAAATAGCATATACTTGTATCCATTTTTTTTTAAATCTAAAATATATTTTACAGTCAGGGTTTCCGTTAAGTATGATGGCTATGCAAGTGTCCTTCAGATTGTTGAAGGTTATTATGAACCCATGCACAACTGCCAACACAATTTCAAGTCTGTAAACATCCTATGAACGATTCAGGCTGGCTTTAAATTGGACATGGATTTAATGACAAGCAAACGTATATATCGACATTTGCCAAGAATACGCCATAGTCCCTTGAAACTCTTGAAACTGCTTAAAGTGGCACTACGACGAAGATTTACCATTTCGATTTGCCACTTTTTCAGTGTCAATAAGTCAATCAGTATTAGAAATATCCGAAATAGTAAAAAAAAATCCCAAATGGGCATGTTAAACCACAAAATTTTAGGAGAGTTTACCAGTAAAATCCTGTCCACCATTAGTGGAAGCCGTTCTCAGTATTCAGCGGAAGTGATGTCATACACTTAACACAACAACCTCGTGGCGCGAAATGGTGTGCATAAAAAAGTAGCCAACCTCGCAAAGATAAATATAACTTAATTCTTCTTATGTACGTGAAGACGTAGAAATATGCCTCCAGGCGTTGTGTTCTGCAGGCGAGCGTTAAGTGTATGACATCACTTCCGCTGAATGAACCTTTGCCGGTTTAAAGCTGAACAAAGGAAACGGCCTCCAATAATGGTGGACGTTTAGATTCAATATTCGGAGCTAAAAAATAGGACTTCCTGTTGTTGTATCGAAAGACAATTTGAAGTGGTAATAATATATCAACTCTACTTTATGAATATGCAAAAACATTGATATGTTAAAATTCGATCGTAGTGGCACTTTAAACTTTACGTCATACACCGAAGTCAAATATCGCGAGTTTTGATTTCGCTTTCCAAAAGTGCCCCTGCTGTCTAAAATATCACTTTGAAATCAGTAATTTTGGAAAGTTTGGATGATTTACCAAGAAAGGCTTTAAAGATATCGCAGCTCAACATTAGAGACTTTTGTATGAGAATAAGCAGTAATGCCTGACCAGCCTCGTTTTGGTGTTTTTCGAATACTTTGAACCTTGATAAATTCACAAGGGTTCATTATTTCCTCTCCAAACTTATAAACCTTACTAACATGCATATTTGCTTTTAAATGGCACAGTTTATTCTCAAGAAAATAGCAGGCTTCAACATTATGCTAATTAGCCGCAGCCATATTTGACTTCGGTGTATAATCCCTTAAAACTCTTGAAACTGCGTAGACTTTACGTCATAGTCCCTTCAGTGAAACTCTTGAAACTGTAATGAGCTGCGTTGATCACTAGATTGAACTGTGTTACTTTTCTCATAAGAGCTTCTTGGGTAGTTTTATCGCCGGCTCAAGGTCAGCACAATAACACCATGTAGTGGAACTACATTCTGTTTCACCTCAGTGGGTGTGTATTCTGGTTTTACCATTCTTAAGGCGATACACCAAATCCAAGTTTAAAGGCCATCTCGACTGTGTTCTGTGGTACCGCATTGCAATAGCACACATAGAATTCCTTGGGGTCATCTCCAGGAAATAGACGCCTGAAAGAAAGAACGAGAACATATTTTACCTATGTCATGGTACTGCTCATGTATGGAGTCATCGTTCGATTGGTGGCTGAAAACAGTTAAAGGGCCTAGGTCATGGTACTGCTCATGTATGGAGTCATCGTTCGATTGGTGGCTGTTAATTGGCTAAAAACAGTTAAAGGGGCTATGTCATGGTACTGCTCATGTATGGAGTCATCGTTCCATTGGTGGCTGTTAATTGGCTAAAATCAGTTAAAGGGCCTATGTCATGGTACTGCTCATGTATGAAGTCATCGTTCGATTGGTGGCTGAAAACAGTTAAAGGGCCTATGTCATGGTACTGCTCATGTATGGAGTCATCGTTCCATTGGTGGCTGTTAATTGGCTAAAATCAGTTAAAGGGCCTATGTCATGGTACTTCTCATGTATGGAGTCATCGTTCCATTGGTGGCTGTTAATTGGCTAAAATCAGTTAAAGGGCCTATGTCATGGTACTGCTCATGTATGGAGTCATCGTTCCATTGGTGGCTGTTAATTGGCTAAAAACAGTTAAAGGGCCTATGTCATGGTACTGCTCATGTATGGAGTCATCGTTCCATTGGTGGCTGTTAATTGACTAAAATCAGTTAAAGGGCCTATGTCATGGTACTGCTCATGTATGGAGTCATCGTTCCATTGGTGGCTGTTAATTGGCTAAAATCAGTTAAAGGGCCTATGTCATGGTACTGCTCATGTATGGAGTCATCGTTCCATTGGTGGCTGTTAATTGGCTAAAAACAGTTAAAGGGCCTATGTCATGGTACTGCTCATGTATGGAGTCATCGTTCCATTGGTGGCTGTTAATTGGCTAAAATCAGTTAAAGGGCCTATGTCATGGTACTGCTCATGTATGAAGTCATCGTTCGATTGGTGGCTAAAACAGTTAAAGGGCCTATGTCATGCTACTGCTCATGTATGAAGTCATCGTTCGATTGGTGGCTGTTAATTGGCTAAAAACAGTTAAAGGGCCTATGTCATGGTACTGCTCATGTATGAAGTCATCGTTCGATTGGTGGCTAAAAACAGTTAAAGGGCCTATGTCATGGTACTGCTCATGTATGGAGTCATCGTTCGATTGGTGGCTGTTAATTGGCTAAAAACAGTTAAAGGGCCTATGTCATGCTACTGCTCATGTATGAAGTCATCGTTCGATTGGTGGCTAAAAACAGTTAAAGGGCCTATGTCATGGTACTGCTCATGTATGAAGTCATCGTTCGATTGGTGGCTATTAATTGGCTAAAACAGTTAAAGGGCCTATGTCATGGTACTGCTCATGTATGAAGTCATCGTTCGATTGATGGCTGTTAATTGGCTAAAATCAGTTAAAGGGCCTATGTCATGGTACTGCTCATGCATGGAGTCATCGTTCCATTGGTGGCTGTTAATTGGCTAAAAACAGCGCAAATTCTTCACAAAGTTATTTTTGTGATACGGACTGCTATTGTGGCGCAATGTGCTGCCGTGCAGTTTATAATCATGAGTGATTGTTAGTACTTCAGAATACGTGGCTGTGTGTCGGGAGACAATCCCCTACTCTTTCTCGAAATAACACAACAGGTTCTTTCACGCCCCCTCGTATAGATTCGAAGAAGGAGATAAGGCCAATGACTAATACGTCCCTGCCCAAGGGCGCGGCCGGGATTCCAACCGTGTCCTCCCGCACTCTAGACCGTGCTCTACCAACTGAGCTAACCAGTTCATGACTTGAATTGTTTAACTTGTTGAATACTGATTTTGGGTTAAAATCTTATCATTTGACGAGGAATGAGTGGTGTATTTCTATATTGTAATTTTAGATTGCAGAAAGATACCTTTTACCAAGAGAACCAGAATACCTCTGGGTAAACATTGATACAGGATTAACGCTGATAAACACCTGGTCAAATGGATTCAACATGCTGCAACATGTTGGATGTTTTAACACGGTTTATCAATAAGAGGACTGGGTGTCATGTCAATTAAGGGTGATTTAAATTGAACTAATACGCATGCTCCGAAACAACAGTGTTGTACGAAGGTGATCAATCGACTGCAACATACTGCAACATGTTGGCTGTTTTAACACGGTCTGTCGATAAGAGAACTGGGTATCATGCCAAGGGTGCTTTAAGTTTCAAGTTTCAAGTTTTATTTCGCACTATTCACATAAATAAACACAACAGTACATTTTGAAAAAAAAAAGTAAAGAACTAATTACAGATTATATTTCAAATAGTTGGTAGTGCGCAGTGACCAAAGGAGCAAAAGCTTTCGAGTTGATCACTGCAACGTTTGCATAGACTAAAGTTAATGATTAAGCTGATAAATATTTGAAAAAGGTATAGTCACTTATTTTTGTTGTTCGAGAAGAACGGCTTTATATCGTTTTTTAAATAAATTAATAGAGCTCGATCGTTTGATATCTACATCAACTGTTTCCCAAATTTTTGATGAAATAAATTTAAATGTATGAATTCCATAATTCGTTCTCGCTTTCGGTCTAACAAAATTTAACTTTGCAGCAAATCTTGTATTATATTTGTGGCGTTTTATTGCTGGTGTGACAAATTCAGAAAAAATTGTTGGAATATCTTTACCATTCGAAATTTTAAAACTAATTTTTTTTTTTTTGTCCTATCAACGACAGAAGTTGATCAATTCAGACATTTGCCGCTAACAATGTGGGTCGGAGACGCTGTGATCGAGCGATAAAGAAGGAGGCATGCGCATTAAACGTTATAGATTTATTTAACACTGTTTGCATCACATAATATCACCACCGTATAATTACCACTTTGAGAATGTGAACTGAGCAACGCATGAGACTTCGAGGCGCTATCAGTTCTTTTTAAATACTTTTTAATCTTGCGATTGTTGTAAAGGAAATGTTATAGACCTAAAAATACACGAAAACGTAATACATTCGATCTGCGCTGTCTGAACAGGTCTAATGTACAATTAGAAACGTAAGCGAAACACAATCTCAGCTTAAGTGTATCCAAAGATATTTAGATATAAAAGGTATCGAAATATAATCTCTGGTTAGATTTCGTCACGCGCGCTCAGATAACAAAGGCCAAAGCTCTCAGACAAGACGAGACAAGGAGATATCGATCGATGAGTCACTGTCACAAATCTATTCCCGGCCGTAACATTAGGCAATCTGTCAATGGTAAAACTGTTGACAGTTTGGGTCAGGTCAACTACACAGCTAAGGCATGTTTTACGACAGAATAACCTAGCTAGAGTGTCTCTCTGCTGGATTAAGATACTGTTACGTGTCTGTTAATATGGGGAAAACTGAAGAAACCCTCATTGAGCTTGATAACCATGCGCAAGAACAATTCTGCCGGTAAGATGTTTTTAATGTATACACGAATGCTGTGCTCGTTTTCTGGCTGAAGAAATAAACTAAAGGGGGACCTCTTTAGCCTCCTCCGCAGGCATCTCTAATTTTCGAAGAAATCAGATTAAAAAAATCGTGAAGAGCCCATAATCTGATTTCTTCAGATGCCTGCGGAGGAGGCTAGACCTCTTTAAAGAAGTTTATCGATTCGTAATAATTAATTTACATTGTATTGAACGGAACTGCGTCGAACAAACAGGAACTTTCATAGCTTTATATTGTACTGCATCAGCTAAGTTTTCCCTTATACGAGTCCGAGATGTAGTTTGAGTCTTGTCATCTGACTATATCGTATATTTAGTTTAGTTTAGGTGTTCTAGTGGAAATTGTGAGTGAATTAAGTTGGAAGACAAATTGCAAAACATACGATAGTAGTACTCAGCGCAGAGCGGACATGGAGAATATTGTGTTTTAATTGTAAACTATAAAGATAATTTTAATTTTTTAGAGGTTTTACATTGCAGAGCAGCCAGAATTATTTTTAATCTCCCAAGACATATGCCTACTCAAGATGTTCTTAGAGTCGCTAAATGGTATAAATTATTTTTCATGTATAAATTAAGCCTAGTTAAATTAATATATAAGATGTACAACGAATTAGTACCATTACTATGGATCCACATAGTAACTAAGCCTCTTAACAAATATAATTGTAGAAAAACAAATACACTTAATGTCCCACGATTTAATACTTATTTTATGAAGCATTCCATTGCCCATAGACTGGCGCAATAGCTTGGAATGCATTATCAGTGCACTATAATGTTGATAAAATACAAAGCGTTACATCATACTGTAAAATGGCCAAGAAGGTGAACACTCTCCATGATATGGACTTCGATGCATTATCTGTTCAATGTACTTCTCATTTTAAGAAATATTATATATTTTATTAGCTTGTATTCCGTGTCTGCTTGAGCTTATACATAAATACAGACCCGGACATTTCTCCGGACGTACGGGGAACTCACACACATGTACAGCTGCGAGGGTACGTGTGTGTTTCTGTGTCTGTAGCAGTCTGGCTCGATGTTTGTGTTTGTATTTGCAGTCAATTAGTATTTGTAGTATCCTAGATTAGAGATAATATAACTGTATTTACACCATCACAAACACCCCCGTTTGATATACACTCACATAGATACATATACTCATGTTTGTGTACCCGTGCTTCAGTGGGTTGGCGTTTGTATCTATTTGTAGTTCGTACTATGTCTACATAATGTTACATATTGTATGTATGTGTATACATATTGTGTATTTTAATGTTCCTTAGTGTATTATGCCTACCGCAGTTAAATGTAGTTTGTCACTGTAACCATTCGCTCGTATATAGGTATTGAGACACTTTATACATGTCTGTTAATATGGGGAAAACTGAAGAAACCCTCATTGAGCTTGATAACCATGTAACAAGAACAATTCTGCCGGTAATTAAGCTTTTTGAAAATACAATCAAGAGCATTTAGTAAGTTGGTCTAAAAGCTATTTTAAATCGCACCGCCGTAGTCTGGAACGAGACTGGTGAAAGGTCATCCGCTCGCATAGTGAAAGCCTAATAGAAAACTTATTAATTTGCCAGGTCACGCAAGGTAACTGGAAGTCGGAAGTCAGTCTTGCCTTGCATTCACACATTTTCTCGTTAGTTCACGTTCGTCGGGACAAATAGATAAGAAAAACAATGATTCAGCTTTCGAACAATGACAAAGTTGATTTGAAGAAAAAAAACCGGTCCGAGTTAAACGAGAACTGAACACTAAAATCAACCCAACGTCGATACAAAGATGTATACAAAGGACGTAATTAAGTTCTGCTATTTATTTTTTCTGTGTTGCGCGTCTTTGTAGAGAAAATTAGTTTTCCTGATCGATTCTCCGCTGATAAATCTAGATTAAAGATAGTCCGAAAACACATAGAGTATAGAACCGTACCGGTCACCGTACCGCATTGATAACAATAGGACAACACAGGTAACCGAAAATACAAAGACGGCACGCACTGATACAACAGATAACCCGAAACAACTAAGCCGATAACACAATTGTTATTATTTTATTATTATTATGATTTTGTATTAATTAAATCATGAAGCGCTAGTGCACTCATGTTCATTCCTGGTCCGACTCGTGTGGAGTTATATTTCAGATCCTACTAGTATTTGGATCCTAGTATTTTTGGGCTACTGGTCAGTATCCTAGGTACCCTAGCTGACGTGAAGTTGCTCGTGTTTATTATTCGTGTTCTACTTGCGTGCCCTCGTGTTTACTCGTGTTCTACTTGTGTTCACAACGTCTAAACAAAGATGTATTCTAAATATATAAGTTTTGCTATTATATGTGTTGCGCGTCTTTGCAGAGAAAATTAGTTTTCAAGTTCGATTCTCAGCTGATAAATTTAGATTGCGTATGACTCAATTCAAAGCAAATTTCCCCATATCGAAGAAAACACAATGGTTCGCAATTAGGAGCCATTAGTCCAGCAAAACAACATACTTGAGCCGTCTGAGCGGAGGCTGCGAGGAAGGTTTCGGCTTTTCTCTTCATAGACGCGTAACATAGAAACATTAAATAGCACAATTTATTTATTTCGAATACATCTTTGCATAGCTATTGAATTGATTTTAGGCTTTGGTTCCTCTTTAAAGGTGCATCCAGCTCCTTGTTACTCTGGCGCTGCTACGGGATGCGGCTGTGCGTGCATACTTTCGCATCTGATTGTCCAATCCAATTTAACAGATTGTGCGTGTGTACTAACAGTGATCTGGCTGTGTGCATGAACACAAGTAGCCCGAAAATACAAAGAGAGGGTACCTTACTTAAAACACAAGTAACCCGACACAACTAAGTCAAGCTAGTATAACACAGGTAGCCCGGAAATACAAAAATAGGGCAACTAAGACGATAAAACAATATAATAATTAATAAAATTATTATGTTTGTTTATTACAGATCATCTTAGTATTTGGATGCTAGTATTTTCGGGCTACCTGTGTTATCCTAGGGTACCCTGGCTTAGTTTAAGTCGCTCGTATTCTACTTGTGTTCAGTCGTGTTCTGACTCGTGTGGAGTTTTAGATGAGATCAACTGCGTGTGCATACTTTCGCATCTGATTGTGCTTTGTAATTGGCAAATACGCAGGAATCTGAGATCGTCCGCGTTACAAAAGATACGCCGGAGTTCAAACTGTGTGCACCTTCTTGTTATTATTATTTTTTTCCTGTCCTGTAAAATGTTTTGATCAGTTCAGACCTTTGCCGCTAACAATGTGGGTCGGAGACGCTGTGATCGAGCGATAAAGAGGAGGCATGCGCATTAGTTGAAAGGTTAATGTTCGGTAGAGAGTTTTAGAGTGTTTAAGGCTACCGTCACGTCATGAAGTACTCAATTTGCCTCAATCGTCTCTCTAACCGAATTATTAATATGGAGAAAGTATTGTTGACTCAGGCGAAACTACGGCGCCTTCTAGTCTAGGACCGTATGAGACATTGATAAAGGCAACGGCGAACTGAAAACATAGCTATTAAAATACAATCCGGGATCAGATCTTCTAGGCAGACGGCAGATAAGAGGTCAAGCAATTAGACAACACCAATTAACGTAAATGACAAGAGATCAATTTCGTCTGATATGACCAAGCTTTAATCTCATACAAGCGTTCAACACTTGGTTAGGGTTCATGCTTCACGAAAAATCTATTCTCTAAAGATTGTCCACTTGCAGCGGACTCTGCCACGCTTTGTATCTTTTGTCGCGAACTGTTGACTTACGTGGGAATTATCTACGGGCCAAGACGTGTCTGAAAAAAGAAAGGGATTGGAACTGAGATTTATTACGTGTAATCGATCGATCGCGATACGGCTCAGTGGCCGCAACTACACGAACAAGAAGCATGAAGCTGGCAAAGAGAGAGGAACAAATACTTGAAATGCGCAGCGCTAGCCGAAGTAGGGAATATATATAATATCTGAGACGTTACGTTACTGTGAAGAGGATCAAAATTCGAGTTTTGTAGCTTGAGAAAGTCTTCTGCCGTGACTCGTGAGAGAAATTGTAAAATATCTAGCTGTTTCATTCAGACACTGGCAAATATATTGAAAGCTACGGGCTTACTTTATGAGTTTATTATTCATTGTGGAATGAAAGGAAACAGGTTAGCTGAAAGTTAAGTTCGAGGTAGGCTTCGAGTTTCATTCCGATTCAGTGCATATGTGCATGAAGGTGGGATGCTGTCAACAACACTACCAAAAGATCCAAAACGAAAGATTCAGTTACGTAAGTACTGTAAGTATTCTCTTTTTGATTTGAATAAATTTCCTCTCAGTTTGTCTGTTAATGTACTTTTCCTTCTAATTATCGCTTTATTTTAACATCTCTGTGATTTAGAGTATGCGTACCTCAGAATAAATTATTTTAAAGGTCAACTCAACTCTTGTGTTGATAAGCGCAAATGTTTTTGTAAAACAGTCTGTGAGTTTGAGAAGCGGACTTGAAGAGCTTTCTCATTAGGAATTACAATTTTTTTCTTGCTATGAAATTTATGTTTCATTTTACATTTATTCATAGTTTTAGCCGGACATTTCCCCGAGTTTTTGATCTATTTTCAATCAAATTCAAAGTCTGAATATGTCATTTTATTGCATTTATACACTTGAATTGCCAGTATTCTGTTCTGTTGTTCAAATCCTGCGTTATCATTGTCATGTCATAATAGCAATTAATAGACCAGACGTTTTTATGCCGTTCTCACTGCCGAATTAAAGCACGACTTGGGATGTTGAGAGTTAGAACACTCGAAATGCTTGAAAATCACGCGTCTTCGGCTTATGATTTTCAAGCATTTCTCTCAGAAACTAGATATCGTCCTAAATTATGACTGATTATGCGTGTGTTCTAACAGTGATCTGACTGTTTGCATACTAATAGCGATGTGAACACAGGTAGCCCGAAAATACAAACAAAGGGTACCTTACTGAAAACACAGGTAACCCGATACAACTGGGCCAAGCTAGGATAACACAGGTAACCAGAAAATGAATAGAAGAAACCGCACTGATAACACAGGTAACACGAAATAACTTACCCAGGTACCCTAGGATAAGACAGGTAGCCCTGAAATGCAAAAAGAGGTTACCGCACTGATAACTCGAAACACCTGAGACGATAAACAATTATTATTTTATTATAGTTTTTGTTATTTAAACTATGAATCGTTATGCACTCGTGTTCTGACTCGTATGGAGGTTTAGATCATCATAGTATTTGAATCCGAACATTTTTGAACTACTTGTGTTATCCTAGGGTACCCTGGCTTACTTGAAGTCACTCGTGTTTACTCGTATTCTACTTTTGTTCACTCGTGTGAAATTTTAGATGGAATCGACTGTATGTGCGTACTTTCGCACCTGATTGTGCGTTTGTAATGTGCCAAACACGCAGGTATATGAGAGCGTCCGCGTTTTGGAGATATACCTCTTTAACTCGGACACAACAGTTAAACCAAGAAATATTCTACCATTCAACTAATCACTTGATGTAGAATCCATACTTGTGATAACAAAATAAACGTTAGAAGCACTTTAAGGTGGTGTTACACTCGACGATTTTTAACGACAATTTTTCGTGCAACATTGTTGCGCGAAAAGTCAACAGAGTGCACATGGCGTGCTGGACGATTTTTAACGCAATCTTCGTTGCGGGAGTAGCACGGAACCTCTCGAGACCTGTATTCTGATTGCACCCATATAACCACTATACTTCTATTGTTTTTGTACTACACTTTTTAAAGGTTAGGGTGTTTTCTATTGTTGGGTAGGCCAATACTGTCGCTCGTTTCGATAACTTCCACCCGACCCCTTCAAAAACCTGCAACATCGTTGCCCGAATTTTGTTGGAGTTGCTTCGTGTAAAATCCTCGCCGTTGACTTTTCGCGCAACGTCGTCCCAGAAATCTGTTCGCTACGCCCACGGAAACGAGGCTACGTCAACAAACAAATACCCCACTCGTCCGCCATTTCTTTAACGAGGGTGTCGGAGTAGGAGCTAGCTAAATCGTCCCGTGTATCAATGTTGCGCTAAAAGTTGTCTCGTGTAACATGCATTAAAAATCGTCGTTAAATATTGTCGCGTGTAACATCACCTTTAAGGATCACTTCTTATGACACTGGTCGCCTGCTTACGAAGTAGTAAGCAGGGTGGCGCAGTGGTTAAGCGCTTCGCCTCTCACCTCTGTGGCCCAGGTTCGATTCTCGGACGGGGCGCCATATGTGAGTTGAGTTTGTTGGTATCTCGCCCTTGCTCCGAGGGTTTTTCTGCGGGTTCTCCGGTTTTCCTCCCTCCGCCAAAACCAACACGCTAAATTCCAATTCGATCTGTGGATTAGCCGGGACCTGGCTTTGATCAGCCCCCATGGTTGTTTCAGGTCTCGTTAGAAATTCAGAGTTTTCCCCCAGTTTTTTTATTTACTTGTCACCATCAGCTAAGTTTCTTGTCGTCATCATACAATGGGAGCCTTAACCCGTCACTGGTTTTATAACATAGCGTCCCAATTGAGAACTCGTGAATACAAGGCATATTGTATTTTTATGCAAGAGTGCATTACCACAATGTTGTGTTGGATCTGGATACTTCTACGAGTACCATATCGGTTTAGCTCCAACAAGATTAAGTTTAAGAGGTTAATTTGAAGTATATTTATTAAATATATGGCAGTACATTTTTGGATGCATGAATTAATATAATTGTATATCTTTTTAGCAAAATAAGAAGAGATAATATCAACCTTGTTCCCAGGGTCTTCCGCGCACCCAATATGGCAGCCGGCGGAAGGAGGCTGAACTGTCATGCATTCCGATTGGCTCTTTAGTTGTGACGCAAAGGCTGTTCTAGCAACGCTCACTCCGGATTGGGATACCTATGGTTTGTATCACGTGAATGATATTTTCATATTTAGCTTGGCCGCCTTCGTAACCGCCCAATATGAAGCATGTACCTGGAGAAAATTATTGCATCAAACCTAAACATGCTGGAAATACGATGTTATGGTATTATTTCAAGGGATGAATGACTTCGAAGCCACAGCTATAAAGGGGATCACTTGACTCTCCCACTTTGGAGAAAAACTCATTTGTTTTGGAGATTGTTGTTCATTTCTTCGCTTTTCACGAATTTTGAGGAGCTGAAAATCGGCTCAAAAAACCCTTCCCATTCGCACTTGAAATCAAAAGCAAATACAAAATCACCACTCAGTCATTACAGTACCTTGTTTAATCTTTCCAACCAGCAGGTTTGTTTGCATAAAACGCACCAAACGACTGTGAACCACGCCGATGTTTACACTGCATTTCACTCGACCACATTTACCTGCTCCAACCTCCAATTGCATGCTGGGTAATAAAAAATTTCACAAGGGGACCCCCCTCTGGGACTCCGGTAGGTTTTTTTTTTTTTTACCCCTACAACCAAGAGCGGTGATTTGGACTCAAGCCGTTGCTTTAAAGTGACAAAAACACATCCTAATAGGTTGAGCAGGGGGTAAAGACAACCAACTGCAAAATTTCAAGGATTTCAGTGAAGAATTATTTCATGTGTCTCAAAGCAGAAACACAACAGAAAAATCCTGTGAAACCCCTCACAAGGCCTACTAAAAGCAAACCAAGTACTTTTCAGCCGTCCTCAGACTTCATGATGTCCTCTAGCTCTCTTGCAGTGGCTTTTTTCTTCCAAGTTAGAGCACATTTCATTGGAAACCCTACCGAAGCAGCCATACCTACCGCTAACGAGTGCACAGAATTCTCCCAAATGGCATTGTGGGAAAAGTTTGAGCCCTCGGCTTAAAAAGTCAGCAGTATTTAACTGCCCCGGGCTAGCCAAACTTGAACCGAGGGGAGAGGGTTGAGTTAGCACTCAGGATTTCACCAACTGAGCCAAACATGTCCAGTAGGGAAAGGGTTAAACTCAAGCCTGATATTATATTTCATTATTTTGCCTTACTGCCTTGACCTTGATTAACAACTACTATTATCCGATTTCATCTGTTTGACTACTACGTCATTCTACATTTCATGGGTCCACAAGACCAGAAATCTCTATACAACATTCCCAAAATCGCTATATGTTTCCTTCGGCTAACATGGTCGACTGTTGTCCCATTTCTGTAAATCTTTATTAATGTTTGAAGCTCTCAAATAAGTTTGTTAGTGACAATGTTAGTGACAATTATTAGCAACACGGAATAAGAGTTTTTCATAGTTGGTGATGCAAACTCTCCAAACACACACATGTCCCACATGTGTTAGGTGGATGTACCAATATATATGCCAACGCAGTAGTAGTAGTAGAAACAAAGAACCGGCGATGGAGATCTGGGTGCGAATATTTTAGGTATGTGAACTTGGGAAATATCGATTGAATGATGAGGCAGCAGATGGTAATGTTGAATTGTAAACACCTTAATGTGTGAGTGACACCATTTCCTCCATACCTATAACTCGTTTCTGTGCTTGCGCATCCATCCAGGTCCAATTTTATGAAGTTGACGGTAACAGGCCGAATTATATAACTATAGTAGCTTGGGGCCATTTGCAGGGTTTAATCTAGAGTGTATACCATTGTGGGATTCCAAACATATTGGTGCATAAGATTTAACTTCAAGATTAAACCCTGCATTTGGATATAATGTTATAGATCAAGGGGTTTTGTTTAATGTAATAGTGGGTGCATTGGGTAAAAGTATACTTTATGATCCAACCGACATGTTGGGAAACTAACGGGCATCTAACGGGAGACTAACAGCAAACTGTTTTTGCTGACAGTTTGGCCAACTGTTGGGCTCCATACTGTTGGCTCCATATCAACAAGAAATACTCACTTTTTATTAGATATTCATTTCGTAGGCTGACAGCTTTGTTCTGCACTGCTTCTCAATGACGGTGATGAGGCAATTGGGCTGCCTGCTGCAGTCACTTAGTACTCCATCGTAGCATGATCTTTCAACGATCTTCAGCTATGCTATTCCAGTGAAGTCCCTCCACGGGCTTCTCGAGATGGAAAGTGTTACTCAGGCTGTAATGCTCTCTGCTTTGTAATGGTGACTGTATTGACACAGTTCTCTACTTCAAAACATTTGCAAAACTTTAAAACCTCGTTGTAGTGTTGCCGAAGTGTTGGTGAGGTGTTGGTGAAGTGTTGACGAGGTGTTGGCGAAGTGTAGGCGAGGTGTTGGTGAGGTGTTGGTGAAGTGTTGGTGAAGTGTTGGTGAGGTGTTGCTGAGGTGTTGGTGTTGATGAGGTGTCGATGAAGTGTTGGTGAAGTGTTGGTGAGGTGTTGGTGACGTGTTGGTGAAGTGTTGGTGAGGTGTTGGTGAGGTGTTGGTGAAGTGTTGTGAGGTGTTGTTGAAGTGTTGGTGAGGTGTTGGTGAAGTGTTGGGAAACTGTCAGCCATTAGTCATCCAACAGTTGACCATGTGTTGGTTGGATCATAAAGTATACTTTTAGTGGACACAACTGTCATCAAAATGAAATAAAACATGGTTCCAGTCCTGACCTGTTGTCACTAATACTGGGCTACTTTGTGTCCATATCTTCATCGCCAGTACCAGTCTTTTCCTCAGAAATACTCTCCTCACAGTCAACCGTTTCGCTCATTCGTTCATCTTCTAATTTCTTCCCATCTTGCTTCGTACCATTTCCATTTACCTTTCGCCGCTTATAAAACAGCACATAAGCAGCCTTGGACTAAACAAAAAGAACAACCATTTATTGGTTCAAGAATCAAGAATGATTATCTACAGTAATTGGCACTTTGTTACCTAAACCATTCAAATGCTGACGTTTTCAATACGATGGATGAATCAACAATTAAGTAGTGGCAGGAACATATAAGGGAGTTGAAACACGTAACAGCAGACCCTTGCTCTTATTCAGTGAATAAAAAGTACCATATTTGGAAAATACAGTCTAGTCTTGTGTAACAGTCTAGTCTAGAGTGACAGTCTAGTCTAGAAACAGAAGCCGGTTGCCATTTTATTCCATATATGGTCATTTTTATTTGCTGAATAATCCAGAGCATGGCACTAGAGCGAAGGATGGGCATTCCATGTTTTATCTCCTTTATATGTTTCTCGTAGTGGTTCACCAAAAAACTGAAGCAAAAGACAATAGGATGCGGCAATGAGCAGATCCTCAAATACAATTTTGCTTGAATATGACTTCAGTGCTGTCTGAGATGTCGCTTGTCAAAGTTACAAACAGAAAATAAACTCTATGCTGTTGGTCATTTTTACTGTGAAAACTGAAAGAAAACACCATCCAGCCAATCAGGAAAGGGGGAAGACAAAAGATATTTGAATCACAAATTTCACAACTTTCCCCAAATACGATTTTCTTTCAAATCAGACCATAGTTAGTTTGATCAAAACTGAATTGAAACTTTAAAAGTTATCTTATTAAAATATATTAACTTCCTGGATTTCAACTGATGGTTGAGTATCAACCAATGATAAATTTTACGCGAAAGAAGAATAGAAAATTGACACATTTTACATTCCCCTCCCATTGAATGCTCCTGTTGTGAATCATTACTTAATCGATAGCATACCACAATCTGGTTTTCACTGATCACCGACACGATGCTGTCGTCATACGAATACCACTGGTCATCCTCATGGTGTCGTGCATAAGCCGTGTCTAGCAAAAAATATGGAAAATAAACAACAACAACAAATGGGCAACTGATCAACTACTCTCACCTCTATTTAACAATTAGAGTTTTACTTTAACTAAAACAATAATATTTTCTTGTATTTTGACCAGTTGGATGCCTTTGTTTTTGTTGTTGAAAACCGGATTTTTTTTACTCACTATCTATCACAGGATGGATCAATCTTCTCTTTGTAAAGCAATGTTGAGTCATATTCGTAAGGAAGGGGCGTATAATTTTTATTCCAGATCTTTCCAGTGGAATGCTTGTAGAAATTCTAGAAAACCTTTGCTGTTACTACATTTTTGAAAAAAGCATTACCTTATTTTAGTAGAAGCCAAAATAGTGTTCTAACACGAATCCTGCAATCTCATTATCAGAGTACATTGTATGCATGGTCTGAACTCATAATTACATGAAGCTGTTCTCACTGCTAATTTCTCTAGGTCTGTTTAGGGATTTCACTTTATAAAGTTAACTGTTTCTAGTCCAATTAGTCTGGAGCACATTTCACCTCAGATTCATCATCACAACAATCAAACAATATGCCCTTTCCGCTTAGCTCAATGTTGTCCCATTTCATATCTTTCGGGAATAATATTCTTTGTCTGAAGTATTTCCATATCAATGTATCTCCTTATGTGTTAACCAGAAATGAAAGAAACAATACACAGGGGGATGGTCACGTGATCTGAAATGGGACAACATTGAGCCAAGCAGAAGTGGCCGGTCTATTAGGGAGAACATCAATAGGATAGGTCTTACTTACAGTGTCCCCCTCCCATTCCTTCATAGTGGTTCTACAACGGAAAAACTGAATGAGTAAGATAGGTTGTTTATGAAACATGCTGGTTGACGTATTATATTCACACTGAATTGCTACATGTACACATTCTACATGTACTCATATTTTAGTGTGTTCTCAAGAGTAATTATGAGGAAGTGTTCAAAGTTCAAGCTATTGTTGCTGTTGTGATAGCCTGTGTAGCCTTTAAAATCACGTTAACGATAACATCATCATTACGACATCACCACTAAGTGATTTATGGGGACCCAATACCATGTCTGTTAAAGTTTGAGCCACCTGCCATTAGAAATGACGGAGATATGGGCAAGTATTAAAAATCATGTAACGACATTGTCACTAAATGACATCATCATTACGACATCCCTACTAAGTGACTCATGAGGAACCTAATACAGGGCTCGACATTACGACCTACTGGTCGCCAATGCGAATAAGATTTTTGCCCTGGTGACCAAACTTTCAAAACTGGTCGCAAGCTGGCGACTTACACTTTTAACCCTTATTCATTGGTATTTCTATTTAAAAAAACTATCTAGACCATAACCAGTTTCCTATAATAAATCGTCCGAAACGAAGTCCCAATTGGCTTGTAATTGATTGCCATGTTTGGCTAGGTGCCATTTTGTTTTTGAGGTTTCTCTTCTAAAAGTAGTGTGGGCACATTGATTCAGTGTTGTTTGTAGAAGCAGCATGGATGCAGATTGTATCAACACATGCTTCAAAGCTACCGCAGATATCCCCCTTTAAAAAAAAAAGGTGACCAAAAATTATGATTTGGTGACCAAATATTTTGTCGCTGGTGCCTTGAGAAAAAAAGTTAATGTCAAGCCCTGCAATAGCATGTCTGTCAAAGTTTGATCTACCTGGCATTAAAAGCGAGGAAGATACAGGCATGTATTTAAAATCACGTGACCGATGATGTCATGATTACAACATCACTAAGTGACTCATGGGGAACCCAATAGCAAGCCTGTTAAGTTTGAGCTACCTGACATTAAAATCAAGATATGGGCATGTAGTCTTAAAATCACGTGACCGATGATGTCATCATTATGACATCACCAAGTGCTAAGTGATTGTTGGGGACCCAATACCATGTCTGTCAAAGTTTGAGCCACCTCCCATTAATATTGAGCGAGTTAGACATGAAAACGTACAAGGGTTTACGTCACTATTGGCAGTACCCAAACGCGCATACGTACTGGTTTATCGCTTGAGCACACAAATCTCCCACATGGTAAAATATTTGGAAGCTAAAGTATAAAAGTACCCTGACGCTCACTTCATAGTTACAGGTAGTAGAAAGAGGCTAGGTGACCCAACGACGAGGCCTCGATCAACGTCAATTGCAACAGCAATCACTGTTCAACGTCGATCTTTAATTATTAATTAAATGAAATATCGATTACTGTTATCTTATGACTTTGCATTCCAAGCATTCCATTCTGCTAACATCTTAGTGAGTGAGCGAGTAAGTGAGCGGCACAATTTCCCCAACCATCCCCATAACTAGCTCCTGTGCTTGCGTGCATCCACGAGTTAAAAAGGCTAAACAGCAATTCCAGTGCAACTAATTTGAACTTTAGTAACTCCAGTACTAAATACGGATTATCATCATGTAGATAAAATACTGATCATTGACTTACCGAGACAGCGATGAGGTCATAGATTGGAGGCGGCTGTTCAGTATTGATTACATAATCGGACATGTCGAGACCACTGCAATGACATCAACAACGTCAAATCAGATTTATTTTAACACACTTAAGTCAAAAGTTTGTATTTCCATATCTTCTCAAACATTTCATGGTGCTCATTTTTATACTTCCCCCAATTAAAAAAAACTTTGACGATACAATCATAATCAGTGATCAGAAAAAAAGATCTCTAAAACACCAAAAAACAAATAAACTTGGTGTGAGTAGGGAACCAAGAAACCATGCCTACCTTAATGGAAAGTCCACCAATGTGTCCAATTTGTCTCGCCCAGAGCTGTGAGAATACAAAGATGGTACGTAATAATAAGACTAATGATGTTGGGATTACCAGTGGCACTTTTTCCTACTTGAACACTCCAATGTTCTTATATGAGAAGATGTAAAGTCTACGAATTTGCAGTTCGAGAACGACCTTGTTTCACCAAGTTTTGATTACCTTGTGTAGGAAAATCTCTTGAGCTGAACAACCAGCACCTCAGGCAGGCACCACAAGTCAAACTTCTTAGTCGCTTGACGGTGCTTTTCACAAGTTGGAAAGTACCTGGAAAAATGGCATGGCCATAAAAACATAGATCTCCCAGTAAAAAATAATCAATGGGATTAATCTACAATGTAGTGTTCATTGACTGTTTGGACTGAAGTAGGGCACATACAGTACCGACCAGACCTTACCTCCAGTTAAATGTTCGCTCGGCTTCGCTTTAGTGAACGCAAAGTGAATGTGCAGGGTTCGCTTGGAGGTTCGCTAGCGTTCGCTCAAGCGAACCCTGGAAACTCTGAGCGAACGCTGCAAGCGAACCCTGCAAACTCTGAGCGAACCCAAGCAAACTCTGAGCAAACCCGCGCAAACTCTGAGCTCTGAGCGAAAAGCGAATGTATATTTTAGTTAACACGAAACCTAGCGAATGCAACTAATCTTAGGAATATTTTGAAAGGACTATTTGGATGAGACAGCAAAATTATTACCAACAGAAACGGTCGACAATCTCAGTTATATAATAATACGCTAAGTGTGTGTGTGTGTGTGTGTCAGTCAGTGTGTGTGTCAGTCAGTGTGTGTGTGTGTAACGCACTTTCCCAGGGTCCCTCGATCGATTTCCTAATATGGAGGACGCGCGCTCGCGTCCGAAAATGGCGCCAAAAGTTACGGCGACAGGTATTCTTCTGTCTTGGTCTTGGTTGCATTTGAGGAAAGAATGAGTTTTCTCAAGTTCTAAACTTACTTGGGCGCGCCAGCCATCGAGCTTACGGGAATCTGTTTTTTGAAAAACCTGGGCGAGCAAGCCATCGAGTTTACGCGAATGTTTTAGTTAGAGTTTAGGGAAAACCTATCGCCAAGCGAAGCGGCCGAAGTCAAACGACCGAACGAGGTAAGACCAGGTATTCAAACACAGTTAGAAATGTTGTCCGTGGAAAAGGCTGTTATTTTTTTTATCTTACAACTCTAATAGTAATATATTTTGTCCATGTCTGTTTTCTGTATCCAGTTTCCTGTGTTCTTAGATATATAAAAAACAACTGTTTCGACGGCCAGATTTGTTTTCGTCACACGAAATCATGTCTCGAGCTGCCTGTGACTGTCAGTTTTGGCACTTTTTGACAAGAATTGTGCTCATCGGTTTAAGAAATTAACTGAGATCCGTAAGATATTATTCCCTTTAAAAAAAATCACAATACAACCTTGAAAATATCAACACGCTAAAAACATTGTGCCAGGAGCCAGTCAGCCGGCTAGACTATGTTACTATAATTTATCATATTTGTTGATTTCCTGTGAGTTCCCACGGGTCCCAGCTAGTTATAAATATTGTTCGCTTCATTCAGGCCGTTCGAGAATTAGGCCAAAGTGGCCGTTCGATAATTAAGCCAAAGTGGGCTTTATTTCAATCATAAAACTTATGCAAAATTAAAAACAAATTACCACCAGATAATTCGAAGAGAATTCTGTTTCTTGAATCTAACGGTGCAGCGATGATCGGAAGAAAATTTTAAGTAGTCTTAATTTTAAAATTTTAATTTTAATTGCTCACGCGAACCCTTGAGGGTCTACTCAAGAGTTCACTCAAGGGTTCACTCGGGTTCACTTGGGTTCGCTTAGAGCAAAACGCAAGCAAACATTGAGCAAACCCTTGAGCGCACCCTGGGTTTGCTCGAAAGCGAACCCGAACGCACTGGAGGTAAGTTCTGGTCGGTACTGTACAAGAATCCTGTGTTAAAGCCATTATGATTTAACGACATTTAGATGACCATCATTCCGCCTACTGCAGTTTCAATTTATGGAGATATTAAAACACAAGTTTGCTTTACTGTCTGTCTTACAATGTACTTACCACAGGTCATTAGCTCCAAGCTTCTCCTTTGTCAAGAACAACTGAATACTGTCACGTAATTGCACAACATTCTTCTTCTGTGCTGGTTTCCTACGCACACTTTCATCTTCTTCAGTTTCCTAAGATACGAAGAGAGTGTCATGTATACACACGTTATGGATATACACAAATGAATGTCCATTGTGTTAGCTAGAGACTACAATGGGCATTGATGTGATTTATATTTTCGACACATACTGTGTGTGCAATGTTACTGCCACTAAACTATTGTCAACTAATCTTGAAAGTGTTGAAGTACGTGTACACATAGAACAAAGCTGTATTTAAGATTTTTTGTAATTAACTAAATTAAGACAAATATTGTAACAAATGCTTTGACTCATTGCCTCACCTCGGCAAGTTGGCTATTATAGCACTTTTCCTTCATCTTAGAATTCCAATCGAGAGAAACGTAGCTTTGACCTAATAGTAGACAAAAAAATCACTCGAGGTCAGGCCCTGTGGTTATAATAATAACAAGAAGCTGCACGCAGCTTGAACTCCGGCGTATCTTTTGTAACGCGGATGATCTCATACACCTGCCTGTTTGGCACATTACAACGGACAATCAGATATGAAAGTACGCACACAGTCGATCTCATATAAAACTGCACACAAGTCAGAACACGAGCGACTTCAAGAAATAACTACATATACATAACTACATATACATATATAATCGCCGTGACCCCATATAACGCACCAATACCCACGATTGCTCTCTTCTGACTTGATAGCTCAGTTGGTAGAGCGCCAGACATGTAACCTGAAGGTCGTTGGGTTCGAGTCCCACTTGGGTCAGAGATTTTTTCTCTTTCCCTCGTAGGGCGTGCACACTTAGCGCTACAGCTTACCACTTTATATATTACATTCTTTACACTTACTAGTGCTACGCGGCAAACATGATTCAATATCATAACTACATATACATATATAATCGCCGTGACCCCATATAACGCACCAATACCCACGATTGCTCTCATCTGACTTGATAGCTCAGTTGGTAGAGCGCCAGACATGTAACCTGGAGGTCGTTGGGTTCGAGTCCCACTTGGGTCAGAGATTTTTTCTCTTTCCCTCATAGGGCGTGCACACACAGCACTACAGCTTACCACTTTATATATTACATTCTTTACACTTACTAGTGCTACGCGGCAAACATGATTCAATATCATAACTACATATACATATATAATCGCCGTGACCCCATATAACGCACCAATACCCACGATTGCTCTCATCTGACTTGATAGCTCAGTTGGTAGAGCGCCAGACATGTAACCTGGAGGTTGTTGGGTTCGAGTCCCACTTGGGTCAGAGATTTTTTCTCTTTCCCTCGTAGGGCGTGCACACTTAGCACTACAGCTTACCACTTTATATATTACATTCTTTACACTTACTAGTGCTACGCGGCAAACATGATTCAATATCATAACTACATATACATATATAATCGCCGTGACCCCATATAACGCACCAATACCCACGATTGCTCTCATCTGACTTGATAGCTCAGTTGGTAGAGCGCCAGACATGTAACCTGGAGGTCGTTGGGTTCGAGTCCCACTTGGGTCAGAGATTTTTTCTCTTTCCCTCGTAGGGCGTGCACACTTAGCACTACAGCTTACCACTTTATATATTACATTCTTTACACTTACTAGTGCTACGCGGCAAACATGATTCAATATCATAACTACGACTTCAAGAAAGCCAGGCTACCCTAGGATAACACAGGTAGCCCAAAAATACTAGGATCCAAATACTATGATCACGAGTGAACACGAGTGCACAGCGGTTCATAATTTAATTAACAAAAAATATTGTAATAAAAAATAACAGGAGTATAATACACAGGAGTGTTCCTGTGTCGGCCCCTAACACAGTAGATGGTGTGTCTATTTATAGCCGTTAAGTCCTAGTATGCAATTACGTTGTCTTTTGTTCTCTTGTGTTTTAGTATTTTTTAGCAGTTTGAACCGTGTTAATTACAATTGTTCAGTGCATCCTGATTGCTTAAAAGTGACGGCCTTTGTTCCTTCTCGAGGGAAACGCTATGCTAAAAATACCTCTTCCGTCTACAGTGTTGTGTGACAATATAATGTCGGAAGAGGAACACTCCTCTGTAATGATAATAATTGTTTTATCGTCTTAGTTGTTTCGGGTTACCTGTGTATCAGTGCGGTACCAGCCCAAAACAAATTCCATCCAAATACTATGAGGATCTGATCTAAAACACCACACTAGTGAACACTAGCTAGCGTTTCATCATTTAATTAACCAATATTTACAATTAAAAACCAATTCTGTTATCGTCTTAGTTGTTTCGGGTTACCTGTGTAAATGCCGCGGAAGCTGCAAAAGCAGCCCATTGCGTTACTACCTGTGACCCCGTGTGCACCCATGAATCGTTGCAGGTGAGCAATGTTTTGATTAGTCTGATATTGTGGTCATTAAAAATATTTGTTTGCAGAAGTACACATTTTCAAGTTTCGAGTTGACTGCCGTAAATGGTTGGATAGCAAGTATATTTACTCTTAACAGCCTTTCAAGTCATTCCAGTGTTTCTTTACGGTCATTATGGATTCTTAAGTCATTTCCAGTTCGGATCATACGGTTTATCAAATCAAATCCAGTACAATAATTACGGCTTTTAGATCGAGTCAACTGACCTTCTTCGATTTCCTAAAACGGTCTCCAGTTCAGTTATTCAGGATATTACGTGAATCTCGCCAGAATTTGTCCCGCTTTGAACAACCTGAATCTCCATTGCAACAGTCATGTGACAACAAATATAGATATGCCTTAGAGCAAGAGCGTTGTGTAGTACAATTTAACAGTAACCGTTTGCACAGACGAAAGCCCGAATAGATTTTTCGTGAAGCATGAACCCTAACCCAGTGTCTTCGTTGAACGCTTGTATGAGATTAAAGCTTGGTCATATCAGATCTCTTGTCATTCACTTTAATTGGTTTTGACTAATTGCTTGACCTCTTATCTGCCAATTGCCTAGAACATCTGATCCCGGATTGTATTTTGATAGCTATGTTTTCAATTCTTTGTTGCCTTTAATTTATCAATGACTCATACGGTCCTAGACTAGAAGGCGCCGTAGTTTCGCCTGAGTCAACAATGCTTCATCCATATTAATAAATCGGTTAGAGAGACGATTGAGGCAAATTAAGTACTTCATGACGTGACGGTAGCTTTAAACCCTCTAAAGCTCTCTACCGAACATTTATCTTTCAACTAATGCGCATGCCTCCTGCTTTATCGCTTGATCACAGCGTCTCCGACCCACATTGTTAGCGGCAAAGGTCAGAACTGATCAAAAAATTTACAGGACAGAACAAAAATAACAAAAAAAAGACAGACTGCATTTTAAGACTCCGGCCGCTGCCATAGCAGCGCCGGAGTAATAATAATAACAAGAAGCTGCACGCAGCTTGAACTCCGGCGTATCTTTTGGAAAGCGGATGGGTTCATAAACCTGCGTATTTGGCACAGTAAGATCGCACAATCAGATGCGAAAGTACGCACTGACAGTTGATCTGATAACTTCACATGAGTTACAACACGAGTGAACACAAGTATAGAACATGAGTGAGCACGAGCGAGGTCAAGTAAACCAGAATACTCTTGATACTCTCACAGGATAGCCGAAAAATCCTAGGATACAAATGCTAACGAACTGATCTAAAACTCCACATGAGTCATAACACGAGTGGACTAGCGATTCATAAATAAATTCACAAATTATTATTATAAAAAAAATGAATAATAAAAATTGTGTTATTATCTTAGTTGTTTCGGGTTACCTGTGTTATCAGTGCGGTATACACAGCCCCAAAAACACTTCCATCCAAACACTATGAGGATCTGATCTAGAACTCCACACGAGTGAACACGAGTACACTAGCGCTTCATAATTTAATTAACGGACATTCACAATTTAAACGAGTGAACAGAAGTAGAACACGATATTGGAAAAGTGTAACACGGACGATATCATACGCCTGCGCGTTTGGCACTTTACGAACGCACAATAAGATGCGAAAGTACACACGCACAGTTGATCTGATCTAAAAATCCATACGAGTTAGAACACGAGTGAACACAAGTAGAACACGAGTGAATACGAGTGAACAGAAGACGAAAATGAGTGAACACGAGCGAGGTCAAGTAAGCCAGGATACTCTTAAGATAACGGCACAGATATCCCCAAAATACTACGTTCCAAATGCTGATGATCGGATATAAAACTCCGAGTCAGAACACGACTGCACTAGCAATTTATAACTTAATTTGTTTTTTATTAAACATAATAAAATGAAATAGAAATTGTGTTATCATCTTAGTTGTTTCGGGCTACCTGTGTTATCAGTGAGGTACCCAGCCCAAACCACATTGCATCCAAATGCTATGAGGATCTGATCTAGAACTCCACACGAGTGAACACGAGAACACCAGCTAGCGCGTCATCGTATAATTAACCAACATTTACAATTCAAAACAATTATGTTATCGTTTTACTTGTTTCGGGTTACCTGTGTAAATGCCGCGTGAAGCTGCAAAAGCAGCCGATTGTGTTACTACCTGTAACCCCGTGTGCGCCCATGAATCGTTGCATGCGAGGAATGTTTTTGATTAGTCTGATACTCAATTTGTCGGATTGTGGTGAATAAAAATATTTGTTCGCAGAAGTACCCACGCACGTGACATCGCTATTGGGTAGTACGCACACATCTAATGTCTGCTGGTAGGATTTGTTTTACAACCAAAAAATTCTGAGAGTATCCATTTATGTTTTACAATTCAATTCAGTTTTTATTTTACACTGTTTAACAAAGAATTACAAGTGACAAATTAAGCAAGTTATAGTAGAATAGTTTACAAGAAAAATAAAAGTCGAACAAGTAATATGTGTACGGCAGTTAAAGGAGTACAAGCTTTCGAGCTGACTGCCGTAAATGGTTGGATAGCAAGTAGATTTGGTTACATTCATGTATAGAACTTAAGAACAATAAAGCCTGATTTGTACGAAATGTAATAGAACAAAAACAGTAGGTAGACTTATGATCACAGAGTTACAAAGTGAATATAAAAGAAAAGAAAGACTTAATTAAAATTATTGGAATAAAGTATAATTAATATATAAATATATTAACACATCGTACACGTACAGTGAAAATACAAATTATATAAAATATAAAATAGATAAATGGATTTAATGAACACAAAATCATAATAATAAAAATATGTTATCGTCTTAATTGTTCCGGGTTACCTGTGTTATCAGTTTGCGTTCCGACTTTGTATTCCCGGGCTACCTGTGTTGTCTTATTGTTAACAGTGCGGTACTGTACTCTATGTATTTTCGGGCTACCTGTGTTATTCTAGGGTAACGCCAAAGAGTGTTGTAACATAGCTCATTTCCGGTCCGTCCGCATGTCTTGACCTTTTGGATATGTCTCGTTCCAATCTACGACCGCGCGAAACAACCAACCAAACTTTTAAAATTGCTTTCACTATAATAAATGATCGTTGTAAACGAGGGCTGTTTAATAAGGAACAATGAAATGTCGCCGCAGAAAGGTTATACAGAAAAGGAAAGCACAGTGGAGAAAGTGTTGAGAGGCCCACAAGAGTAAATATCTTGTCTGGAACATAATTTACGAAATCTCTGAAACGACTTTCAATCGAGCGAGTGTTTGCTTCGGTTGTTCGTTCCCGCTTACATTCACTCCTTTAATACGCTCTGACTACAAGCACTCTTGTATTTTCAAATAATTTTGTGTCCCTGGAAGGAGAACAGATGAGGAAATTTGGTTAGTTTACGGCACAACACCATAAATTTGATATCCGGTTTAATACTGAATTGAAACTCGCCAAAAATAATCCATTACAACATTGACAAACAATTGAATTATAATCGGAATACCTTCGAACGAGAGCGTTGTGTAGTAATTTTAACGATCGTTAAATGAATCGAAGCTCATGAGTTATTCAAATCATTAAATAGCCAAAATTCTCAAACAAATCTCGAAAATCTCACAACAAACAAACTGTAGTGGATTGCGACGGAACTTTCTTCGGAAATTTTCAGTCAGTGTGTCAACTGATTCGCTTTGCCCCCAGTGTAAACGTCGTCTATTCAGTAGAATCACTAGCTTCCCGTTTCGTATTTTTCTCCGGTGGAATGGGGTATTTAAAAGTCTAGCATCAACAAGATCAAATCCATAATTTATCTTCCAAATGGCGGCTATGTAGTGCTCTCTCTTTGTGAGCTCTGATTATCAAGCAGTTCCCGTCTCTTCTCGAGTAACCATTTGCACAGACGAATGCAAAATGGATTTTTCAAGATCGAGTCAACTGACCTTCTTCGATTTCCTAAAACGGTCTCCGGTTCAGTTCTTCAGGATATTTACGTGAAACTCGCCAGAATTTGTCCCGCTTTGAACAACCTGAATCTCCATTGCAACAGTCATCTGAACAAATATAGATGCTTTTCTAATTGAATGCCTTAGAGCGAGAGCGTTGTGTAGTACAATTTAACGGTAACCGTTTGCACAGACGAAAGCAAAATAGGTTTTTCGTGAAGCATGAGCCCTATAAACCCAGTGTCTTCGTTGAACGCTTGTATGAGATTAAAGCTTGGTCATATCAGACGAAATTGATCTCTTGTCATTTACGTTAATTGGTTTAGTCTAATTGCTTGACCTCTTATCTGCCTTCTGACTAGAAGATCTGATCCCGGATTGTATTTTGATAGCTATGTTTTCAGTTTTTTTTATCAATGACTCATACGGTCCTAGACTAGAAGGCGCCGTAGTTTCGCCTGAGTCAACAATACTTCCTCCAGTTTAATAATTCGGTTAGAGAGACGATTGAGGCAAATTAAGTACTTCATGACGTCGTGACGGTAGCCTTAAACCCTCTAAACTCTCAAGCGAACATTTATCATTTATCTTTCAACTAATGCGCATGCCTCCTCTTTATCACTCGATCACAGCGTCTCCGACCCACATTGTTAGCGGCAGAGGTCAGAACTGATCAACAATTTTACTGGACTGAACATTAAAAATAATTTTAAAAAAAAGACACAGACTGCATTTTAAGACTCCGGCTGCTGCCATAGCAGCGCCGGAGTAATAATAACGTCTTTATTTAAAGAGGGTAATACATAATAGTGTACAACACTAAGAAACCTGTAGCCCTCATTACAATAATACAATACAGTTTATATAAAATGCTTAACACTAATATACTAATAAAGCTATTCATATGATCTCTTTAATAAATATATAACCTAACTATAACAGATACGATGTAAACACCACGATGTATTCACCTCCAGCAGAAGATCATTTATGAAGATGATTAAGAATAGCGGTCCTAAAATAGAACCTTGTAGTATTCCATGGGGGATACTCTGCATATCAGACTGAACACTAGACAAGGAGACACACTGAAGTCTCCCTTCCAAATACGATCGAATCCAAGCAAGAGAGTATTCATCTAAATCATATGCTTGCAGCTTGGACAGTAGAATGGCATGATCAACCATATCGAAAGCTTTCCGATAGTCGACTAAGACCATGCCGCTGACCCGATTTTTGTCGAGTTCAAACAACAGTTGGGTCAGGTCCCAAGAAATCATAATCAGCAATCACTGAGGCACCACTAAAACCAGAAGGCTAATGTGGCCCTTTCTCCATAACTTCATGGGTGTTCACTACATACAGTAATCTGTTGTAATTAAGCTAGGAACTGAATGTCCAACTTACTTGTGAGCTTAAGAGGCTTATCGTCATCAGTGAATGCCTGGATGTCCGTACTTCCATACAGGTTGACCAGTGTTAAACTAAACAAGCATCCTTTCTCCTTTGACTTTTCTCCTACACCATTCTTGCTCTGTTTCTTGGGCCCAGTGTCATTCACTTCTTCTTCACCCCCCTCCTCATCACCCTTAAATGAGTCATGAAGAAGAAGAATTACGCTTTTCAAATACAAAACGAGGATGTTATTCATGACAAACATTATGAAGATGTGCACAATGGTCTACAGTATGAAATGAAAGTTGAGATGAAGTTGAGAATGAAATATAAAGGGTAAAGTAAAGATACATGTAGAGGAACAGAAAATTGAAAAATATGGCTAAACTGAACAATCTGCATCGTAAAAAAGTGGTCGGCCAACCACTTACCGACCACTTCAGGATTACTGTGATTTAAGTTTATTTTAGGTTTTAACGTCCAATGGTTCCATGTTCAAGTTCTGGAGGTACTCTGAAGTTGGCCAATGCTCAGAATTTTGCCAATAAAATTGATGTTTTCCTTGAAAGTAATGAACTATTCAGTGACCTTTGAGGTCCCAGAAGACGTACAGCCTGACCAGTCTACTTCTGGATTGCTTTCATTTATTAACAAGAGGCCCCGAGTGGCCTTAACTCGGGCCATCTAGGCCTAGGTATTGAATACATAGAGTTCTAGCATATTTTGTCATATATGGTTTGTGCTAGGGGAGCCCTAGCCTGATTATCAGACGGTACGAGGTCGTCTGCTCACTTCCTCCCCCTCCCCGTCTGATGGACTTCATAGACTTTCATGTTCCTGACGTCATAAGTTCAACCAATCAGAGCGAACTTTACACTTTTGGCAAAGTCTGGAATTTAAGGAATGTGCCCGCATATTTTTCTAATGGCGTTGGGGAAGAAGAACTTGAGCAATGTGTCGACCGAAGTTGTAAAGTTTTCAGGATTTCGAAGCTATATCCAGAGCAGAAGGAAGCATTGGAATCGTTCATTCGTCGAAACGATGTGTTTGTGAATTTGGTAAATCACTAATCTTCCTCTGCTTATATAAATCTCATGCATTTATAGATCTGAAACATTCTCCAAGGTTTTTGGCTTTTAGAAGACCAAATCTTTCATGGAATATTATGATTTTTCTGCAGGAGTGAACACACATACTGAGTATGTTATGGAAAAAGTTTCATGGCACTTTGGTGAATATTTTGTTTTCAGAATTATGAACACACTTCCGTAAGTTCATGTACGACTACGGCAATGGCATATAAACTTTGCACAAAAAGTCCGGTTAAAACAATCTCTGGTACCAAAAAACTACAACAGCACAACTTCAGGGTCTTGTGTGACTAATCGCCATACATATCAAGCCTCAAAACGTTTTAAAAATAAAAGTAAAAGCGTAAAACTTCTAAGATCACAGTGATAAACTTTACGGCGTGGAATCGAGTCTCGGCTGGTATTTCTTGTATGCACTCTCATACACTGTCGTGCAAATACTGAACGAAAACTTCCGTTTAAAAAGTTCCTGCTCTCCAAAGAACCACAGCAGCTCAAACAGGATACCATTATGAGAAATCGACAGAAGTTTGAAGCTGTAGAATGTTTTTTCCAGTGCATGAAAGCTGATAGATCCAACTAGTAAAAGCCGCTACTGCACCACTGTTTCTACACTTCACGCTTCAATTCTTATGCGTGTTCGTATTGGCTCATTGTAAAAACAAAGGTTGATGACGTCAGGAACATGAAAGTCTATGAAGTCCATCAGACGGGGAGGGGGAGGAAGTGAGCGGACGACCTCGTACCGTCTGATAATCAGGCTAGGGGAGCCCGAGAATTGGTTCACTACTGATGCTCTTGTGATAATTTATATATAATGGCACTACAAGTGTCAAAATGCCCCATGTACATTGTATGTCCAGAAAGGAGGGGGTGGGGGTCAGGTTTGGAAATGATAGAGCCAAAATACACACACAACACACATACATACATGCTGTACATGTACATTTCAGCCACAATTTCTTTCAATTATGTAGTTTAATATTACTTTCTTTTCAATAATAGTTCCTTGAGGATCTTTAGAATTATAAAAAGTTGGTATGGGTGTTGTTGATTGAAGTGCAATGGTTAACATTTGAGTAGTAATTCCAAATAATGTTTCTCGGCTATTCCTTGTGAATATTTAGAATGTGTCATTCTACATGTGAAATAAAGTCATCTATCTAGATCTGTCTAGATGTTTGAGTAATTCTCAATAATGAACCAGAGGAGACGATTGGGGTTGTAAACTACAGCTAGACCACCATTTTCAAATATTAGTGAGCACTGCACTAGTGTTCATTTTCTACATCTTGAAGGAGACAGAACTTATAATGGCAGGCCACAAACAAACATGCAATTTCCACTCCTTCCTTTCTATCATTGGGGTTACAGCAAGTTTAATTTTTATTCCCGAATAATTCTTACAGTGCGACTACTGAAAGTGGGGCCACTTAGACAATGAGAACCAATCACATTGTAGAACGAAAACAAAGCATATTCAGATTTCTGCCAAGTCAAGTAGCATTGTTCTTTGCTATCTGTTGATTGGCTAAAGTTACCGAAGTTGTAATGCTTTGTTTTCGTTCTGCAATGTGATTGGTTCCCGTTGTCTAAGTGGCCCTGCTTTCAGTAGTCGCACTGTAAAAGTACTGGTACTCCTGACCAAGTGAAAGTGCCGATGTTGAACTGGAATGGTCAGATCCAAGAACTGAGGAATTGGGCCATTTGCTACTATATTTGATGCCATTACCAACAACAACAATATTATTTTCTCATAAGATGATGGAAATGTAGAGTAATAAGGCATAATAAGAAATACAATTACGAGGTGGGTCCTTAGAGTTATCTTAAAGTGCATACATGTATAAGCCCAAATTAGTACTAATGATGTGATGTCACCACCAACACTTATTATACAAAAGCATGCTGGTAGAGACAAATTACCTATTTTTAAATTATAACTTATCAAAGTGATTTTACCCAAAAAAACAAAAATTAGAAAATAGCTTAATTCACAAGCACAAAGAAATTCAGCAAATGTTGGTGATGAACCACTGCACCACCCCATCTCCCCATTGTAAAAACTAGACACTTTAGAATATAGGAATAATAGAAGAGAAATACAAAGAAACCTCTGCCGCCGAAACAATTACAGCGCCATGGTATCTCGATTTCCATTGGCCGAGAAAAACGAGACGGTAAACATTGTAGGTTCATTGTAGGTTCATTGTAGATTTCAGATTGTCCATTCCCTATTGTTAACGGAAAGAGAAGGCGAAGTGAAGAAAGTAAAATAAATTCCTTCTTTGAGGGTATATAAAATCAAAGCTTTCTTTAGGATAAATAAGGAAGATTTATTGAACGGTAATTTCAAGGTCTTCTGTGCAGTTCAGCAAAATAAAAAGAAGACAAAGTCGGAGTTTGAAGCCCATTCGTATCAATCGTCGGCAAACAAAAAACTGCGTGATGCGAAGGGAGGACAAAGTGTCGAGGAGCAAGCGTCGCTTCGCTCCTCGGTGGAAAAGCTTCGTGCCTAAGCTTTGTGAAGTGAGAACCACTGGTACCCAGGGTAGAGTTCACGCCATATAGATTTTCGTTCCCGAATTTATAAAAACATGTGCATATAATATTTTAAAAGGACCCTGTCAGATCGAGAACTGAGAAATCGCGAGAAATCGGGTCATTTCTACTATACTTTCCGAGAGGTTAATAACAATGAATAACAACACTACCACAGTCAATTGGTATAAAAGTTATCATGTTCAGTTTAGCTACTTACATTTACAAACTGTTGTCTCACTCTTAGTCATATTAGTGTTGATCAGATCTTAGCCATCTAATGTCACGAGTGGATCCTTGAGTGGATCTGGATATGTGATAAATTCCCGTCCAAAGCCCGTGAAACACCTCTCAGCTTTAGAAAAGACAAAAATCTTGGTATTGCACTTGAAGGAACCTTTGGTTTACCAAAAAAAACAGCTGATATTAAAGGTTTTGCTAAGTCAAAACTCCCACTCGTTGCCATCTTGAAAAACCTGAAGATGTTGTTCACATGTCACATGGCTTGCGCAACGTACGTGTCACGTGACCAGTCGAAATCTGATTGGTCGACGAAGCCAACCAGCGACACAAAAATAATAAACTGCTTGCATTTTCTGACTCGTGCCTCGGCCGAAGTCCTGGCCCGAGTAATAAGTTTCTTTCAGGTTTTCGACGTCCAAGTTCTGGGAGAATCAAAAATATCTAATGACACGACCACGTTACGTTGCACAGCCGCCAGTTTGTTTTTATTTTCGCTCTTGTCAACCCGAGGACTGGTAACCAGTGATGCCATGCGGTCAAAACAAAAATGGTGTCAGGTTACTGCTCTTGATCGATCGCCAAGAACTATTGATAATGCAAAGGGGTTATTGTTGCCAGAATGTTGGAAAACCACTCTAAGATGTTGTGAGACTATTTTATGAAGCTATTAAGTATTCTTAAATGTTATTTTGGTGCAGTGTAAGGCAAACACGTAGCGATCAAGTGAACAACTTACCAACCACATTTTTATGGTGCATATTGTTCACTTTAGTCGAAAAAGACAATAACGTAGAATAATGGTGGGCTTCAAGGTTGAATTTAGTTGCTATATGATAGAAGGTGGAGATGAAAGCTCAGGTTAAAATGAAGGTGAAAGCAAAGGTACGAGAGATGATGGAGGTGATGGTAAAGGTAAAGGAGAAAATGGAGGTGATGGTCAGTGTAAGGAAGATGGAGGTGATGGTCAGTGTAAGGGAGAAGATGGAGGTGATGGTTAGTGTAAAGAAGAAGATGGAGGTGATGGTCAGTGTAAAGGAAAAGATGGAGGTGATGGTAAGAGTAAAGGAGAAGATGGAGGTGATGGTTAGAGTTAACGAGAAGATGGGGTGAAGGTATTAAGGGTAAAGGAGATGGAGATGACGGTAAGACAGAGTAGATGAAGGTGATGGTAAGGTAAAAGGAGAAGATGGAAGTGATGATCACTGTAAAGGAGAAAATGGAGGCGATGGTCAGTGTAAAGGAGAAGATGGATTGAAGGTACTGTGTGCTGCATGTGTGTTTGGCTAGTGGTTGTAAGCATGTCTTGCAAAAATAACTGCCTTACGTTTACATTCACATTCTTGTAGGCTCTTTCTAGTTCTTCGTCTGACTCCTGTTCACTCTCTCCACTCTTTAGCTCATTCATTTCAATATATGTGAATAACAACAAACAGAGAATAGCTGTCAGCTCAAACTCTTCTGGAAACATTGGCTGAATCTGGGGCGTTGGCTTTTTATATTTACACACATAAGCCAAACGGTTTTAGATTTATTATTTAACAAATAGAAGATGGTTCTCTGTGTACTATAAAACGTAAAACATGCTTCAGATCTTAAAAAGCCGTAAGTGGAACAAGTGTATAAAGCAGCTTTTCAAGACTTGGAAAGTGCTATATATTTATAGGACATAGGAAAACCATAGTCTATTTGTTTTATAATATAAAATTTGATCTACCGCACTTTTTTACTCCAAAATGACCTTCAAAGTCGGGATGCGTATTATACACGGAACCTCGCATTTTAGGACTACATGTAATTTGCATAACACAAACAAAAGAAACATTATAATTGGCTGTTTCATGCTTAAGCGGCCAATAAAAACACTGAAATTTCGATCCATGAACAACTTAGTGCGGCTATTTAAACCCCACTTTTCACACATCAGTTTCATCTGTAAACAATAGTCACGGGAAATTGATCATGGCAACACGAATGAAGCGTCAGAGTTACCGAACTTGTGACAAGTTAAGAATTATCACCTTCGCGGAAAAGAATGGCAACAGAGCTGCGGAGCGAGAGTTTGGAGTCTCCGAGTGCAACGTACATTTGTGGACAAAAAACAAAGAGAACTTGGAGAAAATGCCACAAATGAAGCGTGCTGCTAGAGGACGGAAAGCTGCGTGGCCCGAAATGGAAGCTGATCTTTTGGCTTGGGTCAAAGAGAAAAGACAGAATGGTTTAGCAATTCTACCATCGCTGATCAGACTGAAGGCACTCGATCTCGCCAAGGATCAAAAATACAAGATACCAGAAGGATCTTTCAAGGCAGGGAACCATTGGTGCCAGCGATTCCTGAAAAGAAATAAACTCTCGATTCCACAGAAAACGACACTAGCACAACGACTTCCATCTGACTACGAGGAGAAGATCGTAAACTTTCACAGCTATGTTATTAATCGTCGCAAGCAGCACGGTTACCCGCTTCATTTAATCGCAAACATGGATGAAACGCTGCTAACATTTGACATGCTGCCTATCCGAACAGTCAACAACATTGGTGAGAAAATGCGGGATCTCCCAACAACCTTGATGATACAGAGGACGACCTGACTTTTGAGGAGCACAGCGATGAAGAACCAGGTCAGGACGATTTGTTTGTGAGAGAACTGTTTGCATCAGACTCTGAATCAGAATTTGAAGGTTTTTGATCACTTCGAACATTTGATTGAAGAAAAGTCTCAGCTAACTGTAAATAGATCTGTAATGAATTAACAGTATATTTTAGAGTAAAGAATAAATAGTTTACCTTAAGTGTAAATATCGGTAAATGATGTAAATAAATCAATTTAAAGTAGAATTTATTTCCTGTTGTCTTTTTCCTCACGCTCGGAAGTCGGTGTTTCATTGACACCCTTTGGACGGCTGCATTCGCGTTTTTTTTTTTATATTTTTACTTTTTTCGATTTTGAAGTCATTTAATATAAATTTTCCAAAACGAGCCCGAAATCTGGGGTGCATATTATACATGGGCGTGTATTATACACGGGTAAATACGGTAAGAGAAAAGAAACTAATTTCACTCAAGTGGGAAGAGCACTGAAGATGAGGGAAATGTTGGGGCACAATAAAAAATGGCAATGACAGCAAAAGAAAAGCCATGCTGAAGTTGTGTAAAACAAGTGTTGCTGCTGGTTAGAACGATTTTGATCCTGCGTTTCTCCTACGCAAGCATGCATTTATAAAGTATAAACCACAATGCGATCAACATTTTCAGCCAATGAAATCACACGTTCTTAGGATGCTCCCATAGTGTAAATTATAAAACGAATTAAGTTGTATTATGTACAATAGAGTCATGCAGTTTCTGCCTTGTCCCCAGGCATCTGATAATTGTGAGGCAAAGCACAGACCCTGGGATGAGTGGGGAGCAAGAGGAATTACGAGGAGGGAGCAGAGAGGAAGAGAGACAGACACCTGGCAGATCGTGTTCCATTTCTTGACTAACACTTTGGTTTCTAGAAACAGAAAGAGTTTTATGTTTTGTAGAACAGTTTGGTAAATATTTCAGTTCAAACCATCAGATTTAGGAGAACTATGCTCCTTATTTCGATGCTGACAGAATGACATGTCTGGCAGACAACTTAGAAGCATAAATATCCATTCGACAAAGACATCTCAGAATAAATCAAATATTCATGAAGTACCTATCTGGATCAAAGATCAGAGAATTGTTGAAGGTGTATAAGAGATTCTTTGCCATGCAACCGTTTTAGTAAGGATTTTATAGCTTCACACATATCATTCGTGGCCGACTGTATGAAAATGATGATCTAGGCCCTCTTCTTTATAGAAAGAAAGCTTTCCCTTGCAAAAAAACATGCCAACAATACACCCTCTTGTTCAATACTAAATGTAACAGTTTTATGAGAAGTTAAGAAACATCTCAGGTTTGACAATACTCTGGTCTGCCAGGCACTTGCTTCCTCTTTCCCTACCTTCCCATTGCTCTTTGCACTCACAGACGCTAAGACACCTGGGGGTGAGGCAGATGCAGTTTAAAGATACAGTACATGAACATGAATCTCAGTTTAAAAGACAAGTCACTCTACATAATGTATATGAGTTGAGAAAAAAAAAGGTTTCTTGTCCAAAAATATTGTATTTTTAAATAGGTAAATGTTTCAGCATACTACGTTGATGGTGCTGGTGTTTTTATCACGGTATGGACCTTAATAATAATACTACAAAAATAATAATAAACATCACAAAACACACCAGGCCCATTTTCCTCGCCGCTTTTCTTTTGTCCTTTCACCAGTTCATCAGAATTCTTCTCCTCAGGAGAGGTCACATAACGCCTGCAACAGACAGGAAATCAGCAGTTGTGGCTTGTTCTAATCTAATCAGAGCTTGTGCTGTGGTATTAAGGAGCAAGGAATATTAGCAAAGTTTTGCACACTGATTCAAGTTTTCACGACTGCAGTGTTCATCACATACTTCATTTTTGTCACAGCGATTTTGTACAAGTCACTGTAGGTGACACTCTTCCTTGGAATGGCCACAAGCAGAGGAATTCCAAAAAGAATTTTACTGGAACTACTGTAGCTGTAGCTTGCGACTCTTGTCCTGTTAAAAAAAGATAATTAATTTCATGATTATATTAACAATAAATCCCTAAATAAGTGATCTACATGTACATGTACAAAATGTTTAGGTCAAGCATATGTTAATAAAAGACCTTATAACTTAATACTCCAGTATCACTCACTTCCAGTCATCTTGAATCTCTTAACGAAGACTGAGATAGAAAGTCTTTAGAATTGCCATCTGATGCTGGATCACCACAGGGAAAAAGCTATTAAACTGAAGCTTACTACTTGATGGATATAGCATACACGTTGCACCATAAGAAACGTATGCTAACTAAACAGAACTAACGGGGAACTACAAAATGTAACAGAGAATTAACGGCGAAGTAACAGTACCTAACGCAGAACTAATGGGAGAACTAACAGCGAAGTATTAAAAAGTAATTAATGGAGAACTAATAAATGGTGAAGTAACAGTATAAAGTAATAAACCTAAGTAACAATGATGTAACAGTAACTAATGGACAACTCACAGTGAACTACAATGTAATGGTGAACTAATGGAGAACTACATTGTACAGTAACGGTGAAGTAACAGAGAACTAATGGTGAAGTAACAGTAACTTACATTGTAGTTCTCCATTAGTTTCTTACGGTGCAACTTGTACACTACATGTACATCCTTGATAGATCCATACGTGCATGTATTGTGTACACACAAGATGGTTAATATTACATGACAATATTGTACAAACAAACCTCTTTTCTCGTTGGTAGATGGGAACAACTATTGTGTCTGGACTATCTATTTTCTGTGATAACTCATAGCTGTAAATAAAATGAGAAACTACATTTACATGTACATGTGACATTTGAAACTGTTCAGGATTTACAGACAATTCTCAATACCCCATACATTTAGCAAAGAATAAATTATTGGGCAACTGTTTGCAGAGTAATTAATACTAAGAAAGTTATATTGTACATTGTAGTGATTAGTCTTTAATAGTTTTATTTCATAAAATAAACATTATTAGTATAATTTATACCACACCAGTGAATATGACTTTTTGCACGCTCTGATTGGCTACTCAAACAGTGAATATGATTTCATATTCACCTCCGAGAGAAGCAGCGATCACTTCGCGCAAGTTTTTGTCCATTTGACAGAAAATAAAATAACTATTTGGTGCTGGCTATTCACCTGCAGTGTGGTATATACTAAAACAATTATTCACCGAAGTGTCGGTGAATAATTGTTAATTATACTGAAGGTATAAAGCCCACAATTTATTCCCAGTCTCAGTTACAAAAAAATAATATTCTGTACATTCAGTCCGTGTCAGCTACATGTACATGTACAATGTAGATTCAAGACTCAATGTGGGTAAAAGTATACTTTGTGATCCAATGGACACATCGGCTGACACTTCACCAACAGGTTGTTGCCTGTCGGACAAACAGCTGGCAATTAGTTGGCTGAGACATATTGGTTAGATCATAAAGTATAATTTTACGATATACAGGCAATCATTTAACTAATGAATCTACAAGTACATGCCCCACCACATATAAATATGTACCTTGCAAATTCTACAGAAAATCTAACAAGACTATAATATGAGATATTATCACACATAAAACAATGTCTGAGTTGATTCTATTTACAAAGGAAATTTCAAGAAATAAACAGTAACACAGGGATCTCATGCTCTTTAACCTACAAGATAAACATGGTGCGAGATCGTCATATGTTATAGTAACACAGGGCATACTCCATAAGTTGTGACACACTGTTCATTGTTGCAGTCAACTTACACAAATATATCATCCCTGTCTAAAATTTGAGTGAGGGAATCAGAATCCTTAAATATCTTGTGGAAGCGGTGATTATAAACATCAGTCACAACCATCTGAAAGACAATAACGGTGAGGGTCAACACATGTAGAGTGTAAGGTTATGGTGAGCATGGGAGTCTGATGAATTCATATCAACAACACTCAAGAGCCATGTATGCAGTACGGTGAGCATGGGAGTGTTGATAACCAAATACACTGTATCAACAACACTCAAGGGCCATCCATGCAGTGTGGTGAGCATGGGAGTGTTGATAACCAAATTTCAACAACACTCAAGAGGCCATGCATGCAGTGTGTTCAGTTTGACTACATCCAGGCTTTCCAATGAATTTTCACATAACTGGCACATTATGTGAAGTTAAGCCAGAGAAATACTTTTGTATTTGTAACTTCAAAACCTCCCCCTTCCTACTCTTTTCAATAGAGATTCTACTACTTTGTCTGGGTATTAAAAGTAGCCTGGCAGTACAAATAACCAGAGTAGATGGCAAACATTGCCAGCAGCTGGCTCTTATTAAAAACCCTGGCACTAAAGTGGTAATATATTCTTCAACATACATTTTAAGTGCTAAAAAACACATTACCTTTTTTTAGATCAGTAACAAAGTAACAATAGTAATACTGACTACAATACAAAGTGGCCTAGCGGTGTGATTTGTAAAGGAATATTAATGACAGGAGAAAGTAATAATTAAGGTATTTGAATAGTTACAATAGATTTCTAATACAGAGAAATTAACTAAATAGTATTATCAATTGATTTGACTAAGAATACAATGTACATACATGTAGTTCTAATAAAAGTATATTGTGCTAAACAACGAACAGTTACTACATGTATTAGTAAGTATAATGTCCCCCAAAAATTGTTTTAGTGTACTATTGTGTTTGTTTCTCACAAAAAGGTATTAATCTTGCAAATTTTGTAACATTTCTGGCATTTAATCCCTAATTTTGGTTACTTTTCATGGATCCTGTGACATCATAAGATGAATCAACTCCCTCCCTAGAGAAAACCCTGTACGTTTTCATTCTGACATCACAAGATCAATCAATCCCACAATTTGGGTAGCATCTATTCTAGTTTAATTTCTGCTCCTACCTCTCAAAGTAAACTAATTTAGACAACTGAGTTATAATTTTTATTACAAATAGAATTTGGGGCAAAAAGAGTTAATGTTGTTTTATGGCTTTACTTGCACTTTAAGAAATTATGGCAAGAAGGCCTCTGGAAACCACATTACCTTATTTATGATATTTATGAAGTACTTTCTCCATAAAACAACTCTAACATGAAAAAAACCCAGCAGAAAAGCAGATTTTCGGAAGCTCAGAAACTTTAAACGTGATGTTATGCAATGCAAGACCTAGCAATAGAGGAAGCATTCAGTACATTTGGACTAAGCAACATAGTAAAGCATGAAGCTTACCCTGTCCATTTGGCTGCCCGATTCGTTTGACAACACCTTTAGAAGATCCCCGACATTCCCCATCTTAGGAACTGTCAGTTTAAACTGGAAATAATAATAATAATTGTTAGTATTATTAGACAATACAAAGATGTTCTTTAACTAATTATTAAAACCAATTGCCATTTATTTTCTAAAATACAGCTGTTTCAATAAAGCAAGTGTTTACTAATTCCTAGTGTTACCTTCATGTTAAACTTTCCCATCCCGTTAATACATGTACATGCATTACCAGTGGCGAGGTGGGCTATTCACCACTTTGTAGTGCTGTAATATCATGCCTTTTCACTAGTATATACATGTACATTTTATTTTGTACATAATAATTTTGTTACCTCAGAATAAAACCAATGATTAAAAGGGGCTATGTCACCAGGATTTTTCAGATTTTCTGTCAAATGATAATTTAGATTTTTTTGAATATAAGTAAAATACTAACTATATACTAAATGATACGAAACAATGCTAATTTTCGGAGACAGCAGCAAGCTAGAGTAGAACCATTAGCTAATATCGAAGATAATACATGTAGTTTAAAACTTGAAAACATTAGCCTAAGTTTTTCAACTTTTTTCTTAATCGTAATCCATTTCCATCCTCGCCATCCAATGTCTGATTAGCTTCTCTGTAGCTTAGCTTTACTAAGGAAAACACTTTTAATAGATCTACACCATTATTTCTTGGTTTCTTTTAATTTGATTTGAAAAATAGCTGACATACATGTAGTCCCTTTAACCAAGGGTGCAATGATCATACAAAGCTTTAGTCTTAAATAAGAAAGTGGTCAGAGAAAAAAAACACTTGTAACTAAAGTAGCTTAGCCTGATGGGTACTTGTACAAAACCCTGACTTTTGGGGGATGTCAACTTACCAATGTTGGCTTTTCTATGGGGTCATTCTTAATCAGGAAAACCTCTATGTGTCTTTCTTTCTTCATTGGCAAAGGCAGCGACAGGTAGCAGAAAGGGTCGAAGGTAACTGAGACCTATAACAGAAAAAATGGGAGACTCCTCTCAAGACTGGTCCATTTTACATGTACATGTATGCACATGTACATGTGTACATGTATGTACATACATGTAGGATGGAGTGGGTACTAACTAGTTCATATTTTGAAGCAGTATGTAATTGCTTGTCTACCCTGGACCTGCACTACTGGCCATTGGAGCAGATTTCATATGAGTGGGACAAACTATGGCATGTCTGTAACCGTGCTGTGCCGTATTTCTGTACCAGTAATTTGATTGGATCAGCAGGACATAAACAATGGGAAACCATTTCAACACCACGGCATGCCGTATGGTAACTGTGCTGTAGTCAGTACTGTAGTTTGTCCCACTCATACGAAATCTGCTCTACGAAACTCAGGACAGTGCATTTCACATACATGTACATTGTATGTGGCCAAAATTAGAAACGGTGGTGGTTGCCTTTGTTTTCTTTTAGTTTCAGCGGGAAACGGGTGGGCTGCATGTGCTGGACTCATCAAAAGCACATGCATATGATGGTGCCAAGGTGCCATGAGTTTGACAGTATTGTTAAGCTGTTAGAACATCAGATCCTTCAGCAACATAGCCTCCCAATATTTATAATTATAACAATGATAATAATACCACAGAGGGTACAAATGCAAGTACATCAATGCAATTATGTACTAAATTCCACTCTGAATTGGTTTGGATAAGAAAGCTAGAGCTTTATATCTCCAGCATACAATAACAATCATGAATGCTTAATGCTAGCCTTCTCCACAGGTAACTCTCTTTCTCGGGAGCGAGGGACTTTGGTGGATCGGGATTCCTGAGGTGAAACGAGAGGGACTGGACTTCCCCTTTCTCTCCCAGTCTCTCCCTTCTCTCTCTCCTCGTCTACAGCAAGTCCAAACAAAGTTTCTATTTTTTCGAGGATCCATAGTTAGTTGCCTGCAGAGGAGGCTAACTTAATGTATGCTATATCACTGATAATGACCGTGTCTGCCCATGACACAGTCCCTTTAATTACTACAAATTATGATTGAAGTCTTATACATACCATACTACATTCTGGGCAAACTAGAGTGGACTTAAACTGTCCGTGAAAAATGTCTACTATTATGGAATCATTCCTTTGTCTATGATTATGCCATGCTTCTGCTGCAACCACCTGTATTTCAATAACAAAAAAACTTCAGAAGCTGGATAGAATTATAGACTAGTGTATGTGTTGTGGTTCAAACATTTTTTTTGGTTTAAATTGTTTGACCAGTTCATTTTTGTTAAACCAGTTCAACAATTTAAAAAAAGTTCAATTTTGTAAAACCGGTTTATTTTTTAAGATTCTACATGTAAAGTTATGTCAACTGATGTTAGGTTATTTTTTAATGTTGAGTTAGGGTTTAGATTAGTTCACATGATTATTGAAGGAGGATTATTGTCTGTGTTGGTGACTTAATAGCCCTAAAAACCCTAACTTAGTGACTCAGGGGAGAGGTAGGGAGGGGTGGGTCTTCAACAAATATTTTGTAGTGGAGGGGTAGGTGGAAATGTTTTTTTTTTCTTTTTAAACCCCCCCCCCCCCCCTTTTATGAATTCCCAAAAAAAAAAAAAACCTTTTTAGAATCTTGAAAAAATAAACCAGTTTTGAAAAACTGAACTGGTTTAACAAAACTGAACTGGTTTCAAATTATTGAACCACAACATATACATGTTACTGTATGTATTACACAGCACGACAAACAAATGTATGACCCACTTTTAATGTATTTGCATATGTTTGTCATGTCATCATCCAAACATGTACATAAATTATATGAGAACAGTCTGTCAAAATGAACACATGTAACCACAAATGAAAGTGAAACAAAGACTTTCATATACAGTACAAAATTGAAAGGGGCCAGTTACAATTTGCCAATTCTTCCAGTTTGACTTTCTAAGCTTGAATTATTTTCTCAAAGTTTTATTTTTCCACCAACAAAGCTGACATCTAGGAGTGGTAGCTGATAATTAAAGCAACTGGTCAAGAGAGTTGGCACAAAGGTGACAGACTCATTTGAATGCCGTGTTCACTATTTTAGCAATTCCCGGCTAGAAAACAGGCAAACAAAGGGAAACCAGTTTAAGGAAGTCAATATTTAACACAATATTTCCCACCTTTTCTTTTCTTTTTGGTAGAGTTCTGGACACTTTGGTAGCCTTCAAACATGTTAAGGTCATGTTTCAGTGGAATAAAATTGACATTTCAAGTGGTCATGGTAGTCTGATTTGCTGATTTACAGCATCGATAATGTTAGAAAATTTCAGACTTATTTTTAGCATAATTATTCTCTTTTCAGTTAAACAAGAAAATAAAAAGGAAGTAATTCAAAGAAGGCAATATCATACTTTACTCATAATTCCTTCCTTTCTTTCCATTCTAAAAATACATTTGCCTTGAGTTCTTGCTGTATATACATTGTGTACTCTGACACATAATATACACTGTATTCCCATTTGTGATTTTGATTGTCTATTTGACAGGACATTCTTGCACATAATTGCAATGAAAGTTTGCAAATACATTAAAAGGGGTGCATTCGTGAATCGTGCTGTAATAGTCAAGCCTATAAGGATGTCAATATTACAATAGATAACCAAAATACAGCCCAACCAATATGGAACCCATATCATGTCCTTTAAGGTTCTGTGCAGGCTTTATTAGACCACACGGCAATCATGCACACATTTGACAAATACATGTACATTATTACACCTTACATGTTGGTTAAGAGTGATTTCTATGGCGCACTTAAAGGCACTTCCCAGTTCCTCAAACCTGATGAAGTTAATCCAGGATAAAGGATAATCTACAAAATATGTAACTTGCTAACACTGAATGATGTGGGATTAATCACTTATTGTTTGACAAGAAATGAGTAGTACATGTACCTTAATTCCTACTTGTAATACTAGAATAAAATAAAACACCTTTTACCAAAAGAATCAAAATCCTCTGTTAAAATTTAACCCTGGATTAATTAATGCTAATCTGGCTTCAAGCAACTCAGGCCTGTTGTTTCAATATATTGTTTACAAAACCAATAAATTGAAGTTTGTGTACATGTATACAGTACAACAGCAAAATGTAAGACTGAACATTCATACTACTACTAATAATATAATTTGTTTAACCAGGGTAAACCCTTTAGCTATACAAGCTGTTATCAACAGGTGCCCTGGATTAAATAAAAAATAAATAAAAATAACTGAAAATAATTATGATTAAAAATATAATTAAAAATACATATATAGTAAAAAGCCACAAAGACGGTACACATGTTAAAAAATGAAAGAAAAAAGAGTCACCTACATTGTCGGGTCTACAGTTTGCATCCTTCACTTCAATGTATGGCTTTTTCTTGATACGGTTCAGATCTTCATGCAATCCATCCAACAGAAATGCTAACAGTTCATGTGAATCCTGTTGCTGGTACCCAGAAAATTGAGGAGCAAACCTACCCACCTGCATTTTAAATTGCCGTGGGGCCACAGAAGAAGAATTTCCTGACCATAATTGTGCTAAAAGGTCTGCATAAGACTTGGCTATTTCCCCTTTCATACCTAAGGGGTTGTCATAATTCAGCTCACTCTTAAACTCCTCGGATAGAAAGTATTTGGTGAGAGCCATTGTGTTACTTAAACACTGCAACCCAGAGTTCATGAAACAAGTGTTGCCAAGGTTACCAAGGCCTGTAAGTCCTGGAGTTCCTCTGATAGATTTCTTGCCACTGTCGTAGAAACTGCTCCAGTAGCTCCCTGACGAGCCATACCCATACCTATCAACATAATGATACAGTACTGGCAATTGGACTGGTCTTACTGTACCCATGTTAACACAAAAGTTACAGTTAAAACCTGAATAAATATCAGTATTTTTTTAAACATACAATAATGTATATTATAATGAGGCAAGTTAACCTACCCTCCTGAACTGGACATCCCATAATTAGTGCTGCTGTTATTGCTTGATGTTACCTAAACAAGATTTCATTGGGAAAATTAGGGATTATTATGATTAACTGTTACAATGTATTTATAGCATTACTATGTGATCCTGGTATAATCTGTATTTAAAGAAATATACTGTACATGCAGTGGCTTCAATAACTTCAATAACTCATGAATAATTACAGTCAAACCTGTATTAAGCGGCACCGTATTAATAATGGCCATATTTATATAGCGCCATATCAACCACAGTTTCATGGTGCTTTACATATGACTGACATATCCCGTCAGTGAATTATTTTGGACTGCTTCACGGCGCTAATAGCTGCCACGTAGTTTACAATGTTGAGTGTGGTTAGTGCAATGGCCAGGCTGCTGTACCGGGTGACAATCTCCTGCTCTTTTTCGAGTAGTACAACAGGTTCTTTCACGTCCCCTTCAAATACTGATTAGAAGTAGGAGACAAGGCCAACGGCTTATAAACGTCCCTGCCCAAGGACGCGGCCAGGATTCGAACCCCCAACCTCTAGACCGTGCTCTACTAACTGAGCTAACCAGCTAATCAATTACCGTAAAATTACTGTAATTTTGACCTTTATTAAGCAGTCAACCTCTATTAAGCAGTCAGTTGTCAAAGTCCCAAAAATTACTTCCCTCAATTACTGTAATTTTGACCTTTATTAAGCGGTCACCTCTATTAAGCGGTCGTGGTCACCCTTTACTAAGTCCCAACGAGCTGTTTTTATTGTCTTGACCTGTATTAAACAGTCACTTTGTAAAAGGAAACCACGCAAATGTAATTGAATTCCGTGTTTATTTTCACAAATCATTAAATCACCGGAAATTAATGTTTGTAGTTTGTGGTCAAAAGTCTTGTCAGCATTGCAAGTTGAATTCTTCTTTCGTTAATTTCTCCTTTAGCCAATTACACGAGAAGTTGTCCCCTTGTGCAACCTGTATTAAGCGGTCAACCTGTATTAAGCGGTCACTTAGCCATTCCCCGAGGGTGACCGCTTAATACAGGTTTGACTGTATAGAATTTAATAGCCAATTGGGTCATATGATTTTGGTCAGGTGCAAAACAATATTGTACTCTACATGCACCTTAAGTTAATTGATATAATTATATCTGATGAAAACACACCATGTTTTAAAAAAAAATAATTGATATATCAAAACACGCTGTGCTTGGATATCTATCAGCTTTAACCAGGTCAAACCTGATATCCAAATATGACGTGAAGGACACAATGTGTTTCTTAAAGGAACAGTGCCATGGTAACGCACGTGTACACGTAACACGTGATTGTTAATAATGTCAAAGACAATGGAAAATCACGCTATTAATGTCCGTCACATCGAAACTCAACTGATTTGGAACGACCTTTGGAATTTTTGCTACCACAAAATCTGGAGTTTATAGTTTTGTGATTTGCATCAGTTGAGTAGTTCAGGATTTAGAATCGTAAAAACTCCCCACTGGACCAAGAAGATCTACATCTACATGATTGTATGGTATTCGGGAAAAATAGTTTAGGAATCCACTCGGCAATGCCAACTCATAAACAAACAACAACTTCTGCCGTGGGAATTATAATATTCCATTCGAAGCGAAACTACAGGGAAACTAATGTTCTGACTTCATAGCTTTGGGGCTTTGTGATTTTTAGGGTGAGTTGTTGTACAATTATAAGAGCACTTCCACTACAAAATTGGGGAAGAAAAGTGTTCGATTTTGCTAAATGGTGAAAGCGAAGGTTGTGTTGACACTGCAATAAATACACATGAACATTCAGCATCTTACAAGCAGAGTAAATGTCTCCCCTACATTCTTTCAGTCTCCAAGTTTCCTAGGCCGTTCATTGTCCCCCTCTCAATGCTTTGGACGAAACTACTAAGAGACAGAAGGTTTCTTCTGTAGCCATTAAGCCTTCCGCTCGACGAACCGTCCTAAGGCACTGAATTTAGAGTAAAAAATACTCGCAAAAATTATGGACATGAGCGAAATAACATATTCATACATGTAAATCCTACGATACAAAACTAAATTACTGTTCTAAATAGGTACATGTATAAGGTCAAATGAAACAAATGAACCCAACCAAAATTCAAACATTCGCGGCTGGGCACGACACTGTTCCTTTAATCTAAATATTCATGACACTTGAAATTTACTAAAGCAACAGGAATTACATCCTAACTGTAGCATAAGAAAAGGAAAATATGTAAATAAAATTCAGCATATAGAGTATGGCTAGAACCACCAATGTCACAAAATGCCTGCTATAACTTCTAGTCCTCTGACAATGTTTTGCCTACTACACCATAGGCACACTTGTTGAAATGAACCGGAGAAAATACCAATAATGAAATTTGTATGCAGCAAAATACCAGACAAACAATACTTCCTAATGATCTATGAACACAGGTATTGTTTGAGTTATTTATAAGCAATTTCAAAAACTTGTTCTGTACATGTATGTTTCATCAGGGATTCCAAACACCTTGAAAGCACTGGATCCCTCTGGGCTGCACTGCCCTTAGGATTCATTGCTTTCTCTATGTCTGGAACCAATGATGAAATACTTGAACTCTTTTTTGAAATACTACTTCAAAGTAGGAGGCACTAAAGAAAAGGTATAGGCAGCTGATTGATTATGAGGGTACCAAAGGCACCTGAGCCTCTAAGGGGGTTCAAATTACAAAAGTACAGTTGGCAGTGAAATTGTCAAAGTAGACAAATAGGATTGCCAGTCCCCATTGCCTATTGAAACCACGGACATGTCAATATCAGATACTCAAGAGAGTATAACTATACATGTACATGTATCTTATTAGATGGTTTTCCAGGTAATACAGGATGATACTTTACCAGTTGCAAATGTATTTTTCCGAGCCCTGCAGGGTTGAGGAAAAATACAAGAAACAAGTAAAATATTAGCCCCTAGTGATTTATTATACAACACTTGAATTTTTTATGTGATTCTCCTCTCCTCAACCATTTTTGTTTTAAACAAAGTACAGTTGTGTACTAAACCGATTAATACTGGTTTACTAGCATGGCAGAAATAATTATAAGGGAGTTGAAACGTGTAATGCCCATGCCATACTCTGGATTCTTCAGCAAATAAAAGTGACCATATATGGATAAAATACATTGTACATGTAGCATTGTGACTAGACTAGACTGTCATGTTAGACTAGACTGTATTTTCCAAATATGGTACTTTTTATTCACTGAATAATCCGGAGCATGGGGCCGCTGTTACACATTTCAACTTCCTTATAAAATTATGTTTCTGCTAGCGATAATACAGCAGTCTAGTGGGTAATGCACAGGCATATCAGTCCGTTTTTGTGACCTAAGATGGTAAAATTATGTCATAGCCATATAATAAATAACTAGTATATAATATAATTAATTATAGTAAAATTTCCTGTAGTAAACTGACTTACTGTTGAGGAAGAGTAGGAGCTGAAAAGGAAAAATGAAAAACTGTTTATGAGAAGGATTTTACATGATGCAAATCCAGTTGTAGACTACATGTGCAAGCAGTCCCTTCATGTACATGTACAAGTGGTGCAAGTGAGGATTATTGAACTTTTGGGCATGTTTAAGTGGGAAGAATGTAGGTAAAAAAAAAGAGAGAGGAGGAGGAGGAAAAGGGACGTTTTTCAAGTGGTTTCCAGCAGGTTTTGAAAACATATACATGTACAGTAATATGTACAGACTGTACAAGACTCAATGTTGCTGTAGTTATTGTACATGAATGCACACACAAGAGAAGTCTATGAGTGTGTTACAGACTAAGACTCCTTTTCTTTGCGTTTTACTCATTACCTTTAGCTTACAATACCAGAGTTACAATGTAGTTTCGCCTGAGTCAACAATATTTCCTCCATATTAATAATTCGGTTTGAGAGACGATTGAGGCAAATTGAGTACTTCATGACGTGACGGTAGCCTTAAACACTCTAAAGCTCTCTACAGAACATTTATATTTCAACTAATGCGCATGCCTCCTGGTTTATTGCTCGATCACAGCATCTCTGACCCACATTGTTATTGGCAAAGGTCTGAACTGAGCAACTTCTAACGTTTACAGAACAAAAATAAAACAAATAAAAAAGACACAGAGTGCATTTTACGTGTAAGACTCTGGCCGCTGCCTAGCAGCGCCGGAGTAATTAGAAACAGGGGTGATTGCCTCTGTTTTCTTTTACAAGTCATGTAGTTTTAGTGGGAAACTGGAGAGACACATGTACTAGGCTCATCAAAAGCACATGCATGTTTTGCCGTGCCGTGTTCCCAGGGTCTTATCAATCAGTTCCTAAATAAGGAGGATTGTATTGTATTTAATGATGTGTATTTTTACAGAGATGCTTACATATTCTATTTAACAATATTAGACTATGAGCTTGAAGTTTCTATTGGCTGATAGTTGACGAGGAGCGTACATGTACAATGTAGCTCCAAGTCCACTTTCAGCCACAGAAACTATTTTCGTTCTAAACATAGTTTGAAAAAAGCTCCAACTCGACGCGAATTTGTGCGAATTACTTCAAATTTTCACAGATTGTTCGCAATTTATAACAGCTAAAAAAATCGTGTCGGCGATTTTTTTAATTTTTAAAAGAGAGGCGCTGAGAGCGATTCCCGCATCTATACTTGGATTCGCGTTAGCAGTTTCACGAAGACCAAAATATCTTCAGAACGGCTTCGAATTTCCACAATCGCCGACACAGTTTCGTAAACAAGGTCTGTGGGAGTCCAGAAAAGCAAACAGATCTTAAATTCATTAAATTGCCGTGGAGTTGGAGCTCTTGGAAACCAACTCGCTTGTTCGGAAAAGAAGTTGATTTAAAATCGCACTGTTATCAAAATTACAAACCTTAGGTATATTGTTGTAGCCAATTTTATAAGCTTTAAAATGAGGTATAATTTATCTAAATACGACGAATATTCGAGACGCTACTTAATTTTATCCGGAACAGTACCCTGAAGGTATATGATAACCTTAAGTGTATGACGTCACGTACGCTAAAAAAGTGACCAGGCGTTCCTCGCCCACAGGCACGGGTTCGCGTAATGGCGGACGTAAAATTCAAGATTCGGAGTCCAAAAAATAAGACTTCCCGTCGTCGTATCGAAAAACGGTTTGAACTGGTAATAATATAGCCACTATACTTTACGAATATGAGAAAAAATTGATATGTCGAAATTTGATCGTAGGGGCACTTTAAACCTAAACACCCAAAATTATTGATTGTAGCTCTTAAAATACCCAAAGTGAGCAGCCCTTGTTGACGGTTAGTGTTTTTTTTTCAATGTAGGGTTAGGTTTTGGATTAATTAGTTCACAGGACCATTGAAGAAGCATTATACTTGTCTGCATGTTGTTTAGTGACTTAGCTTTAAACACCCAAAATTATTGACTATACATGTACATGTAGCTCTAAACACCCAAAGTTAGTGAACACCTCTTGTTGATGGTTAGGGTGTTTTTAAATGTAGGGTTAGGTTTTGGATTAATTAGTTCACAGGACCATTGAAGAAGCATTATACCCGTCTGTTGTTTAGTGACTTACATGTAGCTCTAAACACCCAAAATTATTGACTATAGCTCTAAACACTCAAAGTTAGTGAGCACCCCTAGTTGACGGTTAGGGTGTTTTTAAATGTAGGGTTAGCTTTTGGATTAATTAGTACACAGGACCATTGAAGAAGCATTATAATTGTTGTCTGCTGTTCTAAACACCCACATTTAGTGAGCAATTGATTACTGTTAGGGTTACTTAAATGTTGGGCTAGGGTTTGGATTATTTCGCAGGACCATAATGGGATTTTAATATACATGTAATAGTGTTAGGAATGAGTTTGCTTGGAGTGGGGTGTTAACTGGCTTGAATCTGCTTGTTATTGGCACTTGTTCCGTATGGAAAAACATCAGTAACTGTTGATAATGGTTTGAGTTATTTCTGTATAAGTTCTCAATCACTTATCCATGTTTACGTCTTTTCACATTCTCTGAGCAATTCTTTGATTAGAGAACAAGATAATATAATACAGCATTTCTTTGAGCCACTTCAGTTTTTTTCTAGACACAGTGGATCAGTGTTTTATTCCATTGGAAAAGCTGAGTCTAACGAGTACGAGCCAGCTACTCCAAGATCCTCTGTACTTGTTACTTTAATACTGAGATACTATTTAGCTCTTTCATCATAAAAATCTTCTTCTAGATACAATGTTAGAGTTGATGCGCTTTTCTTTCATCTTTATTTTAGGTCAGTGATTACTCTAAGTCGGTTCGGTTGACACAGTTTGTTTCGAAGTACGAGTGGAGCTGTAATAAAGTCTATAAACAATGTATTTTTCTGGATTTAGCTTCCTTACTTCCCTTGAGTTGCTGCAGCTTTCATAAAAGAACGCAGAGTCAACACAAACTTCATGTGTTACAGTTTCGTCCCGGTTTAATATTGTCCATGTTACAAATGTATGTTTTCGAAAGATGTTTCAGTCCGATTTTGTTAGTAGTACGCATGCGCACCTAACGAGAGGGATTGGGTTCGACGATTAGTCACTTGGAGAATAAATGTGTTCAAATCAACAAGCGCTTCTGTAGCGCAGTGCTATAATCCACTGGATTAATATCTACCAGGCGTTCCTCGTGATTCGGCCAAGTTTAGCCAGACCGGGCAAGGTTAGCAAGTGGATGGGTGACCGTCAAGGTAAGTGGTACAGTCAGGGGGACAAGGGGGACAAGGAAAAAATGGAGAGGCAGTGGGAATGAAGGGGGAGGAAGTAGAGGGGAGGGTTGTCTAAAAGTATTTTGTAGGGGAGGGGTGAGTGATTTTTCTTTTCTTTTTAAAATTCTCCCCCCAAAAAACTAAACCCCCTTTTTTTATGAATCCCCAAAAATTAAAAAATATCATTTTAGAATCATTGATATTCCAACCTACATGTAGGTTATTTGAGAAACAACCTAGATTGTTTGAAAAATAACCTACACTGTAGGTTGTTTGAAAAATAACCTGAATTGAGAAACCTACAACATAGCCAGGCCACACAAAATTTTAGAGGGGCCAACCACGACTTGTCCATAGTTAGACCAAAGTTGAAAACGCCAGGGAAATGGCTCATTAATCAGCTACAATATTATCTACACCAATGCTAATTACCACTGCTTCCTTTCCCCTCCAGTTATAGAGACTGTTGGCATATTCTTAGTGCCCACTAAGTGAGACCCCCTTAACGTCCACATTTTTGCTCCAATCTCATTCCCAGAACTGTGTTGGTATTAATGCCCCACACTAAAGTCCGCACCTGAACCCCTCCCACCAACCTTCCTTTGGATATTAAGTAGTGCCACCTCCCAGTTAGCTCAATGGTTAAGCTCTGGTCTGTTGTGTGGTAGGACGCAGGTTCAAACCCCGGCCGGACCAACACTCGGGGTCTTAGAATAGCTGAGTAGAAGGTGCTGCCTTTGTGAAACAATGTCGTACTCGAGCTGCAAATTGTTAAAATTGTGGAGCCCACTTTGACCTCAAGTTTATCAGTCTCACCAGACTGTCATGAGTTACCGACGTTAAATAAAGTTGCTTTCTATTTACATTGTAGTGCACTAATTTATAAGGATACATGTATGTCAATGATCCCTTAATTTAAGAAAGTATAAAATTAATGAACAAGACACATACATGTAACAAAATGCCTTGTCATCATCACAATGGCATTTCAGCAGAGAAAACTAAATCACAGGCTAATTAGTAAAAGTCATGTAACTGTAAATATAAAGACTTTGAAAAAAAGGGAAAATGAAAAGGAGACCGAGAATGTAGGATGTTGTTGCATATCAGAATAAATTGGAAGCACGATTGACTTTAATATTTGATACTGAATTTAAACCATTTATTACTCGGGCTGCCAGTGGCAGCACCGAGTCTTAAAATGCAAGCTGTTCTTTTTTTTTGTTGTTGTTGGGTGTCGCAAAATTTCTGCGCATGCGTTAAAGGTCAAATTCACACCAATCAGATTGCACTGTGCTGGTCACGCAACAATCGCCAGGTTAATTTATTTACATAATTTAATACAGTAAAGCAAGATGGCGGAAGACCCGCAAGGAACTTTCTCACTAATTTGGAGTCTCATCTCTCAAATGTAAGCCAGTTTAATGTTTTATTTAACTTCACTCGTGCGAAAGCCTTCCAACAGGCTCAGGATATTTCAACTGGCGCTATTGTCGGAGCCGAAGGACCGCGTTTTTTACCCAGATGGCCAGTGATTTTATATACGACACGTACGATGACCTGAAGCCAAAGAAATATATATTGGAATCTATAAGCCATCGGCTCGCTGTGCTGCATTTAAAACATCCGAGGAGAACATCTTATTTTGGGTGAAGGTACTTCAAGACCAATGTTATGAGTCTCTTAAAAACTGTCAGAGATTTAAATTTACCGTAAGTTGGATCAGAGAGTATTGAGATCAAGTTATTTCGTTCCAGCGAGGATATTGACCTAGCGGAAACGGTACAAGCTGTCGAAGGATTTTACTTATAATCATCCACGTCTACTTAACAACAGGAATAGTTATGTGCCAAGGCATGGGCAAAGATAGAGTTTCCCAGATTACAGATGAAAGTAGAGCACTTAATGAATGAAGAAACAGAGGTCACGCGCGACATGCTTGAGAACATGAACATGTTCAACACTTTGTTATACTAAGAAAACAAAACAAGTTACAGAGCCTGCACGTTCACAAGTCAATGAAAAACCCCAAGAGCCTGTAGTTTTGTATCAACATATCCTCGAAACTCCAAAAGCAACATACACGAGTCAAATTCAAACCGGAAGAGACGGAATTCTTGAGATTCTTCACGAGGATATTTGTTAGCCCGCAACAAGAACTCTCTCGCTGATTTAATGTCCTTGATTTGTAACATGGAAGCTGACCTAACTGTATGCGTAATGAATTCTTACTCTCGTCACATCAAAACGAAACTCAGTCATTTGGAATACAAATTAGTGCAGCAAGATAATATATACAAGACCGAAATCAAGATGCTGTCATCACATATTATTGACCTAGAAGTTGAAAATGGCGAGTTGAAAGCGGATATAATAAATCTGAGATCCGACTTTCAAACTTAAAAAATAAAAATCAAGAATAGAAAAAAGAAGACAATGAAAGACCAAGGTCTCCAGTGTTCCGAGACTACCCAACCTACATTGTACTAAAGCTTTAGCAACGAATCAGTTTGTTCAAGAGCCATCTTTCTTACATGACAATCCGATCCCTATTCATCAGAATACATTTTCTGTGCTAAATGACGAGAGTTTACAATCACCTGACCGACAACCCACTACTAAAGAAAGGGACCATGAAGTACGGTAGTACGGTTAATTATCGGGTTCAAAACAATGAATATATGCCTGCTCAAATGCAGTGTGTTCAACGAATAAGTAGAGTGTTTCAATTAAAAGGTCCACATACGGAAAAATAAAAATATTAAATTACATATATACTAGGGGAGCAGAAAATGAAAGTCACCGCGCTACCGGCCACTCCTAAAGACTGCTAAATTCAGCTAATAATTATTTCCTTTGGTTATTACTAAGAGGATTTAAAATGAAAGTGTATTTCATCTTCAATCTCATGTGGCCCGAGTGTAAGCCCAGATGGGCTCTTGTTATGTTTATTTGACGGGACAAAGTGTAATTGTCTGACAAAGTGTTTTCTGTAATTGTCTGACAGTTGTCTATGTAATTACTTTTTCAGCGATAAAATCTCTACATTGCGCCTTTCCCTCGACAACGAATTGGCTGATAACACTGTTCGTCATACTGATTTACCAGTGTCCTGTAATGTTTCCCTGTCAAGCTTTAAGAATGTATCTATGAAGCAAGTGTCGGAGTTTATAGCGTCTTCTGCTGTTAAATCATGTGCATTAGATCCGGTACCTGCCTCAGTGCTCCTACAATGCATCCCTACTTTGCTACCTGTCATAGTTAAGATAATTAATACTTCTATAGACACTGCAGTTATGGCAGATGATTTCAAGCTGGCCCTTTTGAAACCTCTGTTGAAGAAGCCGAAACTGGACATCGAAGAGTATGAAAATTTCAGGCCTATTTCAAATTTGATGTTCCTGTCAAAGCTCACGGAAAAGGTTGTAGCAGTGCAGCTGACTGACTATATTATATCCAATAACCTGGACGAAACATTTCAGTCAGCCTACAAACAGTTTCATAGTACTGAGACTGCTCTTATTAAAGTAACTAACGATATCCTTTATGAAATTGACAACAATCGTTCTGTAATACTGTTACTATTAGATTTATCGGCTGCATTCGATACTGTCGATCACACTATTTTATTGAACAGGTTAGCTTCTCGTTATGGTATAAGTGGCTTAGCCCTATCGTGGTTTACCTCTTACCTTAATAATAGATCTCAATTTGTTAGTATAAGAAGTCAAAGGTCCACAACTCGCCCTCTGACATGTGGAGTTCCTCAGGGGTCTGTTCTTGGCCCAACTTTATACCTACTTTATACTTCACCACTTGGTGATATTGTTCGGCGCTATAATATGAAATTTCATTTATACGCGGATGACATCCAGTTATATATGTCCTTCAACTCCCTTTGTAATGACGACCAAGTATCATCGGCTGGTCAAGTTGAAGCTTGTGTTGGAGAAATTTGTAACTGGATGTTATCCAATAAGCTTAAGTTAAATAGTGATAAAACGGAACTGCTTGTGATTAGCTCTAAATACCGCTCTCGTCCAATTTTTAGTACATTAACAGTAGGAAATTGTAGTGTACAGCCATCGGCTGCCGCAAGGAATATAGGAGTAGTTTTTGATAGTTGTCTGTCAATGGAAATGCAAGTTAAATCAGTTTGTAAGTCTGCACTATACCATCTTAGGAAAATCAGTAAGATTCGAAATTATCTGTCAGAGGAATCAACAGAGAAGCTTGTCCACGCCTTCATTACATGTAGGCTTGACAACTGCAATTCTGTACTTTATGGGTTGCCTAAAAGCCTAATCCAAAGGCTTCAGCGCGTTCAGAACTGCGCGGCTCGGCTTGTTACTCGCAATTCTAAATTTAGCCATATAACGCCAGTCCTTAAAGATCTACACTGGCTGCCAGTAGAGAAACGAATAATTTTTAAACTTCTTCTCATTACCTATAAGGCTCTCAATGGCTTAGCGCCATCATATATTAATGATATGCTTCATGCTTATGTGCCCAATCGCAACTTAAGGTCTGCTAGAAAGTACCTATTAATTGTTCCACCCTCAAATCTGAGGACATACGGGGACAGATCTTTTTCCGTTGCTGCCCCAAAACTTTGGAATGGTCTTCCACTGGACCTTAGATGTAGTTCTACTGTAAATATTTTTAAATCTCATCTAAAGACTCATATTTTTAGGGAAACGTATTTGTAAATATTTTTCTTTTGTTTTTAATGTATTTTAACGATCTTTGTATTTAGTTTTTAATTTTTCAACATTGTAAAGCGCCATAGAGCATTTAATGGATATGGCGCTATATAAGTACACTATTATTATTATTATTATTACATGTAGGTTTAAACGGATCCTTTAATTGTCGTACAGTTTTGGCAACGCATGATCACTATATTAGTATATATACCGGGATCACTACCCAAAGACTGGATTTAAATCAATCTGACTCGATAACTGGATAGATTAAATGAACTTGGCATGTAGAGTTTAGTTATTCTGATCTGTGAGATTAATTCATTAATGCAAAAGGCCAAATTTAGCAGACCGGCAAAATATAACAGATCGGACCCACCTAACTTGCACGTACAGTGTCACTGTCAGTGGACAGCAAAATATTACATTCCTTCAAACCTCGCATAGAAATTAGCTTTAAATACTTCTATGATGCAGGATATCAACTTTGGCTTAGTCAGCTGTAAAAGCATGATTGAATAGATGTTGATATCGATAAAGGGCACCCAAATCTCGATGACTAACTTCAACTAATCGGACTTCCGGCTTCCGCTAGCAATATTTTACCGACATCTGCCTAGACATTACGAACTGTTCTCAGCTAATGTCACCAGAATAAACTCACCAAGTATCGCCTTTCTTTAGAGTGGTAGCCAATAACTCTGATATCTCAGTTTTCTGGGTTTCTAGGTCTGGCGGTGTCTGTGAACTGGTTTCGTTTTTGGCTCCTTCTTCTTCCCCAACAGCGCCCGCCATCTTGGAATTAAGACTCCACCAAGGTGGTATGAAAACGAGGCTTGGGACTGACTGTCAGTTCCCGAGTAGAGGTAGGGTCGGAAGATTTTCCATTTCTCAATAGTCCACTTGGCACAAAAACGGCGGTACCACTAGAACTATACGTTGATCACGCATCACAAAATAAAAATGTTCATTCAGACGTTAAATACATCAGTAATCCTGTACCGCTCGAGACCTGTATTCTGATTGCACTATTGTTTTCGTACTGCACGTTGTAAAGGTTAGAGTGGCTCGTTTCGAGCGGTACAGGATGGCCCAAATGTGACATCCGTGATCTAAAAATATTCATTTGAATCAATCAATAGTATTAAATTAGTATACAATCCATGGGTGAAATTGAAAAGTACAAATCAAAGTTATTTAGCTATTTATGACAGGAACTGACAACCTGTACAAAGAATACGAACATGTTGAGTCGGCATCAAAAGACGAAGTTCCGCACGCATCAGTAGAACGATACGATAGACGCGAGCTGCTGAGACTCATTCTGTTTCACCATCCTTTTGTTATTTAAAACAGATAGCCATTGTTCTAGCTGCGCGGGCAACGTCGTCAAAATGGTCTATTTGCCTTGTACCAGATGAAGTCGGGCAAGTTGAAATGCTATTGTCCGACTTGTACTTGTCACTGATTGGCTCAAAGAACCGTAAGTTAGAATGCTTTGTTTTCGTTACAGTGTAGGCGGCACGGCTCTTGAACTGATTCAAGAGTATTGAGCCAACACTGAGGATGTCTATGCATGATGTGAAAGGGAAAGAAAGAGGAAGTCATGTGAAAATTGGCAGTGAAGATGTTGGTTGGGGGGAGGGAGAACTTATAATATCATTGTTATTGTCTTTTTATGGAAGGATCAGGGTTGTCGAAAACAAAGCTTTGAATATGTGCGAGAGCAATGTAGGAATAGACCAGTTCGCGGTAAATTCCGACATTTTGAAAGGGGTGCAAACATGGCGTGAATATATGTCAGTTTCAAGAAATTGACAACAAAAAGCAGGGGTGAAATTTACGTGATTTTGATGCAAGGGCCCGATTACAAATATGACCACAAAAATTAGGAATCCTGTCAGAGGGGATGATTTTGATGTATGACATTCATTTATACCTGCTGGCATTAAAGAGTAAACAATAAATAAGATGAACAAGATGATCACTTTTTGGCCAAAAAAATCTTTTCTGCAGTCATTCTACTCCCCGTAGCTCATAATATGATTTTAGAAATAGTACACGTTACACCTTGAAACAATCGTCTGATGATAAGGAATCATTTGCGCCTGCTAAAATTGTAATCACACCATCGTGTAAAAATATCGTAAATTTCGTCTTCGATTTCACTGGTCAATTTCATGAAATCAACACTACTTGTTAGTAGCACAATGTAGCGCTCGCGATGCATATTGTAATCGCACCACAAGTATAAAAACCATGGTAAAATTGCAAAATACATTTACATATTATGTCGGCCGGGCCCTTTTTTCCTGACGCGGCCCATTTAATTCTAGCATTGTAATGAGAAATGTAAAGAGGAAAGAAAAAATACAATGACAAGGAAATATAAAGCATGAGGATATTACAGAATATAGTTACATGGGGATTTTCTTAATTATCTTAATTACCATGGGCACATCGACCGACAGTCGTCCTCACCTTTTAGAATTGCCTCAAATAACTTACGCAACTTTAATGTAAAGATCTTTTTACGTTCGTTTCGTAAACTTGAATGTATACTATTCCAGATAATTGGACCTGATGTTGAAAAAGAAAGCTTTTGTAATTCGAGTCTAGAATAGTTCAGATAGTTTAGGTTCCCACTAGCAGCCGATCTAGTATTATAGTTATGCACATTATTTTTTAGCTGTTTTCTGAACCAAGTTTGTTATATTCAGTGGTGCAATAAATATACCGGTTGATATGTCATGCATTAATTTAGCCGTCTCTTCGAAATATAACGTATAGATAGGAAGGGCATTAGAAGTTAAGAAGAAAAGGATAGCTTGCTTTGTCTTTTTCAAAATATACATAAGTCTATGTGCTCGTTTCTGAAGAATGAGAAGTTTTTTGATGAATAGTTTTGCAGCACGTCCCCACACAACAATACCGTACGACAAATAGGGAAAGATTAATGATCTGTATGTATTTGATAGTGTATACAAGGGTACAAAATACCTACGTTTTGCGATAATGCCAACATTACGGTTTTGCTTATCTTGAGAGCAATATAGTTGATATGATGTACCAGCTTTATAATAGATGAGAGTCTATAAGAACTCCAAGATATTTAACATAATCTTCATTCAAGAGGTATATATTTATTATAATTATTATCAATTAGATTTTTTTTAAATTTAAAGTAAGTTTATTAGCAGTCAGCCATTCACACACAAACAAAGTTCTGTATTTACGACAATTTCAAGTTTCTTTAAATTGTTATTAGATTATAGTAAATTGGAATTCTCTGCAGAAAGAAAGAAATTGAAAATATTAGAGGATTTGTTGATATCGTTTATATTAATAAAAAAGAAAAGGGTTCGAGGACAGATCTGGAGAACATCACGTAGAGTAATGTCCTTATCAGAACTATTGTTTGGAAGCGATCTTAGAGATATGAAGAAAACCAGTCATTTATTTTACCTCTTATACCATCATGATTTAATTTGGCTAAAAGTATATTATGAACAACAATATCGAAGGCCTTTTTTAAATCAATAAAGATACCACATGAAGTATTTTCGTGTCCATATTGCTTTGGATTTTATTAACCATGTCTAAAATTGCATGTTGTGTAAAATAATTCTCGCGGAAGTCATATCATTACGAATCACAAAGAATCTTTATTTCTCTGAAGGCATGGCTTGAGACGGCTTATACATAAGTTTTTCAAAAATCTTGTGAATGATTAAATCTCAAAGGAATGAAATGGAACGAAATTATATTGAAATTATATTGTCACGTGATGCGCACCCTGGATAATTAATGATTTTTGACATCTTGCTTCCAGCCGGTCGTTTCATTCTCGATCGATTCGTGCAACAAGTTGCTGTACGATGATTTTTTTTCTTCACATTGTACGCCTTCTTACGACAATCTGAACAATCCAGATTGGCTCAATCCAAAACTGGTTAGGTTAAAAGGAATGAAGCCTTACATGCTTATATTTTTGGAACTTGTTCGAAGTTCTTTATAGGATGCAGTGTCTTGCTCTGTCAATTTAATCGAATTCAAAAAATATTTTTCACAGTTGAAAATGAACCCCACAACGTGAAAGATCACATAGAAATTAGTATATTTACCGAGTTTAAAGATGTTTGAGTAAATAAGAAAATAGCAACCTTTTGAAAATCACAAAAATAAGAGAGAAACCGTTTTCTATTTCATAATTGGCGAACCTTGTATTTGTTAGGTACCAAAGCCGCCAACTATCAATCGAAATTGAGCGTACGTAGATGAAATTCACCTAGAAAATGTGTTATTTTTCGTTGTTTTTCATAAAGGTTTTTTCCCGGTACTAGTCAGTGACAAAAGTTTGAAAGGATTCTAACTCGTTCATAGTGCTGCTAACACTACTAGAATACTCGCGCTTGATATCTGTGTGAGCGAATTGGCAAAGGCTGGTGTTAGAAAAGTTGAGCAGGTTCTTTTTAACGAGGAATTTTTTTTGGACATATGCAGATGGCTATACAAAGTCAATATCTCAGGATTGACTGAATGTCTTCGGTTCGCGATTCCGCTTCAACTCAGTGCGGTTTGTGTTTAAAAAAAAAAGACTTCTGGGTTCAGATCATCAAAGTAGAATTTCTTGACTGGATACGAGCAAGTTCACTACAAACGAGTAATTTGTTAGCTGTTTTCTTGATGTGATACATATATTTGAGCAGCTGATTTACCATTGAGTTTCTTTGAGTATTGCCTTCTTTGTGTTCTCCGTTAACTGCACTCTTAATAATTTAGTCGATTTCACTATTTTTTGTTTTGTTTTATAAAAGAATAGGGAGCTTCAGATTCGAGTACGAGTACGACAACGAGTACGACTTTTCACAATCGACGAACAGTTTAAAAAGATATACGAACAAATTAATAACACATAATCTTAGTAGCTTGTTCTCGTGTCTGCAGCATTGCTTGGCAGAAATGAAAGATTTGTACTTTCTTGCGACAGAGATATTTTTAGTCTAAAAGTCGTACTCGTAGTAAAAGTCGTACTCGTACTCGAATCTGAAGCTCCCTAATATCAAATTTCCGCGGACAACTATCAGGCGTTATAGTTTTTCACAAATTGTTGGCGCGCGCTCATTGGCCAAAAGCGATCACGTGACTAGCAGCAGCCCTGAATAAAGTGCCCCTTTGGAGTAATTCTGCGAAAACAGTTTTGTTTGTTTGAATCTTGATTGTCTACAATCTGTTGAAGTTTGCGGAAAGTAACAAGGCTCTTTTCACGGTCGTAGTACACCGTGCAGTGTGTGTGACGTAAGATCAATAATCCATAACAATAGAACTTTCAACAAGTGCTGGTCATGAACAATGGCTTTTCCCTGATCTTACGTCACTTTATTGGTAAAAGACGGATAAGCTGACCAAAAATCCGCTGTTATAAACCGGTAATCAATGGTACTAATGATTTACATAATATATAAGATGAGAAAAGGCTGTTTATAGAAAACCAATACTACTTACATCTATACTACAGTACAACAAATTCTAACCAATTAACAAGCCAGAGCGGATTGTCGATTGAGTTTCGAAAGCATTACGTGATTGCTTTGGTTTTGCGTTTGCTCAGTTTTCCTATTGGCTGTGGAAAATGTTTTGTGATTATCAGCCAATCAAATGCTAAACTAAAACCAAACGTGTTTTGGTCCATCACGCCATCCACGATTGCGTTTACTTTTCCTCGTGATTGGTTCAAGTAAAACCAATCGTGAATTATTTCAGTTCGTGATTGGCTCATTGTGTGTTTACTTGCTTCTGTGATTGGTTCTGTGATTACTTTGGTCTGGTTTTACGACACTCAACTGAAAATCGCTCTAATAATAACACGTATCACGCACAAAGGATTCAATATGAGCTAGGCTTCAGGAAAGTGTCACATGACAACCCCATAGCCAGTAGAGGGGGTCAGTGGTAATGGCCTCCTCACCATACCCAAAGCCATGTGGAAACAAGTTATACAACATCTACTAATATTAATAATGCACAAAGGCAAACAAAAGCCAATCAGAGAGAAGACATAAAAATTCTATTTGCCAGCAAATATTTCATTTTTCTCGGAGAATAGAATATATGTAAGTTCGTATACCACACAACTCAATAGTGCCGTGTAGTGGTTAAGCGCTTCGCCTCTCACCTCTGTGGTCCAGGTTCGATTCCCGGACGCGGCGCCATATGGAAGTTGAGTTTGTTGGTATCTCGCCCTTGCTCTGAGGGTTTTTCTCCGGGTTCTCCAGTTTGCCTCCCTCCGCAAAAACCAACATGCTAAATTCCAATTCGATCTGTGGATTATCCGGGATCTGGCTTTGATCAGCCCCCATGGTTGTTTCAGGTCTTGTTAGAAATTCAGAGTACCTTATAGGCGCGCTCAACTCAAATTCGGAATATCCTTGTTAATGTATTTTTGAACTTTTTGAACTAATTTTAGGTTGGCTTTTCACTTATGTGGTATATACTAAAACAATAATTCCCCTCTGTATCGTAAATATCCACCGCTAGTCACCTCCACTTCGGGGAATAATTGTGAATTACCCCGGAGCCTCGTTAATTCTAATGAATTCTTAAGACCAGTCAAAGATAACGATTTGTTACATTCCGAACGGCGGTAGGCCGGCTTAGTGTAGCAGTCATGACGTCTGCACTTCAGTGCAGTACACGCAAAGGGCTACGAGTTCGAGTCCGAGTAGGAGCGCTCAAAAAATATTCTTCCTCTCTTTACCTTCTCTTCTTGTTTACCTGTGAACCCTAGCTCTAGGTGAGTGAGAACCCGTCGTTTACCCGTGAACTCGTCAGATGGTTAGGGTTTGGTTTGTGGTTCGGGTTAGGATTTGTCGTAGAATTAACGATTATCATTATTTCAAGCGTGTTTGCAATTTAAGGATAATTGTTAATTCAACGGGGAGAATGCGTTGGACAAGTGAAGCATATATCGAAAGTGAACTTTAGAAACAAGTAGTGGCATGGGGCGAGGTCGGTTTCGCAAAGGCGCTTGGGATCGTTACTGGGGACACCCTAATTGCAGAATACAAAGAAACATAACAAATATCGCAAATAACTGTCCCCAGTAACGATCCCAAGCACCTTTGCGAAACCGAACTCGCCCTATCCCCATACTACACGGCATTCTACTGCTACACGATACACGGCATTCCTAGAAAGCAGGTTCTCACATTTCTAGTAATTTATCAGAACTTATATTATTTTAGAAATTAGTAAATTGCATTATGGCATATTAGTATTTTATAGAATTTAATTTATATTAATGTACATACATAGTTAGGAGCCATTGCCATGCAGGAGCGAGGCACGCTTCATCTTTTTCAAATTTTCCCAAAACTAAATCGGCATTGATTATGTAAACGGATCTGGAACTGGACCGTACGGAAAGAGATGCCGACTGTTCATCTGACCACAATACCTTGCGAACCTGTAACAAAGTCCACATAACAAGTAGAGTAGCACGGAACCTCTCGAGACCTGTATTCTGATTGCACCCATAATACTATATTTCTATTGTTTTTGTACTGCACTTTCTAAAGGTTAGGGTGTTTTCTATTGTTGGGTATAGGCCAATAATTTCGAGAAGTTCCACCTGACCCAACAAGTAGCAACAAGTTTATCTCATAGATAGTGACTGCTGCGCTGCACAAGTGTGGAAAGGGCAACCCTTTTTCTGACCTATGATACATAAATGGATTCTCTTGACAACACAGCAGCATGTTGCTTTTGCTACAACTACACAAAGCATTCCTTAATAATAAGGCTCAAATCTTCAATGAAAGTCACACTAGGCTCTAACTAAACTGAATGAGATGACAACATCCTAGTTGAAACTAACCAAACACAGTGGACTAAATTAAACTTAACATCATAACTATAGCCACAATAGTAGTTCCTAGTTCTGAGCTCACAACCGCGCAAAGCACTGTGGTCTACTAGCACAGCGCAAGGCATTGTGGTCAAATTAGCGCAATGAAGCGAATCGATATTTTGCCTAAATATCTAAATATATGTACTGCCATATATAGCTTAAAGTTAATCCCGGCAGGAGGCTGGTACAGGGGTCTGTGCCGGTGGCCAGTTCTAAAAACTACTAAGTTAATTGTCAAGTGACAGAAAATTAGATTATAAATAAATAATCAAATATTACAAATAATAAAGGTAAGTGACTCAGAGGCACGAGCTTGGGCTTGAAACGCGGACAGAGTGGTGGCAGTTACAGCAGCAGCGGGGAGAGAGTTCCAGAGCGGTATAATCCTACGTTACAGATTATGAACTGCTGCTCCGCTCCCAACGCAGTAATAATCTATTATTTTAAATACCATTATATTGACAACAGCATTTCTACTAAAAGATTCAAAACCTGTCTCTACTTTGATTTTATTATGCTTTTAAAGTTTTTCGCGCATAAAGGAATGTAGGTAAAACTAAAGTTGATTGGCAAGAGAAAAAGCGTCGAGTCTATACCCTTATGAGAATAAATAGGCCATGCTTATTTTTCAAACCGTTTATAACCGATACAAATCATATTTGCAATTAAACTATGAAAACTATTTTTTGTTATCATTTGCCGGGGGTAAAGTCACCAGTCAGCCTCTCAAATATTCAGGGATCATTATTGATGTTAAATAAAAATGAAATTATTTCAGATGAAGGAAGATCGAAGACGTGCCTATTGCCTGATATCCTTGGGAATGAAGGGGCATTAGTGAGCCGATCCACCAAGATTGAAGATGACATCTACTCCTTCGCGTCATGCAGAGAACTAGGACGTCATGACGTCATATATGATACAAAATGTACTTCTATTGTCGTAGCAGCTGAGAAAGCCCAATCTGCTGGAAAACCGGCTGAAAATATGAAAAGCTCAGAGGTGGAATTCTTTGACTCCATCTATACGTACCTTACCAAAACGTACTTTTAAAACAGAATTGAAACACAGACTCTTTGATATTTTATTAAAAGCTGATGACTATCTTGAAGTCCGGCCCAGATAATTAATGAATGTAAATAATATATTTTTCCTTGAAAATATGTCATATAAGTAAATTAAATTATTGCTATGTTATCATTTAATAACACTATTTTTTACTGGATATGTATATAATATAGTCACGCTCTTTCCTTTCCTTTCCTTTTTTCTTCTCTACTTATACGTCACAGTCAGATCTGTGCTATAATTAATTGATTAACTCAATTTGTAATATAATCACCTTTTTTATTTCCCCGCCTCGATTAGTTTAACTATTTGCGGAAGGAAGTTTCTTGTAATTTATAATAGCGTCTTCTAATTGAAATAAATTATTGTCTATTATTGTCTATTATGGCTCCACACAACCTGTATATGTTCAAAGGACAGTTAGAAGGTCTTCGGGATATTGACGGCGTTCAAGGAAACCCGCCATGACGATATGGCCGTTAAACAGACGAAGAAGTTGAAGTCGAAGACCAAAAAGAAGAAGAAAAAGAATGATAAAAGAAATAACCTAGAATATACCAAGGAACAAACTATTTCTAAGGGAATGCAACACAAGCACAGTAAGATGCTACCAGATGAGGAACACAAAATTAATAAGAAGAACAAAACGAAGACGCAAAAAGAAAAGAAAACGACAGAGAAAGAGATAACCCTAAACACAGGAGAGGTAAATCAAATGGAGGACGGTAAAAAAGAGAAAAGTACGGAAGACGTCAACCAAATGATAGAGCCATAAGATCTCAAGAAGAAGGAAAAGAAAAATATCAAAATGAAGAAGTCGAAGGAGACAAAAAAGAGGGTCTTGTTACAGGCTCTCCTTTCTCTTTCGCCTCCTTCCCCCTCCTCTCCCACACCACAGGAACCCCAAATCAACCAGAGCCTGCAAGCAGGCTAATGATGTACCGGAAATGTCGGTTTAAAAAAAGGTTTCATTTTAGGTATCTGTTGTTATGATCTCATATCTCGACATGAAGTGACTTCCCAGAAGCAACTGACGCACTGCAGCTTCCATAAATATCTTTTAAAGAGGGGGGCCCTCCAGGAAACTATACTCGAGTCAAAACTGTATTGTAATTATATAGTTATATAGCTTCAACTGTGGCAAACAATAGTTGCCATGCAATGATAGTATTACTGACTTATCGTCATTATTTTGATCAATAAATAAACTCAGAGAATGGCCAAAATAGATGTTTTACTCAGGTTAAACCTGCCGTAATTAACCGGAAAATAGTTTGGAAGAGGTTCTGAGTAGCAACTCTTACGTAAAACGGCGGAACTACCCACCGAACTGTGGAACATGGAACAGAGGTCCTCTGAGGTCCTCGGACAGGGGAAAGCAAAACGCTTCATTCCCTTCACCGATCTGACCGATCAATGTCTGAGATTCAACGTTTGGGGAGCGCCTTGCTTGCGGAATTGGCAACACAATCCATTGAAAGGTTTGAACACAAAACAGTCAGGACGGCGTAGGAAAGTCCACGGTGCTCAATCAATCAATCAATCAATCCATAGTTTATTTACCCACGCTATCGTTCAAGAGCTATACAACTCGTTCAAAATACGAACGTGCATTCTAAACTAATATATGGGTTGCACTCAATCCCCAAAGATTCAAATGACAAAGGGCATGGCGGCCATGTTGGTGTACCTAACCAACGAAGAATCTATTGTTAAAGGTACAACAACATGGCCGCCGTGACGTCATGTGCAACCCATCTATAGTTATAAATAGCCTATATTTAAGTAATACAATATATAAGCCTAATTATAGTTTAAGAACTCTAGAAATTTACAATAAAGTAGTATTATATAATAAGATAGTATTATCTGAGCTCCCAATTATCTGAACTAAAGTAACGACCCGAAAATAACGATAAAGAATATAAACATAAAAATATATATATATAACTGAAAGAATAAAGGAAAATCAGTGCAAAAGGTTCAAAAGAAAAGAGAAGAAAACGAAAAAATGAACAAAACATCGAAACTTTGAGCGCTAGCTGACGTTGTTCGAAATGACGTGCTCAGAATGCGTCAACAGCACGCGCAAACTAAAATAACTGAAAACTTTTCACTCAAATCATTATTATTATTATTAATTTAATATTTTAACAGGAAGCTCTTTCACACCAGTGATTTTCAAAGAGGCCTGCAAAATAGTAATAGAATAGCAAAAATCAGTTAAATGGTCACGAAAACTACGATTACATAGGAATATTACTAATTAAAATACGAGCTAATAAGGAAATGAGCTAATTTAAAGCTAATAAAATGGAAACAATTACAAACTTCTAACATGGGGAAAGAGGCTCGACTTAAAATTCACAATGGTGTTGCTGTGCCTAATGCCACCACTAAGATTGTTCCAGTCCCCAACAGCTTGATGTGCTAGGCGTTGTTTGCCCCAGTTGGTTTTTACAGCTGGCAGACGCAAGTCATCACCATTGCGTGTGTTATAATTATGCTGGTCATTCATTGATGTTAAGTCTAAATGGGATATTAATAGACTGTTTTTACATTTGAAAATGTATAAGCATCTGTGGTATAATCTGCGCTGGGACGAATTCAACCAGTTAAGAGAATGGCGGGAATCAGTAGCCGAAGGGCGTAGAGGACGGTCGAGAATCAGTTTGGCGGCTTTATTCTGTAGTATTTGCAAGCTCTGCATTAGAGTAGAGTTATCTTTGTCTCTCCACACCATGTCGCCATAGTCGAACAAAGGTAGGACTAGACTGTTAAAATATATTAGTCTCGGCTAGCAAACCGGGGTAGGAGATGCTTTATTCTCTTTAAAATACCTAAGCGTTTGTTGATTTTGGCCGAGAGCTGTACGATGTGGTCCGACCAGGTCATATCAGAGGAGAATGTAACACCGAGGTACTTAAAGTCCTCCACTCTCTCCACGTCACTGCTGAATACTTTGACTGGGATGGCGGTGACGTTACGAAGTTTCCTGCTACTACCAATCAGCATAACTTTTGTTTTCTTGGTATTTAAAGTTAATTGATTGTCTCTGAGACAGTCACCAACTTTCTGAAGATCTGCATTTAGCTTTACTTCCAAATCATTGACAGAGGCAGAGTCATACAAAACGGTATCGTCCGCATAGAGAGAAACCTGCGCATGTTCGACAACGTCAGGTAGGCCGTTGATGTAGATTATAAATAGTAGCGGACCTAGGATGCTGCCTTGTGGGATGCCTAGGTTACAGACAAGGGGATCTGACAGTTCAGGAACACAGGATGTACGCAGATACCGGAACGACAAGTATGATTTGAACCATGCACGATCGTCATTGCAGACCCCATTGCATTTGTCATTGAATTTGTTCGAGCGCGCGATTGAATAAATAAAAGTATTACTTATTTCTCCCCTTTGTTTTTTTCAGGTAATTGTAATTGTTTTCAGTAAAATGATTAACAAAGAATCGTCTGGATTTTTGGTATAATTAACAATAAACACCGCTCGTACTGTTTCACGAAATGCTTCACGAAAGATCGGCATGTACTGTGATCCAGTGAGCGCGCCATTTTGTGAATGGTATCGACACACCGTAAACAACAGGAATTTTCAACAGCTTTGTAAACCTCTTAAACCTGGAGCCCTTTAGAGCCCTTTGCACAAATTAGATACTTCATTTATTTATATCACCGTTCATGCTAAAGTCCAGGTAAGGTTAGTTGTCTAAAAGGTTTGTAGTGAACTTCTTTCAGGATAAAATATACGACTTGAGTTCGCGGAAATTTTTCCCCAAACAATCTCTCCAGAAAAATGCCCAATAAATATGCTCAATTGTATGAAAAGCACAAAAAATGAAGATGTTTAGTGACTATTAAAGTTAGAAAGTATATTTCTGACCTTGTTGAATCCATCTGTAGTTTCTAGAGTTAAAAAATGTTAAGGAGAAATATAGTTGGAAATGACAAAACTCGTGGGAAACTTCGAGTTTCTTGCCTTCTTGACGAATTTGCAAGCGCAAGTGTTCATGGGAAGGCCTTCCAATCCTTCTTGTCCAAGACATTGAACGTAAAATCAGACTGACGCAGAATGATCTGGTCAAGTGACAGTTTGGAAAGGCCTACGGTCCTACTTGGGCCGGCTGCCTGGCTTTTGCAGTGTGCCTGGCTTTTGCAGTGTGCAGACGCATATCGTGCGTCTGCATCGCGCGTTGAGTTCCGCGCACCGCGCGTCGGGGCTCGGGAAACCGGAAGAGGTTAATGTTTTACTCTCATCCTATATGTATGGTGCTCCGTTCACGCAGGCCTTCGGCCCGCGCGGGAGCTTTGCTATTTTCTCTCTCATAACCGTGTCCCTCCTTCGCTCCGGCGGATAAATAGAATTATTTATTAAACAATTCCGCAGCTCTACAGAAGCTTACATAGGGTACAGTTACTTTTCAATGTCCCCTCCCGGCACAAGAAGCAACAGAGGGCCAAAGGCTGATCTTTGAACAACACCATACTTTACCATTCAATACGTTCACACTGTTTATACATTTTTCCTAATATCTGATGTCGCACTCTATTACTACTTCTCAAATTTCTTCTTTTTAACTTTTAAAGTTTAAATCAAATAATCCTGCACATAATTCCTTTTGATAACTCTTCACGTATAAGCGTAGGGAGACCTTTAGCTCCTTTAGTCAGCAAAAATGTTGCTTAAAATACAAAACATTTAAAAAGGGTGTACGACTAGTGTCTTTTCTAATGCAATCAGATCTCACAGCAGATTCAACGTAACCCTCAAATATCATCGTAACCTTAAAACAATTATGTTCACAAGTCGATTTTGCTGGTGTTTCATTGAGCTGTCTACGCCAGATAATCTTAAATACAAACTGTCCATCAGTGACTCACGAGCTTCAATGATTCCCCTTTCGCCTGGGCGACGGGACTGTGCCTTTTTGGTGCGCCGGTTAATTATTCGCTATTGGAGCTTCTCTGTAGCTTTCTTTCAAATGCTTTAATGGCAGTCGGCTGGCTCTTCTCATCGATTCCATCGAGATTACAGGCAAAGTAACTCAGACACACTACATTGCTGATGATTAGCAACATCAGCAATCCATAAGTTGTGAAAAGAGTTGGCTGTGGAAGTGTGGAAAGAACTTCACGTCTTCCCTGCATATCTGTGTACGCGGCATTGAACGCGAATAAATTTCCAAGGAATGAAAACAAATGCAGAAAATGGTGACTAGAGCCAAAGAAGTCGAACACACCAGGCCGGTAGCGTTCAGGTACCCGAGCGACGTTGCACAGGGCAGAGACACCATAGCAGATCAGATGTTGGAGAAATGGGGCATGAACATCTGGATTGCAGTCCGCATGTGTTGTGCAAGTCAGCAATCGGGCTAGAAATGGTAGAATTGCATAGATCCAAGTTAACACCATGGAACCAGTACGAAGAAGAAATCTATATTGTCTCCAGCGATGCCAGGAAGTGCAGCATACAAGCAATATCGAGAAAGAAAACATATAGTTCAACCCTAGGGATAGAATTGGGTTATTAAAGATCATCCATTCATGGGAAGAAGGCCGCATGTAAAAGTAAACTACTTGACCAGAGGTGAAGGTAGAAATGCTGAGTGCTGCGTAGTCCACGTAAAACCAAATGGTACCGGCCTTCCATGACATGCAGCTAAACAGATGAGCCATTGTACTGCACAGAAATAGAAAACAAATGCTAAACACAAAGCAGATCAATGGGAAGGCATAAGGGTCGAGAAGATCATCAAAATCGTGCAATACTTGAGAAAAATACACCACGAAGTAGACAGTGGCAAATAAATGACTCCAGATATTCACAGTCTCGTTATGAATGGAACACAGTGTCCTTATGCACTGTATCACTGTTAAGTTCCCAACATCACGGTACCCTGACATGATAAACGGTGTCTGTGAGAGTTTAGGGATCTCATGAGCGTGCAGAGTTCCCTTCCGTCCACTCAGTGCTCCAAGATATTCCTTATTTGGTATTTTCTTGTCGTTATTGACATTGATGTTCTCGTAACCATCTACAGTGTCCTTCTTTCGCTGCGAGCTCATCTCAGTACGTCGTTTTTGCATGAGCTTGATCTTACTCAATGGCATACAATTTGAACAACTTTGTAGATCCAGTTTTTCGACCAGTGTAAACTTTTGGTTCTTGTATCACTTCAAGCTGTACTTGGAAAAAAATCGGCTTGAGTATATCATAAAAAATTAAAATAGGTTGACCAAATTTTAGAGCTCTTTTTTTTTCTGGCCGGGGCGTTTTGTTGATTGGAGCGCGCGCCAGAACTCAGACGGAATTGTCTATCTAGTATAACTAGTGTGATATAACCTACAGCTCTGTTACCCAGAATATGGCTAGTGTCAATATTCTTGTATTTATATAACTAATAAGTGAGTAGGTAATTAGATATCTGGACCATTAGTATTTGGGGGCCCCGCGGTCAGTTTCAAACCATATATATTTAATTGTTGTGTGCATACATGTATACTTTTGTATTTCTGTATTTGAGATAGCTTGCGATTTAACTACAATTAGGCATTGATATGCAAACTAGTCTACTATAAACATGATTTTACTAGCTCGACTCCACCATTTACTTCTAACTCTTTCTTAACTCGTTCTTATTGTACCATTAAGAATTAATTACATTTCAATTTTGGCAGATCGACATTGTGCTTAAATTTCTTTCAGATTCCATTAAAGATAATACTGAAACGTTATTTGTGGATTAATTCCTAGAGTAGCCAAGAAAATGACGGAGGCTGGCATAAATGTGTCACCAATTCTCGTTTGGCAGTTATTCCTGATAAATTCAATGATAACGTTTTCAAAGAAGTAGTACTATTATTATCCTTCTCTGAGAAGAGAAGGATAACAAACGTGGCGGCTGTGACGTCGAACGTGGAACTGAACAATGGAAACAGGTTTCCTGTAAGTTTAATACCTGTTAACCAATTAATTGGTAGGCATCGCCTGCTGCGACGACCTTTTACTTAAGTGTCTCACATTTTCTCTGGCTATTTCCGTCACGCCTTGAATACCTTTTGACTTAACCCCATTAGCTTTTCTGAAATGGATGATTATTTTCTTTGCAACCTACCTTTGCAACGACGAAAGATTAAACGTGGAAACAATACAATACAATACAATACAAAAACCTTTATTTAAACACGATTTGTTTAAACGCAGCACAATTGCTGATGTGGTCGTGTATGAAAGAAATACAATTAAAAATGCTATATATACAACAGGGTATAAACACACACAGGCAGTTGACACATGGTATTTGTACACATATGTACAAATTTCAGAATTAAGAAACGTTTTAGAAAGGATGTATATAATATAACTTTCGCCAATAGAGACAGAGTCGCTGCTCTTGTCCGTAAGGCATCAGACACTATAACCAAGTCAGAAATTTTGGACGCAATCTAGGATGTAAGATAATATAAAATGTTACGGATCAAGTGCAGAGTCTCTCTCACTAATGCTTAATTGCTGGAAAAGCGTAAATTTTAATTTATTTAATAGCTTCTTCTTCTTGAGTTGACGCGCAAAAGGATTATGAGAAAGTTCTATGATACTTGCAGGTAACTTATTCCAGAGGATTGCTCCCCTGTAAGCTATGGACTTATACATTACATCCGTTTTTGGTGCTGGTAATTCTAATTTATGCCGACCCCTGAGAGCATATGCGCTGATATTGCGCTTTTTAAACATACTGCTGATTTGCTCTGGTACATTGTTATGGTAACTACTGTGGACGAGACATGCTATCTTATACTTGTATGTCCACATAATTGGATGCCATCCTGCATTAGCTAATGCGTCACTGCTGTTCATTGACCAGTCCAGGCCATATACGATTTTCGCAGCTCTTGCATGTATTTTTTTCAAGGCTATCAAAAAGGGAAATGTTACAATTACCCCAAACTATGATTCCGTAAGTTACAGAGGGTATTTTGATAAAAATCAGTTAGCATCGGCTTGGGTAAAAAACGCATAGATTTTAAAAGATTCAGTTTACACGAGAAGCTCTTTAGGACATCTTCAACGTGATCAGACCACTTTAGTTTATTGTCAATAGTAACACCTAAGCATCTCGACGTCCTGACCCATTTGACTAGGTTGTCGCACAAGGTGAGTGGGGGTATGGGGCCAACGAACCTACTACGGTTGAGAATCATGCTTTCACACTTTTAGAAACCTCCGACTAATTAAAAGAACAAGTTTAATTAGGTTAACGCTGAACTCGAAAGACAAGGCTGCTTTAGTTATTGCCCACGTATATTTCTTTGCAATTTATCTTTTTAATTCAATTGTACTCAATTACACCTGATATTTTTAATCCATGTACTCAATTATATTGTCGGAGTGAACTGGTAAATAGGAAAGCTGAGACCAAGTTAAATCATGGGAGTCGATTGTGTTCCGTCTGGCTCCATTGGCATTTAAGTATTCACTTCTTTCTAATGAAGGCGTTGTACTTTATCTGATCATGAGCGATAAGTAATGTTTCCTTTTAGTCTCTCACCTATTATTCAAAGTAGACACAGCTCTTTTATATTTTCATCCTACAATGTGTATGTATACCTAGGTATATACATATTCAAGCCTAAAAGCAGAGTGGCTGTACCCGCGGTAAAATGATGTACATGTCGTAAAATGGCCCGAAACTGGACGTAAAATGATCCCAATCTGGACGTAAAATGATACCGTATAATTTTGAGACCAGCGAGTTGAACTGAACAAACAAAGCGAATTCGAAACTCAGTGTTTTTACAGTATTATGATACGCTAAATAAAAACTATCCCTGAATACGAATAAAAGTGATACCTGTAATTAGCTAAACTGCGTGGTCCATTATAAAAGTTACATTCTTGTTTCCATGTATTCTTTTACATGAGATAACGGTCTTTTGTTTTCAACATTTATAATTTCAGTGGAAAACAAAGACCAATTTTCAAATAGGGAAATAAGAAAACCTAAACATTTTAACGTCATTTTTTGTATTTATACTGTTATTGCCTTGACTCAATGTTAATTTAAAATATGAATATTAATGCCAAAGGCTGAGCTAACTGAGCTACATTTAAGTTCAATTACACCGTTTCTAGACTCCAGAGAGATTTCCTCGATTTCTCGATTATTGCACACTTAGTTTCTGCGACTTCAACTTTCACTGAGTTTTCCTATTTAGCCCTCTTTTCGCCAAGCGGCTCGGTAAATATCCACCACTATTCACCTCCACTTGAATAATCGTTCATTAGTATATATCAACTCGGTAACCTTGGTAGAACGAGCAATCTGATTGGTTCGTATTCATGGGATAATGTCTACATATCACCTCGGAAATGGGATGGGATAACGTCGGCGTAAACTCGTAGCTTGCCAGAGCTTCAGACGTGAAAGTTTCAGTTAAAAATCCAGGACAATTCTATTTCATAAGATGAAGGAAATTTTCGAAAGTAAAGGAACTACTTGAAAATATTTTGAACACTGTTTTACATTTTAATCCAGCAGAGAATTTTCAATATTTTTACAAATATTTAAAACCGCACTAGATTTCGGCTTCTTTGTCAGTGAACACATTAAAGTGCAACTAACCCCTTTTGCAATTTTTATACATATGAATCTTTGAAAGGTTTTGAGTACTTCTGCGAAGACATTTTTGGCTTACAGAGAATACTCTATGTTCAAGGCTTGTTTGAAATTGTGAAAATTTGACCTTTCCTGACCCATGACCGCGCAAGAAAAAGCCTGGGTCGATTCTTGATTCTACGTCACCTCATTAATGCATTATTCTCCATGGCGCCTTTCCATCACAACAACATCGATATATAGAGAATATACACAGTCTGTGAGTTGTTAGCCGAAAGAAAACAGTTATTTTAGAGTAAATGTTAAATATTTATTCAAATTATTGCAAAGTCGAATGAGTTGGATGACGTAAGATCCAGAATCGACCCAGGCTTTTTCTTACGCGGTCATGGGTCAGGAAAGGTAAAAAAAATCACCATTTTAAACAAGCATAGAACAAGAGTATTCTCTGTAAGCCAAAAATTTCTTCGCAGAAGTACTCAAAACCTTCAAAAGATTCATATGTATAAAAATTGCAAAAGGGGTTAGTTGCACTTTAACCTTTTCTGAGAAAGTAAATAAACCTTCTTAATCAATATTTGAGTCAGAAAAACGAAGAAAAAAAATGAATAAAGATGTTATCAGAAAGAAAAGGATCGCCCACCTTCGTTTCCGCCGCCTTCGAGTACTCATGCAGCTAGTGAGTAGTGGTACATAATATATATATGTATAAGCTATGTGCAACATACTTTTAAATATTTAATCATATAATGTATTTATTTATTTATTTATTCATTTATTTCTCTCGAAGACATTAGCATGTATTTGCTACTTTTCAATTCGAGTTTAAATAAAGGTTATTGTATCGTATTTTATTATACGACTTGGCGTTTTCGAGTGCAAACACGGGCTAAAACGAATGCAAATATGAGAACGTATTACACGGGTCGCGAACAGGTTTGCACAGGTTTATTCAACATTTAAAAGGTTTTGTATGCGCGCGGGCCAATCGAAATGGGGATGTTTGAGTAACAGCCAATCAGCTTTTAGCGCGCGAAAAAACTTTATTCAGTGCGCGCCCAACCCCGACATTGGACTTCAATTGAGGCTGAGAGATTTCTTCTCTCGAGATTTTCTTCAAACAGAGCAGTAAGGTAAGCGAAAACATTTTTTTTGTTAGTGTTAGCTGTCGTATAATAAACAATTTATTACACGAAGAGTTGTGTAATCACAGGCAGCCCAAGCTCTGTATTTGCACTGTGTGACTATTATTTCACAAAATTCTCAGATAAAGAAAATAAACTTACCTTAAGAGTTTGTTGTTGTCCTGTTGTTTCTCTGGGGTCTAGAAATGGCGGTTACGGGGCATTTCTCTCACTTTTGGGTTTTTCTCTCTTCCCTGTCTAAAAGAAAGGAAAGGCTGCACACTCAGATTCAAACCACGAGGCACTTGAGGCCGATTTTCTCACGAAAACCCATCTGATAGGCGTAATTTCCTCCGTCAGGTTAAAGGTAGATAGTTTTTGTTACCCCAGAAGTTTACAGACTTGAGAAATCATTATCCTAACTCTTCCAAATGAACTAATTTCTTTGAAAAAGCCCTCTCATTCTTCGTCAGAAACTACGTGTTAGCAACAATTCGGGCATGCTGTCAAAATTCCTCTTTCCGGCAGAGGGACAGTCAATAAATTGCCAGATACGTTACTCTCTCCCCACGGGGTCTAACGTGCCGCCTATTGTACTGAGTAGCCAATCGCGTGGCTACAATTTCAAACAAGTTGACAACGCTTGACGACGGCTAGTTCCCAAAGATCACGGGCTCAGAACTTATGCATTATATACCTTATTTTGAAACTTGTCTACAAGTGAATCGGCTCTATGAGGGTCTGAATGGGGTTAACTGACTACTGACAAACGGCCTTAAAAATAACTGACAACTGACAAATGACGATTTTTTTTACTGATAACTGACAACCGAAAAATAACTGATAACTGACAAATTTGGTTTTTGTGGGTCAACCATTGTAAATTTTCTCTAGTAATGATTAACTAGGGTTAACTGACAACTGACAAATGGCCAACATTTTAACTGACAACTGACATGTAGACCCCCCCATTCAGGGGGGACATTGTTACCTTGCAGGAATTTTTCCTGAACTGGAAGCAGCTACATCCGACGCCCAGCTGAGGACCGAGTTTCTAGGGGAGTTGGAGGCAAGTTCCCCCGGAAATGTTTGAATTTCAGCTAGGTTCTCGGATGCCAATTTTCCTGCACTTCCAAGTACAATTTAATGCATTGTAGATGCGATCAAATGTGTGTATGATTTGAACAGTTGGGGTGTGGCTTATATATGTGCATGAGTGTTTCCGTAAAATGCACTAGGGGAGGATAGGGGGTCGTATTATTGGATATGAAACCAAGGTATACCAATCATTGGATATGAAATCAAGGTATAATATTTCCCCACCCCCCCAGGGGGCGGCACATTGGTGGATTGGACAACTTGATTTAGTCACGGTTGTTCCATCAGGTAATTTACAATTTTTAAAATCTAATGAATAATCTAAAATTATGCCTAAATAGAAAACCTATAACTTACAATTATACTATATGATATAATATTTGCATAAATAATAAAATAAATCCTGCTTTACGTGGATGCCGTGAATTAGTAATTTCAGAAGTCATAGCAGCGTAACTTGTCTTTTAGCGAGTTAAGGGTTCCGATTGGCGAATATCAAGGGGCAGGCTGTTCCACAATTGTGCGCCGCTATAGCTAAAACTTATTTTAAGATAGTCAGTGCGCGGATGTGGAATAGCCAGCTTATTAGTAAGATCGCGTAGTGAATAATTAACTAGCTCATTCCTAAAGATAAATTTCGAGCAAAGATAATCTGGAGCTAAAATATTTAGTGACTTGTACACCATAACTGCAGAATCTAGTAAATGTTGGTGTTTTATGTTTTTTCCAGGTAAGAATTTCACGCAGTGTCTGAGTATTTGAATCAAATAACGCGTTCAATAAAACACGAGCAGCACGATTCTGCAATTTCTGTAGCTTGTCACATAAACCCTTGCCACAGTTACCCCACACTTCGCTACAGTAAGCAAAGTGTGGTTGGACTAGTGCATTGAAAATAGTCAAGAGTCGAGAAAGGGACAAAAGGCTTCACTCTTTTTATGGCGCTTTACACAAGCAGAGATGTTTTTGGATATATGATCAATGATCAATGTGGGTATCCCAAGAGAGATTTTCATCAATAAATACTCCTAAAGATTTGGCTGTCTTGACCTGTTTAATAGCAACGTTATTTATTGATGGTATTGGGATGTGGGGAATGTTAATGCGTTTTTGATTTGAAGCAATTAACATATATTCTGTTTTCTTAAGATTAAGGGTTAATTTGTTTGCGTTAAGCCATGTATTAACACAACTGAGATAAGAAGCTAGTTGGCCATCGAGCTCAGAAATGTTATCGTTCGTAAACGTGAGCCTTGTATCATCCGCGTACATTCTAGGAACTAAGGCCCTGTTTATATGAAGGAAAGTTGGCTCGGGGGGAGGGTCACCCTCCTCCCCGAGCTACCCTGGGCGAGCCAACTTTTCATACATTTCTTTATAAAACGAAGTCAACTGTCTACATGAGAAACCGCAAACTTGGCTCGGGGGGGGGGGGGGGGGTGACCCTCCTCCACGAGGCACTCGGTTCACAAGGTAGGGTGACCCTGGGGGGCGAGCCAACTTTTTCTCATATAAACTCTTTGGCTCGCCTAACCGGGCCAACTCGGGACAGAGCATGCATGCGTAATCCAATATTACGTGCCCAGACTCGCTCACGACAAAGTTGTCTCGGGCACCAGGGACAACTTTTCTTCCATATAAACGCTCGGTAAAGTTGGCTCTGGAGGGAGGGTGACCCTCCCTCCGAGCCAACATTCCTTCATATAAATAGGGTGTAAAACAATTTGGAAGAACATTGATGTCATTGGTCCAAGGATAGTCCTCTGAGGAATACCACATTTTAAAGAGCTTGGCTGAGACAATGAACCGTTTACGAAATACTTCTGCTCGCGATTAGTCAAATACCATTTGAAACAAGAGTGCGTTAGGCCTCTAACTCCATAGTGCCAAAGCTTGTCTGAAAGAATCTCATGGTTTACAGTGTCAAATGCCTTTTTTAGGTCAAGAAAGATAACGGCATTTACACGACCTTGATCAATATTTAAAGATTAACTATCAGTAGCCGTCTAAAAGGGTAGTTACCGTGGAGTGTAGATACCTAAAGCCAGACTGGTTATTAGATAATAATTTATTGTTATTAACTAAAGATATTCTATAAGCTGTATCAGTAAACGATTCTTCGAAAGGTTTAGCAACGATAGGAATGACATAAATTGGTCTGTAGTTATCTGCGTCTGCATGTTTACCACTTTTGTAAACAGGAAATACTTTAGAAAATTTTAAATCATCAGGAAAGATTCCAGTCTCAATGGACATAATGAATACCTAGGTAAGCGACTCAGAAACTAGGTCTGAGCATTAATAGCCTAGGCGGGATGCCGTCAAAACCCGTGGATTTAATTTTGAAAATAAGTGCAACATATAGCGACCATTAATTTCAGTCAGACTAACAACAATAACAGGTTTTATTCGTACCATTTTGGAGATTACAATATGTAGAGAGAGAAAAGTATACATTGTAGGTACAGGTTACCTGTAAACGTATCTATAGGAGAAAACACCGGAAGATATTGTTTGAAAGATGTATTAGTCGGAGGCACTTGATTACTAGAAAAATGGTTATTAAAGGCATTGGCTACTGATACAACTTGAATCAGTGATAGTATCGCCCTTATGGTCAAGTTGGTTGATGGTGATTTATTCGATTTCCTAGAAGTGATTTCATTTATCGTTCTATTTGCATAACCTTCAAAAGCATTATGGTAATGTCTATGCTTTCGCTAGCCTTAAGTCATTATTTACTTGGTTCAGTTGACCAATCAAGCAGATCGTTAGTCTTAATCGCTTTACACTTCAATCGATCTCTTGAATGCATGCTTTTCTTTAACTCGCTAGTAATCCAAGGCGCTTTTGATGCACGTGTACTACACACGTTTTGTTCTTTGAGGAGCATGATTATCGGCTGCTTCTAAGAATAGGGATTTCCATTTCAACCACATCAGATATCATTAGGATTGCTCATTTTGCAGATGTCTTGCCAAGGTTGGGATGAAATGTCTCTGCGAAAATTATTAGCATTAAAGTTCTTAAATTTATTAGTTTTTTATTCTTGGCGATTTTAATTCACCCTTCTCAGTGCGAGGCTAGCCACGCAAAATCTATTGTTTCTATCCAACATGGAGATCTGTGAGATCTGTGAGATCTGTCACTGTGAACTTGCATACAAAAGCCCTGATGGATATCGTAACTCATTATAATTTGATTAATGAAGCAACACGCATCTCTCCTACTACTCGAACTCTAATCAGGATCTAATTGTGCTGGTGTCTACCATGTTGGTATCAGAGACCATAGTTTGGTATATGCATACCGTAAGATTTCAGTAAACTCTGCATCTTTGTGGAGTGCAAACTGTGTTAAACTCTTCGTTTTCAAGGTCGAGTTTTCGATCAACTGTTCGAAAGAATTAAATACGGAGGTCTGTAGAAACTAACGATAACGAAATACTTTGATCTAGGTTTGCGTATTTCAAAACATGTTAGACCGAATATAAATGGCAACCCCACCGCCGTTCCGACCATTAGTCGTGCGATCTCTACGAATTAGATCGTAACCCGGGATCGAAACTTCATGATCAGTACTTAAAACAGAGCTGTCTAGTCTCGACTCATTTATTGCTTAAAATATCAAGTGTTTGATTAATGAGCCATTAGAACCCTTAACTCATTAATATGTTTAGTAAGACTGGTGATGCTTAGAGAAGCCATTTTAAATCCCCTAGTGGTAGGCAAATGAGAATTAGAATCACTGCGGTTGGTAACTTTTTTGCCTCCCCCCTCTCCCCCATGATGATACTTTTTTGACTCCTCCCCCACCCCCCCCCCCCCCCCCCCCCAAAAAAAAGGGGGTTGAAACTTTTTCAGCCCCCCTTTCCGTTTACCATTCCTCCCCTCCCCCCATACATAATTACCACTCCCTTAGATACATTCTACATACTTCGGATCACTAATTCACTTTCTTTAAAGTGCCTATGAAGTGACATTTTCGTCATTAATATTAAGATCTCATTTCAAAGTCCTTTGGAAATGAGGAAGAATGGTGTTTTCTGTTTGTCACTATCTCATCTCGTTCCGGAGATATTAAGGATTTTGGAATATGCAAATTAGATGGTCTGTGACGTCATAAGGTTGACACAGCCATGAAGACAAATCACAAAATGAAGAATCTCTCTGCAAATAATGGGTAAAAACAATTGACAATTTGCACATGTTTGGTACTAAGGAAAATACACGTCATTATGCAAATTAAGATGTTACCATGGTAATACTCTAGGCCCCAGGCTCCTTCAATATGGAAAATATATTCCTAATTTCTCCTTTGCCAAACACATTTTTTCTACTGTTGGCATATCAGAAGGTTTGCAACAGCGTAGGCAATGTATGCGAGTGACGTAAAGTGCAATATTTTGTGTAACTCAGAGAAAAACTACAATTTTATGTTCAAGGTGAAACAGGACTGGGGCCTAGAGTGTTACCATGGTAACATCTTAATTTCCTTAATGACGTGTATTTTCCTTAGTACCATGCATGTGCAAATTATCAATTGTTTTTACTCATTATTTGCTGAGATATTCTTCATTTTGTGATTTGTCTTCATGGCTGTCAACCTTATGACGTCACAGACAATCTAATTTGCATATTCCAAAATCCTTGATATCTCCGGAACGAGATGAGATAGTGACAAACAGAAAATACCATTCTTCCTCATTTCGAAAGGACTTTCAAATGAGAAAAAGAGACTCCAACCTCAATTTATTGTTCACAAACTGGCTTTCTCTATCGTTCATGCAGACCCTTAGTTTACATAGCGATTTAAATCACATGAGGTACAATATCCTTCAACAATTAGATGCATGGATTAGGTATTCTGCAATTAATTTAGCTAAAGGCAAGTTTTGAGACACGTATAATCTCATCCAGCGGGAGGTGTTTCTGTTGGATATCTTCTCGTAATCATAATAATCAGCAGGGAAACGAAACGTTTTTACAAACTAAAACTACTTAGTTTACAAAGTCTAAAAATTGGTTTACTGTTTGATAAAAAAAATCAAAGAAACTACTGGACATGAACAATCGACGACGGAACAAGTCAACTGTGAATTTTAATAACACTAACATTGGTCGATCGTGTATAGAAACTGATGTCTCTAGCGACAAGAAAATCTCAAATAAGGAATATCTTGGAGCACTGAGTGGACGGAAGGGAACTCTGCACGCTCATGAGATCCCTAAACTCTCACAGGAACCGTTTATCATGTCAGGGTACCGTAACGTTGGGAACTTAACAGTGATACAGTGCATAAGGACACTGTGTTCCATTCATAACGAGACTGTGAATATCTGGAGTCATTTAATTGCCACTGTCTACTTCGTGGTGTATTTTTCTCAAGTATTGTACGACCTTGACAATCTTCTCGACCCCTATGCCTTCCCGCTGATCTGCTTTGTGTTTAGCATTTGCTTTTTATTTCTGTCAAGTTCAATGGCTCATCTGTTTATCTGCATGTCATTAAAGGCTAGACACGTTTGTTTCTACGTGGACTACGCAGCAGTGAGTATCTTTACGTTCACTTCGGGCCAGGTAAACTACTTCTACAGCAGGCCTTCTTCCCACAAATGGAAGATATTTAACAGCCCAAGTATGTACCTGTGCTTGAACTGTATGTTTTCGTTTTTGATATTGCTTCTTTGTTGCATATCACGACATCACTTGAGAAAATATAGATTTTTTCTTCGTACTGGTTCGGTGTTGTTCACTTGGGTCTACGATACTCTACCATTTGTAGTCCGATTGCTGACTTGCACAACGCATGCGGACTGCAATCCAGATGTTTATGCCTCATTTTTCCAACATGTGATCTGCTATGGTGTCTCTGCCCTGTGTAACGTCACTCGAGTGCCTGAACGCTACATGCCTGGTGTGTTCGACTTCTTTGGCTACAGTCACCATTTCCTGCATTTGTTTTCATTCCTTGGAAGTTTATTCGCGTTCAATGCCGTGTACACAGATATGCAGGGAAGACGTGAAGTCCTCTCAACTCTTCCACAGCCAACTCTTTTCACAACTTATGGATTGCTGATGTTGCTAATCATCAGCAATGTAGTGTGTCTGAGTTACTTTGCCTGTAATCTCGATGGGAAGACAACTACTGCGGAAGCATTTGAAGAAAGCAACAGAGTAGCGCCTGTCATCGCAGAAGAGAGAAAAGAAACTAAATTGAGAGGAGAGACGAAAAAAGGGACAGGAAAAACCGAGAGAGACCGGGAAGAGAATTAATTTTTTTTTATTACGAGACCTGAAACAACCATCAATTTACAGCAATCTAATATTTCAATGGTGTAAATCTCGAAGCAAAGCATGTTGGAATTGAACTATTCTGTCTACACTGACAAGAGACCGTTCATAAGTATAGTTTAGTGTGGGGATAGTTTCCAGACAACTCCGTCACTTCAATACAATTAACTAATATAAATTGTATTCTTAACTAATGGGAAACTGCCAGACACGAAAAATCGCTAAAACCACGAAAAAATTACCCTGGGGTTGTGGCCAAAAAACGTGGGAATATGCAGAAACGTATACCTCGACCTAACTACAGCAACCCGGGTTCTCTGAGGGTTAGAGAACTAACTGTTAATTTACTTACTACGTTAACACAGACTAACCGTTACTACTGAAGCAATCCATTAATAAAAATAATTTTGAACAAACGTGGAGCTGACTGGCTTAGAATGAAAATCTTTCCCGCTCAAAGCATTATATGCTAGAAGCATTACCCATAATGCTATTGTCTCGTATCCAAACCTCTCCGAGACCGTTGCCGGTAGAATATTTCTTTCTGACCATATCGCTCCTGCGTCGCTCAAGCATTAGAAATTCCATTTTCCTTTTACACTTGCATGTAGACGTATGTAAATGCATGTCATGAAGAACTGACTCAACTCTCCTTTAATTCTATCGCTAGCTCACTAGCCCTGTCATGCTTTTCTGAAGTGTTTCCTTGTACCGAAAAGTGAAAGGGGATATGTTGACCACGAGTATGTGTAAGGCTCGTTTCACACGTTTTCATGCGCCGAACGTAATAATTTTTTGACAAACTGTCGCGTCCTAACGCGCGGTTGTGGCTATGGCTACAAAAGGAATAACTTTACTTATCCGAAACTAGTCTCGCAACCGAAGCTCAAAAATAGACCAAACTCATTTCAGTAGGCAGTTCTCTTCAGAACTAAACTATGGCTCAAAAGCCGACGAGAACGTTGCCATTTTATCGCCGAATTGTCTAGTCAAACAATACTCGCTTGGTGCAGTAACGTAAAAAATCTCCTAACAAACGGGAACTTGAATCACTTATGACACAAGTCCACACTAAACTCCCTAAACGAGATTATTGATCGGTTTACACAACAATATCGATAAGTAGATGGTGTGGACTTCGCATCTTTATTACAAACTTTGACTTGATCAACGTTGCGGCGGCATAAACGTGTCCATCCCAATTCATGCGATTACGGTGCAATTGAAATGAATCCTCTATTTCGGCGCACGAAAAGCTGGCCGCGCGTCTGAAACGGGCCTTCGTAAACCAGAAGTTACCCATAATAAGGAATTGCTGACCAGCAGTTTTCAATGATTTGAGAAATAGTTATTCTCGAACACCCTTGTGACTGTTAGAAAGGACGAGGTAATTCCACATTAAATCAACCCGATAACTCGTTGCTGCGCTTGCGCGCATGACCCACGAGTTAAAAATGGGTTGGATTAAAGCCTTATAATAAGATTGTCTAGCACTGAACGGTAGGAAGACCTAGATATATTTAAATAGTGCTAATCTTTTAAATACCCTCTTACAAATATTATGAATGTGGCAAGTCCCAACTTAGGCTCTCATCAATCACAAAACCAAAGAGTTTTTGGTTGTTCATGTTCTTTATCTTAGATCCGTTGAGGAATACTTAATCTTTGTACTTGAAGACGTGCTTTTTTTTCCTTTGTAGCAACGACCATTGTCAAGGCCTTGGCAACGTTCGGGATGAGCTCCAAATTAGCTGCTTATTTGTCTTCTATATATACAAGGTCTAAGAGTTTTAGAAGAAGCCAGAATTATGGAATCATCAGCAAACATCTTAAGCTTAGAGGGATCGTCTAAAAAGGAGAGGCAAATCCTTCATATAAATAATGGAAAACAGAGGGCCTAGAATATTTCTCTGTGGGACACCACGTGATACTTCAAGAACATCAGAAATTGTTCCATTAAGATACGATTGAAACCAGTCAAGCGAAGGTTGGCTTAATCCATAGATGGTTTAACTTCTTGATGAGGAGATCATGATCAATCAAGTCAAATTCGTAAAAAAATTAGTAAACCATCAAGTTGCCGTTATCCATATTCGGCAGTAAGGTATTTATAATGTCGACAAGGAGGGTAAAACAGGAGTAATTCTTCAAATATGCTGGACTGATTATTAAGGAGTAGTCTAAAATGTTGTAGCCACGACAATAGACACACGTCACATGAACGTGCCGTTCACAGAGTTTGGACCGAAATTAAGTTCCACTGTTTTATCACCCGCTTTAAACATAGGTTTAACACTCCAGTCTTCCACCGCACAGTCTTCCACACATCACAAGTGTTTCAACTGATTTTTCATACCTAGTAATGAAACTGTTCTTAATCATCATATTCATGCACCACTAACTACTTACATACTGATAAACTACAAGTAAGGAGTGAAGAAGTAAAGAAACGACATAGAAAGAAAAAGTGTGCCTCCACTGGAGTTCGAACCTTCCAACTGCTTGTACTCTTCACCACTTAACTGACAAACGATCTTAAAAATAACTGACAAATGACGATTTTTTTTTTACTGACAACCGAAAAATAACTGACAAATTTGGGTTTTTGTGGGTCAAACTAGGGCTAACTGACAAATGGCCAACATTTTAACTGACAACTGACATGTAGACCCTCCCACTACACTACTGGTACGCTAGTTGAAATCACTGCTAGCAAAAAAGAATAATAAGCCATCTATTGAATAAGTATATACAACAGATCCGAACAGTAAACAATACTTGCTAATGTTTAAAAGAAGCGTATGCAAATTTTCGGTTTAGCCATTCGCATGAGAACGAATTTCAAACACTCATTGTTCGTGTTGAAAACAATAAAACCCTCGTAGGCTACGCCTCTCGAGTTTCAATTGTTTTCTCAATATTTGGATCCCCTGCCCTGATGAAACACTACAATTAGTGTTTCAATTAGTACAGGAAATGTGGCAGATTCCAATACTCTTGTTAATAATGTCAACAAGAGAATCGGCAATTTCTATAGGCCAAAGTTTCAGGATTTTAACAGAGACGTGATCAAGTCCTGTTGCCTTAGCAGATGACAAAGATGTAATTTCTTTTATGACGAAATTTCTAGTAATTAGAGGAATGTCAAATAAGTGACGTATTGGCTTTCTAGCGTTAATGAACGCTTTGAGTCTTTCAAAGTTGGCTACAAGGAATACTGAGTCATCAAGGCATTTGCTGCAATATTGACAGATGCATGGTTAAATGCATTTGCGGCCACTGTTGGATCTGATATTAATCCATTGTTATTTGGCTGAAGCGTGAAGATTGACATTTTACATTTCATTACATGAGTTTTATTTGGATCGTGTACAAACGTAGTACATTGATTGCTTGTTCCAAATAAAGTTAGTGCCTTACCATGACTTTAAAAAGATAAGTTTACGATAATTTCCAATGTCTTTAATGCAAGCGCAGCGGAAGAGGGAGCAAGATGTCGAATGCAGGTTTGACTTGGTTCAAACAAGTCAGAAGTTCCAGCAAAAAAACTAAGGTTTAGCCCCTCCTCTTTGAAATTCAAACTACAGAGGAGTGAAGAAAGTTAGCGAGTACATTAGCCCTCTCCTGTTAGGTGGTTTCAAATTTTAAAAACAAGCCATAAAAGTGAACAAGGGATAATAAAGGATGGCGAATGGTGTCAAGAAAAACGGAGGGTCTCGCAAAAATTCTCGAAATCTCGCATTTTATAGGTCGGGTCTCGGATTTTTCTTAACTTTGCCCGTCTCGGAGTCTCGATTTTTTTTTGGAGAGGTGTCTCGGAGCTCGAGTCTCGGATTTTTTTTTGAAGACGCTCTCGTAGTCGCGCCTTTGTACTAGCTTTTATTAGAGTTATGGTTTTTTGGCGGCCTCTGCAGGTGTTTTACAAGGACGCGAACGACAGCTAATTGGTTGAATGGCGAATTCCTCACCTGGTGTGATGAAAGGTACTGGGCGTTTCGTCATAACTACAGTAACAACCAGAGTAACAACAGTCTCGGGCTCGGATTTTGAAATCTCATTGTCTCGGGCTCGGATTTTGAAAACGCAAGTCTCGGCGTCTCGCAAAGTCTCGGATTTACCATACGCGACCCCTATAACAATAAGTTGTTTATTTTCACAAATTTTGATGAAATTACTTGTTTATAGCTATGTCGTACATCACGGAGAGAACAAATTAGGTCTCACATCGATGGTCTGGTTGCGTAGGAATCAGCAACAGTGATCTTTGGAGCCTCCCATATCGGGTCATTGAAGTTTGCAGAGGCGTAGCCGTGGAGAGATCCCTGGAGTTTCGGAACCCCTCTCCCTCCCCTTTCCAAGCGTAATAAACTGCTTCCGAGTTGAAAAAGGCCATTGAACACTCAGTTCTAATTACCGGCGCCGAGAGAAATCTTTCTTTGACAAATGGCATTTGGTTCACCGATTAACTTGTCACGGATGGCATGCTTGTGAAATCCTTTCTTGTTTTTTATTCTGTATCAGAAAAGTCCTTGTTATAATTGACCGTTTTTTATACTACAGACGTCTAGACGCATTAAACGTCTGACCGTTAAGTGCGACTGATATAAAAACGGGACGCATAAGTTTGGACTGCGACACATAAAATACCACGTTTTCTTAAAAAGAAACTGGGTACTATTCTCGGAAGAGACTGGATACTACCCGACGACTGGCGCGAAAATATAATGGGCTCCTGATGATCGTGAATGTCACTGATAATGGCGGAGCCATCGCTGCAGTTTTGGACGTCTTTTTCACAGAGTCGATGAGAACTGAGAAAAAAAAATGAATGAGGTTACAAATGTTCATTTGGAATAAGAGCGTCTTCTAGAGAATATGGACGAGGATATGGAACTGGCGAAAACTCTTGTCTTGTGTGATGTGCCCGTAAGCCAAAACGCATGGCGAGCTAGGAGGAAACCTACCGCTTTCATAAATCGTTTTCCAATAAGCCCTGACTGGCTAAGTGCGTCCAAGTTTAGTGTGTCTCGTTTTTATACTACACATCTTAGACGTCTGCTAAGTGCGTCGTTCGGTCGCACTTAGCAGACGAAGATAAATTTAACTGCGTCTGTCTTATTTCCCGTTTTTACACTAGACGTCTTAGACGTCTAAGCAGTCTCCAGACCACTTAGACGTCTCTAGTATAAAAACGGCCATTCAAGACTTCTGAGCTCTGAGAGAACTAATTCGCCGAAACTTTCTCCACTCAAGAAAAAAACTCATTTTGCCAAATGGCACACTACAAAGAAGTTTGACTCACCGATTAACTTCTCCTAGTAATGAAATGCTTGTGAAATCCTCATTTTCTTGTTTTTGGAAGCGAAGTTAACAGCCATTTGAATTCACAAACCTCGCCATGAAAGCACTTTACAAAGCTACCACGGCTTGCAAATGACGTCATTTTCATTGTCCGTACTTAAATTGCATATGGCGGAGAGCCAATAAGAAAGCGAGAAAATTCGATGTTGTTGTAAAAACAGGTTTTGCTAATAACACTACCGATCTCGTACAAGTGCCTTTAAATATATTAATTAGATTGTTTGGCCATCCAGTACAACCACGTGATTGCAGTCCTGCAAAAGACCAATCTTGTTGAAAAACGAAGATTTCCCCTCCCCCTATTTCAATGATGTTAAATATGGTCCATTTCAGTTAGGCAACGGTCTCATTTCATCACTGAAATGGGGGAGGGGTTAGGGCATTTTTTTTGGGGGGGGGGGGGGGTTGAGATTGTAGAAAGGCAGTACTCTCTTTTGATCCAACCAACCTTGCGAGCATAAAGTAGTTTGATGATCATATAACATAGTTACATACCTACCAGGTACTAGTTATCCAATGCTTTCGAGTGCTATACACCCTATGCATAAAGGACAGTTTGATTAAAACTGGATTTCTCCTGTCAGCAATGAATATTTGTCAAAACTAACAGTCACGTAAAAGAACATGCAAAAATAAGTAATCCTCTGAAATTTGAGTGTCATAAGTTACATTGCTACAGAGAGATTTGTATGAAAATAGTCAACCATGGCCCAACCAGCCTCGCTTTCATGTTTTTCCTGAGCCTTAAATGGTAATAACTTTAGAGAAATTTGTGATAAAACTATTAAATTGCATACCATAAATAACTTGTACCTACTCTTTCAGGTTACAGTGTTAATTTTTCTTCAAATGTTAAAATTCTGAAATTATGTAAATTAGGTCCAGCTTTATGCATAGTATTCTTAAACCCATGCCATATGAAACAGCCAATTAGAAGCCTACGGGATATTTTCCCGCCGTCATTCACAGCTTCCAGTTGTGTTTCCGCCAAAACTCATCATGCAGCGCACGCGCCAGACACTTTTTCATTCAACACTGTAAGAATCCTGAAAAGGCTTGCTTGCAAGTATCGACGAAAAAGACCGTAACAGAGCGGATTTCCTACGAGTGGGACAAATATACGGTATATCCGTAGCCTTACCGTAATCGACTTACTGTTCCGTAGCTCTGCAATTTGATTGGTACAGACAGACAAAAACAATAAGGAAACCGTTTCAATGCCACGGCATGATTCAGCTTCCTCAGCTCAGTTCAATTTTAAAGTTTGTTTACTTTTCTTAGCGGAGTGTGTATGAGGAATCCCAATTTTTCCTTTTCAAAATTAACTGTAAGACAACGAGAACCAATCACATTGCAGAACGAAAACAAAGCATTCCAACTTAAGGTCATGCGAGCCAATCAGTGTCGAGTATCAGACACTTGCTCGAGCTTCGATCCGGTACAAGGCGAATTTGGTGGACTAGACGTCCTGAAGTCGAAGTCTTTTAAATGAAGAAAATCGTTGGAAATTCTAGGATTTGTATAATTTAGAACGCTTTATTTTCGTTTTGCAATGTGTTTAGTTCTCGTGGTCTAAGTAACCCCGGTATAAAGTTCAAGTCACGAGTGGGATATTCACGGTACATGCCATGAGAAAGCGTTGCATAACTACTTTATCCCATGCTCGTATACCTTACACAAATAACCAGAAAGAATTTGGGATTTCCTCCTCCATACTTTACTGAGGTGCTTTAGATTGACCATAATTCGGAATAAGAATAGATGGATGCCTCTTGAAATGTAGCACTGTAAGCTACAAACACTTGCTGACACTAGTATTCCAGTGGTTAAAAGATTGAAGAATTTGTATCGAAAATTGTGCAGTATTCTCATTCCGAAATACGGTGAATCCTAAGAAAATAGGTACTCGGTGAGAACAAGATTATAGATGGATCATTTATTGCATTGCTCTGTTTTGGTTTTGAAGGCTTAAATAAATCTTAGGGCTGACTAATATACTGATTGGGATTCAGTGAATATGGAATAATTATCCTGCAAGCAGGGTCTTTTCTCTTTTGTTATCATCGTGTTCGGAGGATGCGAAAGGCAATCTAGGTATTAGCTGAGCTCCTAGTGGACATGATTGTCATATATTCAGTTCCTCATCGAATATGTCATATCTTTCATTGACCGAATGCCAACAAGTGCCAAGAGGCAATTCATATGTAAAGTTCATTTCATAAACATAACATCGAAATTACTGTGGATTAGCCGGGACCTGGCTTTGATCAGCCCCTATGGTTGTTTCAGGTCTCATTAGAAATTCAGATATACTAAAGTCCGTAAATAGATGTGATATATGGATATCATGCTTTCGTTTAAAGGAATCCCTGGCTGTTGGAACGAGTTGCCGTTATTTGGCGGTCCCTAGTGTTACACGACAAAATAGCTATTGTTTTCTGACAATAGGGGCCGCTGTGTGACGTCATCAGATCCAAGATGGCGACGCCCGCGCCCAAAATAGCATATACTTGTATCCATTTTTTTTTTAATCTAAAATATATTTTACAGTCAGGGTTTCCGTTAAGTATGATGGATATGCAAGTGTCCTTCAGATTGTTGCAGGTTATTATGAACCCATGCACAACGGCCAACACAATTTCAAGTCTGTAAACATCATATGAACGATTCAGTCTGGCTTTAATTTGGACATGGATATAATAATGACAAGCAAACGTATATATCGACATTTGCCAAGAATACGTCATAGTCCCTTGAAACTCTTGAAACTGCTTAAAGTGGCACTACGACGAAAATTTACCATTTCGATTTGCTACTTTTTCAGTGTCAATAAGTCAATCAGTATTAGAGATATCCGAAATAGTAAAAAAAATTCCCAAATGAGCATGTTAAACCACAAAATTTTAGGAGTTTACCAGTAAAATCCTGTCCACCATTAGTGGAAGCCGTTCTCAGTATTCAGCGGAAGTGATGTCATACACTTAACACAACAACCTCGTGGCGCGAAATGGTGTGCATAAAAAAGTAGCCAACCTCGCAAAGATAAATATAACTTAACTCTTCTTATGTACGTGAAGACGTAGAAATATGCCTCCAGGCGTTGTGTTCTGCAGGCGAGCGTTAAGTGTATGACATCACTTCCGCTGAATGAACCTTTGCCGGTTTAAAGCTGAACAAAGGAAACGGCCTCCAATAATGGTGGACGTTTAGATTCAATATTCGGAGCTAAAAAATAGGACTTCCTGTTGTTGTATCGAAAGACAATTTGAAGTGGTAATAATATATCAACTCTACTTTATGAATATGCAAACACATTGATATGTCAAAATTCGATCGTAGTGGCACTTTAAACTTTACGTCATACACCGAAGTCAAATATGGCGATTTTTGATTTCGCTTTCCAAAAGTGCCCCTACTGTCTAAAATATCACTTTGAAATCAGTAATTTTGGAAAGTTTGTATGATTTACCAAGAAAGGCTTTAAAGATATCGCAGCTCAACATTAGAGACTTTTGTATGAGAATAAGCAGTAATGCCTGACCAGCCTCGTTTTGGTGTTTTTCGGATACTTTGAACCTTGATAAATTCACAAGGGTTCATTATTTCCTCTCCAAACTTATAAACCTTACTAACATGCATATTTGCTTTTAAATGGCACAGTTTATTCTCAAGAAAATAGCAGGCTTCAACATTATGCTAATTAGCCGCAGCCATATTTGACTCAGTTCGGTGTATAGTCCCTTAACACTCTTGAAACTGCGTGGACTTTACGCCGTAGTCCCTTCAGTGAAACTCTTGAAACTGTAATGAGCTGCGTTGATCACTAGATTGAACTGTGTTACTTTTCTTATAAGAGCTTCTTGGGTAGTTTTATCGCCGGCTCAAGTTCAGCACAATAACACCATGTAGTGGAACTACATTCTGTTTCACCTCAGTGGGTGTGTATTCTGGTTTTACCATTCTTAAGGCGCTACACCAAATCCAAGTTTAAAGGCCATCTCGACTGTGTTCTGTGGTACCGCATTGCAATAGCACACATAGAATTCCTTGGGGTCACCTCCAGGAAATAGACGCCTGAAAGAAAGAACGAGAACAGATTGTACCTATGTCATGGTACTGCTCATGTATGGAGTCATCGTTCGATTGGATGTTAATTGGATAAAATCAGTTAAAGGGCCTATGTCATGGTACTGCTCATGTATGGAGTCATCGTTCGATTGGTGGCTGAAAACAGTTAAAGGGCCTATGTCATGGTACTGCTCATGTATGGAGTCATCGTTCGATTGGTGGCTGTTAATTGGCTAAAAACAGTTAAGAGCGGCATTCTGTAAATATCGCCGGAGGTGTGCAAAATGAAAAAAATCAAATTCCTCAAATTTTGTCAGAATATAGGTCTAGGGGAACTATTGATAAAAATAATAATTTTACTTCGATCGGATTATTATTTTAGGCGAACGGCGACCATTACGGTTTGACGCCTCTCAGACCGGTTTCCAAGGCTCGACACCACACATCACTATACACAGCTCGGCTAACCATGAACATCAGAATGTACAATACTAAATAGCTCTATAGAAAGTACAAATAATGCTTTATGTTTTGGTGTGTTGGTTGTTTAATTTGATTACAAATTAAATATTTTAGTGATTTTTTATTATTTTGCTTATTTTATCCATTTTTGGATAACAAAATATTGATCAAATTGAGAGGATAAAATCGTACATTGGTACATGGCTTGGCTATACAAGAGTTAAGCCCACCGAAAGAGCATTCATTCTTCTTCAAGAAACTGCAATAAAATTTGGGGGCTACTCAAACGACGAATTTTAAGAGCGCCAAACGCATGCGACACTGAGGTCAAAAATCGCTTTCTTCTTACGGCGTTCGGATGTCTAGAATTCATGATGCGCAAAGAAAAAAAAAATATTGTATCAACTTCTCCGCAGTAATATTGGCTATTGGTGAAGTCTGACCACTGCCAAGTATGTTATATCTTGGTTTCTAGCGATTATGTGTGGAACTGGTAACTTTTAGCGGAATTTTTTCTGACTGACAGATCGAGCTACATCATTAATTACTCGCTCCATTCGGATAATTTCTTTAGACTTCTAAGTCATTTTGAAAGTCTACGATTGAGCTATTTAATGTCAAACATGAACAAAATAATTATTGCCATCTAAATATGTACCTTTAAGTACATGTTTCGTAGAAAAACAGTAAATAATTCAATGATAACTTCAATATCATTGCATCCCTGCATTGCAACGATTGCGTTACACACAGGAAGCCCGCGTATATTTATTCAACATGTGTATAATTTTCTTTTTGATCTAAAATAAAGTCACATTTTCGCTAAAAAGCACAAAAGACAGAAAATATTAAATAAATGTAGGCACATTAATACTTTTTCTGAAAAAAAAAAGGTGTGAGTGGGAAAGTTAAAATGTTGAAGTTTATAGACCGTGGACTTTCGATAAAATTTCTTGGCTACCTAAAAAAAACAAAGCAGATTGGCCTTGAATATATAATGATTCTCTTTGACGTCAGTATAAAATCATCTTTGTCAAGTACGTGACACTTTGTACCGAGTCAGTCCTGCAAATGTCCAGTGCGTATCGATAGAATATCAAGATTCGACTGCAGAGATTCTTCTCTTAATACAGAGAGTAAATTGCTTCTTGCCAGAGCAGGTACAGTCAATAGGTACTTATACTTGTGGTGATTTACCACAAGTAATGTCAATTCTGTTTAATTTAATAAATGTAGACACCAAGAACAGATAAATATTTGACGTGCATTGTGTAATTTTAGAAACACAAGAGTTGTAAATTTCCAGACCGGCTCGACTAAGACCAGTGAGACAACTGCAAACACTACAAGTCGAATTTGGAAAATTGCAGTTAGCCGACGCGCGACCGTCAATCAAAATGTCATCAAGTCTACGAGATTACCGTAGAATGGAATCCAATGTTTAGTTCCCCCTAAAGGCCCTTTAGAAAGGAAAGTTCTCAGGTATTCTGGCAGGTAATCAGTATAAAAAGAGAGGAAAATCAGCCAACACTAGCATGATTCTTTTTGCTATATAGTACAAAGTCATCATTGTAATATTTTAGTTTAACAAAGTAAATAGTAACACAAAACTACCGCAGCCATGTAAATAACAGGGCCAATTAATTTGTTACAATATTTTTGAGGGGGCTATCCATGAAGGGGGGTTATAGGTGGGGATAATGGACATGGAGTGGAAATAGGTAGATTATACACATGGGGTGAGATGTGATTATCTACAGGGGGACTTGAAACTTCCAGGGTCACACTTCACTGAAAATAGTATAGCCGGTATATTACCACGTAAATGATCTAAATAAACATTGTGGCTACTTGAATAACAGCAAGGCTTAGAGTGGACTTTGATGATGCAGAGGCGTAGCTAGGCATTTTCAAGTTGTACGCACAAGTGCAGTAGCTACCGGTTTTAAGGGCCCCCTCTCGTAAAAAAAATACAAGGCCAAAAAGGGAATTTTCGTCTCAAGGTGTACGCACGTGCGTATATGAGTACAGGAAGCTACGCCCCTGTGATGCCTAATAAAATAAAATAATTACAATTGCCAGGTGTTTTTGAAATCAAGGACAGTCATCTGAAAATGTCGATATGTCAATGTCACCGAGATGCATTAGGAATCCGATGGCGCTGTAGTAAAAAGTCGTGTGCGTCTCCGCCGAACTGGGCTCCTCACAAGGACAAGCAAATGAGGGGAGATCGTGGAATGACTCTCCTGCAATCTAGAGAGCTCTATAATGTGTCTTCTACACTTGTTCCAGTTGTCTCGCGTAAGTGAAATAAATTATGATATCAATGTAATCTGCTAACAGTCTGCGCACGATCTGAACTAATGTGACTTTTTAAAACTATAATGCACGTATTTATATATCGGGAACCTATATGTTTCTTTCAGCAATATGTAAACAATGCCGCCTGCTTCTGGGAAAGGAGCTGCTCTCCACACAATCCGGTGCCTCACCCACATCAGAGGATGTTCTTCCAGAAGAGAAAGGCAAAAAAGAAAAAGAAATCACTCTATCTCCCGCTGAATCATCTGAAAGTGAAGTGGTATGAAAAAAAAACGCATTGAAAACCAGACAACTGTTACACTTTTCACTCTAAGGAATGTTGAAGTCAGAAATAAATGTTCGTGTCAGTTCGTGTCGTGCATTATCGAATAGTTGTCTTTTGTTCTGTAGTTTACCTTTGTGTATGTGTGTAGTGTTGTTTATATTGTTATTATACAGAGCCTTAAATCGATATGAATATTTTGCAATGCTTTTTGGTTGATGTTAGTTAACGTGTTCTTATATTTCTATCTATTTTACCTTAGGAAGTCGACAGCAGCAACAATGGTTTGTGCCAAGCAATGGAAAACCAAACACTCGAGACGGACATAAGTCACTACTCTCCTGAGCATACTAGCAGTAGCGAATCGTCAAGTGAAAAAATTAATGGAGCCAGCGCCAACCTTGGCCTACGCCGTTTAAAGTTGAACGAGTTTCTAATAGTTAGTTAATAGTTTCTAATAGGTTAGTCATCACTCCAGGAGACGCAGGTTGTCTGTGGGAAGCTCTGAAAAATTCCCTGTCGGTTGAGAAGACTTTACTAGGTACAACTCAGCAACTTCCACATGATACAAAGTACCTGGAGGCACTGGCAGAAACCTATCAAAATGCAGTCAGTTGGGACACTCGTAGGCAAGTCCTATCGATAATGGCAGATCTGGTGCCACACCCCATTATTAAGCAATACATCCCTGGTACCACGGAATATAGAGTCAAGACAGCACGGCATCACCGACTACAGCATGGATGTGGCACACCTATACCTGTCATGAAAAGCCCTAGAATGCGGGTGAAGTCACTAGAGTCGTGTAGGCGATCGTGTAGTCGTGTAGTTTTCTCTCCTTCTATCATGATAGTGAGCAGCAAATCATTTTCTTCTATTGGCCTTCGATAAAGTCAAGCAGCCGGTTCAAAACACAATTATCATTTACAATTACATTCTCAATTGCAATCGGATTTCCTTTGTTTAAACTTCACCGGGCAGAACAGCAGTTTTTAGCCTGCTTGCCGGCTCTCCTGTACATTTTTCGCCCCATTTTGACCGCGTGCCACAGGTGACCCAATCCGAAAAGAAACGACCGAAAAAAATTACAGGAGAGCCGGCAAGCAGGCTAAGCAGTTTTTTGTGCTGGGAATCCTAAGAAATGTCGGAAATTGGTAGGCTTGAATTTACCGGTAAACCGTTGATATGTCGGGACAAAATGAAAGAAAGCGGGAATTTGTTTGAGAAAACACACCACAGCTCAAACCTCGAGCATGTCAGGCTTCAGTCGCACGACAGACCCAAAACTACAGAATTAAATATATTCATCACCTTGGCATTTTTCTCACCCAGTAATATATTTTTCCTGCCAAAGAGGTAGTTGATTTTTTTCTAATACACATTCTTAACTGAACGGCAACATTCACTACCTATTAGGCACATTTTTATTATAAATATAAGGAGGGGTGGGGTGGTTTTATAACTATTAATTTAGTATTTTAATCCGTGGGGGTGCTATTCGTAATTATATACTTTTAGGTCGCAGTATCAGATATTCAAAAGCCCCGAAATGCGACTGAAATCTCCAAAATTGTGACTATGCGGTTTAATTCTTGCCTTTAGCCTATATAATCCCAGCATCTAGATCTATGCGAAACCGCCTTAAACACGACAACGAATAAAAGTGACGGGGTCAACAGCGATAGAACAAAAAAACAACTCATAACAATACACCCTATCTATCTCGCTCTGTTGAATTATATGCGGGATTCCTGTGTGTAATGCAATCGTTGCAATGCAGAGTTACCTCTACTGTTTTTATACGAAACATGCACTTAAAAGGTACATATTTAGATGGTAATAATTATTTTGTTCATGTTTGACATTAAATAGCTCAATCGTACACTTCCAAAATGACTTAGAATTTTCAAAAAATTATCCGAATGGAGCGAGTAATTAATGATGTAGCTCGATCTGTCAGTAAGAAAAAATCCCGCTAAAAGTTACTAGATCCACACATAATTGCTAGAAACCAAGATATAACATACTTGGCAGTGGTCAGACTTCACCAATAGCCAATATTACTGCGGAGAAGTTGATACAATATTTTTTTCTTTGCGCATCATGAATTCTAGACATCCGAACGCCGTAAGAAGAAAGCGATTTTTGACCTCAGTGTCGCATGCGTTTGGCGCTCTTAAAATTCGTAGTTTTAAATAGCCCCCAAATTTTATTGCAGTTTCTTGAAGAAGAAAGAATGCTCTTTCGGTGGGTTTAACTCTTATATAGCCAAGCCATGTACCAATGTACGATTTTATCCTCTCAATTTGGTCAATATTTTGTTATCCAAAAATGGATAAAATAAGCAAAATAATAAAAAATCGCTAAAATATTTAATTTGTAATCAAATTAAACAACCAACACACCAAAACATAAAGCATTATTTGTACTTTCTATTGAGCTATTTAGTATTGTACATTCTGATGTTTATGGTTAGCCGAGCTGTGTATAGTGATGTGTGGTGTCGAGCCCGTGGAAACCGGTCTGAGAGGCGTCAAACCGTAATGGTCGCCGTTCGCCTAAAATAATAATCCGATCGAAGAAAAATTATTTATTTTATCAATAGTTCCCCTAGACCTATATTCTGACAAAATTTGAGGAATTTGATTTTTTTCATTTTGCACACCTCCGGCGATATTTACAGAATGCCGCTCTTAAAGGGCCTATGTCATGGTACTACTCATGTATGAAGTCATCGTTTCATTGGTGGCTGTTAATTGGCTAAAATCAGTTAAAGGGCCTATGTCATGGTACTGCTCATGTATGGAGTCATCGTTCGATTGGTGGCTGAAAACAGTTAAAGGGCCTATGTCATGGTACTGCTCATGTATGGAGTCATCGTTCGATTGGTGGCTGTTAATTGGCTAAAAACAGTTAAAGGGCCTATGTCATGGTACTACTCATGTATGAAGTCATCGTTTCATTGGTGGCTGTTAATTGGCTAAAATCAGTTAAAGGGCCTATGTCATGGTACTGCTCATGTAGGGGGTCATCGTTCGATTGGTGGCTGTTAATTGGCTAAAAACAGTTAAAGGGCTTATGTCATGGTACTACTCATGTATGAAGTCATCGTTTCATTGGTGGCTGTTAATTGGCTAAAATCAGTTAAAGGGCCTATGTCATGGTACTGCTCATGTATGAAGTCATCGTTCGATTGGTGGCTGAAAACAGTTAAAGGGGCTATGTCATGGTACTGCTCATGTATGGAGTCATCGTTCGATTGGTGGCTGAAAACAGCTAAAGGGCCTATGTCATGGTACTGCTCATGTATGGAGTCATCGTTCCATTGGTGGCTGTTAATTGGCTAAAAACAGCGCAAATTCTTCACAAGGTTATTTTTGTGATACGGACTGCTATTGTGGCGCAATGTGCTGCCATGTAGTTTATAATCATGAGTGATTGTTAGTACTTCAGAATACGTGGCTGTTGTGTCGGGAGACAATCCCCTACTCTTTCTCCAAATAATACAACAGGTTCTTTCACGCCCCCTCGTATAGATTCGAAGAAGAAGGAGATAAGGCCAATGACTAACACGTCCCTGCCCAAGGGCGCGGCCGGGATTCGAACCCGCGTCCTCCCGCACTCTAGACCGTGCTCTACCAACTGAGCTAACCAGTTCATGACTTGAATTGTTTAACTTGTTGAATACTGATTTTGGGTTAAAATCTTATCGTTTCACGAGGAATGAGTAGTGTATTTCTATATTGTAATTTTAGATTGCAGAAAGATACCTTTTACCAAGAGAACCAGAATACCTCTGGGTAAACATTGATACAGGATTAACGCTGGTAAAGACCTGGTCAAATGGATGATTCAACATGATGCAACATGTTGGATGTTTTAACACGGTTTATCAATAAGAGGACTGGGTATCATGCCAATTAAGGGTGCTTTAAATTGAACTAATACGCATGCTCCGATACAACAGTGTTGCACAAAGATGATCAATGGACTGCAACATGATGCGACATCCCAGACGACAATAGAAACGTTGCATGCATGTTGCATGCATGTTGCATGCATGTTGCATGCATGTTGCATGCATGTTGCATGCATGTTGCAAGAAACAAACTTTCTCCAACATCATGCACTAAAAGTGGTCAAATGGATGTTGCATGAAATGTTGCATGGTCTGCAGAAACGTATCTATGAGTAGTTAAAGCTCATCCTAATGATACATTTTTCAAAACTAACCAATGAACGAGCACGGCGCTTGCGTGCTCTACTCACCCTATGACCCAGTACTTTAGAACAGTCTGGGATTTCTTCTGGTCAGTCTTGTTTTCTGGAATTTGATGGAACTGTACGCCATGCTCTATGACTCCTTCAGGACCACATTTGGCGAAGGGCGGCTTGCCTTTCCCTTTAGTTGCCGATGACTTTAGTCTCTGATAAGATAATGGTGACTGGTGATTGGATAAATGTATTATTATACGACTTGGCGTTTTCGAGTGCAAATACGACCTAAAACGAGTGCAAATATGAGACCGTATTACACGTGTCTCGAACAGATTTGCACAGGTTTATTCAACACTTAAAAGGTTTTGTAAACGCGCGAGCCGATCGAAACGGGCTGTTTGAGTAACAGCCAATCAGCTTTTAGTGCGCGAAAAAAACTTTCAGTGCGCGCTCGTCCCCGACATTGGAATTCAACTGAGGCTGCATGAGAGATTTCTTCTCTCGAGATTTTCTTCAAACAGAGCAGTAAGGTAAACGAAAACAAACATCTTTTGTTCATGTTAGCTCAACTTTCCATGTAATAACCTCTTTATATTGACTCAACGCATGAACAAAATGAATTGCTTAATGAACATGATGTGGCATAGGAATAGTTAGTGTTCCTGAAGTGGTTCCAGTGATAAACTACACAACGACCCACCCAAACATTGAACCATTTACCTGTTTGTAATAAGGTAAAAAGAATGTACGAATCGTCAGACACGCCTTGTGAAAAGTTCTTAGAACTTCAGCGTGAACGGTTTCTCGACGAGGAACGGTATCACTTGAGGTCGGACAGACCACAATCCCACTAAAAGAGTCATAGGTGACAAAATGGAACAGAGTATTGTCCGGACCACTGGTCAGCCTGCAGAGACAGAGACATATATTCTATTATCACCGTTTTGATTGAAGTGCGACCCTGGAAGTTTCAAGTCGCATTTCGAAAATAGTATTTAGCCGACCGTCAATCAAACGCGGAGTCAAGTCTCATACAAAGCTTTCAAACACACCGCGGCAAAACGTCATGCGTATTTGCTATTTCTTGTCCGCGCGCGGCCGCCCCCAGTTTCCCGCGAAAACTGAAATGATTTTAACGTTTCTGCTTAAAAGTATTCATTTGTGAACTGTTTTGTCAAAAACTACGAAAACTACTTAAAAGCTAAGACTTTAACAGGTTGAAGTTTTCTTAATTTGTAATTCATTGTGAGTTTACTAAGTTATAAAATTATTTACTAAAAAAGTTGAAACCCTCGGTAATTTGTATTTGATAGCGGAGCCTTCGTTCTTTTGGCCAGCGGAGCATACCGTTTTGCCGCGGTGTGGCTTTCAAAGGCATACCGCCTAGACTTGTTTGATTGACGGTCAGCTAAATGCACTTTTCCAAACGAGACTTGAAACGTTCACAGTCGCGCTTCAATGAAAACAGTAATAGAGCGGATTTCAATTGAGTGTCGGAAGTGTTTTGGATTTGCGTTTACTAAGCTCTCCTATTGGCTGAGAAAGTAAACCAACCAATCAGATTCCAAAGTAAAACCAAACGCAAATTGGTTTTGGTTTTGCTTTGGTTTGTCATTGGCTCACGGGGAAGCCATTTATGAGTTACTTGTGATTACTCGCTCCTATGATTGGCTGGCTGTGGGTAATTTGCGTTTGGTTTTACTACACTCAACTGAAAACCGCTCTAAGGTGGCCTATACACTTAGTACCTACATGGAAGTACGTCCTCACAGACGCAGACAAGGGGTATGCGAGGACGTACATGTACCAGTTCTTTTACAGTCATTAAACACTGGAAAAAACACCAATTTTCATACTAAGGAAACACCATGGAAATTCGGCTTTTCATGCTATTCCAATCCAGACATTAACAATTATTCCACGAATTCGAGTCGTATACGAGCTCGTAGCCAACAAGGCGTGCAGTGCCGATTTGTCTATGAGTTCATTACGACGAGAGCAAGTGGGACAATTGTTTTGTTATAAACACGTTCACTGGTTATGAAAAACATAACAGTTTCTCGCTCTCTGATTGGCTGATTTTGATCGAAAATAGAAGACAGAAAATAATGCTGATGCCAGGTGTGCACACGACCTCATAAAATTCTTTGAAGACGAAATCGCCTACGTTTTCCATTGTCTGTTGTTGTAAAAAAAACAAATTGAAAGTAGTTTTGATGTGTCTATCCTAATATTGAACATGATTTTCGTCATAATATGGTCAAAATAGCTGTGGACCACGAGGCGTCTTACATTTGTTAATTTCACCCTGATTTCAATAAAAAAATGCACTTCCGTTTTCGCGAGTGATCACGTGGAACTGGTGATGTGAGAAAACCTGTGAAACTGAAATGTCAGTTTACGCCACGAACTTCAAAATTTTTCACTACGTTGAAAAAGTCTTCAAAGGTTAGAGCAAGTGCCTGTTCGTATTTACTGTATTTTACCATCTAATATTGTCATGCCATACTTCGGTTGCCCTTTTCCTGTTTTTGGGCGTCATTCTCTCGAGTAAATCTTCCATGTTTGCTTCGCTCGATCGTTCAACCATGTTTCTTTTGGCCTAACGTTCTCTGCTGGTGGTATATGAGCTGATATACTAGTAGTAGGGAACCAATCAGAAAGCTCATATCGAGTGGGTGTGTATAATAATATGTAAATATACAATAATCTTGGAGATTCCAATTTATAGCATTTTTCCATGATTTTTCCTACCTCTAATTTTTCCAGAAACTATGGAAATACCATGGAAAATGCTGTACATTGGAATTTCCAAGATTATTGCATATGGTATTATCTTTCAGCCAATCCGAGCTCAGCTTTACTATGAAATACAGGGCGGAATTTCATGGTTTTTCTATGAAATACAGGGCGGTATTTCATGGCTAGATGAAGGCCAATCAAAATGCAGGAAATTTCGCGCCCTTTCTTTATCAGCCAATAAGAATGCAAGCTTTTGAATACATAATTACTCTGCAGACACGTCCACCACTCAAAATGTTTGTTTTCAAGCGAGAAAATGTGTAGTCTATCGTCTGGTAAGTTAATTCGTTTTCGTGATAAATTTTTCCGTAAATTTGTTATTTATAGCCTAAGGATAATATGGTTATTTCATGGTTTTCTATGGAATACTGTAGAAAATTTCACTCGAAATTCATATTATTTTGGTATACAAGGCTCGTTGTATACCAAATAATACAATTCCTCGTGAAATATTCGCCGGTATTCCATAGAAAACCATGATATAACCAGTAAGTACATAGTTTTCCATTAAATAATAAATACTAATCATAAAAAGCACATAGAATTCTAGGGGTAACTACTGATGAAAATCTAAAATATGGTGAGCATATTGATGTCATAATTGAGAAGGTCACAAATAACTTAAAACTTATGAAACGGATAAAGACACTCTCCAATTAGTTCATCGTTCATTAGTCGCTCATTACTTTGATTATTGTAGTAAAATCTGGGGGAATACCTCCAAGGGTCTAGCAGATAAACTACAAATACTCCAAAACAGAGCGGCCAGAATTATAACCATGAACTCATTTGATGCTCCGTCCACTCTAGTTCGTAATGATCTCGGATAGATAACATTATAGATAACATTACACCAAAAAAGACACAAACAATTAGCCATATGTATGTTTAAAACCAAGAATGACCTCAGTACAAAATATCCTGCGGAGTTGTTTTCTAAAATATCAAATTATCATAATTTATACTACGAAATTCTGACATCAATCTAGTTCCACCCAAACCTTTGACTAATTTTCTTAAATCTATTTTTTCCTGTAGCGGAGCAGTCCTTTGGAACTCTCTCCCCAGAGAGATTCCATGTTCTTCCTCTATAACTTAATTTCGTTGAAAGCTGGATGATTATACATTTTAATTTTAGGTTTTAGTCTTTCATTATCTAACAAACATTTATATAATTGTTAGTATTTTAGAGTTCTTAAATTAGGTTATTGTAGGATAGTTATTAGTGATTATTGATTAGTCCATTACACGTAGTTATTATCATAGTGCACGTTGCGCAGGAAGAGCACATATTGCGATAAACATACGTGGTTAAATAAAGATTCTATTCTATTCTATTGCGAAACTGGCTTCCAGACAAGTTGTCCGATGGAACATGAACATGAAAACAGAGATGGAGTTATTTTTAAATGACCAATATAACGGAAAATCTAAGGGAAATGATTAAAAACAAGGGAATATCGTTTATTAAAAATGTTCGAATTGAACTATGAAAGACAACGGGAGATGACGCGTAAATTTCTAAAAAGCTGAAAATAAATTATGTTGATTTCCCCCCTTAAAATTATCCAATACTTGACGGATTATCAATAGCTCTCTTAAATTAGCAAAAACCACATATTTGGAATGTTGTCACTGTAATGATCCCGAATTTGTAGGATTCCCTTGAAGTACGAACTAAAGAAACACTTAGAAATTTTTAGTCCGAAAATTGAGAAATACACACAAGCACGCTCAACTATATAAAACAAATTTTAACTGCACTAGTCCCACTATTCCACGAGGGATTTTGCTGCCGACGACCGCTATTTTGCAACTTTTATCTTGCTTTTGTCATTAGCATACCCTTGCTAACAACACACAGTATTGTTTCATTACTAGATATTGTATTCTTATATAACAATGCTGAAAATTTGCAATTCAAATATTCAGGTTTCTTACAGGGGCAGACTTCACCGTTTGCAACCTGGTTATTGGTTACCCAAATAATAGCCAACCCCTAAAACAATACAAACCCTAATCCTAAAACAATGGGATTCTTTATCAGTGAAGTCCAATAGGATACGACCTTAAAAACAGTGCAGTCTAACCGTTCTTACACCGAGAAAGAACCAAATATTTCTCTCCCTACTGCATACCTCGCCCCATGCATCTGTAATAAATCCAAAGGGCTCTCCGCCAGACTCTTTCTGAGAGATCCCACAGATTGTAAGGATGACAGGGACCTGAACGATCTTAGCTTGCCCTTGGCTGTCAAGCTGGTGCCACTGCCGGAGCTATCAGACCCTCTCCTTCTAAAGGCAGAGGGTAGGCTCCCGCTATCGGACGAGTCCAGCTCATCACCTGGAATGCAGATACATATTGAACAATTAGACTACGAGCTGGAAGTTTCTAGTTAACAACTAGACCATGCATGAGTTTGAAGATTCTATTTAACAATTAGACTAATGAGCTTGAAGTTTCTATATATTTAACATTTAGACTATGAGCTCGAAGTTTCTATTTAACATTTAGACTATGAGCTTGAAGTAGCTGGAAGTTTCTATTTAACAATTAGACTATGAGCTCGAAGTTTCTATTGAACAATTAGACTACGAGCTCGAAGTTTCTATTGGTGAAAAATCAGACTATGAGCTCAACGTTTCTATTGAACAATCAGACTATGAGCTCAACGTTTCTATTGAACAATCAGACTATGAGCTCAAAGTTTCTATTGAACAATCAGACTATGAGCTCAACGTTTCTATTTAACCTCGAAGTTTCTATTGAACAATAAATTTTATTAGACTATGCGCTAAAAGTTCCTATTGAACAATTCGAGTATGAGCTCGAAATTTCCATCGCTCAATAGATGGTTTTCACTCAATCCCCAGAGATTCAAATGACAAAGTGCATGGCGGCCATGTTGGTGTACCTAACAAAAGAAGCTAACGAAGAATCTATTGTTAAAGGTACAACAACATGGCCGCCGTGACGTCATGCGTAACACATCTATAGATAAGGAGTAACTTTAGCCCATCAGATCGACAGATTCGCAAAATCGGTTCCCCCTTCATGTATATATGTAGGCCGCCAGACATGAATTACTACCAAATTGTTTTGTGTATTGTGTATTGTGTATTGTTTTGTATTGTGTTAATTCTATTGTATTTTGATAGCAATTCATGTGTTGCCTACATGAAGGGATCACCGCAAAATCACACCAGTTGGTTTCTACCACAGGGAGTCGACTCAAATGATTTGTACATGTTTACCTGAAACATAATTATGGTTGTGAAGTCACTTGGATAAGTCATTGAAAACGAAATCCTTGCGGTTAATTTGAACGAATTAATGTTAAATAAAGACTTTTAGTGGGAGAAATGTGATAGGTCATACACGTACAACAAGATAAGGGAGAAAACTTTAATGGCGAACACACTTCTATACTTTCATTACCGTCTGTGTCCCAAAGGAATCAACACTGTTTGCATTAGGCATTTCAAGCAATTCAACAGCGAAAATTTCCGTAATGACATTCAAGCTCAACCATGGGATGACCTCAGGGGAATTGAAAATCCAAATGAAATGTGGCTTAAATGGAAAGCAATGTTTTTAGCAGTTTGCGACAAGCACGCTCCAATTCGAACTACGTACACATGCGAGTCCATGGATCAATTCTAAGTTAAAAAGAAATAGAGAATTGGGCTCCAAATTGACCATGGGCGTGTTCTTTTGTGACTATTGTGGAATAAGAATAGCCGTAATAGACGGTAATCATGTTCTTTTGGTACCTATTCTGTTTTCGGAATGAACAAAATAGGATTCTGTTCATTCTCCACCCGATAGCAGAATAAACAAAATGAACAGAATACGGTTTACTCGGATGGGACAAAATGGTGTTCTTTGTGAAATTTTTGGCGGGAAACCTCTGACGCGCGCACGTCTGTCGGTGTTGTTAGTTCAGTCCCACATCACCAGATCACCAGCTCCGTCAAGATCATTCCGTTTTCGGGATATCCGTTCGTGTTCTTTTGGGAATTAGTATTGCGTGTATTCTGGAATAGGAATAGCCTCCAAGTTAAAAACAACAAATGATTGGCATGGAGCTATTAAATTCAAGTGAAAACTTACCCAGTAGTTTGAGACTCTCCAGGCTGTTATGTCGTCTCCACTTGGGAGGGGTGGTTGGCACATTGGCACCAGTAGAGTTGCGATCAGATGGACCAGTTACCGAGGACGAGCTCAAAATAATGTCCGCAGATGTCAATGGAGGGGAGGGTGCACTACGTAGACTGCAAAGATCAAAATACCACATTACAGTGCTCTTAGCTAAAGCTCCATGACTATAAAGGCAGCAACGTACATTGTATAGGCAGGAGTCTGGAGGACACCAAACCCCCTAGCAGGGTCGAGGGGTAGCACTCCAGAGGGGGTCCAGGGGGTGCTAGTGGGTACCAGGGGCCATAGCCCCGGATGCTACATGTGCTTCAGCATTTGAGTGTAGCTCCCTGCTCGAAATTTACAATCGGGGATGGGGTGGGGAAATCTAGATGAGGGAAAGCCTTGTCTTGCATATTGCTAGCTGCAGCCATATATTATACAACACTGTTGAATGGTTGTGTGAGAAACAACTTAAACACACTTCGGTTCAATAGTCGTGATGGGATTATAGAAAACTGAGTCATCTTTTTGTAAAGGTAACAACAACAGGTACCAAGTCAATCCCTTTGAAATACTTGCTCATGCTTGGAGGCTAACCAAACTATTAACACCATGGCCAGCTATTTGTGCGAACATCTGGAAAGTTACTTCCCGCACCAGCACTCATTTTTGTGAATTTAATACAATTTATCTCGACACTGTATTTTCAGTCAAATAAGTAAACTATTTCAACAACAAAACTCTTCTTACTGATGGAAAATATTAGAGAATCTTTGTTACAACCTAACTTTTGAACATAACAGTTACACATGTAAAGCTCTGATCAAATGGTCAAACTATCAAACATAATTGTTACATAGCCAAAAGTTTTCCAGACACAATGCACGCTCTCATTGGCTGATTCAGGGTCACATGGCAGTCATAAAAATCCAATGTTTCCCGCGCGGGCAACAATGAATCAATTGTTGCCCGCCACGTGATCATAACGTGACAGAAAATGGTGTGATGTGTCACCCGCCACTAGCTAAAGGCGGGACATATTTGTTTACCAAAATGTCTAGATCTTCATCAGTCAAAAGCTGACCATTTTTTGTCGAAAGAAATTGTTCAAAATGGATTCCGAACCAGCTCCAAAGAAACAATTAACATCTTTATCAAGCGCGAGAGTAAGAAATTGGGAGCTAAAAAAGGATGCAAGAAAGACACAAAACGATGCTAAAAATACTGTAGCGATGCTGGCAGCGTTTTTTGTTGAAAAGCAGCTTCCCGAAGAGAAGACGACAAACCTCGCTCGTATCAGGTTAGGTCCTATATTTATGCACAATTTTGCCTCTAGTAAAACTATATAACAAATCACTTAATGACTGTCCCCTCGGGAATCAGTGAGTTTTGTTTCCTCTCGAGGATCGAGGGGAAAACAAAACTCACTGTTTCCCTCGGGGCCAGTCATTAAGTGTTTAATGTTGAATGGAAAAGTTGGAGTGGCGGCAAAACGATGTCCAACATGACTGAACCAACATAATTGGCGGGAATTAAAAACAAAGAAACAAAAATATGGAGCTAACACGATTGCGAAGGAGTTTAAGTACGAATATAAAATTGTGAGTACAGGTTGGATTAACAGCGTAGGCATGTCTCGCTTCTCAATACAACTTTGTTAGAATACTGGCCAAACACTACAACATTATTTTGTGGGTCGAACAGAATTGATGGGTGAAATGTTTAACTACAAGCAAACTTCATCCAATATTCGATCAAGCAAGAAACGTTGGACAAATACGATCCAATAAGGGATGACAAACTGTAGTATGACCCCAGCAGCAGAGCACAAGGTCCCCTACCTGTGGTTACTCCCATGAGAGTGCAGACTCAAGTTTTAAAAAAAAGGAGGGGAGGGGTGGGTCCAAGATCGGAAACACGTCATCAGCATGAAAAACACAAACAGCAGAGCACAAGGCCCCTTTACAGCGGTCGCTGCCATGAGTGATCGCAGGCTTAAGTCATAAAAAACGAGGGGAGGGGTCCTACAAACCGGAATTAGTCATATGCAAAAGATATAATAAAAGAGGGGAGGGGGCAGGGACCAAACATGGCAGGAGTCTGGGCACCCATTCCAGAAGCAGCAGCATGGGAAACACCTCTAGTGGATGACGTCATGCGATTTTTGTATGCAGTCAGCTGTTAATTGATTACAAACAGTTAACCCCTCCTTCAATGCTTGATTGAAAGTGTTTTCAATATTTTACTTGAAGACTGTATATTTATACAGTTTGTTAGTCATTTTGCATATTTGATTTGATTTTTACCATCCCGCATGTGCGCGAGGTTCGTCAGTTCATACGATAATCGCTGATAGTCGCTGACAGTGTCCGGCCCGGACATCTATGTAATGGTCTCTCACCAAGACACAGTCCCTTTAACATTGTTACACCACCACGACTATTGTGTGGTCACGTTTGTAGATATAGGCGAGTTAGCGATTTGATTTGACCTGTGGTAAAAGGTCATACGCAAGCGCTATAAAGCCATGAGCATGAGATGTGAAAGAGGATAAGGTCGTCCTCTAACAGAAGGCTCGTTGCGCCATCATTTAATCTGCGTACACATGGCTACAGAGCCTATTCTTGCGCTGCGCCATCACTATGGAGTGCTTTACCTAAGGACATAAGACATTGGAACTCACTAGACAGTTGTAAGAGGCGGCTGAAAACCTACATATTTCAGGAAGCATATGAACAGTAGACCAGTTTGATACTACGTGTTATTGTTGCAAGTATTATTAGTTAGTATTCATACTAACGTTTACATTAAGTATATAATCAGTTGATATATTTTAATATTGTACCTTTATCATTGATTAGCATCCACATATTTAGTCTTACCTTAAGTATCTGTCATTAGTGTATTATATTATCATTATTCGTAGTAGTATTTGTAAAGCGCTATTGGGCACTCACTGCGGAAACAGCGCTGTATAAATAATAATAATAATTATTATATGCCTGGTGGTGGTGGAAAGAGCAAGTGATGGGGGTCTTTGACGGAAACATTACATGATGTTATACGCAAGCGGCGACGGTCCGAGAAGAAGTGAAATTGAGAACATATGCACGGCATAGTAAGCTTTTTATGCCATGTGGCAAGAATCCTGACTGGTACAATAAGATATCAACCCACAGGAAGTACTTTCTGTTTATCAACGGGTGGTATTACATTGCTTCGAAAGGATAGACGGCAGTCCCTTTGGCCCATATCGCGACATATTTGTATAACGAAAACATTATTCCCACGCTTTATGCCCCAGTACATTATAATTATTTTGAATGAATACGACATTACCTCAAAGGTGGTAATAGATTGGAGGAAGAGAGGGATGTCGGGTTTGGCTGCGGCGGTGGAGTTGTTCAACCTGACCACAGACGGGACACCAGACAAGGCGGTAGAGCTGTGGCGTGAAGTGGGGTGGTACAGGCCGGAGGAGGAGCCCATGGACACGAGCACGTAGGAAGTGACGTGGAGGTCGAAAAAGCGTATAAAATATAGAGGAAACAAGAGGAACTAGGGTAGCATCATGGCTTACGATCACATGATTCTTAGCGATGAGGAATTTAGGAGGTGTGTGGAGCATGGAGAACGAGAATTGGAAACGCATTGGTTTCACAGGAAGTATTTCACGAAGGACAAGTGTCCGCATTTAGCATGATGGAAAAGGTTTTGCTCCATCAAAAGAAGATATATTTTTGGGTGTACACATGGCCGAGAATGAAGAGGAGCGTGAGCAAATAGAGCCAGAACTCTATTGCGGTTTGCGTTACCTCTTGGGGTGGGTGACACGATGGGAAGCAAGGCGGGACGGTAGGCAGGAAGGCCGTACGTTCATGGAGGGGACCGTGATCGAACACTATTACAACGACGTGTGTGTGACCCGAGTACGCGTTCGCCGTAGTGTCGAGGAACAAAGCGGAAGTCAACAAGGTTACGTTCTTACAGTGGATGGCCGAGACATGTTTATGGGGCTACCAGATCCACTGGGAGATCCGATTGAACGAGGCCGTAAAGACGGCGAGAAAGTACCAGAAGATAAGATAATGACGGGTGATTTGGGCGTGGTAGGCGGCAGGGGTGTCCACTGGCAAGGTGATAGTGTGCATGTGGGAGGCGATGGTGTTAGGACCGGTATCTTGCTGGCACTGGGTTTCTTGAGGGCTGTGGGTGTCGCTGCTGCTGATGCTGCTGGGGGGCGGGGTACGAGTTCCAGTTGTTTGGATTGCTTCATAAGGGTTTAGTTTTCCAGAAACAGGTTTTCATACAGACGTATTTCCGTATAGGCCGGTAGTTTTTTGTTGCTGAGCAGTTTGTTGACGCGTTCATCGAGGTCCACCAAATGGTTGGGTTCGGGACGTTGTTGTTGTTCTTGTTCAATGCGCTTGACCTTCCAATAGCGTGCCATAGGATAGCCGCTCCCGGTCTGTTCTTCCTCTTTTTCTTACTGTTCGGGGCAAGATGAGTTTACCTTTCCTATACAGCGTTGCCATTCCTTTTCCGAAATGACGTAGGCCTTGGTGGCGTTCTTCATGACGTCTGAGTAGGCTATGGTGGCGGTGCATCTTTTTTATAGTTACAAGGGGCGTGGGCAGCAAGGGTACCACGGTATTCACCAGGGATTTCAGGGCATTCCCGAACCCTCCGCCACCATGTTGACGAATGAGATGTCGATGGGCCAATGGGCGGTCGGGGTCGGCCAAAAGCTGCAAGTATTTTTGTGGCATGTGAGCTTACGCATGTGCTCAGCAGGATAAGGAACACGTTGGTGAAGCACAGTGTAGGCGATTTCGCTGAGAACATCTGTTTGATGTGGCATGATGTTTCGGAAGAGTTGACGGATCTGGGTCGGCGTCGATGGTGCCAAAAGCGTGAGGAACTTCCTGTTTCTTTTCATCCGTGCTGGCAGCATGTTCAACGGCGGCGGCGTCTCTTTCAGGATTTGAGTCCAACGTACACAGGGTGTCCTGCCACAGTAAAGAAGGGCGGTGTGTTACCACCCGTCTGTGTCGGGAAGCGGTGCCATGCATCAACCCGGCATTGCGTCTTCTAGGCATGGTGCTGATGTCGGTGGGTAGTGCCACACCTCGTACACGTGCAAAATATTCTTGGTTGTGGCGGCACGGCATTTGTTGCTCCTTTTCGCCTGATGTACGACACAAGGTGAAAAACAATTTCCCGTTAACGTGCGAAGGCAACACAGGGAAAAACAAATGACGGGCCGGAAGCACTTGCAGCTTGTTCAATCCGTAATAGGCCGTGTTGATGTCTTTGTCAAACTGTTCCAAAATGACTTCGAGGTGACCGATGTGATGGCGGGGCGCCTCGGCTTTCTTGCACCACATCACCACCGGGTATATACATGAAGATGTGAAGTCGTAACAGTGTATGGGGCCGCCCTTGTGGTACAAGCGAAAGGCGTTGGTACGTCCGCCAAACAAAGCGTCGCGCGGACCCAGTGGCTTGCGATGTTGCAACCAGTCGCGAAATTCCAAACATCCTTGCATCAATACCCGCACGTCTTGCACGCAGTACCGCAACATTTCCTCCTGGAAGTGAAACACGTAGCCTTGAGCATGTTTTTCGGTGTGCCGTCGGGGCTTTGCCCTTGTTGTATCAACCATTCCAAAATGGGGTAGGAATAGTAGCCTTTAAAATTGTGTGTCATGAACACGTACCCCTCGTGGTCCTGCACGAAAGCCCATAGACAAAACTCCACGACAAAACTCCACCCATTGACAAAACTCCACCCATACTCAAAACTCCACGCTGTACGTCACTTTTTGTCGCATGTCACACTGCACGCAATCTTGATGCACCGGCGTTCCGACACACAACTGACACACCTTTATGGCCTGGTTCACGACCTGTTTCTTGCCAAAGGGTTTTGCCTCGAAGTCAAAGAAACAGTACCGAAACTTGGGACTTCCTCCTCCTCCTCATCACCACACTCCTTGTCTGTGATCGGTTGAATGTAACACAGGTGATCCCGCTCCACCACCGACAGGTGTGAAAACCACTACAATGGTCTTTCATGGTACACCACCCCTTGTTATTCTTCTTCTTCAGATCCACCACGCCATTGCATTGACGACAACGACGGTAGCGGCGGCAGGTGCCATAAGACTCCTTTGTTTTCTTCTTCTTTACACACCCCATCTCGGTTTTGTTTTAAATTTATTCATCACACACCCCATCTCGGGTACCCGAGGTTGCAAATGAGATCTGTGGCATGCCAGCATGGGAAAATTCTGATGGCACTCACAGCAGTACACTCACGCTGGGGGTTCCATTTTGGCTGTACAGCTGTGGTTTTCTCTGTTCTTGTAGCTGACATTACAGGTACGGCAAAAATAGGATGTAGACACAAAACACGTCATAGACTCGATCACCTCGTAATGGGCGTCGTGATAGTATAAATACAAGTCCTTCATGGAGGCATCGTCATCCTCAGCCGACGTGTCCCCGACGAAGGTGATGCCGCGATCCTCTCTGTCGTACACCTTGACGTCGTGGTAATCTATCGTACAACTTCTTTTGTCTCACTTCTTCGCGACACGCATGTTTTCTTACGACACCTCTCCTGTAGTTGGGAGAAAAGAAAAGAAAAACAAAGGTTAAAGAATTTCTGGTGTTCTTCGTTGTTTCAACAAACGGGGTTGTCGCAACAAATGAAACACCGGCCCCACTTCGTACAAATACAAAATCGGGCTCGGCACCCGTCACGATGTAGGCCGGCACGTCGTGTTGGTCGTAATCCAGCACCACCAAACGCACACCCCATTCGCGCCGTATCCAAAGCCCCACTTCATTGAGGCGTGATACCCCGTTTTCTACATCCGTTGTGGCATGCGGTACCTCGTCTCGACGGGCATGTGCCAGGGTCGCTTCGTGACCTGTGGCGCGACTACACAATACCATCGTGTCTTCACGATTCGTGCCGTAAGGGTATCCTTCTTACCCATGGGCAGAACACAGAAAGTGCTCTACCCCTTATGTATCTGTTAAATATTCTCTCCGTTAATTCTATATACAATTTGCAAGCCCTCAAATTTGCTCATAAATGGCATAGAAATGAGTTACCTAATATATTTCAAAACTATTTTCAGTATGCTAGTGAAGTCCATTCTTATAGTACGCGATATGTCACCAACAAAAATGTCTATAAATCACGCACAAGAACCAACATTGGTCAGTCTGTATCATCAGCAACAGTTGATCGCTGGCAAGAATTTCCCTGTCATTTAAAAAATCTCACCAATTTCACCTTTCCTAAAAAAGTAAAACAATTTCTACTTCAAAAGCAATTTAAATCAAACCTTTAACTGCCAATGTTTGTTATTGTATGTATTTGTATTTTCTTGTTCGTATTTTGTTTTATTTGTGTCACTACATTAATGATGTATCTTTACATGGCTAGGGGCTAACTAGAAAACCTTTGTTTATGTAGCCCCTAGACACCTTTAATATGTATATTGTACCTTTATCATTGACATTTTCTTATTTTGCTTCATTTTTCTCAAACAAGGAACTGTAAATGTACAAATAGGTATGAAATAAAGATTGATTGATTGATTGACATTGTGCGGCGCCCATTGATCAACGCTTCGTACAGCGTAAAATGATCTACAAACACACAGGACCGACATACTACAGTGCGTGACTGTAACGTACTTACTTGTCATACCGGCTGTGGGTCGATACAATGGTCTGCGGTACTAGTGTGACACTTCAGGAATCGTTGGAGTACCGCGGGCTCTTGATGAACACACTCATCGCGTTTACCACGGGAGTGGTGTCACCATGCTCATGCGGTGCCTCTATTGCCGATGACGTAAATTAAGGATCTACTACCGTGACACGTCTTTGGGTATCGCGGGCTCATGCTCACATCCCTTCCTATTTTATACTGAAAGTGATGTCACCATGCACCTACGGTCCTCTATAAACCACGTGCGGTGTATGGGAGGCTAGTTGGGAGCGGGGCAAGACGTGGGTGAGGTCCAGCGAACGTGACGTAATGCACGCTCTTGGTTACATTTTTTACTTCTGCTTTCATACCGGAAGTGATGTAACCATGCGCCTGCGGTGCTTCCTTTACCGATGTTTTTTCACCCCCCACCCGTTCCCTCCTTTTTTTTTAACTTGAGCCTGCGGTCTCATGGGAGCGACTGCAGGTAGGGATCCTTGTACTCTGCTCCCGTAGTCATACTACTAACAATGCTAGTTGGATCATGTCTTGTTCAACATGTTCGATAGTCTGGCTGGGTAAGCTAACCACCATGAACATCTAGGTACAGTTAATGTGTCCCCAGTATTTATCTTCTTCATTAATACAATCTACACCATTTTACAGACAGCATCTGGTCACCTACTCTATAAATAGTAAAGTTCTATACATAACACGTTCATTCGTACCAAGCTTCACACACAGATGCGATGTCCAGTGTCTCAATCTGCAGGATTGTGTTCTTCACTTGTTCAACATAGTATGTGTCTGGGCCTGGGAAGTTTTCAGCCCTGAAATACAAATTATCAAACGCACGGAATGAGCACATGGAAGGGATCAGATTCCACTACAAGCTTTTATTTGGCTCAATGAGCGTGTTCTGAATGGTTGCGTGTAGATCATGGACATGACGTCACAGCTATGTTTCTATGATAATTCCAAGTCAAAACGGAGGAAATGCCCAATTTTGAACTGGATGTTGGCGACATTTTACAAGAAGACATTGCTAGAGGACTAATACACTTGGCTGATGTTACAATTCCGAAAACAGGGGAAGTTAAAATACAGCAACACCGTTTTGTATATACCCATTCGTACAACACATATCATAATTATTGTAGTGAAGCACACATAGTTAGAACTGGCACAAACAAGCTCACAGATACAATGTACACGTACATGTACACGTTAACTACATTGCGTAACTACATATGCAATTACTAAAACCTTGTTCCATATCATGGGGGTGATGTTTCCTCAAAAGGAGTCCCACCCTATTTTCAGTTCATCCCGATTTTTTATACGATCCCTAAAAAGCTGTGCACTTCTCGAAGAAGTTTCAGTAGTATCAATGAAGTTCCCGCTAAACTCCCTGTCTCCCGATTCCTGATACTTTCTTTAGATTCCCGTAAAAAACATACTGTTCTCCCGAAACAGTCCGTCTTAGAGTTGATGGTTAATTAGTTCCTGTAAAAACTAGTGTTGGTCTGTGTCGGCGGGGAAGATAAACACTGGTATAAAATGAACTCAAGTCGATTGAGGTGTGCTAACCGCTGTAGAAAGCGAGTACCAGCTGATGTTTCGAGTGCTGGCCTTCGTCAGAGCAAAAAGACTCTTCTTAGAGTTGTCACCCATTCCCCAAATCACATCTCTTGACACAATTAGGAACGTTTTGCTCCAGATTACACTGAGGACATGTACCTTCTTGCAACGCCACCAGTCTCGAGTAGCACACACAGCAGCATGTGTTTCTGTGTAAGGAAAACACAAAATAACAATTTCATATTCACCTCCGAGCGAAGCAGCGATCACTTCACGCGAGTTTTCGTCCATTTGACAGAAAATACAATAACTATTCACCTCCACTTCGTTGAATAATTGTTCAATATTTTTGCTCCGTCGCTTGGCTACCAAAGCAGGGGAAAAGTCGCTCCATAACTTACGATTTGGGCCTCATACTCGTTCTATCTATTTGATTGTTAACCGTTCAATAAGGTGGTTATTAGTCTAGATAGTTCTTATAATTTACCAGGCCCACTATGAGTAGGAAGTACCGCCCATCTGGTTCCTTATAGTCTGCCAATGTTCTGTAATCTCTTCTACGTCTTCTCGTCAAATGCACCTAAACATACAAAGTACCACATCATCTCAGTCGTGCATGTTCACAACACAAGCTTGCTGTATACGTTAAGGGGGGATTACAGTTGAATGTGCTTAGTTTGCCACGTTTGCGTAGTTTTTACGCTATTTCTCATTGGGATTGTATGTTATTTTAAATTCGCTTCATTTAAGTTGCAGTTGAAGGTTCGCTTAGTTTATTATAATTTTTCGAGATTATTTCATGGCTTTCAGAAGAAAAAAATGGGGTTCGGGGATCTGGCTTGTTTTTTGGGAAATAGGAATAAAAAAGGTTTTATGAAGAATTAAAATGGAGGTTTTTGGTTAATAATTAATAGATGGGCACCAAATTTGTCTGCTGTCAACCCGAAGTGCTTTCGAGTGGATAGTCAAGAAATTAGGTGTGTACTAATTTATGTTTTCCTCTTTTTATTTCATCCTCCATTATCACCCCTTTTCCTACAAATCCAACTGTAATCCCCCCTTAACGATGTAAAGTGTATTTCAAATACAATAAAATTCAACATAGTTTTTTTAACAAATATATCTCATTCTGCAGTGCGTCTGTCCTCTTAGATGTATGCCATGAGAAGCAGTCGACACATAGTGCCATGCTTGTGTTCTCGACACGTTTTGACATCATCAATGCATCTACAAAGCCTGGTTCACACAAGCGACATAAGCATAAGCACAAGCAACATACGCAGACGCAGTAAAACCTGGTTCACACAAGCGACATAAGCACAAGCAACATACAGACACAGTAAAGCCTGGTTCACACAAGCGACACAAGCACAAGCAACATACACAGACACAGTAAAACCTGGTTCACACAAGCGACACAAGCACAAGCAACATACACAGACACAGTAAAGCCTGGTTCACACAAGCGACACAAGCACAAGCAACATACACAGACACAGTAAAGCCTGGTTCACACAAGCGACACAAGCACAAGCAACATACACAGACACAGTAAAGCCTGGTTCACACAAGCGACACAAGCACAAGCAACATACACAGACACAGTAAAACCTGGTTCACACAAGCGACACAAGCACAAGCAACATACACAGACACAGTAAAGCCTGGTTCACACAAGCGACACAAGCATAAGCAACATACACAGACACAGTAAAGCCTGGTTCACACAAGCGACATAAGCATAAGCACAAGTAACATACCCAGATGTAGTGCCATATTTATCAACAGCAGGACTTGCTCTAAAGAAAGGTGTGACATAACAACAAGTATCCCACTGAGAACAAGTACTGCTAATGACCAATGCATTACGGAGTCTGCATATGCAGTTTGTGCTTATACTTATGTTGTAATTAAGCAGCCAGACTTAAACAATAAGTTCCAGTTTAAAAGGTATAAGCTCCTCCTCTTTTCACGCATGGCGAACTCCAAACTTTCGAAATTTGAATTACAGAGCAACGAAGAACGTGGGCGCGTGAATCAGCCTCTCCTGCTAAAATGCGAAATTTTGAGGGTTTACAATCAAACAAGCCATCACAAAGTGAACAGAGGGAAGAGAGTTGTTTATTAAGTAATGATTCAGCTAAGACTGACTATAGCAGAATCCATTGTTCTCTCCTGTGTTGTAGAATATACATGTAGATACACTGAGCGATAGGGATGAATATTCTGGAATAAAGTTAATAGAAAGTGTTTGTTTCATTCCATTTTAATGAGGAAATCCTTTTCCAACCAATAGGAATTGCCGAACACAAAAGCTACGAAACTGGCACATTTGATAAGGTTCCTCACATACGATGTCCTTTATAAACGACATATGGAACCACCATGTAAATAATTTCATCAAACTTTAATAAAATCAGAGAAAATGATACTTCTCTCTTACTTTTTGGACGATTTTTATGTTTAAACCAATCAAATCAAGAGTTTTAACAACACAAAATGAACACCTCACTGCATTCCTTTGCCATTGGTGCTATCGTTCTTACATTAAACATTACTTAAACACTTTAGACGGTATTTTATGAGTGTTTACGAAGTCTACTGCCCTTACTCTAAAGTTTAACATTGATGTTTGATTTGAATTTCGCATGACAAGCAATCAATAGGGAGCACTCAAGAGAGCATCACAGAGATGTTCAAGTGACAACTGAAGGTGTCAGTGGCCTGGCCATTTAATAACGGAACTCCCTGTTTAAGAGGACAGACACACGGCATACACCTTATTCATACAGGTATATTCCTGTTTCGATAGTTTAGCTACTTGTATAGAAAACGTCATCATTGCCATGCGAAAGAGCATATCAACATTAGCGATTTTGTGAATTTTGAGTGCTGTAGCTTAAAAAGCAGTGATTTGTAATTCAACAGATTATGAGAAAAATAACGGTTGCCTTCTAGCCTCGATTTCATGTTTTCTTTTCCAATCTGCATTTGAAATGCCTATTACTCAACAGCAATGCTCCACATTGCTTTATAACTGAACACGATTACTAGTTTGAATGTGATCTTTCATTTCCCTCACCAGATTTAAATCTTCCAAATTATGCAAATTAGGAGGTAGCCATTATGACTATATATGGTCAATAAGGAGTTATTTTGAAGTAATGATCCAGCTAAGAACTGTAGTGGAATCCATTGTTCTGCGGCAATGAGCCACCCTCACATACGAGTTTGCTTGAATATGTCTTTATAAGTGCTTTAAGAGATGTCTACAGTCCAAACTACATCTCGAAAAAAAAAATGTTTTGATGTTATTGCCTCTTTTTTGCCATCCAGCCAATCGGAAATGAAGAAAACAAAAAAGTTTCAATCGCAAATTTGAGAACATTCCCCACACGATATTCTTCGAAATTAAACCATAGTTACTTTGATCAAAAATAAATTCAAACCTCCAAAATTATCGAACGAAAATGCGTTATTTCGATGGGTTTCTATTGAATTGATCAGTATCAACCAATGAAATTACGAGAAAGAATAATAGAAAATTAAAACCTTTTAACATTCCTTGCTGTGGAGCAGTACAGTTCTTATCTGGACCATTGCTTAATACAATAATAGACCCTTTCATCTTGCCTGTTTGTTGCCCCATTTCAGACCACGTGACAGTTCTCCAGAGGATTCAGTATTTTGTTTTCCAATGTTAGAAATTGGTACATTTCCTCTTGGGATACAGAAAAACAAAAATACACTACTCAAGGGAAATGTCACGTGGCAAGCTGAAAGAGTCTATTAGCGAAAAAAAAGATACGAAATGATTTCAGGCAAAACGTGACGTCATGCGTGCATCTGTAGTCTAATAACACATGGTTATCGACCAATCAGAGCGCTCATTTCAACTGTTTATTGTATAAACAATTTGTTTAGATCACTTAATTGTATTTGTACACCAAGGAAGTTGTTACATTTGTACGGCACACCAGCCTCTGGTCACACTAACGAGCTCACCTCTTTCCACACCACTAGCTGTCCAACTCTCTGTTGCTTTCCAACATCCAATAAACAATAATATTTACAATATAATACAATATCTTCAAAATCTTCTGACACTAAATGATTTGCAAGTAAAATACCCTGAAAAGATAAAGAAATGGGAAAAATTAGATAATCTAAACAAATTACATGTACATGTATGACTACATACATGTATCTAACTTAAAGTGCACCTAACCCCTTTTGCGATTTTTATACATATGAAACTTTGAAAGGTTTTGAGTACTTCTGTGAAGAAATGTTTGGCTTACAGAGAATATTCTATGTTCTAGGCTTGTTTGAAATGGTGAAAATTTGACCTTTCCTGACCCATGACCGCGTAAGAAAAAGCCTGGGTCGATTCTGGATCTTACGTCACCTCATTAATGCATTATTCTCCATGGCGCCTTTCTATCACAACAACATTGCAATATAGAGAATTTATACGGTCTGTGAGTTGTTAGTAAAGAAAACAGTTATTTTAGACAAATACTAAACATTTATTCAACTTATTGCAAAGTCGAATGAATTAGATGACGTAAGATCCAGAATCTACCCAGGCTTTTTCTTACGCGGTCATGGATCAGGAAAGGTCAAATTTTCACCATTTCAAACAAGCCTAGCACATAAAGTACTCTTTGTAAGCCAAAAATTTCTTCGTAGAAGTACTCAAAACCTTTCAAAGATTCATATGTATAAAAATCGCAAAAGGGGTTAGGTGAACTTTAATAAGCCAATATATATATTTTATATATCAATTACATGTGTATCTGCATATATACACGTACACTGCCTCACTGGTTAGCTCGGTTGGTAGAGCATGGTCTAGAGTGCGGAAGGTTAGGGGTTCGAATCCCAGCCACGTCCTTGGGCAGGGACGTACAAGTCGTTGACCTTGTGTCCTTCCCCTTCTAATCTATACGAGGGGGATGTGAAAGAACCTGTTGTGTTATTTCGAGAAATTGTAGGGGATTGTCTCTCGATACAACAGCCTGGTATTCTGAGGTACATGTACCAACAATCACTCATGATTGTAAACTGCACGGCAGCACATTGCGCCACAATAGCAGTCCGTATCACAAAAATAACCATGTGAAGCGCATTTGGATATATTCATATAGAATTTGCGCTAAATAAATGAATACCTTTACCTTGCTTTATCTACCATGTTAAAAAATGAAAAATCTGTGTAAAATTGTATTACCCTAGTCCATTCTTATTTATGAATTACATGTAGGACTCTCATCCATGATTTTTTCAGTGGCTACCCCATCTCTTTTCTCTCTTATAATTAATAAAGGAAACCCCGGTTGTTGCAACAAATTGCCGTTAAATTGTTGGCAATATAGTTTAAATTGGAAATACCTTAAGGCTACTATTTATTGCGGCAACTAATCTTTGCGATTTTTCGCAAATCGCAAAGATTAGTTGCCGCAGTAATTTCTACTCGCAAAATTTACCCTGTTTTGCAGTTTAAGCAATAAAGAAACGGTTATTGTTTTGTTGTAAATGTGGCACGTTTTGTTGTTTAATACTACCATTTGCAAGCTACCGTTAAGCGTGAACCTTTTTCCGCGTTCGTTTATATGATTTAGCACGTAGCGCGAAGGAAAATCTAGCTGAAAAGTAGTACTCCTTAGGCTTAACTTGTCTTTACTCAGGACTGATATTTATTTGCCATTTTTTCCTTTGCAAAATCGCAAAATTAAAACACTCGCGAAATACGCAGTTTCCTAAATCGCAAAATTTATGTGTCGCAATAAATAGTAGCCTTAAAGGAGCAGTGTCACGATTCTGATTGGTTGTTATAGACAATGGCAAAATCACGCTATGTCACGCGCCGCTGCAAATTTCCCTTTCGATTGAAATAAATAAAATGCTGCTTTATAAAAATATAACATCAAACCTAACCATATAATACTGAAGTATAGTTTTAAAGCAATTTCGGCTCGAGATATCGTGCAAATACGCCGATGCAAGCGGATTACTCACGGACTTCTACTTCTGTCACATCTTTTGATTTCTTGTCCGCCTGACACATTTTCAAAAAACTTTGGGCATGAATACTAATCGTGACACTGCTCCTTTAAGGTTATGTTCAAAAAATTGAAAATATGTTTTTATTTTGGAAAACTTGGATACAAAGATAAACCATTTTGGGATATGAATTTCGTCAGAGTTCCTAAGAAGAGGAATCGCTCACTTGATTATTTCATGAAAAATACATAGATTAGCAGTGGTTTTAAAATTAAAAAAATTGACACCAATTGAGTGATGATGGTTGTTTAGTGTAGTGGTTGCGATGTTTGCCTTACGAGTAGGAGGAGCGGGGTTCGAGTTCCAGAAAATCTCTCAAATTCTTTTACCTCACCATTTTCTTGAGAAGTTTTTCTTGAGAACCCTAGCTCTAGGTGGGTAAGATTTTATTTACTGACTGGTTAGGTTTTTTTATGGTTCAATGTAGGGTTTTAGTTAGTTTATATTGTCATTTCATGAATTAATTAAGTGAGCAATTCCTCTGATTAGGAGCTCGTTAATTAATGGTAGGCGCCGCCATCTTGGATCTGATGACGTGTTTTGCTAGTTCCTATTGTTACACGACAAGACTCGGCTATTGTTTGCAATTTGTGTGCCAGATCTTTGAGCCTAGACAGTTCTCCCATCATAAAATGACACTATGTATTTTCACTTACAGCGCGATGCACAGATGTATGATCACTCTTAATGTACTTGCATACTTTTGTGCACATGCCATGTGCGAGATTATCCAATCACATGAATGCATACAAAATCGGCTCATCAAATAAACAAACGAAACCACAAAATGACGCGCACCTTGTAATTGATTGGATAATCTCGCATGTGGTATATTTATAAAAGTATGCAAATACATTAAAAGTGGTGACACGTTTGCGTATCGCACTGTTAGGATTCTCTTACCTTATAAAATACACAAGATCCTAAAATTGTATAAACTCTCCTAATTTGGAATAATTCATCTGCTAGGTCACCATAGTCAGCGGCTTCAAGGTCACTTAGGCAACAGTTCACATTAATCTACAGATAACAAGTAAAGGAACATGTTACGGTATTCCATTGATTATTAGAGCCTTCCCTCAGCAGAATAGTAACATGTGTGCACCAGCACCAGGTCGTTGTGTTGTATTATGTACTGTATAATGAGTGCTCGCTCTACGAAGCATTGCCGACAGCACGCGCGAGGCACAAAGTTCCGAGAGAGAAAATATTGATGTGTGTTCTCTCTCTCTCTCTGCACTTCGTACCTTGCGCGCATTGTCAGCAGTACAGGAAATGGATGGCCTCGTGCTTAAACTTTGTAGAGTGGGCACAGCACTTATCAGTTACAGAACAGCGGTAATACTACAACAAAACTAACGTTACTGTTCTGCTCCCTCTGCGCCTCAATTAAAGGTTACCGTATTCCTTCAGGGTACAGATTCAAAGTTGTTGCATCTACTGAATAGAATAAGGCTGCACAAGGGCAACTTACATACCAAAATTATCACTGATAAATTGTCTGCACGAATTTGTTACGTATTGCTATGGTAACATAAGTTGGGAGAATTTACATTCACATCAGTGAATTTCACATATTATTTTTAATTAATCGCATATGCGAATATAACGTACATCCATCTGAAACTTTGCACAATAACATGGTCTTCAAAAGGGTGTGTGTGAATTTCGATATTTTACTTTAAACGAATTGTATGCTTATTTGAAAGTGAAAATCAGTGGAATAAAAAGTGATCAAAAAATGCCATAAAATTCGTTTAAAACAAAATATCAAAATGCCTTTGTGCTGGAGATTGCTGCACTCCTGGCGTTGCTACATGTACCTATAAGGCACAGTCATAACCTGCGATCTCCTCTATTGATGACAAGTTCAACATGATGAAATAAATAAGAAACAATGTTTGTTCTCTTACAAGTGCTGGTGTAGGCAGATTTAGCCACCGTACCCCTGGTAAGCAATCTGGAAAGCTGTGCATAGTCTCTGGACCTTCTGAAACACATCTCTTTCCAAGTGTGTTCTCAAACAACAAGGCGAAAAAATGGTCTAGTCTGGCTTTATTACATTTTTCACAAAAGGCCCTGCAAAAGAGAAATATTAATGGGAATACATGTAGATCCATTATTGCACACAAATTATGCTTACAGCAAAAATTGCTCTCATATATTAATTTTACTTCACAAATTTGAAAAAAGGTGTTTTATCAGTATTACAGGTCTAAAACACTGCTGCTTATTTCGTAAACTATACATAAACAATCCCAGAAAAAAAGCCTAGTTGTGTTGCAACTAAAAAGGGATTTCTAAGGAATAATAATAATTGTGTCTTTATTCCATAAAATAAGATACATTTCGTATGTTAGACAAGTGTGAAAAATTCGAAATTATATACAATAAATTGTTTTATAATTTGCTTAGTTACAATTAAAGATCAGTCTATTTACAAAAGAACTAGCAGTATTTACTTTAGGTTGCATACTTAAATGTACATTAGAATGGATTTCATACATGCTGTTATTTTTTGGCTTAGGAGGCATTCTACATTACATGATTTTCTAAATATTCAGCAATCACATTTTTCTAATATTTGATAGATATTGAAATTCCTGGAGGTGTATAATAAAAACACTATTACCAAGCACATGCATACCTGTCCATGGATCCAAAAATAACAAACAGTATTCTTGATATGTCAGATACTATCTTCTGAAGCTGAATAACTGGCACTCTGGAGAAAGAACCATTACTATGTTAAAAATAAAATGTAATTCTGTCTGAAATTGGATAAAAAGAAGCTATAATACACACACAAACATCATACAATTGTATCAATAATAATAGCAATGACAATTATTATGAGAAAGTAGCATATTAATATCATGTATTGTATGTAACCGTGTATAAGCTGCGGCCCAAATTATGCGAAATTAAAGAAACATTTTACTTTAGTTGTGGTTACAAACAGCTTAGAACTATGTTTATCACAATCTCAAACACAGGACCCCTAAGGGGAACTCGTGGATTTGTATGAATCATGTCTGTGTCGAATTATTTTGTCAACTGTGTGTGATAGGCAGTGCGTTTGAATGACTATGATAAATAATTATTGCGTGAAACATGTTGGCATCAAGGTAGCATTGGCCTTGTGCACGGAGTTGGTGTACACGAGCGTAACATAAAATTCTAACGCTACTTTTTATTATTTTTCTCAAAATCTAAACATCCTATAACCCTAGGACTTCAGAAAATAAATCTTCAGTCTAGGTGCACAGAAAAACGAGCAAAATACTTTCGAAAATGGTTTTATTAAAAAAAAAAAAAAAAAAACGAATTTGTTCGAATTCTGTCTGAAAAAGTTCGTCATTTTCCAACCGATTTTTACTCCACATCGCAATGAATTATTATCGTTTAAGAAATATCAGAAAAGAAAATTTACATATGTACTTTGAGGTGAAGTGCACTTGAAATTCGCCACAAAACGTTGTGGTTTTCTTGTACTTCATGCTTTCTTCAAAAGAAATATCAGTCAAAAACTAGCGTTAGAAAAAAATCAATGTCGGAAAAACACTCATTCCAAGCTTTCATCGTGGCTTTTTTGCCTTCGATCGCGCAAACCACGCATTTCGCACCAATCACGCACTTTTTCCATCACGCCGATCGCGCACTTTTTCCATCACGCCCTTTTTCTATCGCGCACTTCTATCATGCAAATCGCGCCCGAGTTAGTAGATTGTAACGTAGGCTGACATGTCTGTAAAATACAAACAGTAAATACAAAATGTTCAACTTAAAACATAGCGGCTTTTTTGCTTGTATTTTATAAACTCCCAAGTATAGCTCTTGCGAAATAAATCGGGTGAAATAAACCCTCGTTTTGTATCAAAGATTTCTCATTTGTGGTGTTGCATGATACTTCTAAACAACTCAATTAGTATTGTGACATCACAGACAATTTAGATTGGCACGTGCAAAAGATCATTGAAAGTGAAAGTACGTCTTTCTTGGAGTTACTATATAATATTTCTTGGATTCTAGTGTGCTGGAGTTTAACTTGAATGAACTTCATCACATTGTGGATTCAGACGGTCGATCTGTGCACATTTTAAGGCTGATTTCCATCGGATCACAAAGATAGCAAAATTTGCATAACGCAATAATAAAATTTCTGACAAAGCCGAAAGAGACTAGCCATTAAAAACCATTCATTTGTTGAATATACATTTAAGTCATAATCTTGTCATTCAACGTTAACACTCAAATTTAAGTGATAAAATGAATGGTTTCGCATTGATGTAAATATATTTATTGGCAAAGTGATAGCAAAAAGTGCAAAAAAGGCAAAAAGTGCGCGATGCAAAAAGTGCAAAAAGTGCGCGATTTGCGCGATCTGTATGATTTGCAAAATGGAGATTGTGCGTGCCGGAAGACACGATTGGCGCGATTTGCGCGATGAAAATTCAATCTGAAATTGAGAGGTTTTGTTACGCGGCTTTCACGTTTTTTCTGTTGAGAACGGTTGATATTTTTATTCTCGGCGCCACGTTCCTCCCTCTTTCGAAGATAAAGATTCACATTTGAGAAACTACATCAAACTAAGGTCAGAGTGGTGGGAATTTAATAACATTCAATTAAATAACGACAAAGTTACAACAATTCTAAAACAAATTTTGTCTAAATTTTCTCCAATTTCGTCGTGTACACCAACTTTATTTAATCAAAAATCAACATGTGAGCTTGAATGTAGTGAGTAGAGAATATGAGTGTAGTATGAGCATGTGTGGAGTGAACCGGTACGGAAGAGCCCCTCACAGGGAATGCCTAGTTGTAAAACAGTATTTATTATTATTAACTTCGAATTTACAGAGTAGCATTAAGATGCTAATATTTCCGAAGGTAAATGACAAATAACTATATCAATTTATACTTACATCTCAGTATCAATAAAGACAAATATAGTAATAACAAAATTTATTCGGATATTTAGGTTATGTCTGTATCAATACCAACGTTGCCCATTGTCCCTCCTCCCCTCCCCCTTTCCTGTACATACGTGGAGCATTTGACAATTCAATATTTCCCATGCGGTGATGATTTTGTTCAATAGGAGACAATATTTATCCAGTTCAATATTTATCCAGTTCAATATTTATCAAGGGGGCTACTTGCCAAGTCGATTTTCAGTACTAATTTACCCAGCAGTAGAGATTATATTGTCTGTTTTCCTCTCGAAAAAAAATTCTACAATAAAAATTTGCAAACGCAGAGACAGCTGTGTTTTGTGTTATTATTTGCGTGGAAAACCTATCTTTAAGCCAAAATGTCCTGCTATAAGACTTCGAGGACACATATTGAAGATGTTCAAACAAGTTTTTATTCGGTTCAGATCGGAGCAGAAATGAGTTTTTTTGTAGGTTAACGCTCAACAGTTCTTCGAGCAAACAGTGATTTGATACGAGTCAAGGGCTAAATACAAAAGTTTGTAACAAACCCATTACCCAATTTCATCTCAGTGCTTGCTGTTGCACGTCGTGGCGTAATCCGACTACTACGTAATTCTCTATTGTGTAGTCCACAAGACCAGAAATCTCTAGACAACATTGTTTGCAATGTTTACTATCGGCAACAGTTGTCACATTACAAATAAACTTTATTAATGACAGTTCGAAGCTCTAAAATACGTTAGTTAGCGACAATAGGTTACTGACGACATGGAATAAAGAAGTTTTCCATAGTTGGTGATGCAAACTCTCAAAACACACACACACACCAATCTCCCATGCATTAGATGGCTGTGCGCTTAACCAATATATATTGCTGACGGTAGTAAATGTTAGTAATAAGGAACCAGGGATGGAGATCTGGGCACGAGTATTTTCGGCATGTGACCTTGGGAAATATCGATTGAAAAATGGAGGATCACACGAGATTGATAATATCGACTAGTACACACCTTACTGAGTGAGTGAGCGAGTAAGTGACACGATTTCCCCAACCATCCCAATCAAATTGCATTCCATTCTGCTAACAGCATAGTGAGGGAGGGAGTGAGTGAGTGAGTTAGTTACACGATTTCCCCAACCATACCAATCAAATTGCATTCCATTCTGATAACAGCGTAGTGAGGGAGTGAGTGAGTGACACGATTTCCCCAACCATACCAATCAAATTGCATTCCATTCTGCTAACAGCGTAGTGAGGGAGTGACTGAGTGAGTGACACGATTTCCCCAACCATACCAATCAAATTGCATTCCATTCTGCTAACAGCGTAGTGAGGGAGTGAGTGAGTGACACAATTTCCCCAACCATACCAATCAAATTGCATTCCATTCTGCTAACAGCGTAGTGAGGGAGTGAGTGAGTGAGTGACACAATTTCCCCAACCATACAAATCAAATTGCATTCCATTCTGCTAACAGCGTAGTGAGGGAGTGAGTGAGTGACACGATTTCCCCAACCATCCCAATAACTCGTTTCCGAGCTTGCGCGCATCCACTAGCATGCGTCGCATCCGAACTGAACCCTGGTTAAGTCCGTCTGCGATACAGCGACAGAAAGCTTGTTCTAGACCCCCAACGAAGTACCAGGATATATGTAGTCGATTCTGATTGGCTTTTACTAATGCTCATTCTTACACGTTTTCTGACTGGCCATTCAACTGTCACCTCGAAGATTGTTATGATGGGCAGTTCATGTCAGAGGCCGCCCAGTTTAAACTGTTCGTTTGCACGTGGTCAGCTGTTTACTTGAGATTTCTTGCCCTAGACGTGCTCTTTCGTCGTTTCCCTGTGTTTTACTATCGGAAAAGGTTAGGTTTATTTCAATTTCGGGTCAGGTTTTGAAGTAATGTAACGTAATAGGCTGCCCGTGGTTTAGTGCGACATGAAAGGAAACGACAAAATACTCGTTCGAGAAACACACAAACAAATCTCCCATGCAGCTTGGAAAGATCTAGTATGTGCCACATCCGAACTCAACTCCGGTAAACTGCTGTTGTTCTAGCAAACGAAACTCGATTTCAAACTGATATTGTACAAATATCATTGCTCTTCTCAACGTGTATAAAAGTCCGCGCCACATTTTGAAATATAAATTAGCCGTAAGTCGCACTGGTGACAGGCTGGTGACAGTTGAATGGCCAGTCAGAAAACGTGTAAGAATGAGCATTAGTAAAAGCCAATCAGAATCGACTACATATATCCTGGTACTTCGTTGGGGGTCTAGAACAAGCTTTCTGTCGCTGTTTCGCAGACGGACTTAACCGGGGTTCAGTTCGGATGCGACGCAGGCTAGCATACACAAGTTAAAAATTAGTCGAAAGAGAATGACTGCTATAATAGCGATACTTCGTGCTGATAAACATTACGATTGTTATGCTAATGTGCCAACCACGATTTCAAAAGGCCGCTTTGTGTCAGGAACCAACAGATCTCTAGTTGGTATATTAATGACAATGGATGATGTGGCAGTAAGTATTGCTATTCTCGTCAGGTCTTGTGTGCTCTACGTTAGTAAGCTAGTCACCGCATTAGACAGGTTTTATCGTGCTTAGAAATATCAGAACATGAACATTTTAGCACCACGCATTTGCTGTAATGTTGAGTAAGTCCCAGATGACAACTTTTTCTAACAGCTCTTGTACGTACATCAGAGGTTAATTAAGTTGTAACACATGCACAGAAGTCAGAGTCGACAACAATATTAGGTTACCATTCAGTCAAGAAAGGGAGGAGGCCTTAGTACGTTAGAATGTGTGACTAAGCAAACATTAAAGCAAACACTGTGCTATTCGAGGCACCATTTAGCCTGGTTGCGGACTCTTCTGTAATTTTTTCGGTCAAATTTTTTTCCGGATTGGGTTACCTGTGGAAATGGGAAAGGGGCAGAAAGAAGAGCCTGCACGAATGCCATTGTTTTGAGAATTCCGCACCTCCACGCTTGACAGCTAGCAACGCTTCAAGTAGCTAATGAAAATCACGTTCAATGTAACCACAACATATTCAAAATATTAACTGTATTTCAAATTAAAGTGTACATTAAAGGTCAAATATTTTTATCATTAATATCGATTCTACATCAAGTGAATAGTAGAATATTTCTTGATTTGAGTGTTGCATCCATGAGTTTTATATTCAAACCGGTGACGTAAATTCGGTCTTCATTTATTATACAAAAACATACTGGTAGAGAAAAATGACCTTTTGCAAACATCTCTGTTATATTTGAAGGTTATATTAGTGATTCTACCAAATTTTTGTCAAAATCAGTAAACGGTTTCATTCACAAGGAAAAAGAAATGAAAGTAAATTCCCGAATTTAGGTCAAATTTACGTCACACATTAGCATATTGGAAATAGAAACCTCTATAACTCAGACGAAACACTCAAATCAATAAATATTTTACTATTCAACTGTTGACTTGATGTAGAATCGATAGTAATGATAAAAATATTTGACCTTATATACACTTTAAGTAATGTTTCATGTAAGAACGATAGCACCACTGGCAAAGGAATGCAGTGAGGTTATAATTTTGTATTGTTAAAACTCTTGATTTCATTGGTTTAAACATAAAAATCTTCCAAAAAGTAAGAGAGAAGTATAATTTTCTCTGATTTTATTAAAGTTTGATGAAATGATTTACATGGTGGTTCCATATGTCGTTTATAAAGGAAATCGTATGTGAGGAACCTTATCAAATGTGCCAGTTTCGTAGCTTTTGTGTTAGGCAATTCCTATTGGTCGGAAAAGGATTTTGATCCTCATTAAAATGGAATGAAACAAGCACTTTCTACAAACTTTATTTCAGAATATTTATCCCTATCGCCCAGTGTATCTATATTCTACAACACAGGAGAACCTTATGTGAGCGAAGCTCATTGCCGCAGAACAATGGATTCTGCTATAGTCAGTCTTAGCTGAATCATTACTTAATAAACAACTCTAGTCTTCCCTCTATCGCCCAGTTTATCTATATTCTATATTCAGTGTATCTATATTCAGACGAGAATCCTATGTGAGGGAGGCTCATTGCCGCAGAACAATGGATTCTGTTATAGTTCTTAGCTGAATCATTACTTAATTCTCGCGCTTATAATTACAACACAAATGAATGTGCATGGTTCAAAAAGAAACTCCTAGAAAATAATTATTAGTATTTGACAAGTCAGATACAAAATTTGTGTCTGTGCTTTATCGGATTTACAATCCTGTATAGCACGCCCACTCATTCTGTATCAACTACTTAACATGTGACATTCAGGGTCCAAAATTAACTTTTTCATGTAGGTGCCAACTGGCCACTAGCCAAATATTTTTAGTCACCAAAAGACCAATATTATTGTTGTCGCCACATTTCAAGTGACATGCAACAAATTTTATTGGTTAAATTTACTTAGAACAATCGTGTAACTACGGGACATTGTGAAAACATTGTGAAGACTTTAAGTAAGTCGCCAGCTGGTGACTAACTCTGAAATTTTGGTTGCCAACACTCAAACTTTAGTCGCATTGGCGCCAAATACAGCGCAATTTTGGACCCTGCACATACAGTAAATGTTTGGAATCGATGGCTCAGCCATCTTTAAAACTCCACTGAACTTACTTGTCAGCAGGCATGGCTATAACAAGAATACACTTTCCTGTTTTGCAGTAGCCAATATTCACAAGGTTTTTGTTTACTACCAATGACGAGCTAAAAACAAACATAAAGTACAACAATTTTAGCTATGATGATTTAGGGAAAATGAACAAAAATACATGTAAACTTATAAACAACTTTATTTACATGTCTAGTATTCTACATGTGGCTAGCTGGCCCTACAATAATAACCAGGACACAAATTCCTTGGTCGAATTGGGATTTAGGTTTGTTTTTGAGGAAAATCCTAAAAACTAGGAGAAAAACCCAACCATTCCAACAAACTCAACTCACATATGGCACCATGTTGCAGAAATCTAACGCAGGTCACAGAGGTGAGAATAGAAGCAGTTTAACCACTCTACCACCCTGGAATGATTTTTCAGTCCATGTACATAAATATGTATAATTAAAATATTCGGAAGTATACCGGTATAATTTCTTTAATTACAATTCCCCAAAAAAATTACAACATTCTCTTGCAAGCTGAACAAAAATATTGAGAAATAGTGTAAAAGCTATAAACAGGGAACACCATGTTACAAATGTTCACAAAATAAAGGACAATATCCTATTGGCCATTTTTACTGTGGAAACCAGGAAACCTAAAGAAAATACCATCCAGCCATGAACTAAAACTTTACGACACAAACCAAAAACTTCACGGCACATACATGTACCAAAACTTTACGACACAAACCAAAAACTTTACGACACAAACCAAAACATCACGGCACAAACCAAAACATCACGGCACAAACCAAAACATCACGGCACAAACCAAAACATCACGGCACAAACCAAAACATCACGGCACAAACCAAAACATCACGGCAGTTAAACCAAAACATCACGGCACAAACCAAAACATCACGGCACAAACCAAAACTTCACAACACAAACCAAAACATCACGGCACAAACCAAAGCAATTTTATAAAGCATTTAATGATTTTCGCGTGCAAAGGAGTGCAGGTAAAAGTACAAGCTAACTCTTGTTAAAACTAAAATTTGTAATGCTGGTGCATGATGGCAATGTTTGATTTTAGTTTAGAACTTGATTGGCTGATTATTACAATTGGAAGGGGTCGACATGAAAACGACCTATGTGACAATTTGAAAATCTTGAAAGTCAACTTCGCTTTTTGATTAAGAAAACCTGTAATTTCTCCTCTAGCATGTTTAGGATATCACTTGAAATTTAAAAGAAATGAAATAGTGATCAAAATAAGTAAGTTATCAAGCCATTCCTACAGCGAAAATATTTACAGTGGAACCTCTCTGTGTGACCACCTCTCGTAGGCGACCACCTCTCTTAAGCGACCATTTACCAAAAGCCCGTTTTGTCTCTCAGTCAAAACACTGCATTTAATACCTCTCGTAAGCTTTTGGGCTTGGGAGTTGGATTTTTCTTTGTTATTTTACCTCCGGTAAGCGACCGTACAACTGAAATCGTTCACACAATCCTCGATTAAAAGGTTTTTCAAGCCATAAACTGTAAATATTTTTTGACACTATCAAACCCCGTTAATCTGTTGAAGTTCATGTTCGCTGAAAATTTTAAAGGTTTTGAGGTTGGAGCACTACAAACCCATAATGATAAACTGTAGTGATAAAATATGTTGTTGCATTGATATTCCCTGTCCCTAGATTACTAAAATTTGGACTTCCTGTGCTGGTTATACTCTCGTAAGCGACCACTTTTCCAGGTCCCGACGGTGGTCGCTTACGGGAGGTTCATCTGTATTACTGTTTTGCTATTCTATGACGTGAGAATGGAGGTGAGGCGGGAGACGTCAAGAAACAACATTGTTGTGCATGCGCTCACTACGCTGTATGTTTTAGCGGGAAACAGCTTACCGGTTACAAATTGAATCTCTAACAGACTTTTGCTGGAGAGATGGTTGAAACAGTGGAGATTCTTGTAGGAGGGGGGGGGGGGCATACAAGGGGGTCTCGGCATGGTTCACGAAGAATAAAAATAACGAATCAGTGATCAGGAATAGAAAAAAATAATTTCCCGAATCACAAAAATAAGCAAGTAACATCTCATCGAATTTCCGTTTTAAGTGCGAACAAGATCGTAGTTAAGCCGCAGGGAGTTTCAAAATACAAAATAGTGACAAGAAAAAACTTTTTCTAACTCGGGAAAGTATTGTCTTTAGTTCCCATCAGTTTCGGAGTATTTGGAGGTCAGGCTTCGCCTGAGGACTTACTTCAGTAAAGATTCTTACAAAGAAACCCTATGACATTTCCCTGTCTAAAATTTTGCTCTGTATCCACAATTCTTTTCCGCCTGTGTTAAGTCCGAAGGTAAACCGAAGGGAATCGGGTCTAATCCGTGTTACATGTACATGTAGCTACGGGGATAGCTCGCGAGGATTGTGGAAAGATTGTAGTTTCAAACCGCAAAACGACTGAAACTCTGTCGGCCGTGCAATAAATCCGCTTCCCAATCAAAATAACTGAAAGTGTGGAAACCTAGTAAGTACTTAAATGTTTCTTTGTGAAGTGCACTATAGCATGAAGCGATTTTTTAATGAGAGAAAGGGACTTGAAAAATATATACGGCAATGAAAGATCAGGTAAAATAAACAAACAAAATTAGGAACGGACCTTCATTAAAGACTTTAAAAAAATCCAAAGAAGCCAAAACCGAATAAACACAGACACTGAAAAGCAATGTTTGCTAACTAAAGGTGCCATGGGGAATAATGCATTAATGAGATGACGTCTACTCATGAATCGACCCAGGCTTTTAACTTAGGCGGTCATGGGTCAGGAAAGGTCACATTTACACGATTTCAAACAAGCGTAAACATTGAATATTTTCTGTAAGTCAAAACGTTCTTCACAGAAGTATTCAAAACATTTCGAAGATTCATAGCTACTATAAAACTTGCAAGAAGGGTTATAGGCATTCTAATTTTTTTCTACATGTATAATCAGAATTTTTACATACATGAATGGTCACGATCTTCCTAAAATTCGACTTGAGAAAACTAAAAGCCATCGTAAAAAAAAAAACAGAAAAGAGCGACGCTAAGCACAATTGAAGGGGTCCGTGCAAGAACAACGTAAGTGACTTCTGATCAAATTCCAAATTCTTCTTGATATTCTTTGTTTTCTAAGAGAGAATTTAGAACTTGATCAAAAGTCACTTACGTTGTTCTTGCACGGACCCCTTCAATTATCAGTCTTAAGTCGTTTTCATACCCACCCATTCAATGGAAAGCATTTTTCCCAACCAATAAAAAAGCTGTAAGCAAATGCAAAACTAAAGTAGTCACCAAATTACTTTTGACACTTAAAGTGCCTATAACCCTTCTTTCAAGTTTTATAGCTATGAACCTTCGAAATGTTTTAAATATTTCTGTGAAGAAAGTTTTGGCTTACAGAAAATACTCAATGTTCTATGCTTGTTTGACATCGTGTAAATTTGACCTTTCCTGACCCAGGGTCGATTCCTGAGTAGATGTCATCTCATTTAATAAATCTCCATGGCACCTTTCTATCACAACAACATCGATTTACTGTCTAGAAAATATACACAGTTTGTGAGTTGTTAGTAAAGAAAAAAGTCATTTTAGTCAACATTTTTAGTATTTCTTCAAATTATTGCAAGTTGAATTAATTATACATGTATGATGTCAAGATGATGTCTACTCGGGAATCGACCCAGGCTTACGTGGTCATGAATCAGGAAAGGTCAAATTCACACGATTTCAAACAAGCATAGAACATAAAGTATTCACTGTAAACCAAAACTTTCTTCACAGAAGTACTCAAAACTTTTCGGAGGTTGATAGCTACATTTGTATAAAAAATAAGCACTTTAATTGAAAGCCACACTAGTCACTACAGTCAGTAATGAGACATCAACATTAAAGAGCTACATGTATCAACCATAATACTGTACCTCTGTGCACTGCTGCCCGTGACAGATATCAGAAGATCACTCAAGGTAAGGAATATCCCCCTCAGAGCCAATAGTTGATTACCAGCCTCTGATACTGGGTACTGGTATACAATATCCTAATTAAAAGTATTAATAATGCAGTCAATACCAAAACTGTTACTGTGTCAGAAAACAATGATTAATCTTTTCAAGTGAACATTAAAAAACAACACTGCAGTAAACAATTGAAGATGTCGGAGGAAGAATGACCTATTAGACGTATATATTCGTTTAGACAATTTTGTTTTTACATGAGAATTTTGAATTTCCACACAATACCCAGTTTCAGTAAAGCAAAGTTTCTGTGGTTTAAAAGTTTAAAAGTTTAAAAGCAATCCTATATGTGCAATCCCGAGTTTCATCTCTGTTTCGGACTGGTACATCTGCACTAACTTTTCTCTGATCAGAGTGTAGATTGCACAGCTTTGAATGATCTTAATCGGGAGCTTTGATGGGGAACGGGGAAACTTGAGGCAGACTGTGCACTCACACTTTGTTTTGCAGAAAACTCTTGAAAGGAGACTATCAGACTTTTAAGAGACTGTTATGAGTTACAGACTTGTATTAATTTTAAGATTGTATTAATTTTAAGATCCTACTATTAACATTTAAGGCTATATACATATAGGCTATCGCCATCTTATATAAGCAATCTGATTGCAGTTAGACAAAAGTCTAACTACATGTACGCCCTCAGATCACATGACAGTCTACTTCTGGAATACCCAAAGGGGAAATGCTACCTACATGTACAATGTATGCTTGGGGATGGAGCCTTTTTGGTGGCAGCACCAACATTGTGGAATACATGTACAATGTAGCTTGCCCGCACACATACATGACATCGAATCACTTGGCACTTTTAAACACAGTATTAAGACCTATCTTTTTAGACTTGCTTTTAGTGATAATAATAATATGATAACATGTAATTTTATACAATTAGGTAGTTTTATCTCATTTTTATTTTTTTATCGATATAATTCACTTATTCATTCATCTATTTATTTATTTATCAAGCCATGTTGTAAATCATTTTCCCATAAGTTTTAAGTACATGTAGGTTAATATAAGATATGTTGTAATGAGCTTTTTGATCAGAAAATGTAAATAGTGCAATATAAGTCAATAAATTATTATTATTATTACTGATGTTAAATAACGTTACTTTACTTTAAATGTTACTAATAATGAGTAAGATACATGTAATAATAACAATAATCAATTTATATAGCACTATTAATTTTACTAAAGTTCAATTAAGCACTTTCCAATACAAGTATTAAAAACTAACTTAGTAAAACTGTTATTCCCTATTTTATACCAAAAAGAAAATCGAATAATAATAATAATGGCTTAAATACTAGGAAACATACATGTATATACTCATGTATACAAACTAACCCTGTCAGGTTCCTCATCTTCACTGCTTGTCATGCTTAGATACAGGACCACATGTGGGACATGCCGCAAGTCTGGTCTAGACTGCACTTCTGGCTGGCCACTGATGAGTTTGATCAAGTGATTATCATCTCTGCTGGGTTTATTATGTGTGATGACTGGTGTGGCAGGCTGAATGAACCGTTGGATTGTTAGGATAATCTACAACAAAACAATGTACAAACATCAGTTTTATTTTACTAAAATTATAATGTAAATACAATTAGGGCTAGTGTTGGGGATGTGACTTAACACCATGTACATGTAGTTGAGTGTATTAAGTACGTGCGTTAAATTTTTGAGATTTTTATTCTTAAATATTGTAACATCTCACATATATTTTATAAGGTGAATAAAGACATTATTATTATTATTATTATAAAATAAAATAACAATGCACATGTACAGTACAAATATACCTCCATTGGTCCTGTAATGGCAGCTAGTATTGTGTTCATGTTGCTAGAATTCAAGTCCAATTTGTTGAGTGACAGAATTACATCTCCTGTGGAGAAAAGAAAGTAACATTCATGTACATGTATATACACATGTAGTTACTACTGACAGTACACAATACAGTAACAGTTTATAAATGTATTTGTTTACTTCCAGTGCACCCACTTGTAACCGGGGCCACTTAAGGTGATGACTTACATGCAATGACTTTTAACAACAATTTTTCATACTGCAACATAAAATGAATGTCAATATAGTGCTAGACAGCCATATAAACTCTGTTAAATTTTGAGTTTTCAAAAATTTGCCATGCCTTCATTTTTAAAGATATGTTGTGGTTTCAAATTTTTATTGGTATGAGATTTCTCATACCAGTTTATTTTTTTTATACTGGCTTCAAATTTTCATCCTGGTTTCAAATTTCCATACTGGTTTCATATTTTCTAAATCAGTATAACCGCCTCCCGGTTAGCTCAGTGGTTAATATACATGTAAGCTCCGGTCTGTCATGTGGGAGGTTGCAGGTTCAAACCCCTGCCAGACCAACACTCAGGGTTTTAATTTAAAATAATTGAGTAGACGGTGCTGCCTTTGTGATCGAACTGCAAATGGATCAAAGTCTGATCTGCCGAGTTCAACTGTTTCTTCGCTGTGACTGTGTGACTCAAGTGCGAGTATGATATTTACACTCAAAATATATTGTTCCAAAGGATTAAGTAGAGATCTTCAAATACAGCTAAACAATGCTAGAGACATGAAAACAAGCTACATGTACATGTACCAAGAGTATTATTTGGTTGCTTGTGGATTGTCACAGAAAAGTCACACTCTTAAACCAAATTCAAATCTAAAGGCATACAACTGGCTTCCTGCCGAGTAGTACTGCTCAAATCAGCCATATTTAGAACACCATTTAAAATTCATGACCTCGATTGGGTTTTTAATCTGGTAGAAATTATGACAATCATTAACCAAAGCATACATGACTGTACTTCTTTTATGAAACTACTGTAATAAACAATTGAGAGCAAAGCACCATGGGATCAGGCACAGGGTCTTTAAATAAATTAAAGCCCCTCTCCCCCTTCAATGTTGTTTTAGGTGCACATTCAGTCTGGAATTCATTTATAACCAACACCGAGTGGGGGCCGGTAGGGGATTTGGGAAGCTTCAGCTGTTTTAACTTTGTGTCCTGGATTTTTTTCTTCTCATAATTATACTAATTTTGCCTGTGATTGTGTACATGTATGTACATGAAGGGTAGGTCTCAATTCTTACCTATTCGTAGTTCTGTACATTTCAGAGCAGGCCCATCGGGTACAAACCCCTTGATGTATATTCTTGATCCTGAGTAACTTTCATTCTGTGACAGCCTTCCTGTCTTGTCTCGTCCAGGAATAATACCCAACAAACTCTCAAAATCCTGTCGTCGACCTGAATGAGGCTTTGGCGGCATCACAATCAGATGTATATCCTTCTTAACAATCTTCCCTGACATTATCTCACTTCCCTTCAGTGAATCCACTCCATCCACAGTCAGACTGTTTCTAAGATTTTTCTTGTCTGTATTCTCTTCATTTTTTTCCCTTCGTAAGTTTGGGAGGATTTTCTTAACAGTGTTTAACTTTTTAAGGACAGCTTTACTTTTCTGTTTTTCAGTCTTCTTGTTGGGTGTAGATTCCGCACTTAAGTTGAGATGTTCAATGTCATTTAGTAAAGATGATGATGGCTCATTGTAGGGCTCAACGTAGAAGAGATCACCCTTGTCTCTAACTTGTCCAGCCCAGGGTGGTTCTTCATACCTGGGAAGTAATTTGTACATTGACTAATTTAAATCATTACAATACAATCTCAGATCACTCCTACATGTACATGTATTGTGTACATGATAATCCTGCTAATCTCAAGCATTTACCATGTAATATTATTTTAGTATACTTAATAATTATCATGCTCGTAAATAAAGGTCATCTGTCTATCTATCTATAAAAAAAATGTTTTTGTTTTTTTAATTGGTTGTAGGGGTTGGTGCATTGTTAATCTTATTCTTGTGAGTTGGGTGGTGTTCAGCCTTGTAGGGACCTTAAATTAGTGTAATACTGCAGCCAGCTTAAAAGCAAAATCTAGAAATAAATAAATGGGTACATGACTACTGCCACTGGTTAGATTGTTTTTTAAACATTGATTTTAGGTAAGATTCAGGTTTTTATGTAACAATGCCCATACAACTTTAAACCAAGGTAAAGATAAAAAATTAAACAGCACCATACATATTTAAAAAATCAAAGTTACAATATTTAGTATGTGTCTATGGCCTTTTATAAATTAATTACCACATTTTGGGTCAAAATCTGCATATTCAAAATTTTGACCATGGGATGACAGAAACAGCCAGGTGAATAAGATTGCATGCTACTGTAAACTGTCATAACTTAGCTTTTTTTACAACATATGAGAAATGTCAAGCAAAAGCCGGGAACTTGTGGTTGAAAAGTGACTCTAGCACATGTTATTGATAATGCAATCTGACGTATATCGACTTACTTCCAACAGCAATTTATAAGCCAATCAGAAAACGAGAAACAGAACAGTTGTTGTAAAAATAACAAATAAAACAGGGTTTGCTACAATGTATGTTCTGTTAATCCTAGCCATTTGACACATGCAAGACATTGATCAAGAATATTATTAAATTTCTGAAAACTGAATTAAGAAAAAATGACCAGCAAACGCAATGACGTATATAACTCTGGAACACAAATGTCAGTCCCATTTGCATCTAGTGAATGATTAATTAACAAATTATTATTTTCCTAAGGGGAGGTGAAGAGTGGTGGAACGAGCTGCAAAGTGGCAAGGTACATTGTAAATATCTACATGTACCACTATAGTCACTGCAAGACACTTAAGGAAACAATAATTATGCAGGGAATGAGCCAGGCTGCACCATTGCACCATTCCCACTTTAAAATCACATTTGTCCCTTGAAAAAATATGATAATGGTCAAATTGACTGGCTTAAATGTCTGCTTCCAAAGGAAATTAAATGCCAGATCACTTGCAAAAGGGCCAAATTGTCCCTTCTGGCTCAATCTCTGATTATGGTATTAGTCGTTGTCTCCAATATGCTGGACCAACTAGGCTGGAGATCGCTGGAATTATGCAGAACTGATGCTCCCTCACCTTGCTGTTCAATCTTCCAATTCAATCTGTGATTTAACCAGGTCCTGGCTTTGATTAGTCCCTATGATTGTTTCAGGTCCCATTAGAGTTCTTTTATTTAAGGCCTATCTTGGTCAACCTGAGAGATTACACCTACAATCTGTTTGGCATAGGACAGCTAGGGCACACTCCTCCTGAAAGTCTGATACCTTTATCAACATCCACTGTTTCTCAATCATCGCCTTTCATTCTTCCTCAGAACAATAACTCAGTGGAACAATCTCCTTCACTCTTTTTTTTTGCTGATTGCTTGCTACTAACATTTAGACAAATTTGCCTAGATCGAGCTGCACAACACAAATCTATATTGTCTAAACATTGACTAATATCAGCTTAGTTATAATTTATTTATTGTTTATTATTATGTCTTGTGCAATGTAAATTTTAATAATAATAATACTATTTTTTTGTTGCTGACCCCCCAACCAAACTAAATATGTATTAGTATAAACCACACAAGTTAAATAGTTGACCTCAATAATTTATTAGCTATTAGCTTTTTGTCAGAAAGTTCAAAAAGCTACATGTATTTACAAGTGAATACTTTCTGCATGCCATTTTGTCTCCAAGATGGGAGGTGAATAGTGCAAGATATTCCGAGTTTGAGGAGCCAATCAGAAAACATGAAAAGCACTTTACAACTCTGGAACACAAAATAAATATTTCTGGTAGCCCCATAGTGTACGCGTACAATAAATCATGCATTTCTATTTTTATTTAAGCATGACATATTCCTCTTTGGTGGAGTTCGAGTGAATTCAACTCTGAAGGCCGTTTTAAGGAGCCCGTTTTAATATTAAAGTGCTGGCTATAAATGAAAATCGCGTTATAAAAGTTTCGCCGTTATTGCAAACTAAAATGTATATGAATTAGAATAACAATAAACACGACTCACTTCTCAAAGGCACCATAAATGTTTGCATAGGATAAAGATACAAACACTCGTCTTTTCAACAACTGAATTAGTGAATAGCTCAGTCAGTCAGTGCTTGCATTCATTGGAAGTGCCACAGACAAATCTTTCTAAGACATTTTCAGAAAGTCCTAAATACTACAGATTCCTTGCAACAACTGGAAGCCCAGGATGCACGAGATATGGTAACTTTAGCCTTTTAGGTAACTTGTTGTACTGTGACCTGTGTACAACATTCAACAACAACACTCTGCGAATGCCATTCCTCTCCCAATAGAACCATGTCTTTTAAATGACTTCTCACAGCTCTAGCTCTCAAATCACGGAATTCAAGTGTCAATTGAAGTTAAATATAAAGAGCTCGTTTAATTAATTAAACAACATTAATTAGACACTGGTAATGTAAAATTATCTGCACTCACGGTTCTTCGTCGGAATACTCGAACTCGTCCGTTTTTTCGCGAAAGTGCACGGCTGGCTCAAAATAAGTATCTGTCTCAGGATCGTAATAGACTTGCTGCTGCCCTCTGAGGTCATTTTGGTAGTAATCCTGGTACATATTCAACTAAATATGTCAAATTCCTTCATGATGATTCCCTCTGCTTTGAACTTCAAGCAGCCGCCATGTTCGTTTGCTACAACATCCGGGACCTTCACCCGTAAACCGCGGGACTGTAGCTCAGGCTCCTCGACAAACCTCGGGATATTCTCGGCCCAGACCCTCCCTAAGCACTGCAATGTTTAAATTGCTTCACACTTTGAAATTTGAAACATCATTGTAACATTACATTACATCTCCAGCAAAACTACTTTAATTACCTTGTACTTTGAAAAAAATAAAGCTTGCAAAGTTGAGGTCACTGTTTGTTTGAGATAATTTTTACAATGTTCCGTCATGCATTGATCACGCAGAGGACTTTTCTGTCGATCTTTTCCTCTGCCAGAAAAATACCCCTGAGACCCGTTCTTGAGCTCGCCTCGAATTGACAGAAATCCCCCGGATATATCACCTCTGATCTGAACTCTGAAATGTCGCTTTTGTGACGATTTTAATGAGTTTAATGATTCATATTAATGATATTGTTAGAAATTAAAATGTTAGCCGAAGCCAGAGGCTTATTTCAGTTATTTGGCAACTAGGTCAAGGTACAGTGATTTAGAAAAATTACCTTGCCATATTGGCTACTGATGAATCACAATTATAAAAGTTATTAATCACAATAAAGGGAAACAAAAAAAGAAGCTATTTGACTTTTCATTCTTAATAACGTATTTTTGCAGGATTTTTGTTCACGGTATTTGCTTATATATTTTCTATTATGGTTTTTTGTACCGTAGGTATTATATAGCGACGGAAGGTAATGGTGCATGTTGGCTGCTTCTTCCAGAGGTTCTGCCAGCGCAGCAGTTCACTTTCAAAAGCTGATGCCAATGGCAACAGATGCCCCCACGTATCCAATAGAACTTGACCGAGTTCCACTTCCTCTTCTATACTCCTGTTTACGATAACTTAGGGATAAGAGCTCACAGCTCATAATGAGCTCTCTTAAGCTTTCCTTAGTTCCTGACAAATAACATCCAGAAATGGGATCGCTACCGTCCTCTTCCAATATTCAGCAACTGTAGGCTGCAGCGCAGTTAATTTTTACGTTGTCTACTGCAAATTCTTGGCATTTGTTCAGTTGAGCCTACGTACCAGTTCTGCTAGAGACAAAGCTTTTGTATACATGTGTTGATACCACGCATCGATCTCATTACGGATATCTGCATTCTTCGATTTTCTTGAATCCGAAGTAAACTTCTACGAGTCTGCCTTGAAGCGCAGTAACAAGTGGCCTCATTGGTTCCAACATCTCCTTTGCGCAGACAAAGCTCACGATGTGACCAGAGTTAGTCATATCATGTTGTGGCGGCGCAGCCCATTGGCCTTCGATTTCGTGTTGGAATCCCAACTCCAGTCCTCCGAGGTGTTTGGATAGAAGCGATCATCTTCTGTGGGATCACATATTTCGTTTAAGGTTTCCACGATGTATTCATATATACAAGTCAACTATAGTTTCAAATGTGGAGTGCCTTTCAACCCAACGCGTCTTGTACAAATCTTTCAGCTTGCGCTTTTTTTCTCTGGCGAAAGCGCATCGATTATGGCTTCTAGGAAATTTTGTCTTTTATTTTAGGTGAATTGTCAAAGAACTTGAACAGTTCCTAACAGGAATCCATCATATTTTGAACTGATGAGATTTGGCATGAATGGCAAATAACTAAGGTGAGACTATGGAGGCAGCAGCCTTGATAATCTGCACCAGGGGCATGCTTGGACAAATAATGCGAAACTTTATCAATCCAAGAAAACGTGCTCACCAGCTGTAACTGATCACTCCAGCTTTACAGAAATAGTTTTGCTATTCTAAAGGGGGGTGGCTAGCCACCCCTTTCACCACCCCTGGATCCGCCCCTGACCGTTTATCAGTAAGACAGCTTATCGGCTATGAGAATTATCTCACAGAAGTCAAAAATCTGAAACATAGCACTGCCCTAACTAGACCGAATTAGTAATCACAAATTGGCATTTGAAAAGGGCAGATATGCAAGGCCATACAAAAAACCGGAAGAACGAACTTGCTTGAAATGTCAAAACGATATCGATCGAAGACGAACTGATGCACTTCCTGATAAAATGCCTAATATATAACAAATTAAGAGCAGCCTTAGCTAGCTTATTTTCAACAATAAGTCAGACCAAAAAATGCCCTGAGACTATGACGGACCAAAAATGTTTTTTCGCAATAATCAACCCATCAAAAACACTACAAAAGCATCAGCTAAATACGTTTATGACTGTTTCAAAAGAAGATAAGAAATAATAATTTTACACTAATAGATTTTAATCTCGTTATATCTGTAACTATATATTAAGGTATACTGAAAACATGTTTTAATGATTTGTAAAATACTCAGGAGCCCATTATTTTTATTAGCGCTATATTCTAATGTACTATCTGCTGTACACTGAAGGAGCTAATAAAAATATCTGTATCTGTACCGCCCTTTACTAGATTAATGTAATCATTGTATTACAGTTTACCAGTTTTAACGGCGTGAATTGTACACACGAAAATCGGCTGTACTTTGTGCATTAAAAGTCTGTAATTAGGTATGTTTCCTGTTGCAATTTTAACTGACATCTTTGAAAAGTTCCTCCCTTCGGTCGGGGGTGGGGGAGGGGGGAGGGGGGGGCCTCAGTAATTGTATAATAAATGGACAGCTGATGTGCGGCTATACGGAATCAGACCACCCGGTTCTACAGAAAAATGGTAGTCCCAATACCCGATCATTAACGACTAACATGAGTAATCTTCACCCCAAAATGGGACCCAGACGGTTAAAAGTAGGCTCCATTAAAAATCCGCATAAAATATACTGCCGCTAATCGGTAATAACTCAAAAACATAATTGTCCGTCCCCTCGGGCTCTATAGGTCGAATGCGGGCATCCCTGCTCACAGCAATAAATAAGTCTGTACAGTAAGTTTCTTACTTTGTTCTTGTCGAAGCGTTCTTCGTAGAGTTCTTTCTGCGACGGGTACGTTTTTGGGGCGGCCATCTTGACAGTGTGGAGAGTACATGGTGTCTGTCCGAACGCATGTCTGCATATGTCTGCGAGATATAAAGCGAGTTACAAACCTTCCTCTAGTACATGCAGTTGCGCTTTAGTGAACTTTAGTTAGTTTTAGGGCTCCTAAAATAGGATTACTACACAAGGAACAGAGCATTCTCGGGGGAGGGCTTATTATCGACACAACACATTATTCCATCTCAGTTTTTGCAACAAATAAGGGATTCGATGCCGGAGGAGAAACGAAAAGTGTAAACTCGGGATGAAAACCACTTAAAATAACAATTGGTTCATTATGTGCCTTATAAACGGCCCTCGTTTCACCTTGAAATTAAATATCGAGGTTCAACACTACACTGATGTGTTTAAGCGAAAACTGTTATGCTAGATGTTCGGTATTACAAAAAAGTATATAAAACGCGTGCGACTGTGATTAACTTTAAACGAATTTCTCTTTTTGATGGCTTTAGCTGCTCGAATTCAACGTAAAGACGGAGAACGCGACCTCTTTTACTATTATCTTGCTCACGATCTTAAAACCATACTCTTGTTACTAGCTTACCATATTGTAAATTCCTCTTACGCGATTACTGCGTGTTACAAAGATATCCACCGCGATGAATCCAAATCCCGACTGAACTTGAATGAAAAATCATCGACTTCCAACATCTGAAGTATCAACTCCTTCAATGTGACTTGTAAATAGAGAACTAATAAACACGAGCGATACGGTCGGGATGCTCACACTCTTCAAGTTGTCAAGTTTGGGAAGCTGATATCAAAGCAGTTAGACCACAGGTCTTGTTGTAAAATAAAAGTGTTTTAATTTTGACAGCGGGAAGTACATTGAATTTTCTATGAAAGATAAAGCGATTATATTAAATAAACAACGTCATTGCCCGGCTAAGCACAGGTAGCCCAAGCTTGGGATCTGTATAATATTTAACAGCATATTTATGTTATTTTTTAGTTTTCCAAGGAGAGGCTGATATGCTCGCCTGCTTTCTTTACTGCTCAGCAATTTGAATTTTAAATTTCGAGTTCGCCATGCATGAAAAGTGAAGGGTATGGTAATAAATAATTATAAATCCTACATACTATATATTGGTCTGGTGTTGAATACACTCGGCACCTTAATTAGCAAGACGAGAATGAAATAAAATGGGCCAGTTGCAGGAATGCAATCACGTAGTTGTACTGGACAGCAAAACAAATGACTTCATTTATTTTAATGCACTTGTACGAGATCGGGAGTGTTATTATAGCAAAACCTGTTTGTATTAAAATGCTATTTTCCACCTCCTATCGATTGTCGATCTTTCTAAAACAGCGTTTTTAAAGAAACTTGCCGTCCAGCATCCATGGCAACGCCTTTCCCATGGGCATCACGAGCTCATTTCATTCGTTGAAGAAGTATTATTTCAGCACGTGACTGTTTCCTGCAAAAGGCGTATAGCATAGCACAAAGAAGTTGGACCCGGATTGGCAATAATGTTTGCTTCACAATCCAGGCGCGAACCTGCCTTTAAGCCAGTACGTTTTTCATATTACACCTGCATGGAGCAAGTTCACTTTGTCTCACTTTTGGGCTTAAAGTTCACAAATGCCTGGGAATGCCCCTACAATCGGACCCGCCGCGATTGCGTAACTCATGCAGTGGGCTCAACAGTGATCAGGACCCAGTATTCCATTCTGCCGTGCCGCTGTCTTCTTATAGATGCACAGATGACGTCACAACGGTGGCTGAGCTTATGACATTTTAAAGTCTCTAGTGACAATACGGTATTTAGTGTTGTTTTATGATCGAAAAGGCGTAAAATATCATCCCAAATTATCTGTTTGTAGATTAACTTGATGTCTAATACAGTATGTATGTTTACAGCACTGCATGTGTACATTTTGTATTTCTGTTTTTCTAATCATCAACAGCTTACAAGAGCTCTGTAAATTACACACTGTCCGTAATAAAGAGGTAGAATTTGTATGAATTTTGCTACCTGGGGCCGAGATTAGGTGTCTGTTGTCCGTAATACGGAGGGTCCGTAATATAGAGATTTTTAAACAAAGAACACATGCATGGGGATTTTGCCGGGACCTAGAGATCTGTCCACAATATGAAGGTGTCCGTATTATAGAGGTGTCCGTAGGGAGAGGTTCCACTGTATTCAAATTCGGAGGCGTCACACATCTCCAGCTACCACACGTGTTAGCCGCGTTAGTGGCTGGGATTTGGAGTAACCAGATTCTAATCTGAAGAGCCACTATACTTATCATCAAGAACAAATCTTATAATGAAAGACTGCATGACCTGAATTTACTTTCTCTAGCCTCAAGGAGGACCTTCATTGATTTAATTTTCCTCTTTAAGCCGTATGTTAGGTCAATACGACCTTAACTTGACCCAATACCTCCATACCCTGGAAACTGCAGAAAGTTCCATAGTACAATCTCAGACACACAAATTATTCATTTAAGATCAGATACTCAAGAACGAATGTTTTAAAATTTTCAAATTTCCATGCGTAGAGTAGCTAAAACCTGGAATGAATTACCGTTAACTTTAAGAAAATCTAAATCTCTCAACGAATTTAAGAAAGGACTGAAATCTTATTTGATTAGAACTGATGCTAATGTAACATAGTATATCGAGAAATGAGCATTACTGACTTTAACCATGTGATACTTATATACAATGTAGGTAGGTTTCATAGTTTATATATATAAAATTATATGCAACGTAATAATTAGTAGATTGACAATTGATTTTTAATTTCTCAAGTATTTATTACTTTTTATCGGGTAGCCCTTACTATTTAGGGAAGTAGTTCCTGGTTAGGGGTTCCCTCAGTATCTGTAATATTTATTTACTTTTCTCATTCATGCAGTACTGTAAAACTATTAAAGTTAAGTAAAGTAATGCCTATGATTTTTAGTCTTGGGTGGTCTTGGGGGCTATGTGCCATGCTGATGAATCCTAACAAGTCCTGTACAGCGGTACAGCAGCCTGGCCATTGCACTAACCACACACTCAACATTGTAAACTGCGTGGCAGCTATTAGCGCCGTAAAGCAGTCCGAAATAATTCAATGACGGGATATGTCAGTAATATGTAAAGCGCCATGAGACTGTGGTGATATGGCGCTATATAAATATGGCCATTATTATTATTATTATTATTATTATTATTATTACATAGTTGCCACTCCACGTGTAATAAGATGTGAGCATGCGTGTTAGACGCTAGCTACGTCATAACGTGTGTTGGGTAGTGCCATGCAACGTGCTTGGTCTCGAAATGAACACACGGCTCTTGACCAATCAGAGCGCGCGTTTCGGACTGATTATTATACAAAACCACATACTCCTTACACGTTATCGACATAAAATGTCCTCCGGTTGTTCGTCGAATAATCGCCCTCTATTAGAGAACTATTTGAAATGATCGCCCTGCTTGAATAATTACCCCTCTCCTCTCCCTCCACTGATTCATCTTTAACTGAAGCCAACTGAGAACACCTGAGCCACAACAATGACGTCACATAGACATTACAAGACAACCGGCTCCAGAATTTTTGTACCACACGGATCTCAAAACCTGTCCAGTTTTTAGACCACAATATGTGAATTTCCATACCATTTTAACAGACCTGATTCCATAGAACCATGCTACCTTTAATCGTGTTATCCAATCCAACTGACCGTGTTTGTCCTCTTTCTCAATTTATTTAAAAGATCAATATCAAAATAACAAGAGAAGATAAGAGAAATATATGAACTCTCGTACTTCCATGTCAAAGTCATACCCTATTACAGACTAAAGAGGCAACATTCATGACTAAAACAGCTCGAAAACCTTTTGAACAGCACATACCTGTAGAGTTAACCCCCCCTTCTCGGGTATGACTGTTTCTATTCAGTTTAGTTTTTGAAATTAGTATTTAAGACTTTATAAGGTACCAACAATTAAAATAATCGGCCCGCTTCTTCTGGGTCTCTGAGACTGAATCGCCCGAGGCGGTTAACGTTATTCGAGGAAATGCGGTATTATATTATATTCTTATCTGAAAATGTGCTAAAGATTAAAAGCACCATCTGGTTAATTAAGTTAGAATGTTAACGTGACTGCTCTATGAATAAACTAGAATATTTTACATTTGAGGAAACAAAATGAGGAGTTAAGTTGTACCAGAAGTATTTACATGTATATAGATCACTGTCCGTTATATAGAACAGGTCTAGAGCTATCAGGCTCTACGTAAATCTATTGGATTATTCGTGTTGTCCAACTCCTCAGATCGTAAGTGAGTTATTGTCTTTGGCGGACTGAGTTATTATGGTGTAGGATTTCCTTGGAGAGGGGAGACGAGGCCGGAGGGTGCCCATTATTAGACCCTTGTACTTGGCCTGTGTGTTCTGCCCTTCTGAAATCCTTTGGGGAAAGATTCTAGCGTCCAGAGATTTCCATGTTAATGTATCTAATACGATAAGAAGAAATGAAGGAAGCAATGTACAACGGCCACTCGTGATCTGAAATGGGGCAATAAAACTGAAGGATCTGTTAATTAATACACGTCTCAGCAGAACTTCACATAAATTTGTTCTCACAAGAAAAGAAAAAGAAAAAAAAAAGGAAAAAGAAAAAGGAAAAGAAAAAAGGGAAAATCAAACGAAACATAAAAAGAAAAGCTGCTCGAAACACGAAAAGCTGCCGAGCAACTTGTGGAAAGGCCTAACCTCCGTCTATTAAAACTCCTTCGAAGGTCAATGTAGAATGTAGCTTAACTGTGGTATGTACTAATCCTCCTTTGGATTTTCTTTTGATAAATCTTATCACGAAGTACCAGGCGATTAATGTTTTGACATCGTAGCCATGGGCAAACGGTCAGTAACTTGGTTGTCGGTGAAAAATTGTTAATCGATATCTCTGTTAAATGTATGTTCCAGTACGTATAAGTTCGGGGTAAGTTATACGCTGATCAAAACGAATCCTAGAGTTACCGGCCGGGCAGCTGAATACACTGTAAACTTAGCAAAGTAATTTCAACTTGGGAAATTTAATACTTACGGGTATTCAATACTTGTATTACGTTCACAATCCTTCTGAAGTTCTCTTTAGACTTTAAGCTTCTTTGCAGCTTTACGGTGGTTTCCGCATCTCCTCTTTAACTCACACAACAAGCAAACGAAAAGCTAAGCTTGAGCGTCACGTATCAGGATGTATAAATGTATTTAGTTTATGGGTTATTTGCGTAAATTCTGACGCAACTTCGATTACAGCTTGCCGTCAAGTTTTGATAACTCAAGCTAAGTGCCGTTGTGATATTAAATGCGATTATAGACTAGCCATTAATAAAAGGCTGTTGAATTGAATCTCTGTGCTACATCTTGTGGTTGGACGCCAGATGGATATTTCGGTGAAGACTTTTGAACCTGAAAAACTGCCATGCAAATCCTGCAGAGCAAACTCTCAGGAATAAAATATAATCGAATAATAAATGGCTTCCATATCCAGGAGGGGTATGTATGGGATGTGACGCAGGCTAATATATGTAATCTACACGGTATGTACCGTCCCAAAGGATACGGGTTTCGAGTTGTTTTAGTCTGAACTGGAGTTATGAATTTTGCCTCTTTAGTCTGGTATGGGGTATGATTTTGATGTGGAAATACGAGACCGCATATGTTCATTTATTTCTCAATACAATATAGCTTTATTGGCACCTTGAGACAAAAAGTACATTAGGGTGCATCCAATAACCATGGGCGGAGACAATAGTAAAATATAAAAAAAAACATAATAAGCTAATTTACAATTTCTTCATATAAATCCATAACTTGTTTTATATAAATGCTGCTTAACTTTATAATATTCTCATCTTTCATCGAGATCACATAGTACTGATAGAGAAGAAAGATCGAACGAAGCCGAAGGAATGATTTTCACCGTATAATTTGTTCAAGAATAACATCCGAGCTTGTGCTATACTGTGATTTCCACACTTGAGAAGATAGTGGAATCCCGGCTGGTAGGGGTGATCGTCGTATTTTTTAGGGTTTTAAATCGGCGATTTAGTATTTTATAGGGGTAGTCCAAGCGAAATTCATTATTCAGGGTGATTCGTATACCATGAGGTACATTTTAGGGTGGGAAATTTTTCACGGTTTGGTATTTTTTTAGGGTATTTTTCGAGGTTTTCCGATGGTCACCCCTACCCTTCTTACCTTTAAGAACCCCCCCGGGAGTGGAATTCATCACCAACATCATCCGAATCATAAACCGTACAAAGGCCTCTTATCTCTTGGTATGCGCAAATAACGACCACGCTCAATTGGGAAATGATGAGCCGATAATCTCAATTTAGTAACAGCTCTACGGGTTTCAAAATCATGCACTTTATTCAAATAACTCTCAAACTCGTAATAGCTTTTAACTTCTGCATGTAGTTCCATTTTTGAGTTTTTATGACCATGGGTTATTCCATCTATCCTTTTATATTTGTTTTATTTGTCCGGTAATCATCTTACCTATTGATTTGAAATCTAAATTTGGTAGAATGACAAGATTGTTGTTTGATGTGAAATCACCTTATTTCAGTACTATGAAACAAGACTAAACCAAGACCAGCCTTCCTTCTTTCTCATATTTCTCATAAAAAGGTATTTAAGTAATACGTCCAGCTTCTCTTGTTGTTTTGACATTTGAACTTCAACATAAACTGAAAAAGATAACAAACTACGGCGCCAAATTGTCATTCAATTAGATAACACGATTAAAGGCCGCTTCAATTCAGTGGTGCATGAAATAGGTTAATGGGAAATCGTATATTTTAGTCTGATTTTCACGGCACACCGCCACCCAAAATTTCGGGGAGTACCCTCTTCCACCGGACCCAAATCACACGTAGTCAGAACGTGGTAAGCCACAAAGAATGTGCGAGTTAACAAATTGGCAGACTTAGGGGCCGTCGACATATTCGAAGTGCCCCGCGTAACGCACACGTGAGGTCGGCTTATTAACAAAGTATAAAACAAGCTTAAAGGTTTAATAGCTGCAACTGTACAGTCAGTCAGTACCTCGAATTCCCGTACGAGCTCATTTCGGATCTTCACTAAAATACTCATTATCCACACGTCGACTATAAAACTGAGTTTCACTTACCTGGAGGTTTGAGGTATTTCATGATACTTCTAATCAAAAGACCTTGTTGAAATTTCCGGGAAATTCAACAGAAATTGCGCTCTAATGTAGATCTAGCTGACTGGAAACGTTTGATGAAAAAGTGTTTCTAAATGCCCTACACTAACGTCCATGCCCTTACCCCCTCCCCCCTAAACGTCCGTTGTGATTTCGAATATGTTGACGGCCCCTAAAAATACAGTCACGCAATTATGGATCATTTTGCCTGCCGGATAAGTCCCTTTTCTTTACTGGAAAAGTTCGTTTATTTACCAGGATCCTTATAAACTGAACCAAAAAACAGATCCGAAAGTGAAAACTTACTTTGCGCTTCAGGCCGGAATCAGTGACGGCATGGAAAACTGGCCACAATTCCAAAAACATACATCTAAAAACTGCGCTCTTTCATTCCAGAGTTGAAAAAAAGTTGGAAAAGACGTCTTTAGCATAAATTATTTCAACTTTTGACAGGAAAGGGGTGAAGTATAAGGTCAGCTACGCCGACCGAAGCATCTCCGACAGTCAAGTGTTTTTGTTATGGAAGCCTTCTTAGAGATGTTTCCCTTTTAGGAGATCCGGTCGAAAAGGTTGGAAAGGTCAAACAAAACCAACAAAACAGCTTAAGCCTGTTTTTCCTCACGTATTTTGGTCAGTGTTTGAGCTCTGTCTTCCATGACAGGAAAAACGCTAAAGATTTTCGAAGACTCTCCACAACAACATTGATATAAATATTTGATAAGCAAACCAGAGCCTGAAGATGAATTGAATTCAAAATAGACTGAGGATAAAATTACGTATTAATATTCAACTTGAAAATTGTACATAGACCGATAAATGTATGTAAAGTTAGGAATCATGTCGAAGCCCACTCATACCGTCGGAAAACCTTACGGAAAAGCCATTACTCATTAGACACATTTTCATCATGCCTTGCCGTATAATGATAATGGTTCGACTCAGTGAAAATTTAGTCAGGCCTGTGCAAATTCCCTCAAATCTCTTATAATTTGACTGTATCAAATTGGATCAGAAGGTGGAATAAGTTACGGCCAAACGCAGCTTAGTGTTTTAGCTATCCAATAGTGTTAACATTAATACATGGCATGGATTGCAGTGACTAATGTTCTACTTAGCTTCGTGAGGGGTTATACGTTAAATCACTGCTTACCCAGATTTGTAGCGAAGAACCAAAAAGAACCTTTGCCGTCCCTATTTGCTGTAATCTGTTACATGTACGGCGAAGAGAAGTTGGTTCCGGGAATGAAGGCAAACAGCTAAGAAATTAAACCTCGAAGCATGGCCACTGCATCGAGTGTTAATAGGGAATTTATCAAAAGCGTTGACATTGAGAACTCTACCCAGCCAATCAGAATAGAGGATTCCCTTCTTAACAAAATAGCCGATAATCGGAATAACAGCTTGTTGACTTACATCAAGTTTTGATCGGTCTCTCTGACAATTGTGAAAATGCTTGCTAGAAATGACCATAACGATATATATTTAGAGTGTTTGAGGAGGTTCAGTCATCCAGTTAAAAGGGCTTTCCCGAGAGAACATCAGTGAAACAGAGCTATATGTGTTTATGTTGGCGGAAGATGGTGAATGGCTTTTCCGTACTAACATTCTTAATGTTTTACAACATGTAGACAGAATATGCATAAGGTTCTCTTCAAATATCAGTCAGGTTTCACTAGCATTACTGAGTAAGTATACCTAATGGAAATACAACATTAAACAAGCAATGAAAAGGCTACGAAAACGAAGCAAGACTACACCTGAAATACCAATGAGATTTGTAAACGACTAATACAGATGCGAAGATTGCGATAGACAATACTTATGGTAGCCAAGAGATGTTGAGAATGTGTCTTGGAATCTTGACTCCATAAAAATAAAATAACGCAAAGCAAATCACATGAAATGGGTTAGCCCGAGCCAACTTTTCTTCACTCAGTGAATTAATTTATCATTTCAGCTTTCGTACAATGTACGTTATAATCAGTTCGTAACTATCAAATAAAACTCTGAAAACCCTGAATTTCTAACGAGACCTGAAACAACCAAGGGGGCTGGTCTAAGTCAGGTCCCGGCTAATCCACCGATCGAATTGGAATTTAGCGTGTTGTTTTTTTGCGGAGGGAGGAAAACCGGAGAACCCGGAGAAAAACACTCGGAGCAAGGGCGAGATACCAAGAAACTCAACTCACAGATGGCGCCGCGTCCGGGAATCACAAACATGGGCCACAGAGGTGAGAGGCGATTGGAAGTGCTGAACCACTGCGCCACTCCGGCTCATTTGCTCTGTGCTGGCGCCTAGGAGATGTAAATCTTTCCGCCCAGGAAATTGTAAACGTGGAAGACTCTATATATACTTCTTAAAATAAAGAGAGCTTATGAGTTGGGCAGTGTCTATTTTAATATCTCAGTGCTAATATGTTAAAAGCGTTCGAATTCGACGCCGACATTTAGCACGAAAAGCAAAGTAATTAGCACGAAACATTCCCGGAGAGGGGAGGGGGGGGGGGGGGGGGCACTCCCTATAATGGACTATACGGGGAGGCTCCGCCCGAAAGGGGTGCCTTTTCAGCCTGGAGGTATATAAAAGGGTAGGGATTTCACGATTTGAATTATAGAAAAGGTTAGGAAAAACTGTCATTTAGGTATTTAAAAGGGCATTTCAAAATATCTCGAACAGACGCATCTAACGGCTGATTCATCCAAGTATTTTAAGGGGTCACTCAAGTGAAAAGTTTAATAACAGAGTTTTGTTTCCCTGAGATCCTCGATGTTCCCCGAGACGGAGTCGGAGTCGAGGGGAAACAAAACTCACTGATTCCCGAGGGGACAGTCATTAAGTGATTTGTTATATAGACATAAGTTTTTCTGGAGGCAAAGGTGTGCATAAATACTGGAGCTACCTGATACGAGCGAGGTTTGTCGTCTTCTCTTCGTGAAGCTGCTTTTCAACTCAAAAAAACTGCCTGCATCGCTACGGCATTTTTAGCATCGTTTTGTGTCTTTCGTGCATCCTTTTTTAGCTCCAATTTCTCACTCTCGCGCTTGATAAAGATGTAAATTGTTTCTTTGGAGCTGGTTCCATTTTGAACGCTTTCTTTCGACGAAAAATGGTCAGCTTTCGATGAATATCTAGACATTTTGGTAAGGCGCGCGCGACAATCACACCATCTTCTGTCACGATGTGATCACGTGGAGGCCAACAATTTTTGAATTGTTGCCCGCGCGGGAAACATTGAAATTTGATGACTGCCACGTGACCCTAATTCAGCCAATGAGAGCGTGCGTTGTGTCTGGAAAACTTATGGCTATGTAACAAAATGGCTGATTATATGGCAGCTCAGTGAGCGGGCAAGATGACTCTGAATGCTGCAATCTGATTGGTTGCTCAGCGGGCAATATTTTTTCATCTTGCCCGCTCAGGATTTTACAAAATCGCTCGGAAATATTTGTTAACAAATAGCAATAAATCCCATATGTTTTGAAAGGAACCAAAGAAATTCAGTGCCACATGGAGAAAAAAAAAGAAGAAATACATGACCTGAAAAATGTTTCTAACAAGGAGAATTGTCCTCAAGTCGCAGAGTTTCGTGAATTCATTGCGGAACAGCAACCTAAAAACACGAAGGTCAAGACACAAAGCGACTTAAAAGTATGGGACCGTTTTTGTGCTAAAGAAAATGAGACAAGAAAACTAACTAGCATACCTGAAGAGGAGCTCAACCTCCTGCTTTGCAAGTTTTTCAAAAATATCAAGAAGGTGGACGGCGGCGAGTACGAACCCGTAACTTTGACATCATTGCAGAGAAGTATCTAGCGTTTCTTAAACGAAAATGGATCCTCCAGCAATATCATCAAAGTAGATAACTTTCAACTTTCCCGTGAAATTCTGATCTCTCGTCGTCGCCAACTGGTTGTTGAACACGGAAAGGGAAACCGTCCCAAAGCAGCACGAGAGCTCACTGAGGTGGAAGAGGATCTGCTGTTTGAGCGTGGTGAATTTGGTAACACAAATCCAACTGTGCTGCAAAGAACCGTCTGGTGGATCCTTGCTTTACGCTTTGGGTTCCGGGCCCGTGATGAAAGCCGGAGGCTAAAATGGGGGGATGTCTCCCTTGAAAAAGACCCAGAGACTAATAATGAAATTCTGGTGTGAAAATACGAGCGTGGCTCCAAAACTCGTAAAGGCCAAGATAAGTCCCACAGCCATCGTGCATTCCACCCAACTGCACAAGCCACAGGAAATGAGCGCTGTCCGGTAAAATATTACCAAGAATTTGCCAAACACTGTCCAATAGAGATGAATACGACAGATTCTCCTTTTTATTTGGCAGTTAAGCACTAGAGAAAAGAAGCCGACGAAGTATGGTATATGCGAAGCCCACTCGGTAAAAATGAAATCGGGAAATTCTTGTCCAGCGCCGCAAAAAAAGCTGGTTTACAAGGCAGTCACCAACCAATCTGTGCGGAAATCTCCCGTCTCCTTGATGCCGATGTATCAGAGAATTTCATGGCACAACTTAGTTAGCATCGAAATCTCAAAAGTCTGGATGCCTATAAATCGGCTTCATATAAACATCAACGGCGAATGTCTTTGGCCCTGAGTCGCTCAACTCCCGAACATGACAGTTCTACCACTCAAGCCGCATCCATGAGCTCCGCTGTTGCCGTTTCATCCTCTGCCAGTGTAGAAACTGCTTCCTTCAATTCCGCTCAGCTAACATCAGGTCTGTTTTCAGGGGCCAACATCGGCAGTTTTAACAACTGCATCTTCAACATCCATGCACTCATGTCGAATGTGGTGAACAGTGATGAAGAGAATTCAACCTCCAAACGCCCAAGGATGGCAGTCGATGGCCAAACTGAATAAAGTTAGCAAGCTGTGGACTTTATAAGATGTTGACAACTTTGATTTCACTTTGATTTTGCAAATTAGGCCAATTTAGAACCTGTTCCTATGGCTATGTTCAAACTGCTCGAAAACCTTGGCCACATGCTTTCTTGACCGTGATTTTTATATGTAAAACGTACCAACCAATCACATTAAAGCATTAGCTGGCGATGTCCAATCAATTAAGGGCTTGCGTGGACAATTAGCATTTCATTGGTTACTTTGGTTAAATTCTAAAAATAAAGTGATTTTCGTGGGTTTTCGCCATATAATAAAAACTTTATTGACCAAGCTTGTTCGGTCAAGATGGGGGAGATATTACTTCTAAATCACTTTTAACGCTAACCAAATGAATTTCAAGACTTATTATAAACATACTAAAAATCCGTTCGGCTTTGTAGTTTTTCAACCATTTACCACAGTGAGCCCGATTCAGGTAAAATATAAAAAAATTGATAAATTGAATGGAAATGTTTTTTTAGGTCAAATATTGCTTAAGATATGATAATTTACTTAAATAAACATATTTGATTAAAAAAGAATCTAAAAATTGTATATTTTTCTTTTCCGTTGAGCAATGGCTAAAACATGAAATTCGGGTAAAATTTGAAATCGACTATTTTATGTAAACTCTGGCGTTTTTACTCGGGCTGCCTGCAAGTCGTTATTATTTTTTTATTTTTTATTTCATGTCAGACGGCTTCTGCGCATGCGTTAAAGGTCAAATTCGAACCAATCAGATTGCACTGTGCTGGTCACGCAAACAAAGGTTAGATTTCCTCAGGCGCGCTCAGATAAGAAAGTTCCAAGCTCAGACTAGGCGAGACAAGGAGATATCAATTTCAAATAGTCATTGTCAGAAATCTATTCCATCGTGGGCAATTATGCAATACAACCTAAATTTGGGTCAGGTCCATGTTTTACGACAGAATAACCAGAGTCTTTCTACTGGATTCGGAGAGCTCGAGACATTATACAAGTCTGCTAATATGGGGAAAACTGAAACAAAAAATGAAAACCCTCATATTTGAGCCAAGCGGAATATTTACATGATCCGCTAAGATTTTTACAAATCTAATTAGTTAAGCAGATGTACGCAGTGTATGCCAACTGAAATGCTGTGCTCGTTTTGTGGTTACGGCTCAGTGGGGCAACTACACGAACAAGAAGCATGAACTGCCAGCAAAGAGAGAGGAATTGATCGGAGACGTTAAATTACGTTACTGTGAAGAGGATCAAAATTCAAGTTCTTTAATTTGAGACTGTCTTCTGCCGTGACTCGTGAGAGAAATTGGAAAAGATCTAGCTGTTTCATTCAGATACTGGCAAATTTATTGAAAGCTACGGGCTTACTTTATGAGATTATTATTCATTGTGGAATGAAAGGAAACAGGTTAGCTGAAAGTTAAGTTCGAGGTAGGCTTCGACTTTCATTCCGATTCAGTGCATATGTGCACGAAGGTGGAAATTTCAACGACACTAACAATAGAACCAAAGCGAAAGATTCAGTTACGTAAGTACTGTAAGTAAACTCTTTTAGATTTGAATACATTTCCTCTCAGTTTGTCTGTTAATGTACTTTTTCTTCTAATTATCGCTTTATTTAACATCTCTGTGATTTAGAGTATGCGTACCTCAGAATAAATTATTTGAAAGGTCAACTGAACTGCCCAAATGTTTTTGTAAAACAGTCTGTGAATTTGAGAAGCGGACTTAGAAGAGCTTTCTAATTAGGAATTACATGTTTTTCTTGCTATGAAATTTATGTTTCATTTCACATTTATTCATACAGTTTTAGCCGGACATTTCCCCGAGTTTTTGATCTATTTTCAATCAAATTCAAATGAAAGTGTATTTCATCTTCAAATTATCTCATGTGGCCCGAGTGAAAGGCCAGATGGGCTCTTTTCTACTTTCAACACACAGTCGCTAAACTGTATGAAATCTCCAAGAATAAATCCCTAATATCCAAACTAACGGGGAAAACTGAAAGAGGAAATCCTTGTGAGAAATCGACGTACATATGAAGCAATATACGTTATCATCGACTATATGGGAGTCAAACATCGAGCTGCTATGAAACCGCTTGTGACAGTTTGTTTACGCACTTTCATGACAAACGAACGTTTCTACTTTCGACACAACGGTCGCTAAACTGTACGAAATCTCCAAGGATATATCCCTAATGTCCAAACTAAAGGGAAAAACTGAAAGAGGAAATCATTGTGACCAATCGACATAAATATGAAGCTCCAGAAGTAATTATTGAATACATGAGAACCCATAGAGAAAACCGATAATAATGAACACGGTTTAGTTTCACCGACATTTGTGGCGTAACTGAACTCGCACTACAGCATAGCTTGAAATACTGTACGAAAACTCCCGTTTAAAAATTTCCTGATGCCGAAAGGACCGTAGCATTTAAACAAGATATCCTTCTGACCAATCGACATACATATTAAGCTGTGAAAGTATGTTTCCATTCCATAACAGCCGATAGTGCAAACTAGTAAACTGCCACTAGTAAATTGACCTTGCGAGTACTGAACTTTCTAGCGTCAAATGCATGTGTTACGTTTCCAAACTTTAGGACAAGAAATCTTCCATAGAATGTTCTATTTTATTTACAGCTGAGAACTGTATTATTAAACATAAGAAATAAAACAATGGTGCCATTTGAAGAATTATATCATGTCAAAAGTGCAAACGAAGAAATATATATCTACGGACGCGAGCAGCTCGATCGTTTCACTTTGGTCAAACTCGGACTGTTTACGACTGGAACCTGCAGTTTTATCGGACCTGCAGACTAAATTGTAAACGTGTGGCCGTGTTCAGGCTAGTAAATCTAGCTAGCTAACCACAGGAGGTAGCGAGCTTCTTTAGTCTGAACAGTTTTTCTGCTCTGGTGATTAGCTAGCTAGTGGTCGGTGGAATACTTTGAAGTTCCAGGCTACCTAGCGAGGTAGCTTGAATAGAATCTAGCGCGCTAAAAGCCCATCGATGACAACTACCGGGTGTATTGTACGTCAATTGAGCCATCATGGATAACGAGGATCGCCAAACACCAGTCAGTAGCAGTTTTTCGCACAGTTTTAATATTTTGGTTGAAATTTCAATTGAGCACTTTGGCGGTCAATTATTTGCGATTACGAAACACTTGCGCCAAGGGCAGTTATAGACCAAATTTCTATCTTTTAGAGAGGGTCTGAATGGGGGGGTCTACATGTCAGTTGTCAGTTAAAATGTTGGCCATTTGTCAGTTGTCAGTTAGCCCTAGTTAATCATTACTAGAGAAAATTTACAATGTTTGACCCACAAAAACCAAATTTGTCAGTTGTCAGTTATTTTTCGGTTGTCAGTTGTCAGTAAAAAAATCGTCATTTGTCAGTTGTCAGTTATTTTTAAGGCTGTTTGTCAGTAGTCAGTTAACCCCATTCATGCCCTCTTTAGAGATAGAAACAAACCAGAAGAGGGAAAAACAAAAAGTAAAACCTACTAAGTTACTAGGTCTGAACAGTACTAATTTATTAACTAGCTGCGAGTTGCTGACAGATATCTCAAGACTCTAGCTAGCTGCACGATAGTAGTCTGAACATACATACACACATGAATAAGTAGTGTTTTCAATAAAAGATCAACTACTTTAATTTACATACGAGAAAACAAAAATATTAAATTACATACATGTATATATATACTAGGGGAGCAGAGAATGAAAGTCACCGCGCTACCGGCCACTCCTAAAGACTGCTAATAATTATTCCCTTTGGTTATTACTAAGAGGATTTCAAATGAAAGTGTATTTCATCTTCAATCTCATATGGCCCGAGTGAAAGCCCAGATGGGCTCTTGTTTTGGATAGAATGCCCTGAAGTCTCACCACTCTCAGAAGTAACACAATATTTTTAGTGAATATATACACTGTTTAATTCACTTCATTTACTACTCAACTATTTGACATTTAACCTGCCTTTATTTAACATATCCATAATGAGGTCTGTTATGTTCATATATCAATCGGGAAAAATCCCCCTTCTGAATGTACTACACTCAGAAATCTTTATTCAAAAAGAGGAAATGATAAAACTCAATACACTTATCAGTCACGCTAAAATAATTAACTATCTTCGTAATCAACATCAAGTTACAGTTCAGGGGAATTTTTACATGACTCGTTTACAAACGCCACAGGCGGGCGGGCAGTCTAGGCCATGCTTCTTGCATGTATACCTCAGTGTGTTACATTCTGATTTGCAATTCCAGCAGATAACTTCTAACAGGGAACTGTGGGCTGGTGCGAGATCGGTGCGAATGGGAAGTAGTTTCTCTGGCCTCAGCTGCAAGTCTCCTTTCCACTGCTGCACTTGAAAAAACACTCGCAATCTGTGAAAAGCTGCCGCTTCGGATGTCGGTGGTAGTTTTTCGGTCTGTAGGAACGAAGACCCCGTAGCGACTTTCTTGCAGAAGCTGGTATACCGCAGTACATCAAGGCTTTCATCGGATTGACCTTACAGACATAGCAGAGCCTTCTTTCCCGCCTGGATGATCTCTTGTTTCGCAGCGTCAAGACGATCGAATATCTTAGCTTGATCACGAAACATTGCGTCTGTTGAAATCTTCTTAAAGGGCATTCCTTTACCGATTCCATAGAGTCGTGAAGTAGTATCGCATCCCGTCCGTCTCAGATGTGTGCAGTCCTTCGTCGAAGGTCCATCCTCATATCCGTCAAATGCTATTGTGGCCTTGCCATACTTTCGAGTAACGTATTGTTCTTCTGTCTGTTCATCCTTAGTCTTCGCCCAAATGGCATCTGCATGGCAGAGCTGGCTTGTTAGCTTGCCTCGGTAAGAGTAATAATTCAAAAAGAGCTGGGGGATAAGATGCACATTTTCTACTTGAAAAAGGACTGTGGATTCTCAAATCTTCCGCCGGTGGCCACAACACTAAAGCCTTTGGAACAACAATTGGGGGTCAATTTGGACATTCCCATCAGCTAATCTTACTGATGTCTTTGATGCAAGTATCACGGCTTGCTCTTTCTTTTTGAAGGAATGATCATGAATGCTGCAACCGACCATCGAGCTCAATATCTTCCTTCCAACCTCCCTTGACTCGTCAACGTTCACGTCTTTATCTACAACGATGCCTGTCGAAATGTTACGCAGAGACGGATCATCACTGAAAGGATTCCTTACCTGAAGGCATGCGATAATCTCTTCTGTATCTTTGTGATCTCGCTCTTTCCTTGCGGTTGTTGAGTCCTTGTGTTGTTCGCTTGTCAGATATCTTATACCTGTTAGATTCTACATGGCGTTATTAAGATCTGCACATGCAGGCATGGATAAGAGCCATACCAGATGCTGCATCTCTGTCATTCCTCTTCCGCGAGTTAGGCCTCCACTTGTCTTAACGTTGCGCATGAGCACCTGCTCTATTTTAAGGTCTGTGGATAATCCTGCCCAGTAGCGATTGCTTCTTCGAACAACATGAAGTCCATCTTGGAATGACTTGTATACGTCTGGGTGGCTCTATTTGAGGTCGTCCATTCGCTGAAGGTAGACATACGCTGACTTTGCATACAGGTTATGGCCAGCAGCAGCAAAATAGGGATCAAAGCATGTCATTAACAGCTTGCATGTAGGTGGAGATCCCACTGGCCTGTGCGTTCCGCTTTGATAAATTTGCGCAGAATATCTACCATGTCCACAACCTCGTTACCAGGGTCGTCTCGGTCAGATCGAAGATGGCGGCACTTCGAGAGATTTGTTTGAACTTGGCCATTTAAAATCCATAGATTGACTGGACTAGTTGTCTAGTCAAGATTTAAGAAATAGGTTGTTGTGTAAACCCGAGATCGAATGTCAAGGGTTTACAGAAAAACTTGAGAATTCTCCCAAACTTACTCGAGTGTTTGCATCAGGTTATGTAAACACGGTAAACGTTTTCTATTTCTATTATAAAATAGACGCAAGATCGAGCGCAAAACGCTTTTAAAAATCTTTTCGTAAATATCTAACACGAAATTCTCCATACATTGTAAAATGTCAATCATATTCTTTTGTTAAAGAGATACCCGAGTGAAAAACACATTTGGGCTCAAAAGCATCTTTCAGATGTACATTGTTCAGAAAATGTATTAAAATTTGATAAAACGTTTTCAGAATTGAGAACGAGCCCCTCAAAGTTGGCCCCGAGAAGACATGGGCGCCGCCATTTTGTTCACATTAATTCATGTGACGTTTTTTATGTCACTTCGTCCCACCGGAGTCTTGCGGCTAACTTTTTTTTGTAGAATTTTCACACGCTCGGAATTAGAGTAGATTTTCATCGATATGGCAGAGCAATTTCGTACTAGAACAAAAATATGATGAAGACGATAGTGTGAGAGAAGTTCAGAAGACTGGGAGGACGAAGAAAAGCATGTGGAAGGTGAGAATATCAGACGAACAACAAAAGGCGACTACCGAGCTAGTGCAAATTTAAAACTGGTGTTGTGCTATGATGTAAAGATTCGCTGTGTGTTTTTGTATGGAACTTGTCAGCCTTAAACGCAAGACTAAGCAAGGTAGATTATGACAATATTGATATTGGCATTGCTTTCGAAACTTATGTATTATTGGAGCTATATAATGTTCCAGTTATCCGGTTCTATCTGTACTGACTGCATGGCTTTGTGCAACTGAAACGAAACACCTGAAAAGTTAAAACCTCCCTGTAAAAACCGATCATAACTAGCCCAACATAGCAGAATATATGCAATGACACAAGAACGTGACACTCGGAGCAATTTTATTGCAAATATAATTCCATTCCCTTATTAAATTGTATGAAAGCATTGGCGTGATAAAGTTCGGAATGTTTGTGCTTGTGGTGTAACTTGGCGCGCGCGCTGTTTCACAACACATCAGTTAGGTAAACGAAATTAAAATTATGTGGCTTGCTACACCCTGATTATCTCTGGGTCAAATTAAACAGTTTTCAGTTTTTCAGTTTCAGTTTCATTTATTTGCCACAAATATAAATAGTACGAAATCTTACAAAGATTAAAATAAGTGGCGGGGTAGCCCAAGAGAAACCATAAAGGCTTGTGAGGTTCTGGGCCACCTCGTTACAATTAATATTGGTTAATAAATTGATTGAGGCGGCAAGAGCAACACGCTAACAAAACTAAACAAATACATTAAAATGCAAACATGAAAGACAATACAATTTTATATTTAATTAATTGCGGGAGAAAAGATAGTTCTTAAGATTGAATTGGAAAGAAGAAAAGGACATTGCGTTACGTATATTTGAACTCAAAGTATTGTAAAATTTAGGACCTTGGAAACTAACAGAGAATTGTCTTATATTTGTTCTACACAAAGGAACATGAAATAAATGAGAACTTCGGGTATTGTAACTGTGAATTTGATCATTCCTCAACAATAAGTTGTCGAAACCTCGAGGAAGTAAATTGTTTTGATACGAATACATAAATTTTCCCAAATTGAGTAAATAAATATCTTCAAATCTCAAAATCCTTTGTTGTTTGAATATTGGGTCAGTATGGGCGTCAAAGGCTACCTTATCTATAATTCTAATTGCACGTTTTTGGAGCAAAATAATACGATGTAAGTTAGATGGATACGTTGAGCCCCAAACAGTAACGCAATAATGGAGGTACGGGTACACTAGGGAAAAGTATAGTGTTCGTAGGGCCGGCTTAGAAAGGCAAAAACTTGATTTATATATTATTCCTACTGATCTGGATATTTTGCTTGCAACTTGAGAAATATGAGGTTTCCAGGACATGTGTTCGTCTAAAACCACCCCAAGAAATACCACCTCACTGACACGATCAATGCTATGATTATTAATCTCAATCGTTAAGTCAATTGTTTGCCTTTTTTGCCGTGGTTTAAAAATCATATAATTAGACTTTTTAATATTAATCGATAGTTTGTTAACATCAAACCAATTTGATAATTTAACCATTTCAGTGTTAATTGTATCTATCAAAAGGGGTAGATCCTTGTGAGAAAAGAATAGATTTGTATCATCAGCAAATAACACTAGTTCAAAAGCGTTAGTGGCATTACAGAGGTCATTTATGTATACCAGAAAAAGGAGCGGCCCGAGAATTGACACTTTAGGTACACCACAAGTTTCGATTGCTATGTCGATATCAACATTGTAATAATCTACCTTTAGTCTTGTGTTTAAAGCTGACAAGTTCCATACAAAAACACACACAGCAAATCTCTATAGCACTAGCTCGGTAGTCTCCTTTTCAGTGCCGTTCGTTGATATTCTCGCCTTCCACATGCTTTCTTCGTCCTCCCAGTCTTCTGAACTTCTCTCACAATATAGTCTTCATCATATTTTTGTTCTAGTACGAAATTGCTCTGCCATATCGATGAAAATCTACTCTAATTCCGAGCGTGTGAAAATTCTGCAAAGAAAACAAGTGGCTACGAGTTACCCGCAAGACTCCGGTGGGACGAAGTGACGTAAAAAACGTTACATGAATTAATGTGAACAAAATGGCGGCGCCCATGTCTTCTCGGGGCCAACTTTGAGGGGCTCGTTCTCAACTCTGAAAACGTTTTATCAAATTTTAATACATTTTCTGAACAAAGTACATCTGAAAGATGCTTTTGAGTCCAAATGTGTTTTTCACTCGGGTATCCCTTTAAGTGACAGAGAGCCCAGGCTCACAACAAGAGGAAAATATAAGGATTTGTATGAAACTTTATCGCTAGTATATATAGCTGATGGAAAATGATAATAAACAGCCATTAAAGTTTACATACCACAACAAATGTTGTCTATCTGTTGTTTCTTGACTGTCTTGGAGCCCTCAAGCCGCACTTCGGCAAGAATTTTGTTTTAGTTCACCTCTACCTAAAAAATCACAAGGGTGCACACTCGTCCACTCGACAGGCCGACGAAAAAACACCACATATCAGCTTTAACGGATCCCAGTCGCTCCAAAACCTCACTCGAGTGTAGATCGAAGATTGCTTTTCCCAGGTAGCGTGCTTTCCCTCTCTAGCATTTCTCCATCGCATCAAGAATACGGAAAATATTATCAAAACGTTTCAACTTTCGCTTGCAAGTGCGGCAATCATGGCATGTAACCGAGCCTTTCACGAACAGCGCCCACTATGATTGGTCGATAGCTGTCATGGAAATGATACTCAATTCTCCCGTCGGGGAGGGCAATGAACGTAACGCAACACCCAGTCGTTACAACAAAAGCTTGAATATTATTGAATGTGTCAAAAACGTGTAGTCGGAAAGTGTCTTCGTTTCGGCTCGTAGCTATTTTGTCACTTTAGGTGATAACTCATTAGTCTTCCTTTGTATTTGTAGCATTGAATATACATACCTTATGTACATAAGGCAGAATCTCTTATTGTCTGCCTCTCGCTTGTTGGACAGCACATAATAATCCAAACTTAAAGATTTTTGTTTTGGCTTTAGCCCTCGGAGCCTTGTACGATTGCATTCGGTCGAGGAGTACGTTTCCAGAAGTTTTTCCACGTAGCAAGACGTGTTTTTTTACGATGGTTATTCGTAGCGGGCAACGTACACAATTTTCTTTAGACATTGTTGTTGTGTTATTACTTTTCAGATTTTCTGTATTTGATTTTAGCATGAGAATTTGTTATTCTCAGGTGATTATGTTATTGGTTGTTCAACCATCCTTTTAGGATGGATATATGGTTTTTGGAATGTTTGCTGCATTCCTTTATGTCACGTTAAATATTATGATTTTGTAATATAATTAGTACAATTTAATGATTTGTATTTAACGAAGTTAATTAAAGAAACCGTTTGCTGTTGTCCACCAGGCATCCCGCACTGTCACACTCCACGGAGTCTTTGCGTGTTTTATACATATCATGTGTTTTACGTTTTTTGTGCCGGCATTTGCGGAGTATAGAAATCAGTGAAGGGTTATTCAAGTCAAAAGCAATGCCGGTAATTAAGAACAATAAATCAGAAAAAGTATATCAAATAGTTTCACTAAAATTTGTTATTGTTGAAATTATTACGAATAAACATGCACGCTAAACGCTTTTTTGTTTGATTTTCTTTCTCTTGTTTTTACTTTCTTAATATGTTGTTGTTTTTGTTCAATATGTAGTTGTAGTGTTTATGTGGACCCAAATCTCTTGTATTCTTGGTTTGCACGTTACATCATCGCCACATTGTTGTAATTTTCCAAAGTCGTTACGCGTATTTGATAACATGTTTTTATGTTAATGTGAATTATGAATTATCGTAGCAAATAAATGAAAACATTTTATTTCATAACAACTCAATTATTTGTATTTTCTCCAACAATAAATACAACGTACTACATGCTCTACATTAACTCATTCTTGAACGCATCTAATTTCTTGTTGTTTGTATTTATACTCACGGGTTTCCTGTTTTGTTTTTTTCGCGTGCGCAAGTCAGTGGTATAGTTAACTGACTTTAGTATTTTATCTGACCCATGAATCGACTCTAAGTAAGTTCTACATTACATCGACCACAGCATAATGTTTCATGCACAGGTAAGCACTACCCACGTCTAGATCTCACGTCAGTTATATATATGCGCACATTTTTAGTGTTCCATTGCCATGTACTAATTACCTTATTTAATTATGATGTCAACAACCAAAACAAGCCGAAAAACCGTGTTAGGATCTCCAGTTGAGAGTTTCCTGCAAAAAGCCTACTATTATACACCGGTTGAAATGTCAATATAACTAATTTAATAAAACGCACGATCAACAACTATATTGTTAGTTTATATTGTTTACCAATGTAGGTTATTAATAATTGGATTTCCTAGATCGATAATCGATTCGGGCCATCGGTCCTGGCATCGGTAATTAGTCAGACCGCGAAAACTATTTTCAGTATTGGAATTCGATTACCGGTATTGATAATTCGATTATCGATATCGATAATACCCCAGAATAATTTTGAACGGTTTTTTAAGCAAATAAATAATATGTCCCCACAAAAAAAGTCATATTGTTATCAATATACAACGCCAAATAACTGATAAAATACTTTACTGAATTATCATTCGGCATAATCAGCTTACTAAAAGTTGACCGGGCGGTAGATGTGTTTGCAGCCCGCTCGGTTCGTCATCGGCCCGCTAGTTTGAGAGCTTTCGCTAGGCTGATTTTCTATTTGACCGCGTATTTTGATGATAATCAAGAATTTTACGAATCGGTTTGCATGTTTCAAGTTTTGCAGTTCCACAAGTGAATATCCCACTCATGACTTCATTTTGCTTTGTACACACCCTTAGTGATGCCTTCAGGCTAGTTTATCTACTGAAAAATCAAGTCGAGTATCAAGTACATGTTGTGTACTTGAACACTGTATTAAATACATGTACAATGCTAATGAGTCATTATTATCAATATACGCGGCCAAATAGAAAAACACGCGCTCTGCGGGCGGCAAATGACTTTTAGCGGGCTGCTTAATGCATTATCAGCCATTTTAGCCTATTTTATCATTAATCCTATAAAGATTTTACAGAAAAAAATGTATTCGAGCTATACTCCATGAACTATGGGATTCGCATACATCTCCTCTGTTTAATAAATTGAATATTCTCAAATTGGAGGACATCCATAAGCTTCACACTAGTCTCTTTATGTATGACGTCATTAATGAAAACACTAGTAACATTTTCTCTGCTATGTTTATACGATTAACCAATATACATAATTATGACACAAGACAGAAAAACAAACAAACATTCTTTATTACATCTACTAGAACAGAGCATAAAAAAGATTCATTACCTACAATGGTATTAAAGTATGGGAAAAGATACCCCAAGATATTAAAACAGGTTTTCAAAAAGAAAGTCACAGCCTTGTTGTTTGAAACTTACTAGAATGCATAAGTAAAGTATTATTACCTTTTGACACCTTCTAAAATTATTACCATACTGTAATTAAGTCATATTGTTAAATACTGAACTCGATAGTAGCTGGAGACATGCTGAAGCTTCGCCAGTATTTTTATGAATTTATTATGCTGTGATTGATTCGTAGTTTGTTTTAACCACAGTTAAATATATACGAAGTAATCTTGGAATTCGTTACACACTTGTACTATTGACATTCGCGCATTAAAATTTGAATTAGAATGTTATCTGGATATTATTTGACCTTGTATATTGATAATATTATAAATGATAATAAAATTACTCTTGTAGGGACATATTGCTATTTTCGCAATTATTAATGTGGTCTACAACTTAATAATATTTCTTAATGATGATTTATTAACTGCTGATTACGGAAAAGTAGTAATACACTGTACCTACAAATCAGTGTAATATTATTTTATGAATGAAATATTTTAATTCAACATGGACATTAAGCTAATATACCTTATCCGTTTTCCGCTCCAATGCCCACGAACGACGGCACCAAGTCGAGATTGGAGTAGACATTTTTATACAGTTACTGTATTTTGTCTACCCCAATCTCGACTTGGTGCCATTGTTCGATGAAATGCGGGAAAGGTCTATTAATTTAGTAGTAAGTGGAGGGCGATGAACGTGCCAGTCAGCAGTAGACCCTCACTTCCGTCTCACACCCGGTTCAGATGGTGGTATTATTATTATTGCGCATGCGTACTAATTAGCATAAAGTGGAGGGGAGGTGGTATAATGGTCAGCGGACGCAGATCATTGCGCATGTGTGACAAGAATTAGCAGGATGTCTGTGGTATTGGAATTATTCCAATGTTTGTGTACAAATACGAAAGAGGAAGGATGGGAACAATGACAGAGATGAATGTTTTTGGAGAAGCACGGTGCGGCATTGCAGAACTTGTTCGAACATGCGATGAAAGAGATGAGGAGGCGAGGGATAGGATTCGATGTTTGAGTGCACGAACAGCTTCACGAACGCATTATTAATGGACAGTGTTGCCGGGCGAGGTATTTGGAACAGGTGCCACCATGCGAGGGTAAAGTGACCGTGGGGTTTGTGGAGAGTAATGTCGGGTTGGTGCGTCTCATGTATTATCAGGAAGAGAGGGAAATCGGGGACATGACGGCAGTTAATTAAGAGCAGGGGTGTCACGGGTGGGTTTGGATCATTGATCGAGATCGGTCATGGCGAGCACCGCGTCTCGGACAGTCGAAGAAAGCATCGTGTGTGTTTGTGCAAGTCGCCCGTAGAGGAGTGTTACGCCAAAGATGGGAGCGGTCGTGTCTTTGTCAAGTGTGGCGTGCGTCCCAGTGTGGCTGCCGGTACTACGGGGTGTAGTATGTTTCTGTTGGCCGAGGAATTGGATTCATTGCTGCAGAAGTTGCCGGACGATTACGCCGTTTGTAATGGATACGCCTTCAGTTACTGTCTTCACAAGACGTTTTGTAAACCGGGAACGAGCAAGAGTGGACAAGCTTATTGGCGTTATGGGAATGGAAGACGGGGAAGAGAAAAGGAAAGAGAGCCTGATATAGAGCCATTGAGAAAGGCCTTCCGCCTCCCAAGCCGGCTTACGTCATCGAGCCAATGAAATTTGTTTCCGGTTTTCGGACCAGTCATCACGAGCCTCAGCAGTTTATAATTTTGAAATGTCGACCGGATTTTGCTGCTCCTTTAAGGATAATAAGCCTGTAATTCTCTCGAAGCGTTTGAGTTAAATTGCCGTGGGAATAGACCAGTTCGCGATAAATTCCGACATTTTAAAAGGGTACAAACATGGCGCGAAATACAGTGTTTGTATGGGAATCCGATGCCAAATAAAATCCGTAAAATCGAATTTCTGAAATATTCTTCAGATACAAGCTTAAGATACCAGGTAAAAGATTAACTGATCGAAATTCGAGGGATGTAGCTGTGCTGGGAAGCATGCAATCGTGTTTTCAGTTTTCCATACATTGTCTGTAAAAACGGGTCAAATTCCAATGCCATGTTTGCACCCCTTTCAAAATGTCGGAATTTACCGCGAACCGACTGGTCTATTTGTGCAAAATTTCGCAGCATTTGAGCGGCACAGCTTTGATACCATTCACTACAAGACGAGAAGCTTGCTGTATTTTTATCAGCTTCAGTGGACCATAGTTAATAGAGTGGAATGGTTATGAAACCCAGCGACCTTCTTTGTTATATGTCTTTGTTAGCTTTTTTCAACCGTGACCCTGCACAAACACAATATAAATTCCAATGTGTTAAACAATCAGCCAATAGAAACGTGTGAGTTCAGTCGTTCAGGGGACGCTAATGAACTATGACCGTACACAATCTTTTGTCTTACCCCCTTCCAACATAAAGCGCGTTTGTTAGCCCCTTTGAAGTCTGCCGGGTTTCATAACCATTCCACTCTATTAACTATGAGTGGACTGACTACAATGACGGTGACGATATTTGTTTCTCCTGTTGTTCGGTTTCCAGAACTGTAAGAAGATCTTGGGAAACAACTGGTATAAAATTCCTGCCAGTAACGCTCCGAGGACGTCCATACTTTCGAGAAGCAATTATTGGAGACAAAGTTATTATACAGGCTAAGACTAATATTTGGTAAGAACCGTAATGCGCCTTGCAATGCTTTTATGAAATTATCCATTTCATTCGTTATCAGATACCAAATCGTTGTAGGATTTCACGCTTCGCGACGTTCCGTCCTTATCCATGCTTTCTATTGGCTAGGCTGCTACTACGTCACCGGTCAAAAATTTAACCGGTAAAATTGGCGCGAAACAAGTGGGAAAAGTCATTTAAAACAACTAACTGAAGCGGGGAACAAATTAAAGGACTTTAGAAAGTCGTTAGTGCACTGTTCAAAGTGAGCTCGCGCGGAGCTGGCATTTTTACACCGGTTTTGAGTCTTCTGTTTTTACCCAATCAGCGCAACGTCCAGAATCTGGATGTTTGACACAAGTCCTTGAATAGGTTTGTGTCAGGCCTTCCTTTCTTAGCGTTGAATATCCAACTTAGCGTTGAATATCGGGTCATTTTTGGGAGATATCGCGCTGCACTGAGAATCAGGTCGCCATTTTAAGAAGTAGTATATCGAAAGACCTCAACAGCTTGAATTATAACTTCGTTTGCAATACTTATCGAGCGTTCCTATCCTCACCTTCGATTCCTTTTGAAAGATCAAATATTGCTTCGTGATTTTACCCTAATTCCAACACTTTGTGTACTTCAATCGACTCGGTTTTGCAAATCCAGTTTGTGTAATAATGAAGGTTCAAAGGACTTGCCAGTAGAGTCTCATAACTAGCCACAGATTGGGTAAAACTATAGCATTTCCTTCCCCCTTCGCTGCTTCAACGGGTCGGCCATCTTGTAAAATTATCTAGCAGGCGTTCCTTATTGTTTATTTTTGAATTGGGACTAGTACCGAGGGAAAAGTGATGGTTTATGGGAGTCTGCGGCAACTTTGAATTTTTCTCCCGTCTCGATTGAGCTCGAGTAGCCATTTTTGATTAATTCAGAAAATTGTATCACGTGTCCGTGTGAACCAATCAGCTACGTAATAAAATCATGAGAATGAATGGCACAGCAATAATTAGAATATTAAACTCTGCTTATTTTCATTCGACTTTTCTGAACATGAAGGAGTGTGTGTGGAATGAGTCTCGGAGACATAAGCATATCTTACTAGAGAATACGTGAATGTAGTAAGGAGTGTGTGTGGAATGAGTCTCGGAGACATTTGAAGGAAAGTAAATAAATCTGCGAATATTAGTCGCCATCAAATTTGTAACCAAACTATTCCGTTAGCCGTTTATAATAACATCAACATGGGAAGATATGTGTTTGAGTAGAAACTAAAAGCTTTACATACCCAAGAGATCTCATCGCCGCTAACATAGCAGGTTTAGGGTCAACGTTAACGTTCGGAGCACGATGTTGCCTACCACTCGCTTTTCACTTCGCTCTTGTCTGCGGCGTTGCCTTTCGACGTGGTTTTGTTTTCGCTATCCGGCCCTCTCTCTTCTTGGTACATCCCATTTATCTACCTTTCTTTTTCCCTTTTCGCGCATTATCTCTAATTGTGGACATGACACAACGCTCTGTCGAATATTTGTAAAACTACACTTGTCTAGTACGCGAGAGCGGAATGCAGGTTTCTTTACAATCAGTGAGCTACTTACTAATTTCCCGCGAATTTCTGGACTATTCATAAGCTCCGGGGGTCCTTACATATAATTAGCTAGTTGGTTTTAGTGTTGACGTTTGCTTTGATGAGGTGTGATGTGTTTACGTTCCTTCAAAAGCCAAAAACTCCGTTAGATTTTTATGAGTATTTGCTGTCTTTGGATGAATTTATACGGTATGAAGACTTGTGAAGTGTGTGAGCGTTTAGCGATATTTTAATTATTTTTCTAATAAGAGTACTTGCCGTAATGAAACACATAAATTATTTTCATTGAAACTTTGAAGTTGAATTGCATCTGAACAAAGTAAAATATAAAAAAAACGCTCACACTTTGACAAGCTATCAGGTGCTGATTGACATTATGCAGCCGAATCGTTCCTAGGCGCGAACGCAGAGGCACAAAAAGTCACTTCTTTGAGACCCGTCTTTTTTGAGTTTGTTGCCTTAGCATTTCCAGAAAATGTAATATTTGTACGAAGAAACCATTTCAGCGCATTCTACATTCTATAATCTTTTCAGTGCTATATAGGTTTCTATAGCTTCCTTTGAAACGATGCGCGTACGATTTTATTTGCGAGAGACATCCTCGAAGGTATACGTTCAGGGTTTGGGTCACCTACCTCACCCCTCCACTCACCCCTAACAACAGCCCCACGAAGCGCCAACTAGAACCTCACATTTAACCACTAACACCCTTATTTTTCATAGTAAGTAGTGTAGGTAATGCCAGATTATAGGTACTCCTCTCCAATCATCCTAGTAGACTTTACGAGGGAGGTTGCGAACTCGAAAAGCCGATTAGGATGAGTGGAGAGGGGTGACCAAGAAGTGGCATTACCTACACTACTCATAATTTCCATGATAATCTAGAAATCTCTCAGTCCAAGGACAGTTTCTCTATAATCCATTCTAACAGAAGTCTTCAAGCCAATCATGACAATCTTTATAACAGGTGGTCTGACTTAATATGTTACAATTTTTAAGTTATTGGGCTGTCAGAAATCAAATTTATAAAAGGAAAGGGTGTATTCTCGAATTTATCCATACCAGCCGGATATTCTTTTATTTCACAATCAAGTAATTCAAATTCTGGCGGTGTTGGCATATATTATTATTATTATTATAAATGACCATCTGAACTTTTCCATCTGGGAGCCTGCACTAATGAGTATGAATCAATTTGAATTGAAATTGATAATAAAAAGTGGAAAAATATTTTATGATATGTGTTTGATAGACATCCAAATACTCCAATCGATACTTTCCTAACTGACTTCTAAAAAGTCAGAAATACTGCCTAATCATGGTGACTTTCACATTAACCTCATAAATTATGATTCTCATCATCTGACTGAGGAGTATTTAAACACACTCAGTTCTTACTCTTTTTTACATTTAATTACCCACCCAACCAGAATTACACAACACTCAGCTACGCTTATCGATAACATTTTCTTTAATTCTTTTGAACATTACACTATTAGTGGTAACATAATGTATGACCTGACTGATGTCATTGATCATTTGCCTAATTTTGCTACACAATTAATACAATCTGTCCCGTTGCAAAAAAATCCAAAGTATTTAAAAGAGATTATTCTAGTTAAATGAACATGATTTAATAGATGAGTTCGAGATATTGACTGGTCTAATATATTTGATAAGGATATGGTATCAATAATATTTCCCAGGAGTTTTATACTAAAACCACTGAAATTATTTATGAGCATGTTCCACTGAGAAAACTATCTTATCCAGTCCCAACTATAATGTATTATTCTAATAATTTATTACAGTAATTATTTCAATATGTTGCATATTTTACATTATATACTACATATAATTCAGACCTAGTCTTAGGTCTATACTACATGTAAACCCGACCTAATCTTAGCCTTATTTATTTTTCTTGTGGCAGTGGTTAACTCGAAAGCTTAAGCTCCTTTAACCACTGCACACCTTCATCTACATTATTATGTTTAAAATAACTAGTTATTTTCATTATTTTAATGATACCTTAACCGACTGTATTATAATTAAATGAATAGTGTAAAATAAAGAAAACAAACTGAATTGAATCTAACACCTAAACCCTGGTTACAAAGGCTCTAAAAAAACTCAATAGATATAAATAATAAACTACTCAAAAAGTTCATTAAAACTAAGCAGAAGTTCTATCATTGCAAATTCAAAATTTATAGGAATAAGTTAAAATCACTAATCTTGATCAGTAAAAAGAAATAATTTAATGGGTGCATTGCCCAAAACGCACCTACCATAAAAATATTTATGGAAAGGAGTTAAGCGTGTTTTTTCTAACACAACTTATTACATACTTCAACAATTATTCTTCACAACAAAAAAGTGCTATCTGATCCTAAAAGCATAGCTAATGCTTTTAATGATTATTTTGCTGACATTGGGGAGAATTTTTCTAAGGCAATTCCTTCTGTACTGCCAAATCCCCAATGGTGTTACCCAAGTATTCTTTACCTAATAGCTTTTTTTTCTTTTTGCTTGGATGAAATAGAGTTAGAAATTGCATGACATTTATCATCTACAAAAGCCATCGGGTCTTATAGTGTGCCTTCACCAATCCTAAAACAAAATTTTAAACTTTCATTTGCATTGGACGTAGTACCTGATTGCTTAAAAGTTGCACATGTAATCTCAGTTTTCAAGAAAGGTTCAAGAACTTCTATGACCAACTATAGACCCATGCATATCACTTCTTTTTGTTTTTAATAATATTCTAGAAAACGTTATGTATAATCGTGTTATAGCCTTTTTAAATAAACATAACGTAATCTCCGACTGCCAGTTTGGCTTTCGTTCTAAGCACTCAACATTACATGCTATCTTGCTGATAATTGATAGGATCCAAAAAGCCATTGAAAATGGGCAGTGTTCCTGTGGTATATTTTTAGATTTTAGCAAAGCATTTGATACAGTCAAACATAAAATTCTCATTCAAAACGTTGTCACTATGGAATAAGACGAGTTCCTAACAACTGGTTTAGCTCTTTATCTATCTGACAGAAAGCAATACGTTTCAATTGGTAATTTCGTTTCTGGATACAGACATATATCTTGTGGAGTACCTCAAGGGTCTGTGCTGGGCCCTTCGTTATTTCTTCTGTATATTAATGACTTTAGCTTTTAAAGTTTCATTTATTTGCAGATGATTGTAATTTATTTATTGCAGATAAAAAATTATCTAACCTAGAATCCACAGCCAATATTGAATTTAAAAATGTGAACTCCGAGTCTGGCTAAATGCTAATATATTATCACTTAATACTGAGAAATCTAATGTCATTTTTCATACTACTAACAAAAGAAAACATTCTATCAAGCTTTTTATAAACAACAAGGAGCTACAGTCTAAATCTTGTATCAAATACCTGTCTATTCTAATCGATGCTAACCTTATCTGGAAGAGTCTTACTCATGAAGTCTCTGGAAAAGTCTCCCGAGGAATTGGGGTTAGTTCTAAATTAAGTCACTTCGTTCCTTTGCGTGTCTCTAGTATGTTATATTAATCATATCACGGTTCACGGTTTTCATAGTTCCGAGAGGGACATTTCATCTATAAATGCCCTGATCACTGCTATTTATCGAACCTCATGCATAAACATTAGGTACGATTATTAACTAACCATACCTAATTAGTAACTAATCAGCACCTAATGTTTATGCAAAAGGTTCGCTTTTGGATACGTCCCTCATATTCATCGGGACATCTACCATAGCAAGATTACCAACTTTTCAAAAGAATACCTATGTAAGCTTGAACCTTCTTTCACATCTAACACATGTGGGATAACTAGTAATACTATTGCGCATGCGACGCACCACATTTTTATCAGGCCTATATAAATGCTAAACTACTCCAAAAGATTTCAATAGAATAACTAACGAATAGATGAAGTCAACAATTAACGGATTCCCAAGAGTATTCATGACAACCCAAAAATATTTACTTTATTCATTTTGAACTTGTTGACTCGGCCAAAAGCGTTCTTGTTTTAATCTCCTACTTCCTTGGAAACCGTAATATTACAAACTGATAGTATGGCATTCGGTTGATTAGTGATTAGTGATTAGTGATTAAAGGTTGATTATTGATTAAATGTTAATTAGTAGATTTAATCACTAATCAACCTCATGCCATGCTATTACTTATAAATAATATATCCTTTTCTTATTTATGGCCTTGTAAGACTGGGATAACACTTACGATACAACTTTAAAGAATAGAGTTCTGATGCCAAAACAAATCTTTGCGCATTATGGCCTTCACATATGATGCGCGCGCACACTAATCCGTTGTTTATAAAGTTTGGAATTTTGAAATTTCAAGACCTATTTTTTGCATACAGCGGTACTTATGTTTGACCTTCATAATTCCAATCTTCGACAACAACAACATTTTTAAAATTTACACTCAGATAGCACGTAAAATAAATAGTAGGTTAAAAAAAGTGAGTGTCAGGATACCTGGAATAGTTAAGAAACCAATCGAGCCAGGTACCCTGCATCTTCCAATCGCTATTAATGATTTCTTTCAACCAATTACAAATATCCATAATTACAACACAAGTTGCTTCTAAAGGCGCTCTCCATATTCCGAAGATCCATACAAATTATGGCAAATTCAGCCTAATATTTTGTGGTCCTAAATTATGGAATTCTATTCCTGTTGAGCTCAAAGTATACAAATCGTAAATTCCTACTAGCCTCTATATATGTATTTTGTTCTCTTTGTTTTTTACACAGCTGTTATTCTTGTTATACATATTGTTATTATTACAACTTAAATACTATAATTATTAGTTACTTCTTGCACATTACTTCTATATAGGCTTAGCTCTGTCTATGTGTTTTCTCAACTCGTATTTGTTTGTTTATTTCACATGTGTGATTATTATTATCTTGTACTAAACTTACTAAATTATCCAGGGTGCCTAACTCGATTAGTTTTATACAAAGCTATTTCAGGTATCCTGACACCCTCCCTAATTTAATTAGATGTCTTATCGTAATTCATTTGTAAAATACGGTGTGAAATAAATTAAATAATCAAAATAATTATCATTTTTCTAATCCCCTATATTACATTGGCGATGGTTTCTTAGCCGTATTACACGCTCGATTAAGGCGAGCTAATAGACCCATTCGAAAAATGGCGTCCAATTTAATCAACTATTGTTTAGGACTGACTAGCCTCGCTTACACGTTCAAAAGCTTGTGTGTGGACTGACTAGTCTCGTGTTCACACTAACAGGGCAATAGCTTTTTAAATTGGACTGTATTGATGCGACGATAAGGTTTAAAACTAGATTAAAGTGAGATAGATGTTTAAAATATATTTAGGAAATACGTACAAGAATATCAATGACAACTGAAAAGCTACTTAGTTACATTACCGTGACGAAACTAACTGGTTGCAACTACTGTGATGCGTGTGTACTGACTAAACGCCGATGTCGTAATGTCATTTTATGGAAGCTGCCTAAAACTAACAAACTGAAATTTGACTAATGTATAACAAAATTATTGGAGGAATGAAGGCTAAGCACACGATTACGAAACGAGGCGATATGTATACATATCAAACTAATTGATATGAAGCAATAGGAGTCATTACATTTCGGATCCAACAACCCATACTACTTTCTCAGTTTAATTTTCTATATTTCTTTCGCAAACATATCCTGTATCCCCATAACAATCCTCATTCTTCCAGGAACCTTTCCTGTATGTGGAATCAGTACGTGAGCGGTCTGTATACATCATGACACATGGCTTACTCGGATCATTCGGCTCCCCAGACCGCCAGTTGGAATAGGTGACGGCACTACTATCTGTCCAGCGGTATGGTGTATCAGAACTGGCCCGATACAAACCAAGCCACACCTTGATGTGAAAAGAAGTACTATTTAGAATGTAGTAGTTATGTTGTGTTGTTTTCTTTTATTTGTTACTTAGAGAAAATTGTATTTATCATGATGTTCTGTAATGTTATTTAACAATACTTTGATCTGAACACACCCTGAACGACTTAGATGTCTCCTCTGTTGGTTTATGTCAGCATGTTAAACAATTGATCGAGAAAAGTGTCATTCCCGAGAGCGCCATGCCATATTCCATATATGGTCAACACATTCCATATTTGGAAAGCAGGACGAATTTTCCATTGCAGAATGTCGTCGAGTTCTAGAATACGTTCAAGCTAGGAAGAGTGATAGCAAACTGAACCGTTTGGTCAAGGTGTTAGGTCATGATTTGATAGCTAAATTTGAAAAGGATAAACTTATGCTTCAATAGCGTCCACTCTCCCAAAATTACTCTGAACGAGTAATTAAAAAACGACCTTCCACCCGTGCCATGAGTTCTAAGTCCCTCAGCTCTTCATATGGAAAAAAGAAGACCCTTCTACCCTCCGACCCTTAAAACATACCGGGTGTACCAACTTTCCGTACATTTCTATACAAATCACAGTCAACCGTTTACACGAAAAATCGCAAACTTGGCTGGGGAACTTGGCATAAAAACCGGTCCTAATACGCATGCAAAATTGAAGTGCACTCCATAGGAAGTCATTTAGGAAAGTTAATCACGCATGCATGCAAATTCGTGTTGAAAATAGATATAAATAACAAAAGGAAGTCAAAACAGGTGCAAAGAGAAATACGATACAGATAAGCTTTGAGGAAGCGGTACAACAACTAACAGCTTTATATTATAGCGGAGCTCCCTTGTAATTGTCAGGGCTTGTATACATAAGGCAACTAGTTCCTGTATACATAACTAGTTCTTGTATACATAACGTTTGTTGTGACGCCTGAGAGAAAATCTGAGAATCATGTATGTATAGTTAAGTAAATGAATGCTTCGAAAAACTACTGACAGATAAAAGGGTAAAACCAGTTCTGTTTCGATACTCGATAAATATTACTTGTAAATTTTTATCTCAAACGGTTTTCTCTCTCAGAATAAGACAACATTAAATAACATTACAACATAACTTAAAATAAAACGAAATCTACATTTACCTGTTTCGAGTAGGTAAACTTGGTGAGGTCAAGCACGAAGTCATTTTCTGCTGTTGAAGTAATCTTCACCAGATCAGCTCCCCAGCTCATACAACTAAGGCGAGCCATGTTTCGGTATTTTTTATAAACACTGCTCATGTAGCACGAGCCGTTAAACACCTTCCACCGTAATGCACAACGTGGATCTAAGGTACAAGAAATATTATAGTATTTTATTTTCTCTATGATATAAGAGAACATAATGATATAAATAGAACAGGTGAAAAACATTCACATTAAATAGATTGAAACTAATAAACAAAGCCATTTTTTTTTCAGACATAAGGGGCCTTTGACACCGTCCGGTTGAGTACTGTATTGAAGAAAATGCACAATATTGGCTTTTCAAAAGAGTTCTTAGTGTGAATGATATTTTTTTAATCAGATATGCGCCACTTCGTGCAGATTGATGACCTACGTTCTGACATGGAACTTTCAGTGTTTGGCATTCCACAAGGCTCTATCATAGACCCTGTACGTGACATATACAGTGTCGATGCTTTTCGTACGCCGACGATACTACCTCACACCTGCACAGGTTTGTAACCTTTCCGAAACAGTTGCAAATATGAATGATGTTACTCAACGCCTTGGAACCTATTCTGATGACTCAAACCTATCGCTTAATACGATAAAAAACAAACTGGATGCTGGTCTCCACTCTGCAGATGTGTCGCACCTACTCTCTGGATGAGAGAGCAATATGTCTCAAGTACAATGGAAATACTTTAGAACGTGTAAGCCTCACTAAATTGCTAGGGATCTATCTAGACAAGCATTTATTATGGAATGAGCATGTAACAATAACATTGTCATCGTGTTATAGAACTTTAGCAGTCTTGAGAAAGCTGCGCCACCTAGCTCCTTTTGTAATTAGGAAACAGCTTGCAGAATGCCTAGTTTTATCAAACTAGATTATTGTAGTATTGTATTTAGTCCCTTAACAGACTATCAGTTAAAACGTTTACAACGATTACAGAACGCTTGACGTGCTGCTTTTTTCTACGTCAAATATAGCAGCTTAAATGACGTAACGAATCTTAAGGTTATCGGATACCTTCAAGGTGCGTTTCCAGTCTAAATTATGTAGCGCCTCGAGGAAACATTGTAGATAAATCATTCATGTATCATATTAAAGCTTATAAAATTGGTTACAAGAATACATAAAACGTTGTTTTGTTCTTTGAAAATCTCGAATTTTCCGCCATTCCGTTTCTTCAATCTATTGAGATGGCTTTCAGAAGCTCGGACTCCAAAAATATTTTAAAGTTTAAAAATCTGTTTGCTTTGTCGTATTTCAGAGGAATTGTATTACAAAAAACTGTCGGGGAATTTCAAAATTCGATTTAGTTCAAAAGTTATCATGCTCTCCGTGAAAAGGCGAAAATTAATCCGAGTAGATATGCGGGAAACGCCGTCAAGAGCTTTCTTTTTAGAATTTCCCAATTCCCCAAGTTTTGCAGCTGAGATATCAATTGACATTTTGTGAAAATTTCAAACAAATCGAATACATTCCTCTTGAGTGGGAGCTTTTTTAAAACTCTATTTGGTTGAACATCGAAATCGAGAAAATACCAGTCTGTCGTGCGTGAATCTGAAGCCCCGCCTCTCCAACAATTAGCGAGCTCTTGGCCAATCATTTCTCATCACAGTTCAACTATCTGTTAAGATTCCCCGCCAATGTTGATTTCCGATGAAAGCTACGCGCCGCATCGAGAAAATGTTTGTTCTTTTTTGGCTGGTTTCCCAGGCTAGAAATATGGGAAAGACAAAAAGACCTCGTGGGACAAAGCCAAGGTGAATACCTATAGAGACGCCTTGAATGCGAGCTAATTTTTAGTAGAGGAGACAGCGATTTGCAGGCGTCTGAAACAGCACGACAAGAGATCTTGGTGTTGGTTTCAAGTATCAACCGATTCAGGGCATAGTTAATATTACCTATTAAGGTTACCGGATACCTTCAAAACGAAAAAGATGGGGAATTTTTTTTTTCACACAGAAATGTAGTTTTAGTAGTAGTGTCTCATATACAAAAAACTCCGTTGAATAAAAATTAATGTTGACGGAGAAATACCAAAAGGAAGTTTTTGACCGGAAGTAAAAGGTTCCGGTTGATTGACAGCAGATCAATAAACACATGACAAGTGCTCACTCGCCCGTAACGACGGTGTGAAGAAAGCTGGCGCATATAATCTTCAGTCTTCAGTCTTCAGTGTTGTTCCAGCGCTCGCTATCAGTTCCATTGGACTACTGGCTGTTATACATGTTAGAGGTCTCATTCACCAGTAGCCCGGCACTAATCCAGCAAGCCGACCGAGTGGCCCACATCTGAACATGAAGAATTGATAGGAGCCAGCCGAGAGAATATTTGTTTCCAAGAAAGCTTAGATGGAAACGTAAAGTCTGACGGTGACTCTGAATCGCTTGAAGCCAACACCACGATCTTAGCTCGCTATTGCCGTGCTGTTTCAGCCGCCTGCAAATCGCTGTCTCCTCTACTAACTATGTTGGCATTCAAGGCGTCTCTAGGTGTTCACCTTGGCTTTGTCCCTCAAGATCTTTCAGTCTTTCTCATTTTTCAAGTCACACAATAAAACTAGAACAACCAGCTATATTAACATGTTCTCGATGCGGCGCGTAGCTTTGATCGGAAATCAACATTGGCATGAAATCTTGACAGATAGCTGAACTGTGATGGCTAGATTCTAAAATGCTATTTTCTACGCTTTCGATTTTCAACCAAAATAGAGTTTAAAAAAAGCTCCCATTCAAGAGGAGTCCGAATCGATTTGTTTGAAATTTTCACAAAATATCAATTAATATCTCCGCTGCAAATCCATCTCACTAGATCCGAAAAACGGGATCGCGGCTTTGTAATTGTAGTTGTATGCATTGTTTGGCCTCGTTTTGCTTTTCTTTTTCTTTGTATTCCAAGCTAAGGGCATCCTGCTTGCTTTTTGTAAGATATAAGGCCAACAACCGATGGATTTATGGAATCGTGTGTGGAAAAACTTTTCTCAATAAACGTAAACATTGGTATAGCGATGTTTCGTGTGTCGTCATCTATTGTCATTAATGTGCCAACCAGAGATCCATTGGTTCCTAACACAAAGCGGGCTTTACAAATCATGGTTGGCACATTAGCATAACAATTGCAATGTTTATCAACACGAAACATCGCTATATGAAATGAATTTAATATGCGCTAGCTTTCCCCACACCGTCGTTACGGGCGAGTGAGCACTTGTCACGGTTTATTGATCTGCTGTCAATCAAACAGAACCTATTACTTCCGGTTAAAAACTTCCTTTTGGTATTTCTACATGAACATTAATTTTTTTTGAACGGAGTTTTTGGTATATGAGACACTACTACTAAAACTACATTTCTGAGGGGAAAACAATTTCCCCATCTTTTTCGTTTTGAAGGTATCCGGTAACCTTAACTGGCTAGTTTGCTGAAGATGACCCATAAAGCTTTATATAATGAAGAGTGGCCAGAATATCTACGTCTGCAATTACATTCTGTTAGCGCTTATAATTTAAGATTATCATCGGCCCCTATATTATTTGTACCTATGGAATCAGATACTTTTCAACATAGGGCCGCGCACACATTCAATAGCCTCTCAGAAGATATTAGACGTATTTATAGTGCATTTGTCAAGGCAATTAGGAATGTCTTATTATTTAAAGTTAATCACGCCTAGCTTAATGATCTATATCTTAAAGCACTTTTTATGCCAATTAGCACTATCTTTTATGCTATGTTTACACTTAATATTAAGAGTTAGTAGCTTATGAGAAATATTATATCATAATATTGTTAATAACTATTAGTATAATTAGTATCACAATTTTTTCCTCTTAAGGCCCATTGACATATTTAAATCAGCGGTTGCTAGGGAAAGTTTGCAGCCTCGTAAAACCATGAAAATTAAAGAGTGGGCAATAATTATTGTCAAGATGACCCCTGGGGTAAAGTCTTGTAGTATGATGACGTCATAAAAATCAGAAAATTTCTGAACTCTCAAAGGATGTTTGATCTACTAGTAATTTATGAATATTTTCCGAACCTAGGAATTAAGGCGCATAAAACCGAGCATGCGTTTGCCATTACGACAAAAAAATGAAGATTTTACAACACTTTTCAGTCCAATTTTAAGCTTTTTTGCGCAAATGAAAAGCCATAACTTTGGCATTTATTGTCGGTTTCCAAAATCCATGCTCGATTTTGTGGAGAACGTGGTCAACAACATTTTAACGGGAAAATGTTTGGTGGTTAGTGAAAGCGCGCAAAATGTTTAGGATTTTTAGAATCCGGAAGTGAACAAATTAATGCATGCGCAAATGTGCCTGTTTTGTGGTCGTGAAATAGTCGCAAAACTGTCTACAATAATTGGTCGAATAGGATGTGCATTTTCTCCTATTTCCTCCGACAATGGCCAGTTTTGAGGCTTGGCTGAATACTCCAGTCTGCAATGAGCTAGCTTGATTGTCTGCAATGAGCTAGCTTGATTGTCTGCAATGAGCTTCGGACTGCGTGGAGCACATGCCAGGAACCCATTTCGCGGCAACATGAAGAGCCAATAGAAATCAAGCTAAAATTAGACAGAGATTCGACAATGACTTACACTTGAAGTTGAATCTCGTGGCGTGTCATACTTTGTTAAGGATGAAAACTGACCTGTATTTTAATTAGTTGCACTGAGGTTCAATCACAACTTTACCAGGAACCTGAAAGCATTATCTGGAGACAAAAGTGTGCATGTTTGTGGAAGATTTGAGTTGAAAACCTGCCGGTCGAAAATCACTTGACTTCTTGAAACTTCTTGAGTGGCCGTACTTTTCTCCGTGCTTTTAGAAGCCATGTTCTCACTGGAAGAAGCCATTTCAGCTTCTATATCTTTGACAACTATAAATACTATTTACTAGTAGATATTCTTTCAATCTATCAACAGCGGGAAGAGCTCGGCTACATCTGAGAGTCCAATACAAGTTTGCTTTCCAATTCATCGGCGATTTCACTCATCACTGTGTTGGCGGCACCGTACGCTTGCCGTTACTTTTTTGCTCAATACAAATTATTAGTTATTTCCCTTTCTCTAGGTTCAAGTACAGTTAGGCGCCTTTCGAGTCCTGAACGATTCCTTCGAAATTATCGTATTGAGTTTCTTGTCAAGTATTATTTTCTTTCACACGATAAACCAAGCTTTTCATTTTCCAGCGACAAAAAAAACACCCGCTACGGCTTGCTACGACTTTTGAACACTTTACTTCATTCATTCATGAAAACCTTTCAGGTAAACCACGAATAAAACTTACAAACATGTGTAAGTATTAAAACTATCAGGTGGCCGCTGGATACGCATAAATCTAGCCTGAGAAAACAGCCGACTCATATCGCCCGAGTCGGCTGTTTTCTCAGGCTAGCATAAACCGGATTTCAACATCGCATCTGCTCCCGCGAACATAGCAACGAAATATGTCAATGGGCCCTTAAACACGTACGTAAAACACATTGTACGTAATTTTATTTAGCTCTTAGCAAACGAAGAGCCACCTAGTGGATGTATTGCTAATAAATCATTATTATTATTATTATAGACAAAAAATAACACCCATAGTTCTTGATCCAGATATTTGAGAACAAAGTTCGTTTGAGTGTTACAAGTTCGTACATGGGTGAAAAACTGATTAAAAGGAAAATGTCACCTATTCCGTTAGTCAGAATTTCGAATCTTGGTACAGCGGTAGGTCGCGAAAGATTAACTAGTACACCAACTCTGGAATATAAAGATCACATGAGAAATGGCTATTCTTTAGACTGCTAAGTGGATGAAAATGATAACGAGTAACTTGGCTCTTCTGTTTCAGCAACGCAGAACACCTTTTCTAAGATTTAGGACGTATTCGTGTATTTTTTCGTAATGTTTTAATTTCGGAAAAATCAATCTGCCAAAACGTTCACATATACTTGGAGATCATTCTGGAGCTTTCGTTAGATTCATTCAAGTTCCTGATTGCAAATGCAATTCAAACAAAACTGTGCAATAGGGGATACAATTGCACTCCGTTTCAGCTAATCAGAATCGAATTAAAATATCGAGTATATGATTCATTACTTCGCAATTTACTAGATTTTTACCATGCAATTTCGGTCCCATGTAACAGCCATACACTTCCATTCTCATCCCTATGTGATTATTCCATTTCATTGGAAGTATCCTCAAAAACACCGCCATAACAGCGTCTCTCAGGTTGTGCTTTACAATTGTGTTTCTGTCGCTGTTCCCTGTAAAGATCTGAGAATAAGAAAAAAAACATTAATTTTAAAATAACAAATTGCGTAAACACCTAAGCTGAACGTAATAATTTTGCAAATCTAAATGTCAAACGTGATTAAACCAATATGTTTTCAACTTTAGGGCTGCTACTGACTGAATGGTTTACCGAATGTGGCAGAATTCGATCTAAATTGTTCTAATAGATTCAGTAATTCATTCGTTGGTGAAATTACAATGAAAGTATTAGGGATAGTTTTCATTACTACTGGTCGCTCCAATCAACTATAAACAGACGCAGCACTACAAAAATGAAAGAATTAGGGATATTTTTGGTTACGACTGGTCGTTCCAATCAACTAACAGAAAAACACCATTAAAATGAAAGTACCAGGCTAGGGATATTTTTGGTTACGATCGACAGGTCGCTCCAATCAAGTAGTAGTATTATATGTATGATATGGATTGATAAGGGTGCGCAGAGGGTGCGCGATGAATAACAAATGAGTAATAATAGAGCGCAATGAATAACAAATGAGTAATAATAGGGCGCAATGAATAATGAATGAGTAATAATATTGCACACCGAATAATGAATTAGTAATAATAGTGCGCAATGAATAATTAATGAGTACTAGTGCGCAATGAATAATGAATGAGTAATAATAGTGCGCAATGAATAATTAATGAGTACTAGTGCGCAATGAATAATGAATGAGTAATAATAGTGCGCAATGAATAATTAATGAGTGATAATAGTGCGCAATGAATAATTAATGAGTACTAGTGCGCAATGAATAATTAATGAGTAATAATAGTGCGCAATGAATAATGAATGAGTCATAATAGTGCGCAATGAATAATGAATGAGTCATAATAGTGCGCATTGCGCAGTGCGCAATCAATGAGAGGGCGCCATGATCAATATTTAAATATTTTACTGGTTGCCTAGGTTCTTGATGAGTGTTCTGGGAAAGTCTGAACAAGCCTATTGTGTAATAACAATACACTACTACCGTCATAAAAGAGAGTTTGACTTCACAATACATTGGACGCTTCACTCTATCTTGAACGTGCTTCAGTGTACCGCTCTGGTTTTTAATCTGCGATATTTTTTATCTAAACCATGGAGGGAGAAATGTTCTACGAGCTTGGACCTCGAGGCTACCATACCACAGCTAGCAGCTTTCGTGGAAAGATAAGAGTTCCCATTCGGAAGTATTCCTTTAACCCATTCCGAAACAAGACATTCCCAACCAAAGAGGGTGTTGCGTTGACGGTATACGAATGGATGAATCTGCAGAACATGAATGAACTTGACATTCTGATTGAGAGCATTCATCAAAACCCAGAGGAGTCCGACATTGAAATCAGTGAACAGAAAACTCGACAAGAAGATGCCTCCCGGTTAGCTCAGTGGTTAAGCTCCGGTCTGTTGAGCGGGAGGTCGCGGGTTCAAACCCCGGCCGGACCAACACTCAGGGTCTTAAAATAACTGAGTAGAAGGTGCTGCCTTTGTGAAACAACTGCAAAATGTTACCTTCACGTCTTCTCGGATAAGGACGTAAAATCGTAGGACTAATGTCCCCAATTAGTTTCAAAGCTAAATTCATTTGACACTTAAATAAAGTTACTTACTTAAGAATCAGATAACACTGAAACATTTCACCCAAAACTACAGCGGCAGAATGCAATCATGAATACCTCAGCCTTTGAGGATCCTGTCTGCAAGAAATCGAACCACAACGCTACAGCCCCAGACAAGAGATGTGAGAATGCCAAGTTAACACCGAAGGCACTAATTTTGGGTTACCATTTAACAAAAGTCAAGAACCTACTCGAATCACCTAGTTTGGAAAATAATTCTATACACCTGTGAAACCGGAGGGCTAGCAGGCCCACCCTTATTACAACCACAACCTCAATCAAGACTAGTACTACCGTCAGAAATCAATCTGAAACGGATAATGGGCCGACCGACCTAGGGAAACATCATATTCGGAGGGTATATTTACTGCTTACAGCCGAATGAACTCCGTATACCCTCCACGTCATTCCTTATACAACCAACGGCTTCACGTGAAACTTATAAAGACCCTCACTCATACAGTGAAAATCCTTCTAAAGACCCGTTTGGTGAGCCTCACCTCAATAAGCCTAAGTAGAACGACTCAACATTGGAGATCAACACCAAATCTCCAAGGCTCACTGTTATTTTTACGCGACCGGCCATGCACTATTATGAGTCTACATTTTTTTCTCCGTATTCCACTGCGCATGTCAATGACGCACGACATAGCTGTAAACAAGTAATTATTCGCTTTTCATCAATTTCTGAATATTATTATCTTTAGAGTTAAAGTATTTGAAGCCATTTAATGAACTCGCAGTAGCTGTTTTATCAGGTCAAAAACACTCGGGCTGCACCTTCGTGTTTTTAAACCTGATAAAACACTACACTGCTAGTTTATTAAGCAATACACCAAATGTTGAATGATTAACTTGAAAAGGATATAATTTTGAGCAACAGTATCTTAATTTAAGCAGGGTTTGTAACTGTTACCACGGGTTACCACGCGTTACCAATAGATCTTTCCCGCATTCGATCGAACAATAGCACCAAGTCGAGATTGGGGTAGACAAAAATACAGTAAATGTGTGAAAATGTCTAGTCTTAACCAGTTGGTAGAACAAATCATGGATTTGATCCTGTTGGTAAAACTGACAAATACTTCCTTTTCCCGGATAAAAAACAACAACATGAAGCTGATTCTCTTGAAGGGCAATAATTTACACTGGGGGCAAAAAGAATCAATACACTGACAGAAAATATCCGAAGAAAGATCCTTCGACATCTACCGGCGAGAGAAAACCTGAAAAAGAAAGGGATTGAACTGCGTTACGTGATAATCGTTGGGCCTTTAAGCCGGCAAAGAGAAAGGAAAACGTACTTGAAATGCACACCGCTAGCTGAAGTAGAGAATATAATATCTGAGACGTTACTGTGAAGAGGATCAAATTTCCAGTTTTTGTAGCTTGAAAAATGTATTCTGCCGTGACTAGTGAGGGAAATTGGAAACGATCAAGCTTGTTTCATTCAGCTCAGACAACTGACAAATTTATTGAAAGCTACGAGCTTACTTCGCGAGTTATTCATTGTGGAATGAAAGAAAACAGTACGGAAAGTGACATTTATATTAGATTAACTGAAAGTTAGATGTAAAAACACATCCATTCAGTGCACTAACTTCAAGAACCAAAAGATCCAAAAGTAAACCTTTTTTTTCATTTGAATTCCTCTATGGACTTTTTATTATAATGTCGCTCTATTTTTAGATCTCTGTGATTTAGAGTACCTGAATAAATTATTTTAAAGGTGAACTGAACTGCAGCTTGTGTTGATAAGCTTGTGTTTTCGTATAACAGTCTGTCAGTTTGAGAAGCCGGCTTAGAAGAGCTTTCTTACTAGGAATTACAATTTGTTTATTTCTATGAAATTCTTTTCATTTATTCATATAGTTTTAGCCGTACATTTGCCCAAGTTTTTCTATCTATTTTCAATCAAATGAATATGTCATTGCATTGGATTTATTGCACTGAATTACACTGGAATTGCCAGTGGTTTGTTGCTCAAATCCTGCGTTATCGTAGTCATGTCATAAAAGTAATAGGCCACACGTTTCTATGTTGTCACTGCCGCAATAAAGCACTTGGAATGTTTGGAGCTAGAACGGCTCGAAATGCTTGGAAATCAGGCGCCTTCAGCTTGTGATTTTCAAGCATTTCTTGTGTTCTCCCAACACCCCACGAGCTTTATTTCGCCATTAAACACATAGAAATGTGTGGTCATAGGATCACAAACTTTATAATATCACTGACCATTACGAAAATGCTCGCTTCACCTGTCATTCTCTCTTGCAAATCTACTCTACCCCTCGTAAGAAATATTTTGACCTCAAATCGACGGTACCCGACAAAACTGAGCCAGGGTACCCTAGGATAACACAGGTGGCACGTGTTCGGACACGTGGAGTTTTAGATCCTGATTGTACGTACACGCAGGCGTATGAGATCGTCTGCGTTACACCTTTCCAAAAGATAGACCGTAGTCCGGACTGCGCGCAGCCTCCAATGCAGACCTTTACCGTTAACCATCTGGGTCGGAGACGCTTCGATCGAGCGATAAACCAGGAAGCATGCGTATTAAGGGGCCGTCGACATATTCAAAATGCCCCGCTTAACGCACAACGGACTTTAAGGTCAGACCCCCTCCCCCCCCTCCCCTTAACGTCCACCCATTGTTTTACGCTTTTTTTAGGTCAGGAAAAACAGTAATGAAATACACGGGAGTTCACAAAGTATAAAACAAGCTTAAAGCTTTAATAACTGCAACTGTACAGTCAGTCAGTACCTCGAATTCCCGTACGAGCTCATTTCGGATCTTGACTAAAATACCCATTCGGACACGACTATGAAACTGAGTTTCACTTACCTGGAGGTTTGAGGTATTTCATGATACTTCTTAATTATCAAAAGACCGGGAAATTCAACATAAATTGCGCTCTAATGTAGATCTAGCTGACTAGAAACGTTTGATTAAAAAGTGTACTTCTATTGATGAAAAAGTGTTTGTTCTAAATGCCCCACACTAACGTCCATGCTCTTACCCCTCCCCCCTAAACGTCCGTTGTGCGTTAAGCGGGGCATTTCGAATATGTCGACGGCCCCTAACATTATATATTTATTTCACACTGTTAACATCACTTCAAAAACTCATGTATAATTAATGAGCATTTTGTCCAATCAGATGAAGCAAATCAGTCACGTGCATGATCCTTTATACCTGATAAAATCTCATCATTCTAAAAAGCCCGCGGAGGGATTTGAATTCTGTCCCAGGGTGAAACGGGGTTAATGATTGAGGCAATGGATAAGAACCTTGCAACTCTTGGAATTTCTATTGATGTTTCAGCTTTCTCATTGAATTGCTAATTAGGATGAATGTTTTATATAAAGAATACTAATGAACATGAAATTTTATATAAAATTTCATCCTAATTAGAATTCACTGATAAAGATCCAAAGGTAGCAAAAAGTACACGGAACATAAGGTACCTAGAAAATAAATTTTGCACTAAATTTATTAATATCAGCAGACTACAAAGATACACAGATACTATTTTTAAAATGAAGTTATACAACTACCATTACTTGTTTACCGAGCCACTGTTTAGTTCCAAATATTAAACCAAACTCAAAGCCGTAAAATAATAAAAACGTGAATTAAACTTACAAACATCCTCTTCATATTTTGTGCCGGAGTCACAAATTTAGAGTCTGCCGTCATGTCAGTCACATCGCTTTCCAAGTCTTGAACTCTATCGATGTCAACCACGACACCAAATCCTTCAAGTGCAGCTTCTTGCCCAAGCTTGTTCTTTGCCACACAATGCTTTCAGCATTGCGAAACGCCGCTTCAAACAACATAGTATGGTAATTTCTTCATGTCATCCCTCCAGATGTTCGTAATACTCGAATGTTTTGCATGGCGTTGTGAATACTAAGGTTCAGTGGTTCATTAATTAACCATTATAAGTTTTTCAAGCCGTGTAATAAACTCACAGCACGTGAGTTTATTAAACAGTACATACTACATCACAATAATCATTACAAAAGAGGGAATATGAAATTAGCAACGCGTGATACTTCGAGGCACGCACGCTCTATCAGTTCCTTTTAACTACTTTATAACCTTATGACTCTTGTAAAGGAACTGGTATTGACCAAAAAGTACATGGATCTTTAAAAAGGCAAATTCGAAACATAACTTGCCCAATGATACTAATGATACAATGACAGGTTATTTTTTTCAGGCGCGTTCAAATAACGCAGGTCGAAGCTATTAGGCAAGACGAGACGCGTACTGATCGTCGTCTGATAACCAATTAAAGTTAATGACAGGAGAGATCGATTTCTCCTATAAATGTTTGAGTTCATTTAGGTTTCATTGTTTTGCTACCGGGTTCGCCGCGGCTCCAAAATATTTCAATATTGAGCCTTAATCGCTTCTCTACAGTAATGTATGGGTTCTTATAACATGACCCCATCGATTATTGGTTTAATATTCGCGTCACTGTTATGGATGCGTTATACTCATAAACAGTACTGGATATAAATTAAAAACCGAGAATACCGTGTTAAATTGAATTGGATGTGACTTAGGAAACCGTCAAAAGAATAGCAGGATTTGTCGTGGAAAGCCGTAACTAGTAACCAAACTGTCATAAAACCAGAACTGGAGTACAAATCGAAAAACATATGTAAAACGTCAAGTTATATAAGTTATGGCTCTATCAATTCCAAACCTTCTCATTCCCCACGGGCATTTGTGGCATTTGACATTTTGGAATCAGAACGTTGCGAATGCCCCACCATGACGTCAACTAAGCTATGCAAATGCTCCACCATGGGGCTTTGGTACGAGGTGAAAATCTCTTATAAAATTCGCGATTTTGACTCTTTTTACAATTGACCGGCCCAACTTTTCTTTGCTGGCAAATGCCCCACAAAAACTCAATCAAATGCCCTACTTATGCCCCTCATCACCCCGGGGGATGGGCAGGATTGAAATTGGTACGAGCTATGCACAGATACTGGAATTGATTAGAACAACCATGAATAGAATTGAGTGTGGAGATTTACTTATCGAGTGAACACTGTTGCCTTGAAAAATACGTGGAAAAAGTCAACTTGAAATACCGGAAAAAAAAATGGAATTAGATTTAGTTCGTCAAGAGGAAAAACGTGGGACTGTCAAAAGAAGTAAAAAGAAAATTGAATTCGAGCTGACTCAAAAAACAGAACGAATAGGAAAACAAACGCAATACATTGGTATGACATCATCAGAAAATTGTAAAACACTAAAAATAGAATAATTTAGGTTTTGAAAATGGGACAATGGGATTTCCTGGGTATTTCTCTCTCCAGCCCATCGGAAGGGGTTAGAGTCGGAATGGTTGACATATTGCTAAAGCAAACCGTAAAATCAATAGGCAAATAAAATACTCCAAGCCTAATCCAATCCGTGGTCCAATCTGCTTTTATAGTATTTCAGAAACAATTTAAGTTTAATGTTTTTATATAACAAATTGAAGTGATCGCTCATATATTCATCCACTTGTATAGTAATAATATTATTACAGTCATGAACAGACAGTATTTAGATTAATTAGTGACATTATGTTTTAATTGATATTAATCTAAATCACGTTTTACATTTGTTTCGAATTTTTAATTACAAGGAGGGCCACGCATTTCTCTGTGTATACTAGTTAGTGTTACCCTCTTTAAATAAAGTTAATTTTATTTTCCAAGCTATCTACATGCATGACATGCACACAATATTTTATTAAACATTAGGGACTGGTCACAAATTAGCAGGGGAGATGCAAGAGGTGGGGGGGGGGGGGGGGGGGGGTGGGGTCTAAAAATATGTACCCCTCCCTGGACAATGAGTATGAAATAGTTTGACCCTTTCCCCCTATAACCAACCCTTTTTCAGTTGCCCATGATTTATGACCCTGCATTTTTGGGAGTTAAAAAAATGACCCTTCCCCTTTCTCAACCCCACTCCCCCTGCTAATTTCTAACCAGTCCCTTCAGCGACCACCCTCGTGAAACCCCGTTTTAATTATCAGTAAAACTTTGTAATTAGAAGCTCCCATAATTGACAGTGACCACCTATGGAAGTCGAGAATTGGAAAAAGGTGTAAAATAGCATTTATAAACAGTAAAAACATCTAGTACAACCACGGGATTGCCTTCCTGCAAAAGGTTTATTCCATTACATTTAAATGATCACGAGCATCAGTAGTGAATCAATGTATGACACAAACATATGTTAGAACTCCATGTATTAATCTATTTCTAGGTGGCCCGAGTTCAGGCCACTCAGGGCCTCTTGTTACATATGTGCAACAGTGTTTATCTCGGTGTGTACTGATGCAGCCATATTTATCGTTTTGTCCCTCTGGGCCACCATAGCTAAAAGAGTCCAAAAATCTATGGTCTATTGTGGAGGTAAGCACGGAAATCGGCAGCCAGAGCCAATGCAAGCGTTGACGTGCTTTCTAGATGATAATCTATTCTCCTGCTTCGTAAATGTTCCAGGAGGCCTTTACCTCTCAAAACCTTGCATTTAATTGGACCATTTGAATTGCAGTGACAAAGAATTCCATTGTTTTAGGGTTAGGGTTTGTATTGTTTCAGGGTTTGTATTGTTTCAGGGTTAGGCATTGTTTGGATTAAGCCAGTACTATTTCAGGTTCCGAGGAGGTGAAGGGCGCCCCAAATGTTCCAGACAAGATTATACTCTTCTGCATGGACCTTCCCGAGACATTCTACAATGTGCTTTCGGGCTCTGTAAAACCTTTCTGCGGCCACATTTGTTTCCTTCGTCCTGACCATGGCAAGTTGGAAGTTGAGCCGCCGTTGAAGCTCGAAGGTCTTTTATACTCCGGCAATTATAAGTAGTAAGTAAGTGACTTTATTTAAGTGTCAATGTATTTAGCTTTGCTATCTTTTAGGGGTGAATTTCATTTCTCACGTCGAGCACCCCCGTCTATTTTTATGGGAGTCCCCCCCCTGGGGGACACTAGTCCTACGATTTTACGTCCTTATCCGAGAAGACGTGAAGGTCTAACCGTTTACGGCTGTATTATGTAAAGGCAGCACCTTCTATACTCAGTTATTTTAAGACCCTGAGTGTTGGTCCGGTCGGGGTTTGAACCCGCGACCTCCCGCTCGACAGACCGGAGCTTAACCACTGGGCTAACCGGGAGACGGTCGCTCTATTTTAAAATCTCTGTGTCTGTGATGCGGTCCGACTACATTTCAAGCTACCAAGAGTATTTGTTTGTTTGTGGATTGTGAAAAGTCGCATTCGAATCTAACTGGCTTCCTGTCGAGTACTGTTCAAATCATATTCGAAGTATCATGGCTCCATTGTGGTTTTAATCCGGTAAAAATTATGAAATTCGTTACCCAAATCGTATGTGTACTTATTTTGTGAAACTAATAAACAATCAAGAGCATTTTAGTTCGACTAAAAGCTAGCCTTTCATTTATGCGACCGTTGATAAACAAATTCGTAAGATTTTCTCAAATGGCATTTTCTCTGTTTTTAATTGTCATGTAGTGGCATCGATCTCTTCAGCAATCAACAGTTTAGTTTGAAGCTACGCTTAAAATATGCAAACATTATTACATGAACTGAACCCTAAATCAATCCGACGACTATACAAACTTGTATTCAAGAGAAATAAATATATTTAGTTCCGGTCTCTTAAGACAGTTTCTTGCATGTTAATGCCATTATATTAGTTGTTTTAGTATGGTTATGTAACATCGAACATTAAGGAATGAACTGTTTGTGTTTAGGTGCTATGTCAGTTAATCCATTCATAAACTAAACTTTATTTTTCATACATTAACTATTTGTAGGCATTTTTTCAATTGGCTAATAAACGAGATGCCCCTTCCTGATATTGTTGTGATCTTCATTGTCTGGAAAGTTAGGTATTAAATGATTTGTATTCGGTTCACGAAGTTGTTAGAATACAAGTTCTGCTATTTTATTTCTTTGTTGTGCACGTCTAAAAAGATCGAAAAATTGTCGATTCTCCGCTGATAAATCTAGTTTGTGTGATGGCTCAATTCAGTGCTTTTCCCCCCGTATCTTACGTCATGCATACCATGGGAAAACAACCACACCTTCAGCACAAAGAAAGCACAATAGTGCGCAATTATGAGTCATTAGTCAATCTATTCAAAGCCGAGAACAACATGACAAAACTAATGTATTCCCCGTATCGTACGTCACAGATTACAGGAATTGAGCCGTCTGTACTGAGCAGCGGTTGGGAGGAAGATTTGCAGATTTTCTTTCCTTTGACGCAAAACACAGTAAAATAAATTTTGGTACGAGTCTTTTCATAGTTATATCTACTCATTGAGCTAAAGTTTATTTTAGACTTCAGTTCTCCTTTAAGGTAACATAGGTAACCCGAAAATACATAAGAGGGTACCGCAGGTAACCCGAAAGAACTACGCCAGGGTACCCTATGATAACACAGGTAGTCCGAAAATACCCAAAGACAGGTGTCAGACTGATAACACAGGTAACCCGAAACACTAAGATACAAACACAATTTTTATTATTATTATTTATATATATATTAAATTATGAAATGCTAATAACTCGTTTTCGTTCGTGTTCTGACTCCTGTGGTGTTTAAGATCAGATCGTAATATATTCTCACCGAGGGCATCCGCAAACTAAGATATGGGAGAGATCAGCCCTTCGGCGGCCGCACCCTGGTAACTCCGCATTCGAACTGGCACCACTCCAGTAGAGGATGTATGCACTGTAATAGCATAGGTATAACTATAAATCCAGTGCTTTCCTCCCAAAACTCAGAAAGTCTGAAAATCAAATGTCAAATCAAAGACTCACAACGCTAACAAATTCAGACTAATCCGTATCACATCCGGGACATATCAGCGGGCAGCAGCGCTAAGTTCAAAGTTACGGAATGACACGTAGAGAGATAACAATTAAGTTTGCACTTGACACCCGAATTTTCCCTCGTCCAGCGACCCTCTGCAGCTAGAATGGCTTTCTCGGTTTTATCGCTCTTTTTCGGCATTTATATAAAGTAAACTTGAAGCATGGAAAGTAAAGCAACCCGGGTTGAAATAACAAAAACAACTTCATTGTATAACTTTAACAAAATCTTTTCACTAACCGGTAAGTAACTTTTTCCCGCCATTTACATGCGCGCGAGACTACCTTTCATAGCTACGTCGCTGCTTAGCGACGAAATTGGTAAACGCACCCATTACTCGTTAACGAAACATTGTAGTCATCTTTTCTAAGCTGATTTAGGTAAAAGTTTCAACCTTAACAAAATATATCCACTCATAATCCCAGCTGTTTCAAACTCGGAGCCGCGTTTTTGATGTACTGATTTCGTGTTCTAAGTCACGTGACAGATCACGTAACACTGCACACCAAACCACTTAATGTAGTCAAGAATGGCGATACCTATTATCGTGAGAAACTTGGCGTATTTACCATACTCGGCTGCGCTGAAATAAGGAAAACAGTTTTTTACCCGAAATTTGACCACTGAACCAGGCCTTAACCTGCTTGAGGAGCTGATAACCTAATCCGAGTAGAAATCCCCGATTGGTTGAGTTGGCAAGATGACAACCTCAGGTGAACTCATAAAGCACCTAAGTTTCGATAAGAAACACTCTTTATTCAAATGGAGTGGAAATTTTGATAACTTTCAAAAAATGTGTGCAAAGTTACTAAAGATTGAGGAACCATTCGTAACGACTACACATGAAAGGTCAAGATCGATCAAGACGAAATCGGCGACGATATCTCTTTTTACCAACACTGACACGATTCAGCTACAAGGCGTACTAGATAAAGAAGTACTGAAATCCCGTGTACAATCTCTTCTTCCCGAAGGAATACTCGAAGTAGCCGTTGACAGTTCTATTCAAATTTCCCGCCAAAACATGGCCGACGAAGACGAAGCAATCCACTCGACAACGCAAGGAGCCCAAAGAAGCGAGCTTCGCGATATCAAAGACGAAATCCAGAAAATATGGGACACCATCTGCTCTTCATCCAAAGATAAACGCATCCCAGAACTAGAGAAGGAAAACTCCAATCTAAAGTCTACAATCGACTCCCTAAGGAAACACGTCAAAAGCATCGAAGAAGAAAGGAATTCGCTCCGACTAGCGCTACAGTTGATGTCTAAGGAATTGTCGAGTTCTACAAACAAGAACCCTACACCTTCTAACGACCCGATTGTAATTACGGACCCGATTGACACCGCTGAATGTGCAGAAGGCCAACAGTAAAGCCAAAGTCGAAAAGGAACAAGAAGCGCTCGACGAAAAAGAAGCCCGGACCGGCAAATACGACGGACAATACGCCAGCTAGTCAAGAAACTCGACCTAGCAACCCTGGACACCAGGCGAGACCTGCAGATCGAGAGCGACAGGAGAGACAAACGGTTACAATCCTGGGAGACTCCATGATATCCAAGATCGATGGCTGGAAAATGTCAAACTCAAACATGACGTGAAGGTGAAAGTTATATCATTCCCAGGTGCTGTGACTGCTGATATGTACGACTACGTAAAGCCTACGATTAGAGACGCCCCTGAAGCCATCATTATTCACGCAGGTACGAACAACCTAAGATCAAATAGTGCGGACGAGATAGCTAATAGTCTAGTTGACTTATGTTCTGTGATCGAGCATGAATTACCAGAAGTTCATATTGCTATACCCGAAATAGTTAAGAATAGAGCCGCTCGACTTATTCTCAGGGCAGATTATGATACAAGTACAAACGCACTTTTAAGTGTCTTGGAATGGGACAAACTAGATGAACGCAGAGAAAAACATAAAGCCATCGTAATGTTTAAGACCCAAAATAGCCTGGCGCCAGCAAGCCTATGTGATTTATTCACTACTGTTGGAAGCTCTACCCACTATCAGGTCTAAGGGGCCGTGATACGAGATTTTGTCTTCCACAACCGAAAACAGAATTTATGAAGAAAAGTTTCTCGTATCACGGCGCCAAGACATGGCATGAGCTTCCAACAGAATTACGTGAAATTAAATTACTAGGCTCTTTTAAAAACAAAATCAAAACAGTCGTCGTCCTAAATGACCAATGATGCTTAATTGATAATAGTATATAGTAGTTTTTATAATTTTAGGATATCATATTAATAGTATATCATTTTTTATATTATTATTATTATTACATTGACAGTTCTGTATTTTTATATATTTAATAGTAGTTGACACGGCTTCTATGTAAATCAGTTTTTCTTATCTGTTAGAATTCCGTCTATAAATATTAATAAAGTTGAAGTTGAATACTCGGTGGGCCTGATCATATCGTGGTTGTGCTAATGCAGAATGGAATTGTGATGAACATACATTTATTCGGCACACCTATCCGTACGTTACTCAATGAATGCAATGAATAAGCTCTGAGACCATACAGGACGAGGGCGCTGGAGTTGCAACACTTGGGACTATACTCCTCCATGCAATCACGCCAGTGCATAGACGTAAACCGAACATAGAAAATCATATCGAGCAAAAATCAATACATATGTAGTGCTCACCGATGCACTGAAAAGATTGAAGGAAGAGTATAGCCCCGAAGCGAAGCAACTCTGAAAAAAAAACGTCAAAGGACCCAATCATGAAGGGTATCAGAAAACCCCATCGGAGGAGCTTTGAACCGGGAAACCATACTGAAAATATATATGCATGAAAAAATGTAAAAACAGAATTGTACTATGTAGTGCAAAAACTAAACTCTAACCGGCGAAAAACAGGGCGGTGTGATTAATGACCCAGAATACTCCATAATGAAAAACATTGATGTACACAGCGACAACAACACCGTTCTTCGCTCCTTGTACGGCTAGCGAAGCACATTCCAAACGAGAAACGTAAACCAACGTGTTAATTAAACTTAATGCTCATGGTTAACTCAGTTGTGATACAGACGTATCGCTTTCCCTACTAAGCGAGACACGCTCGCTCCCCGTAGCTGAAGAGCGAGGCACAATCGACTCCTAGCTATTGATGGTTTGCAATCAATCCCAGGAGAATCAACAGACAAAAACATGCTGGTGGACGAACAAGAGACGCTAATGAATACTGGTGGACGAACAAGAGACGCTAATGAAGAATCTTTTGTTTAACGTCCACCAGCATGGCCGTCCTGACGTCACATGCAAACCAAGAATACAATACAACGGAGGCCCAAATGGGCGTGAACTAGGTATGGCAGCAGACAACAGGATACTCTTGTATGGCGTAATATACTGTTCAAAATTCTGTTATAGGAACGTAGCACAGATAAATTACTGACAAAGCTGAGCTGACTCTACTCTACATATTTTAAGAACATTCTTAGGGCGCTTAGGCATATCTTCTACCCTAATAAGAGGACAACCCTGTTGCTCTAAGAACAAACAAAAATCTCAAAGCGAGTTAAATAAGCGAGGACAACTCTATCGCTCTCTGAACAAAACCTGAAATGAATATAATGAGCGGGGTCACCCCAGTCGTTACACAGCATTTCTAAAACGAATAAACTGAGCGAGGTCACCCCAGGTGCTCCGTGTACGAAAATTCTAAGCGAATTAACTGAGCGAGATCACCTCTGTCGCTCTACACAACAATTCTAAGCGAATTAACTGAATGAGATCATCTCTATCGCTCTACACAATAATTCTAAGCGAATTCACTGAGCGAGATCACCTCTATCGCGCTACACAAATATTCTAAGCGAAGTAACTGAACGAGGTCATCGCTATCGTTCGACACAAAAATTCTAAGCGAATTAACTGAGCGAGATCACCTATCACTCGACACAAAAATTATAAGCGAATTAATGGAGCGAGATCACCGCTATCGCTCGATACAAAAATTATAAGCGAATTAACGGAGCGAGATCACCGCTATCGCTCGACACAAAAATTATAAGCGAATTAACGGAGCGAGATCACCGCTATCGCTCGACACAAAAATTATAAGCGAATTAACGGAGCGAGATATTCGCGTTCCCTACATCAATTTAGCCAGACACACTAGTCGGCTCCCCGTAGGTGAAAAGTGAGACCCTCTCTAGCTAAACAGGGAAATACGAGACCGATACTCGCCCTAGGTTAAACAGCGAGACACCCTCGCTCGCGAGACCAATACTCACACTAGGTTTAACAGCAAGACGTGCACTGCATGCGAGACCGAGGCACGGTCCCTAGTATGAATACCGAGAGACACGCCAGCGAGACCGAGACTCGCCCCCTAGTCTACATGGCGACACACACTCGCCAGCGAGACCGAGACTCGCTCCCTAGTCTAAATAGCGACAAACACTCGCCTGCGAGACCGAGACTCGCTCCCTAGTCTAAATGGCGAGACACACTCGCCAGCGAGACCGAGACTCGCTCCCTAGTCTAAATGGCGAGACACACTCGCCAGCGAGACCGAGACTCGCTCCCTAGTCTAAATGGCGACACACACTCGCCAGCGAGACCGAGACTCGCTCCCTAGTCTAAATGGCGAGACATACTCGCCAGCGAGACCGAGACTCGCTCCCTAGTCTAAATGGCGAGACACACTCGCCAGCGAGACCGAGACTCGCTCCCTAGTCTAAATGGCGAGACACACTCGCCAGCGAGACCGAGACTCGCTCCCTAGTCTGAATGGCGAGACACACTCGCCAGCGAGACCGAGACTCGCTCCCTAGTCTGAATGGCGAGACACACTCGCCAGCGAGACCGAGACTCGCTCCCTAGTCTAAATGGCGAGACACACTCGCCAGCGAGACCGAGACTCGCTCCCTAGTCTGAATGGCGAGACACACTCGCCAGCGAGACCGAGACTCGCTCCCTATAGTCTAAATGGCGAGACACACTCGCCAGCGAGACCGAGACTCGCTCCCTAGTCTAAATAGCGAGACACACTCGCTAGCGAGATATACTCGTTCCCTAGGTCAATAGCGAAACGCATTCGCTAAGCGAGACCCACTCGCTCCCAGCTGTATAATCCAATCAACGATACAAGATAAGGAATAGATATATACACATATACAGGCGAGACATGCTGCTTATAAAATGACGAACGATATATAAGGCAATTTTGAATAACGAACCTGTCAAAACAGCTCCTGGAACAATGCATAAAAACGATATCAAACTTTTTCAGTGGCAAGATGAACAGGAGGTTAAATTGATGCCTGAACTGGGACTGGTACATCTGGTAGCGAGGATAGCTTGAAGCTTCGTCTCCTGGACAGCATTCTAGGGTCGAGGACCAGCGTGGGCACCAACGAAGGCGCAGCGATGAACAGGATGTTGAGCAATAAGCGCAGCAGCGGACTTGCGTGTCTAGTTGACAAGACTAAAGAAGACTTACTGAACAAGGCGAGGTTCTATATATACGGAAAAAGGTCATCTGGTTGCGTAACACCTTCCTACGGACCGAATTCCGCATGCCCGGGTTATGTAATAAGTATTAATATGGCCATTGTATGCGTAGCTTCCGGTGAGAATATTCGTAGTATTTTGATCCTATTAGTTTTGGTCTACCTGTGTTATCCTAGGTTCGTGCTCGCTCAGGTTCACTCGTGTTCTAGTTGTGTTAACTTGTGTACTCGTGTTCTGACTCGTGTGGAGTTTTAGATCAGATTGACTGTGAATGCGCACTTTCGCATCTGATTGTACACTTTCGCATCTGATTGTGCGTTCGTAAAGTGCCAAATACGCAGGTATATGAGATCGTCGAACATTTTAGTGCTTACTTTAAAGTGCCACTACGATCAAATTTTGAGATAGTGATATTTTTGCGTATTGGTAAAGTAAAGTTGCTATATTTTTTTCCTACCCACATTTTTTTTTTGATATGACGACGGGAAGTCTTATTTTTGAGGGTCCAAATCTTGAGTTTTTATGTCCGCCATTACTCGATCCCGTTCCGTGACAGAGCCATGACAGAGCTAATTTCCAGCGGACGTGACGTCATCTTCTCGACACAGCAACATGCGGGGCTACGTTCACACAAACTTTCGCACGAACTTATAAGTAAAGTACATGTTTATACAATTTTTGTTTCCAAAAAGGAAAGGAAAGAACGACGTTTTGAATGGAAATAGCATTTACAAGAGCGACGCGTTGAGAAGATGACGTCGCGACAGCAAACCGCTGGTACCGCTGCTCGAAAATCTCGAAGTATTTGGAACACACTTCAGTAATGGCGAACATGATTTCGACCGTAAACTCTCTGCAAAATTTATAGGTTAATTTGGTCCTTTGGTAATATTATTCAATGATTTGGATATTTTCGACACTGTGTGTCGTTTTGGAAGACAAAAATGTAGAAAAGGAAATTCGTCGTAGTGGCACTTTAAATGAACACGTTTGTGACCTTTCAAAATAATTCTTTTTTGAAATAATGAAGCGCTGAAGAAAATGCATAACAGACATGCTACTGACACAGTAAAGCTACATGTAGTCAGCTGATATTGTAGTTCGCCTTTTATAATTGTTCTTTCTCATACATTATTAGGTAGTCACGAAGACAATAAATGAAAAGTGCACATGTTTGTAATTGTTCTTAATATCATGAATCGTTGGACTCTATTTTTAAGTACTATTTACTGAGTGAGCGGTAGTGTTGTATCTCCGCCGATACAATACGGGCGCGAATTATGTAAATTACTTCTACAGCGTTTCTTCTTAAACTATCTCAAATTTAACATTGTTTTGTTAAATTGTGATAAAAAGCGTAGCAATTTGTGCTTAGTGCTAGTGTATATTACGCACGTGCGCAGGGCGCAAAAAATACAGAGACGGTATCTATGCATCAATACAGGAGTTTACCTTGACATTTCATCCGATCGGGATAGTGGAGGTCAGTAATCAGTTGTGAAACCTCCCTCATACGGATATTGACATAGTGTTTCTTGGATACAACACTTTAATTCAACTTTCAAAAACCCATGAATAAGTAATTAATGAGTATGTTGTCCAATCAGAAGAAGCGAATCACTCACGTGCATGCTCCTTTATACCTGGTAAAACTTTTCAATCTACGAGTGTGGCCCTATATAAAACTTCATGGTTGAGGCCTTTTTCCTTTATTCAACAAAGGAAAACTGAAGGCCTCAACCATGAAGTTTTATATTGGGCCACACTCGTAGATTGAAAAGTTTTATAAAGACCCTCCTAGTCAATCCTTATAAAACAAAGGCTTCACCATGAATCTTTATAAAGACCCTCACTCGTACAGTGAAAATCCTTGCAAAGACTCTTAAGGGAATCTCAGTTTATAAGACAAGACTCAAGGCTGCTCAACTAACGGTCTAAGTGCAACGACTTGAGGAGCTAAAAAACGAAAACCCCTTGGCTCACAGTTATTCACACGCAACCAGCCAAACATTATGGGACCCAAATTTTCGCACCGTATTCCAACTGCGCATGTCACTGACGCACAACGTAGCTATAAACAAGTAATTCGTCACTTCATTTAAATTTCTGAAAATTATTATCTTTTAGAAGTAACGTATTTGATTACGTTTAATAAACTCGCAGCACGTATTTTATCAGATCTAAAACTGATAAAACACTGCTGCTCGTTTATTAAACTATACATAATTAACTCTCCAACATAGTGTGTAACGGACTCATGTCATCCTGGTAAAACGGGTTGGAACACTATTTTTCATCAAACAAAAACGTTTGGTGTCACAGTCACCTCGCCCTATCAATGTTGGTTTGTGATTTGGACAACTGAAGTTATGATTTATAATTATAAGATTGATTGGGGGAGGGGGTTTACGTTCATGTCTTGATAAATTGATGAAAATGTAGGGAGTCGGGTATTGTTTGTTCGAGACAGCATACAAGTTGCTACCTTGTGACAAATGTCCCAAAACGTTTTCACTACGATTGTAGCTCTTTCTAATATTTTATATCCAAAGGTTAAAAGGTTGCACTATATTCATTAAACCAGAAAAATAAATCGAGAGATTATTATGTCTGAGACTATCGACAGAGTCGCTATGCCACACGTGTGTACGAATGTGCAAGTAATTAAAAACGAATGGAAGAAAGTCGATAATTTCCAGGGAAATGAAATATCCGTTCATTGACTCTTAAAATTAATAAATGATTCGTACGTACGCACAAAAATGTACAAAATTAAGTATACCATGCGTTTCCCAATAAAGAATTCGATTATTGTAATTAATGATATCATTAGTATGAACCAACTAGTGGACTATTACGAATCCTGCATTCTGATTGGCTACCCTACTATAGGTATATTTCTGATAGCCCATGGTAGAGAAAAACCGCACGGATTTTCACGAAATAATAACATGTTTTCAACTTCAATTTCTTTCTTTCTAATATTTTCTACTGTCCGACTAGTTAGTTTATACTAAAACAATTAGATATCTCGCCCTCATGGGCTACGAGTTAAATAGCCCATTCGGCTGCGCCTCATGCTTGTATTGACTCGTACTGCCCATTTGGGCTGCGGGTCTAATTGTTAAATATATCAATATTATTGTTTGCCAATTTCAACTGCTCAATAGCTCGCCTAAAAACGACATCAATAAGCCCTTTGCAGGACATGGTCACGCGACTTTTTTAGCTTGTTAATAAAAAATAGGTGCTAGATCAACATGAATGCCAGAAATGGAAAGAGCACGCCAATATTAGTTAAGCTGCCCAAGTTTTAGGTTCGGCATATCTTTAAAACTGAAGGTATGGCAGCCAGCCTAAACTTTGTTAAATTTAGAGATTTCGAAAATGTGCCATGCCTTCAGTTTTAAAGATATGAATCTAAAACTTGGGCTGGTTACTAATTTTGGTTCGCTCTTCCCATTTGATGTTCTAGCAGCCATGTCCTGCAAAGAGCCTATTTCTAGGGCCTGTTCGCACTAGACGCAAATTAATGTTTGTTTTGCAAACAAATATTTAAACGCCAAAATGGTTTAAGTGCAAACGAACTTTTAGGCAAAGCAAAATGCTGTCGAGCGCTACTAAATATCAAAGAAGCCGAAGCGTCGAAATCCATTCTTTCATGACAGACGATACCATATTTATCTCAGCAAACAATGGATTCTTTGGGTTTCTATTTCAATTTATTTGAGGTTGTAGTTATACAAATTGTTTGTGCGTCTCAAGTACAAACGCGATTAACCAAGATAAAAAATTCGCAAATACAAAATTACAAAATTCCTTGGTTGAATTAATATTTCAGTAATAAAGTATCATTTAAAACACATAACTTTATACCCTATAACCAGTTTAAAATACGCTGTTGCAACATCTTTTGTTACGCTTGTGCTAAGCTCATGAAACGTTTGGCACCTGGATTGGGCCTATCAGATCTTAAGTCTTGACTGCTACTACTATAGTTGCCTGAGTGCTGTATGAGTCCACGCGGAATGGGTTTAAAGCACTGACTATGTGTCCCAGTATTCAATGCTCATTCAGCCTTGTAGTTGAATACAACTACGAAGTTATATTATATTTATATTTTAGCGTTTCTATACACCATTTATAGGCAACCGAGTTTTCTGTAAGACCGTAAAGTGAACTGCTCCACCGTTACTTTTCACGTTCTTGTTCTCCTGCTCGTGAACCTGGTCAAGTGGGATTGCAGAGAACTTGTTATTCAATTCGTCTTAGAGAGAACCCAGTGGCGCTGCTCCTGAAACTCGTACTTGATGGAGTCGAGGAGAGATTTCATGTCTCTGATGTGGATCGGTATCCATCTGGCATAATTTATATGATCCAGAGCAAAGAAAAGATGTACTAGCTCCTCCAGAACTTCAACATACAAAGATACATTTCTTTCTCTGAGGGCCCGAATAAAAATGAGTATAAGAGTCTCATATCTAATAATCTGATAATCATATCCCAGAACAGAAACGTAGGGTTCCTCTGTCGCATTGCGTCTTCCCATGTTGTCATTGAGGTTTCATCACCTTCACCAGCAGAATGCGTGAAAACCTCTTGCTTTAGGTTATGAAGAGCGGAGAGTGACTTGGTGAGCATGCCTGAAAAGAGTATATCAATTTTGTTTAGATGTTTCTCAAAGCAATCAATTCACGTATACAGGCTGCAGAAAAATATAGCAAAATGATTACCTGGTTCAAGTGAGGTGTGACGCTTTTAGAAATGCATATGAAACACCAAAGGAAGCCCGGTGGTCCAACCAGAACTCACCCGTAAATCTCCAAGAGTGCTCCATAAGTCCATCACTCTTTCTCGCTATAAGCCAATATTAGTAAGCAGCCCAAGTTTTGGGTTCCGCATATCTTTAAAGTTCAGTGAAGGCATGACAGCCAGCCTAAACTTTGTTAAATTTTGAATTTCAAAAAGGTTCTTATTTCAGTTTGATTGACGTTGTGGTTATACATTCAAATAGTTTGTGCGTCTCAAGTGCGAACACAATTAGCAAGGATAAAAAAAAACGAAATTACAAAATTACGAAATTCTTTGGTAGAGCTAAATCATTTTTTTCGGCCTAGTGCAAACAGGCCTTAAGTATTCAAAACAATCTAAAATACATTTCGTGATACGTGCCCCACAACAAATGTATTTAATGCGGCCTTATTCAAGCTAAACGCAAACCTTAACAGTTCCATTCTCTTTGTAAATATTCCAGACGTTTCCATCAATCGAGTAGTTCATCTGATAAAAGGTGACCCATTCAGCAACATTGTCTTTCCTATATCCCTGAGTCGCCAGGCCGGTAAGTTTTGCTGTCCTTGCGAACGCAACCTGAAGCCATTGTTTGGTGTTAGGGTGTTCAGTATTCCAGCCGTAGTACATATTCCAATCGATACGTGCAAGCTGAGGGCCATACCTCCACCGATCACCATCTATGTTAATGCTTGAAGCTGTTAGTTGATAGTTTTTGATGTACCCATTCTGCATTCCCAAAGGTTGACTGCATTCTAAAAATACGAGATGAACACGGTTTGAGGAAAATGCTAATTAGGCCTACTCTGGGTCCTAGGTCGCCGCGATTTAATAATAATTCTTAACGATAATCATAGAAATAATACAATAATACAATAATTAATTAATCAATGTTCGGTATGTAGCGCATAGGCAAAGTAATAAAAACTAGCCTATCTTATGTAACTTCGTCCAACTAGATGAAATATGTACGTAATTACTCGCGCAAATGAAGTTCAGGGGGGTTAAGGCGTTTTTTCTCGCATTTTGCTTGCCCGAGCAGGACCTGGGTTAATCGTTTAACTTTAATTATGTGGTTCTGTGTTGAACTTGAAAACTTAGAAACCAATCAGTTTTGTCATGAATGACATCCGAAAAACAGTTTGCTAACACAGATTGGTATACCATTCCCATGGGGGTGGGGTAGGGAATATTTGTAATTCATCATTTAGAGGCACAACGAGCCAGAGATCATCGGAAGTTCAAAAATACGCGAGGTCCGGTTGCCATGGAGTGACGTCATAGGCCTGCTAAATTGCTGTCGTCGTATTTGATTTGCGGTTTTTATTATAACAGCGTTTGGTACACACTCGCCTGTGGTGCGAGGATGCCTGTTAGTTTTGGAGGCTGGAGTTGAACCAAATTTTGTCATCATCCCGTTGCCTCCGTTCGGAATTTTCTTGCTTAAGATTTAGTCTGTAGTTCTAAGAACTGATATGTTCTCAATTCTAAGAACTGCGGTATTCCTGTTGAGTAATGTCAAGGAGCCCTTTAGTGGCTGGCTAATTTCCCCGAGGAGTTAGCCAAAGTCCAGTTATCTGATCTTGAAAATGGCGGGCGTTCTGATCAACGGGGGTTTAAATATCAAGGAAGTCTTAGTATTGCCTCTACGTTTGGTGTTGTTGCCGCCATATTGCTACAGAAACTGAACTCAAACCCAAGATAATACAGCTGGTTCGGTTGGTGGATGACATCAATGCACTAAAACTTGGTGGCGATCGCTCGAAACAACAACTGCATCGGCAACGTCAACAACTATCCCAGGCACGCCATTATAATTAGATCAATTCGAAGAGGAAAACAGCGAGCTCAAAGTTTATCTCCAAGCTGCCATGCACCAAGTATCATGCCTTCGAGATGCAACTGAGAACGTTCACAAGCGATCTCGTGAGGACAGCGATGATAAAGGGGTAAGCGAATACTTCAATCTTTTTATTTAGATGAATTAAATTGGTTCTCAGACACATACTCAGATACATACCTACCACACGGCATACTAAACTGCAGTGGAAGGGGGGGGGGGGGGGGAAGGGGGGGTAGAGAGTGGGATTTGAATTCAGATTAGAATCGCATAGCCAAAGCTGAATCGCACGGTGCATTTGCGAAATCAGACGCTGATTGGCTGATACGGAGTGGTGATTCAGAGTGGAATCACCACTGTAGACTATGCGCGCTATTGATAACTTAGCAAAATATCAACAAAAGTACGAAATCTTCAAGTAATTCATCGGACTATGCGATTCAATTCCTCGTTAAATTGCACTCGAAAAACCGATATCGCCCTCGTCGAAGGACTCGGGCGATATCGGTTTTCTCGTGCAATTTAACGTGGAATTACCTCGTCAGGCATGTGATTTTCCTATAGAATCAATTAACATACCTAAGTATCTAACACTCAGTTTTTGTTTTAGGCTTTTTTGGTTAATAAACAATTCAATGGGTGGAACTTTCTTTTGTATGGGATGGAATATCACAACATTTGATTTATATACATTTAGGTGAATATTAATGATCCATTAATATAAATCTAGACATTGGAGTCAGCTGCTCAGCATTGGAGTCAGGCCAGGTTCAGAGTCCTAGCTACATCAAGCATAAGACTAGCTAGGACCAATCGTTATACGACATGTATATAGCAATTTTAGTCCTATGACCTCATACATAGGAATATATTGAGATGCTCTAGCCATTTGAAGTTATAGGCAATATCAGTATCATATATACTTTTTATTATCAACTGCAGCAATTGCACTATATTTTAATTAGCAAGAAAAAAATATCAGATAGTGTAACAAGAAGAATCTCCAAATGTCCAGGGTGTGATGGACTGGCAACAAAGCATGAGTGGGGATCGGAATTGCTAGCAAGTTTTGTGAAGGAGAACAAAAAAGCTTCCCCACCCCAAAGCGAGGAAAAGAGTAGAAAGAAGAAGAGCCAGTGGAACAGATCGATCTGCATATCTCTGCTCTTGATGAGGAGTTGCTTGAGTTGGAAATAAAAGAAGACATGTTGGCCAAACATAGGAAGGTTGAGCAACTTCAAGCTCACATTGCAGCCAAAAAAGAAAAGATTCTCAAAGAAAAGGAGAAACTAACCCCCACACCAACATGCCATCCAGACGAAGCCTTTGTGGGACCATCCACCCTCGGATAATTAAAGAACCTTTCTACCGAGGAAATAGAGACCCCCCCCCCCCCCCCCCCCCCCGATGGGATCTTACGGCCTCTGCCCCAATATAACGCCGCTACACAGGCAGCTGCGGTACAACTACCACACCAGGCACAAGCCTCTCAGCCCAGTATTTGGACAGAATCTGCTCTAGAAACCCGTTCATCCGAGATGTTCCTGCGCCCAGCCCAGTTACACAATGATGAGAAAGTTCCTCGAGATGACGAACGAACTCTTTCTGATGGTGGAAACACCAAATTAGTTGTTTCGTACGGCTCCAAAAAGCCGAAATTAGAACAAATATCAATACAGCAATGGGTGGTTAGCAACACTAGAATTTTTTTATAATCTCTTAGCAAGTCGTAAGCTATCCTCTCAGGTATATATTCAACATTACTTAGCGTACACCATTAAGATAATGGAATTGAGCAATCGTTACCAGTGGGTTTCAATTTTAAAATATGACGATGAATTTCGTCACCTTCAGGCAACTTACAATTATCCATGGAATTTTTACTCTAATCGCCTCCACACTGTCATCTTAGAGGTTAAACATACTAATCCAGCTACCCCCAACCGCACACCCTCTAACCCGCAATTCGCGACAACTACAAGCCATGGACTCACAATCTGCCGTAACTTTAAAGCTGCACATATCCTAACTGCAACTACGAGCACACTTGTAATCGCAGAGTGGCTGGTGGGAAAGCTTGTGGTTTATCACACCCCGGTAACCAGCACAACGCTAATTCGCCTCAGAAAGAAACACCTCATCAATGACTAGCTAATTCACCACTAAACCAAGCACTATGGCTAAGCGAGCTAACGCATGACGAGGATCAGGCATTCCTCGCGGACGGCATTATTAACGGCTTTAAACTTGCAGATAGCGGCACTAACTTCGCAGAAGTTAACATGCAAAACTATAAGTCAGCTACTGATTCTAGTAATAAACCAGTTGTTGAATAAACTATCCGCTATGAAATCTCGAAAGGCAATTATGTCGTATCGGCGACTAAGCCTACGGTAATTAGCGCCTTAGGAGCTATTCCAAAGTACTTTTGAAACATGCTTACCGTTCGGTCCCCATACATCCAGCCAATTGTCAGGCCACTGGATGCAAGTGGCGCTTTGTCGGGAACGACTTCGATACGTATTTTTACGATACGCGCCTTCCTTTCGGGGCTAAAAGCTCGCCAGAAATTTTCCATCGTTTGACACAAGCAGTTCGACGTATGATGGCGAAGCGTGGCTTTGGTGACATTGTCGTTTATCTTGACGATTTTCTCGTAGTCGGGGCCACCATAGCACAATGTAAGCAGGCATACGACATGCCGATTAACACTACTGCAAGACTTAGGATTTACTATTAGAGGGGGGCGTAAGGGGGTCCGAAAACCGTAAGACCGCACAGAAAAAAGTAACAAACTGCAATACCATACTTTTTAGATGGTCGTATATTTGTCATTTTTAGTCCTAAAATTTATAATAACCGCGACCCGCTTAGTCTTGTAAAACCGCAGCACCGCAGGTAAAAAATAGAATTTCCGCAAAACCACACCAAACATAACGCAAAACCGCTTCACCGCAAACCCTTACGCCCCCCTCCTATTAGCCATCACAAACTCGTCCGTTTAGAGATAATCTGTTTGGATGAAGCCAGTCACTAACTTCATTAAGAGTGTCATTGACAGTAATGTTTAGAGAATTAAGATCATTTTAGAGAATTAAGATCATTACCGTATCGGTGAGATGATGAACTGTAACACAAATGATAGTCTGATCCTCCAGTTGTAAGTTCGATGTGTCCAATTTTCTTGAGAGGTTTACGCATAGAAACCAACCCTTGTGAAGCCGCCATCTTTTCACAGTAAATATTGAAATATAGGCTGAATTCAACATTCCATATCTCAGCCTAAGGAGCTTCAAATCGCATGAAAATGGCAGCATAAGACAGCTTGTTTCTCCATTCTTCGAACCAAACTAAGCAAAATATATGGTCAGCAGTTTATCAGCTCAGTTTGTACCTCATAAAACATATCCCTGAAAAACCCGAGGGAGACGAGTCTGCGATAAAATTCTAGTAAGCGGTATTTATCATCTACCGGCTGGTACTTCATATATGTTAAATTATAGTGCCTCGGTATACCACATATGACATGTCTACCATCATCTGCCATTAGAACTCGATGTCCGAAATTTCTGGCGATGTAACGATCTCTGATTTGGATCGGCGAACACAAAGGCATGCTTGGGGCGCCCAGAGGTTCTCACGCGGCCACCAAGATGAAGTAGTCGTTCTAGATGTGCACATGTAGTTGACTTGTTGATGCGGGAGAATTCAATAATATTTGTGACTAGTTTTAGTACGTTAGTTGAACAGACAAATGTGCCATGTTGAGAATAACACTTAGTTAGAGCGTGAGCTATAACAATAGTTTTAGAGTTAGGGCATGTGAGTAAGGCGAGTTTGTCATGCGTTAATGGTCCTGAATAGCAGTTGTATGAAATTTTATATGTCAATGGAGTTAAGCACTCTACTGTGCAAATTGAATTTCTTTTCAAAAGTTTAGATAGCGTAATTAAATTATCAAATTCATTCGTCTACAAGCTCGATGTTCATATTCTGTAACTGGATTGATAAGTAGCGGATAACCTTGCCCAAGCGCTTCGACTGTCAATGCTATATGTTTATGTGTTCTTAATCTGGCAGATAAAGCGGAGAGAAAAAAATCGAGGTAAATCACAATAGTCAATTAATTCCTTATCTTGACAACGAGAAACGTGATTAACGGTATCTTGTTTTTCAAAAAGCCGTAAGAGCGAGGAAAACACTTTGTTTGTTTCAAGAGACTTTAGGAAACATTCTAAAGCTTTCACCTTTCATCCTTGCATCTAGCATAAAACAATTTCAGACACTAGCGCTCTCAGAAATACGTCCAATGAGCCCACCTGCCCATCTAAAGAGACTATAAACTCTTGATGACCATTACTTTTCATTTTCTTTAATTTCAACTACACTTGCACTATAAGTATTATTACGTTTAGTCTACTTTAACGCCATTTTTAGATCGATTTCACTCATTTAATTTATTGCACTCACTCGCACTTGCACTCTCCCAGTATTATTCTAAGTTCTAAGTTCTAATTATAAAGCTGAGTTGTAATGACATTGTTCATCTCTTGCAAAAAATCTTGTTTTTATGTGGTATGTAAAATGGCCTCATGTTATCCGAAAGGTGATTAACTTTAGTGGTTATAGTGGTTATTTAACACTATATTGATAAGGTCGGTAGCTTCAAAAATTACTAGCGGTCTAGGATTACGAGCTAGCGCTAATATGGATGGTATTAAATAATCGGGTTCCCGTGCTAATCTAAATTATCATTAGTATAAATGCGAGTGAGGTGTGAAAGCATTAATTATAACAGTAGCAAGAGCATTGTTATTACAGGATTGCCTGTAAAGAAAAGAAATTGCTAAGTTGTTTAATTATTTAATCTCTGTAACAGCCGAGTTAAATTGGTGTACTATGTAGAAGATTGACTCGGAGCGAGGTGGCAAAATTAAAGTGTCCAACGCGAGGACAGTACATTGTTTTACCTGGCTAGGATTAATTGTATTGTGCGCCTTAGCGGGTGGCATATCAAGATTAAGGTTCTTTAAGTCAATTCACGCCTGATAATATTCAAAGAAATTGCGGCCTAGTATGACACTTCATCGGCTACATAGACCGAAAAAGGATAGACTCTGTTATCAATAGTGAATGGAACTAAAATTTGCCCTTCTGTCGCTTCTTTCTTGTTTTAGTAAAATTTGCAAAAAGATCTTTTTTTATGAATTTGTATTCGTTTCTTGATTGTAATGTGTTTTTTTCTACCGTTTTCAATCTGGGTTCCGCCCTGGTGATTCAACGGTGATGTAGTTGGTCTATATAGTGCATACAATTTACGAAGCGATGGACCAAGGAAATGAAGTAAGAGCAGTGTTCTTAGATATATCTAAAGCATTTGATAAGGTATGGCATAATGGTCTTTTAGTCAAATTGAAATCGCTGGGAATTGAAGGTACCCTTTTTAATTGGTTCGAAAGTTGCCAGAGCGGTAGATTGCAGCGTATTGGCATTGAAGGCACCAATTCTTCTTGGGATGAACTTAAAGCCGGGGTACCTCAAAGATCTGTTCTTGGCCCGCTTTTATTTTTGATTTATATTAATAATATCCAGACTGATATTAATAAAAATTGTTTTCTTTTCGCGTTTGATACACTCCTTGAAGAGGTTTCAACTCTTCATGCAACTGCCCGAACCTTGAATAATGATCTTTCTGTTAGTTCTAACGTGGTCCGACGAATGGAATGTTACGATGAATGTGTCTAAGACGAAGAATATGGTTTTTGCACTTAAAAGGGATAAACTCCACATCCTAGTCTAAATTTGTCAGATAAACCTATTGATGAAGTAAGTACTCACGAACATTTAGACGTTTAACTTTCTAATAGGGCCCATATCCTTAAGTTACACCAAAAGCCAATAAAAAAGTTAAATTTATTGAAAGGTTTTAGGTTTAAGCTTCAAAGTTTAATACTTCAAATTCTTTATAAATCTCTTGTTCATTCTAATATGGAATATGCTGACGTGGTCTGGAACGGGTGTTCTTTCGGTGAAGCTGATTTGCTATAAAGTGTCCAATTTGAAGCAGCTAAAAATAAGCTAATAACTGGCGCAATGAAGGGTACGCACAGGGAAAGTTTATTGAAAGAATGTGGTTTGCATAGGCTTAGGGAACGGAGGTCTAATGCATAAATTAGTTTTGATGTATAATATGATTAATAATTTTACACCAGCTTATTTGTCTGAGCTTTGTCCGAAATACGTTTGTCAGAGAATACCCTTCGTAATAGGGACAACTTGCGTTTACCCTCTATTCCCACTGGAAAATTTATGAATTCGTTTCTTTACTCTACGACTAAGTTGTAGAATAGTGTTCCTGCATCCACACGTAATTGTATTTCTTTAGCATCTTTTAAATCTGACTTGTTACGTAATAGATTTTATGTTTTCCCTCCTAATAAGCTTTTTTAACCTTGGGGATTGTTATTCATCTGTTTTACACACAAGATTAAGATTGATGCATTGTGGTCTTAATTTTTACCTTTAATTCAATTAATTGTATTCCGTAGCCTGTTTGTGTTTGTGGTGCGCCCAAAGAAGATGTTATTCGTTGTTTGTTGATTTGTTCCCGTTTTGCTGCTCTGCGCGCTATAATGCTTGCCTCAGTTATGCAGAATACTGAAAATCTATAGGCTACTTTAAATTTATCCCCAAAAATGGATGTACTACTGAATGGTTCTTCCACTCTAAATTTTGAATCCAATTCCTCAATTTTTAATGCAGGTAGGACTTATATTATTGATTCAGGTCGCTTTAGTTGTTAGCCATTTTGCGTATTATCTGTATTTTCTTTTGTTCTTGTTTGTTACTCTTTAAATTGTAAAGATGTTTAACTCTTCGTGGTCTAAATGTTTAAGTGCAAGTGTAAATTAATGTGAGCCCCATAGATGAGCGCTTTTCGCTCTTGGGATTAACGTTTAGCTCAAATATTGTTTAAATAAAAATAAAATTGCCGTAAAATAGGAATATTTTGACCACTGAGAGACAGAAGCATATTTACAGTTGAAGCTGTCGGTGGGTGTTTACTTAGTTCGGAAATTTGTTTCCACATGTCTTTACCAATAACTGTAACAGCTGCTCCAGTAGTAGAAGAGGCACCGAATTACCCCCCTTTTTAAGGCGCTATGCTAATTTTTAAGACTCTCTCATTAATTCAGATGACGTCACAGTCTTATTGTCTTTGATCATGCATAAATTAATTAGGGCGTACGCCCCTTTTTTAAGGCGCTATGCTAATTTTTAAGGCGCTATGCTAATTTTTAAGGCGCTCTCATTAATTCAGATGACGTCACGGTTCTATTGTCTTTCACATGAATAAAGTGCGGTAAAGTGCGGCGCTCTCATGAATAAAGTGGAATTTCATTAACTCAGAGGATTATCTATTATTTCTGTGAATGAGGTCATCGATCTATTCGGACATGTTTGGGCAAAGCGTATTGTTTGGGGTCGTCTATAAAGCTAGAACCGATCGGCCCTGAATCCTTTCAAGAAATTGAGCAGCAACAAGATGGAAGTGATCTACAAGCTAGGATCTCGAGGTTATCATGCCAGCGCTAACATTTTCCACGGCAAGATGAGAGTTCACATTCGAAAGTACATCCAAGGCCAAAACAAGAAATTTCCCACCAAATAGTATATTGCTTTGACAGTCGATGAGTGGTTGAACTTCAAAGACATTGTGAAGGAGATGGATGATCTTATTGAAACCATATCCGAAAACCCAGAAAACCCCGACTATGAAGCCTTTGATCGTAGGAACCACGACAGACTGAAATATCCGATGAACCAGAAGAGGTTTTTCGTCCAAAACTTCAGAGACAAAATGCTATCCTGAAGACCACAGCAGTAGAAGAGCAAGATACCTCCTCAATGACGACTGAACCGGGAGATGTTGAAGAACAGTCAGTACCCAGTGTTACGTTTGGAGGAAAGGTGCATGTTTGGGCAAAGCTTGAGCGGCTATAAAACCAGAACCTGTGTCTCTGAGTGAGTACAACCCAAAGTGTAAAACCAGAACCTGTGTCTCCGAGTCAGTACAACCCAAAGTATAAAACCAGAAAACTCCAACCACAAGATGGCAAGGAAACCTATATCAGAAGACACTATTTGCATCGAAGAAGTTGAAGTTGTCGAAAGAAACAGAGTATTTCACAGGATATCAAGTACAATACATTTGGTGTATGCTGCACTCTGTGAAAAACCAATCTGTGCCGAGAAAGAAAGACAATGTGAAACAGATCACCCAAATCAAAGACAAAACGAAAAAAAAAGCGGGACAAAAGGCGACAAAAGAGATGAAAGGGCCTACTGACAAGAGACGTGTCCACATTCGGATATAGTTATCTCCGTTCATCCTTTTCATCGCTTTTGTCGCCTCTCGTCCCGCTTTTTTTCTTTTTTTCTCCTTTTTTTTTCAAAAGGGACGATCAAGTAGATTTGTGCTATTTGATACTAACTTTCAACGAGTGAACATGGAAAATCGGACTTTGAAAAACTGCCCTGTACCTAATTGTGGATCAAAGTATCTTGTTAAATTATCCAACCACTTGGCACAAGTCCATAGGTTATCAACTCAAGAACGTAAACCATATTTACAAGAAGTGAAACTTCAAAAAAGAAAGTTTTTGTCGAGGAATGTAAATCCAGTTGTTGATAATGGAAAATATGTTGGTTAGGAATCCTGCTTATAATGTTGGTCTAACTGAGAGACCTTAGCTAAATCAACTAATCGACATTTGTTAAACTTAGTGACCACGCCAATTTGTTTTCTATAAAGTTGGAAACTTTTAAGGGTCTGACATTATACTCCCGATCCTTGAAGAGTAAAGATATAAACGATGGCTGCTAATCGTTCCAACTCAGATGATGAAATGACTGAAGATTCTTATCAAAGCACAGGAAACCCATTGGTTGTATCCGTTAGGCCAGAAATACTGAAATAAATCAATGAAAACTTCCCTGTTGAAATTTTACCCCTCGACCTCTCCAACTAAGAAAGAAGGCAAGGACGAACGCAACCGCCATTTCTTGATGCCAATCACTCGAACATCACGCTCGAATAATAGCACAACAGTATCTATTCCAAGAGCCTCGTGTCATTTAATTGAAATAATCCCCATTTCTCGAGCCTGAATCGAACCTAATTTCAAACAAATCCGCCGGTTGGGATTCGTGACTGGGAAAAGTTGGCAACGCTTAGCAACTGCTAGCTGCCAAAAGTTCACGGGCTCAGAACGTACGTATATATCTTATTTTGAGTACGCCTCCACGTAAGTTGGCTCTATGGTACAGTGGTTTAGAGCGCGCGCTCTTGATCCAACGACCGGAGTTCGAGTCTACTCCAGGCACTAAAAACTTTTTTTTTACTTCTTTTTCTCCTTTCTCAAACAATTAGAGCCGCCTTCTACATGAAAAACATTGTTGTCTATTGGCTCTCAAGCCCCAACCAGGGTCCAGGAGCCCATTGCCTCAACTATTAAAAACTCCTGATACTGTAAAGTTACTTTTCTGGTTACTTTATAACATGGATCATAAAAAGACTGGATTGGGCACGCGCTGACGTGATGGCCGCAACCAAGTGGAAAATCGTGACGTCACATGTAAACAAACATTTCCGTAATTTCTCGGCGCGCGCGATTTCGCGAGTAGTTTGGAAAATAACATCTTCTGAAGGATGGAGATCGGAGAAAACTTTAAGGGGTGCTCAAACGGCTTGTTTTCGGAGGAGAAAACGCAGCTAAAGGAGATGAATTTAATACGAAGTTGCCGATAGCTGTCGTTCTAGCAATAGTGAAATATTAGTGTTTAGAGTGCAGAAAGGTCTATCATACTAAATGTTGGTTCATGATAAGACACGTAGTAAGCTATATGGAACTATTAATATCAAACTGCGAAAAAAGCAAAAATTGTCAGAACATCAAGCGAAAACTACAACTCGGTTTGCCATAAGTGAAAACACGAGTATTCTCTCTATTCATTCTATCGCGTGACTGTGTACGAACTCGTTTGAAAGGTCCTTGTTGATGAAGTTGATAAAAGCCGAAGGTGAATGACAACGACATTCGTTATAACCATAACTCCCACAAACAACCGTAGGGTCTAATCATGCAAAGTCGGGACCTGGCTAAATCACCGAGAATTGGAATTTAGCGTTTCGTTTTTGTGGATGGAGGAAAACCGGAGAACGCAAAGGAAAATCCTCGGAGCAAGGACAATCAATACCAACAAACTAATAATAATAATAATAATAATAATAAAGACTTTATTTATGGAGGGTAACACATAATAATGCAGAACACTAATAAACCTGTGGCCCTAAAAAACTAACCCAGTACAACCACATGATTGCATTCCTCCAAAAGGCCTATAACTGGATTAGAAAAGTGTGAGGTATTCTACAGGTTTCCCACCCACAGTCACACCCCTTCCCATACTATTTTCCCAGCACATTCATTGATTTTTAGATTGTGTCCAAAATCTAAGATTTTTTGCAAAAAAAATGTCTATTGTTGAGGCCTTTCATTTTGTTCTGAAACCCAAATGGCTATATTTAATAAGTATCCCAAAGGAGAAAGCTTGGTAACATGTTTTTGCTGGGTTTATTGATTTGTGAAGGCAATAATATGTTATACTGTTAGTACACTTTCTATTATGACCTCTGGGTACAGTATATTAAATTAGATGATAATACTTGTGGTTTGTACAAATCATAACTTATATTCCATTCTAGCTAGCTGCATGGATGATATATGCTATTTAAATCTGTATATCGGAAGTGAACTAAGATACACATGAACAGTGAAAACAATAAAACAATTTTTATTGAACTCTCAGACTTACTGTACATAAAATTATAGTTCATGTACTGTACAACATAGTAACCTTGACAATAAACCTATCAAAATTATCTTATAGTCAGATGTAATATAACTGAAAATAAATTATTAGAAATGAAGATTTGGGACTCAGTTAGAATTAGCATAGATCTGAACCATCAAGTTTCATTAAAAATTATCACTCTAGCTCAGACTATTAAACATGCCTAATTTACATAGCAGAAACCTTGCTTATCGACTCTTCTGACATGGTGCAGGACTCGATTGACAGTAATGCTTGCCCACTTGCCCAGGACAACTAAAAAGTTGAACCGGGCAGGTAATGTTTGTACCTGGACAACTAAAACAAAGACATAAAGGCAAACCAGATCTCAAGGCAACCAGCCTAAAATCTAATGTTGAGCACTGTGCTGGCCATGTTGATTAATTGACTCCCAGGAGGATAAAACAAATTTGCTAGTCTAAAGTTGTTGTGAAACTGCACAATACTTCAGGGCATTAACCAACAAAGATATTTTTAAATAATTGTGCAGTATTTTTTTCCAAAAATAAAATCTTCTTCACATGCTAACTTAGTTCTCTAGGAGACTGCTTGCACTATTGGTTACGAAGTATGTATACAGTGTTACTGTAAATACAACCCTTGTATTATAGCTTAATTTTTGGGGATTTTTTCCATGAGGAGTAAATCTCGAAATTTTAATGCCATCTCTATGGGGATTATGAAATGTCTTGAGAACTTTTATAATTTCTCATCTCGCCCCTCTTCCTCCATAAATAATGAATGGTCCATATAAAGTATAACACATTTTGAATCATGGAGTCATGATATGAAAAAATATATTTCAAGTACCCCTGTATAATCTGCATGTACTGATGTAGACTACTTCTTTTAACACATGCATGTACATGTAATATGGAACATAAGGAAGAGTTCTGAATGTTTGGCAATTAAGTTCCACTGGTTATTATAAGTAAACCATCATTTGATATATAACTGTGAATACATAACAATTTGTTTGAAATTAGGTTCGATTTAGGCTCGAGAAATGGGGATTATTTCAATTAAATGACACGAGTCTCTTGGAATAGATACTGTTGTGCTATTATTCGAGCGTGATGTTCGAGTGATTGGCATCGAGAAATGGCGGTTGCGTCCGTCCTTGCCTTCTTTCGTAGTTGGAGAGGTCGAGGGGTAAAATTTCAGGGAAGTTTTCATTGATTTTATTTCAGTATTTCTGGCGTAACGGATACAACCAAATACTCGTTAAAAATCTCATACAAACCCTTATAATTTAAAACACAAACGGAGCTTGGGTTTCCTGTGATCAAAGCTCTGTTTCTCAGGAGAGCACGGACTCCACTGATGATAGTTATGACGGAGGAGAGGATGTTTGGGAAAGAATTCGAAACGAAGCTAAAGAACGGCACCAGGAAGATTGGGAAGCGTTGGTTCAAAAGTTTGAACACGATGGGGATAGTCATGAAGTTGCTGAAATCAAAGCCAGTAACGCTTTGGTTCCCACCTATAGAAAAGACCTAAGAGAAGTGTTGTTCGAAGATATGAAATGGATTCACAGCTTAAGAAAAGATCCTGATTTCCGAAAAATCTTGTAAACAAAGCAAAACTTGATGAACATGGAAGATTATGGATGGAAAGAAGCGACCGAGGCTGCAATTCACCACCGAAAATTCTTGTTGAATAAACAATTCCAAAAACAACCTATTCCGGAACAGAGTGTTCCCGTGATGAACAATACATTTGTACCTTTTAGAAATAAGTTTTATTAAGTCGATTTCTATTAATAAATGTCTTTAAAAATATTCTTCCTCTTGTCATCGTTTAATATAAGCAATCAGTAAGCAGCATTTGTCAACAAGAAAAAAATCAATGAAACATAAATCAGTGTAATCTTGTAACACGGTACATTATATCAACCCAAGAACTGAGAAATAAGAAAGTTATCAACTCCGCGTCTATAAGGAAAACGAACTGTAAATTGGTGTTTTTGAGATTGAATAAACTTTGTTTAATTAATCGGGTGGATTTGTTTTTATTCGTATGGTAATTATAGTTCAGTTTTAGAGAAGAATTTGCATCTCAAGAGTTTTCCTCAAAACAATAAGCCCTTCAGTTATCGCTAATCCCTAAGAACAATAGCAGAGTTGATCTAATGAACCATACCGGATTTTGTATACAATTATCTTATGAGTTATTAACTGTAAAGGAAAATAGACCTATGACGAGTAGTTTGTTCTTACTATTTACGCTACAAAGGGGTTTAGATATTGCGAGTCTGAGAAATAAGAAAGTTATCAACTCCGCGACTATAAGGAAAACGAACTGTAAATTGGTGTTTTTGAGATTGAATAAACTTCATTTAATTTATCTGGTGGTTTGTTTTTATTCGTATGGTAATTATAGTTCAGTTTTAGAGAAGAATTTGCATCTCAAGAGTTTTCCTCAAAACAATAGGCCCTTCAGTTATCGCTAATCCCTAAGAACAATAGCAGAGTTGATCTAATGAACCATACCGGATTTTGTATACAATTATCTTATGAGTTATTAACTGTAAAGGAAAATAGACCTATGACGAGTAGTTTGTTCTTACTATTTACGCTACAAAGGGGTTTAGATATTGCGAGTCTGAGAAATAAGAAAGTTATCAACTCCGCGACTATAAGGAAAACGAACTGTAAATTGGTGTTTTTGAGATTGAATAAACTTTGTTTAATTTATCTGGTGGTTTGTTTTTATTCGTATGGTAATTATAGTTCAGTTTTAGAGAAGAATTTTCTATTTTTAATGACATACTAAACAAGTTGATTTGTTGCAACAAGATTTTATTACACTGTTCTGTAAACACCGACGTATTTTAACATTCGAAGCTAATCTTACAATAATTACGCGTATGCTTGACCAGGGTGATTACATTTTGCCATAAGTTTGATGTTTATCATAAGTCGATCTATCTGCATAGGTAACTGTTCAGAAAACGCACTACAAAGTGAATCTATCTGCATAAACTCTTTATCTTTTCTAAAACATTGTTCTGGAACAGACACAGAATATCTTGAGCCAAAGCCGTGGTGTTCATTGTCATTCAGTGGATGTATTTCACGCCTCAATACTTCAAGCACTTGATCAATGATACAAGAGCCGTTGTTACTGAACTGAAGATGTAAGAGATACACTGTGGTCCAGGGTAACTTGTAACGTTCATATACGTAAACTTTCCATGAGCGATGAATTTCAATGTTCAACATGTAGCAAACAGCGTTCACAATCTCGCACACTTTGTCTGGTTTGACTTTTTCTTTTGCATTATCGTAGAACAAATTCCACGATTCCTCTTCGGATAACATCAAGCAATCGTGCTATCTTTGATATGGGTGAACTGTTTCACATTGTATTTCTTTCTCGGCGTAGATTGGTTTTTCACAGAGTGCAGCATACACCAAATGTATTGTACTTGATATCCTGTGAAATACTCTGTTTCTTTCGACAACTTCAACTTCATCGATGCAAATAGTGTCTTCTGATATAGGTTTCCTTGCCATCTTGTGGTTGGAGTTTTCTGGTTTTATACTTTGGGTTGTACTGACTCGGAGACACAGGTTCTGGTTTTACACTTTGGGTTGTACTCACTCAGAGACACAGGTTCTGGTTTTATAGCCGCTCACGCTTTGCCCAAATATGCACCTTTCCTTCAAGCGTAACACTGGGTACGGACTGTTCTTCAACATCTCCCGGTTCAGTCGTCATTGAGGAGGTATCTTGCTCTTCTACTGCTGTGGTCTTCAGGATAGCATTTTGTCTCTGAAGTTTTGGACGAAAAACCTCATCTGGTTCATCGGATATTTCAGTCTGTCGTGGATTCCTACGATCAAAGGCTTCATAGTCGGGGTTTTCTGGGTTTTCGGATATGGTTTCAATAAGATCATCCATCTCCTTCACAGTGTCTTTGAGGTTCAACCACTCATCGACTGTCAAAGCAATACCCTCTTTGGTGGGAAATTTCTTGTTTTGGCCTTGGATGTACTTTCGAATGTGAACTCTCATCTTGCCGTGGAAAATGTTAGCGCTGGCATGATAACCTCGAGATCCTAGCTTGTAGATCACTTCCATCTTGTTGCTGCTCATTTCTTGAATGGATTCAGGGCCGAACGGTTCTAGCTTTATAGACGACCCCAAACAATAGGCTTTGCCCAAACATGCCCGAATAGATCGATGACCTCATTCACAGAAATAATAGATAATCCTCTGAGTTAATGAAATTCCACTTTATTCATGAGAGCGCCGCACTTTACCGCACTTTATTCATGTGGAAAGACAATAGAACCGTGACGTCATCTGAATTAATGAGAGCGCCTTAAAAATTAGCATAGCGCCTTAAAAAAGGGGCGTACGCCCTAATTAATTTATGCATGATCTAAGACTATAAGACTGTGACGTCATCTGAATTAATGAGAGCGCCTTGAAAATTAGCATAGCGCCTTAAAAAGGGGGGTAATTCGATGCCTCTCCTACTACTTGCGCCTGTATCTACTTTTGTTTTCTGAAAAGCTATGGTTTTCACATGTCCCTTCATATCTGTGATTCCGGACTTCCTTCGTCCGTACTGGTTGTAAATTCATGTCCCTTAATGCATTTATCGTCATGCGTAATGTTACTGAACTCTGAATGTTTTCTAATGTGATTGGCCTTAATATCTACGACTTATTTTGGACTATCTGTAGTCGTAAAATTCGTATTTTCATATTTAATGTAATTGGCCTGAATATCTTTGTCTTCCTGTAATTTATCCGTATTTCCTACATTTGGGACTTCTATGGTTTCCAATTCCGTAACTATTGCTGGATCGTTTTCATTCACGACAGGTAAACATGGATCCTGAATATTTGCTTCAAAAGCGCGAGACTTATTTGTCATTAGATTGCCATAGGCGACTCTTTGTTTACATTTTTTTCTCATTAGCAACATGAATTCAAACTTCAAGTGACGTACATACAAACAAACAGAGTCCATAAATCGAAAGAGATTTTCACACTATAAATCACCGACAATTGTAGAGTGATATCATAAATATATTTTGATGAATTTGAATTTCGTTTGTTGCTGAATGTTCATGTGTTGAAACGGTTGGTTCCTTTTCGTTTTGCGTCGAGCTTATAAGTTGAAAATTGTTAACGTTTCCTGAGTAAGCTAAATACTGATAATTATGAGCACTGTCCGGGAAAACAGTGTCACTAAGCGAAAAATGTATTTGATTTGAAGGAGAGTCTTGTTAAAAATCCGACCTAACATGATTTTGTTGTCTTTTCAAAATCAGATGTGGCTCGCGCAAGAAACGAGCAGGAATATCCCAATTAGTACTCTTTTATAAAGTGTTAATTGCAGTTGAGTGATTGCTATTCAAACCCACTTGAATATTCATGATCCCTCATGATGACGCAATAACCATTATATAATATTAACCTAATTATTCAAGGTGTCAGTTAGAGCAGAGAGTAATCTAGTCGTCATGGATCGCCGCCAAGCGTAGCCTGCTATGCAGACGTATTTTTTCACTCTCATAAATTCGAAGAAAAAAGTAACGTCTGCTTACCCGAGCGCTTAATTAGTTTCCAATATGCAAGCAGACGTCAGCACGTTGTTTTATTTTCCTGCCCAATCAAAGCCATTGTTAGAATTTTAGTGAATTGGCGCGCCAGTGAACACTCTCCTATGATTGGTCAATGGCAAATGTACTGTCTGAAATCCTTTTAAATGCAACATGACGTCACTTTCCAGAATATGGAAGGTAAAATCTGATTGGTCCATAACACAATGAGGTGTACATATTGGAAACTAATTAAGCGCTCGGGTAAGCATACGTTACTTTTTCTTCGAATTTATGAGAATGAAAAAATACGTCTGCATAGCAGGCTACGCCAAGCGCGTCCTGCCAGTTTAACTCAGCCAAACCCGGAGACAATACAACAGATACATGAGGGAGTACAGGTCCTAGTAACCCCGGTGGCTACTGTAGACAACGTAGCACAAGAAGCCCAAGTATCGACCGAAGTGGCCCCAACAGAGAATGTAATTCCAACGGCGGCGGGGTAGTATCGTCGTGTACCGTTTAACCAACTTAGTCATAAAATTCCCTTTGTTACCCCCGTTCGCTATGAATAATTTGAGACTCAGAAATTTTATACGGACATCCGAATCGACACTTAGAAATTCTAGAACGATTATACGTTATCCTCAGTATAAAAAAAATTACCGCCCGAACCGGGATTCGAACTCGGGCCGGTTAAGAATCAATGCAATGGCTTACCTACTACCAACACAAACCCTAACCATTAGACCACGAGTGAATTCGCTGATTGCGCGCGTACTATCGTATCTATATTATAATATATACTATAATAGCGGTACGGCAACCCTCCGAGCGCGCGAGGTGCGACTCCCCACGGATCTCAACGGTACACGACGATACTACCGGCGGCAGTAACAGCTCCAACGGTTCAGATAGAGACAGTCAGTTTTCCATTGGCTCAGGCAGCGAATAGTCAAGACAGCTTGGAGGTAAGACCCTGTAGAAATTTCGTTTCGGGGAATTATTGGTAACCAGGATAGTTTCAAAGTCGTTTCTTGTCGAAGAATTGGTTTATTGCGTAGCGGTAGATTGTGACCGCGTGGTTATAATCTTATGCAACGCGGTTTCGCAATTCTTGTCCGGTGGGACTTATTAGCTAGTTTATTTTATTTGTTTTGTCTCGGGTATTTTGCTATTTGCAAGCTTTATTAGTTTCGTACGCCTGGCCCATTCCGTACTTATTTCCTTTCTTAATCAAGGTAGTAAGTAGTTATGGAACTTCGCTCGGGAAAAACGTGGACTGAGCACTGTGTGAGCTCACGAGTAACAAGTTCTGTGTGAACTTGAGGAAAAGTGGACCACTGTGTGAGCCCACTTGTAATAAACGCACAACTAAGGTGATGGTTATTTATTTGTAGGTATGTGCGTCGGTAAAAGAAATCCAAGAACAACTGACGAAAATGAAGCAAAGGGAGGACGTTGCGATTACGGTGGAGCCTTCAAAATCTAGATTGTGCGTGGATGAACGGTTCCCAAATTTATGGATGAGAGACACGCCCTTTTCCCTAGACGAGCTGGTTGACGTTCCTCGTTTTTGTAGAAAAACTCTTTTATGTCAAAGATTGATGATAAGTCTGGCTATGATGATGTGTTACTCACGGAGGATCCACCAAGTATTTTGGCATACAATGCGGGGGCCTCTGGAGGGTACCGTAAATGCTCTATTAAGAGCCCGGGGCGCTTATTTAATTTCGGGGATATTGGGGGCGCTTATTAGAATAGGGGTGCTTAATAGAGAGGGGCGCTTATTTAATTTCCTAAACCAAACACTCCGATTCCCTTACCGTACCATTTCGTAAAGTAAGTACGGAGTAACGAAGCCAATATGAAATATAACACATTTCTGTCAGATCACCGCTGACATTATCGTTCGTACACGCTGGCGTAGTCGCCACGCACGCATTATACTAGCACGTGCCGCATTCAAAAGTTAGTACATGTACATCGCAAGAGAGCTTGTCATATATTAACTGTTGTTTGATATGAGCGTGTTGTGCTGTGGAGTTGGGGGGGCGCTTATTAGAGAGGGGCGCTTAGTACTAAACTGCTCCAAAGGGGGGCGCTTAATAGAGAGGAGGCGATTATTTGAGATGGGGCGCTTAATAGAGCATTTACGGTATGTAATAATCTTCCATTTGGATGGAAAATTCCCCGTATGTTTACCAAACCATTGGCCTCGTGTCATACAATTACTTTAGGCATCTGGGTATTGCCTGCTCATTATATATCGATGACCGCCTCAACCGGGAACTGTTTACGATAGAGTGTTATTGGTCTACTTCTGTTGGGCACCGTGACCCGCCGTTTGGCCTACGATCAGCGGAAGCTGCTCTGTATATAATACGTAAGGTACTGATACGCTTGAGCTATCTTCTTGGCCTTAAAAAGTGTGTCCTAGTACCGGCACAGCGTATCTCCTACCTTGGGATGATGGTCGACTCTTCGGTGCAAGCTATCTTAATTCCGGAAGAGAAGAAGAAGAAAATGCTTGTCTAAGGGAAAGTGTCTTAGAATGCAAGTCCTCAATACCGTTGAGATCCCTGCAAAAGCTAATGGAAAATCCATGCCCTATCTTTGTCCTTCCCGGAAGCAAAATTCAATATCCATGAAAGGGCGGCCGCGATTGGAATGGCTTCCACGAGAGGGGAGGTCAAGCTTACAACTTGCTGGAAGAAGTTGAGTTCTGGCGGTTCTTGGACACGTCGGATAGCCACATTCCTTGGAGAAGTTAAAAACACTGGAGGCTATCTATTTCCACGGATGTCTCACTGTCCCGCTGGGCGGGAGTTATCCACTCCAACCCATCCGATCTAATGCTTAGAGATTTCTGGGAAACGAACGTGGCCGAGGAAAATATCAATGTCAAAGACGTGGGCAGTGGGAAAAGTCTTGGAGTCCTTGCCAGGGAACATACGGGACTGTAGAGTGGATGCTCAGGTTGAAAACCAAGCAGTGATACACACTTGGATAGGGCGTTGTTGACGCTCAACAGGGCTAACGATCGTAGCGAAACGCATCTTTCAATTGGTGACAAAACGAAATCTCCTTTTGACAATGTCTTATGTGCCGTCGCACAGCAACCCAGCAGATTGGTTTTCACGCACATTATCGAAAGCGGATTCGATGCTCTCTAAAGAATGCTGTAAAATGGTTCAAATCGAGTTTGGAGACCCTATACCTAGTGGCTTTGGATTCAAATGTTCATCGGGACTTTCAGGGTGTGCCACTTGCTTACTTTACTCCATACCCTACTCTGGGGTAGGTGGGAGTGAATGTATTCAACTAAGACCTTACCTTTTGTGATGGGATTCGGGCCAACACTTACGTCTTCTCTCCTTTTTATACGATACGCCCATTACTGCAATTGCTTCTATCTCAGAAGGCAGTGACCACCATGATAGGACCGCGCTTATCTCTCCTACCGTCATGGTGGACAATCATAAGGGCAATATCCTCCAAGGGGATTATTCTGACCAAACGGGGCTCTCAGAAAGCTATTCTCTCCCCAACAAAACACGGATTTGTATCATTCCCGTTACCATGTGACTTAAGGGCATACTGTCTACTTAGACAACTTCTAGACGAACAGAATAACCACGATGACTGTTCTCTCTTGTTTAACCCTATTTGTAGCCGTTACCGCTGATCCCGAGGCTGTTTGTTCCATCGGTAGGCTGTCCTCGATACTCCTATCCCAACGATGATAATTTTCACTTTTGTCAGCGATGTCGGATATGAGCTCCGCGACACGTCAAGGAAAATACTGACACCCTTAAAAGCCCTGGTGGATCTGACTGAAATTGAGATTAGGAGAGCAGAATTGCTGAAACGTCAACGGTCAACTCCTTACATGAAACAAAAGTCAGTATTAGAAAAAGAGCTCATAAGTTTTTGGCCAGCGTTGTATCAACTAGAGATATTACTTCAAGCAACCCCAGAAGATCTGGTTAACTTCCTAATTTGGAAAGATAATTTTGGAAAAACAAAGGTACACCGAAATGAATGCTATTTTTGGGAAACAAGGGAAAGACATCGTGCGCATGTCCTAAACGGCTGGCCTATGGAACAGTGGATTCCCTCATAGGGAAACTATGGTTGAAATGCTTACTTGCAGGGAGAGGCGGTGATGAGTCACTAACACTTGGATACGAGTACAACTTAATGAAAAGCAATATACCTCCAGGAATAGGTTTGTTTAAATCTTAGCTCAATTTGTATAGTACTATAAACGTACAGGATTTGTAATTAAAATACTCAAATCTTATTGGCTTGTTGTGATGATCACTGGATAGCAATAGGCTTAAGAGATGTACAACTTAATTAATGTCGGCAAGTGAAGGAGGCTCTTGGAAAATAGTTATAAATGCCTTTTCCTAACATGCCTCCGTCGGTAGCCTCAAGCTCCGCTAGAAAAACAACACTTGCACCAATCTTAGAACTACTCAATTCTCTCTCTGAATCTCTAGCTGCTTCACTACTAGATATTGGTACTAACACTGCAGATACCTTAGCTACATTCTCTTCACTTGCCTTTTTATACTGGAATAAGGCAATAGAACGGTGACCTGTTCGCTCCCAAATTAATTTATCCTGTACCCCAGCATTGAAAAGAGCTGATGCGCAAGTTATACACAAGTTATACGAGGCTACCGACGGAGGCATGTTAGGAAAAGTCATTTATAACTATGAGCAGTTTTACGCTTTAGGCCTGCCACTTTGCACATTTCAGGCAAAATATTAATAAGGGAGTTTTACGCCTACCGGAGATTTCTCGAAAGCAAGCCTGGATTTGAACGGCTTTAAACGTAAAATGCACTTAAATACTTTAATTCTGCGAAAAAAGTGTTGTGTTTCCTTGAATCCTTAATAATAAATAATAATAATTATAGGTTTTTATGTCGCATTTAAAAATCTCAATGCGCTTACATGGAGTATGAGAAGACTATATTAAAAAGTAGAAAATAGTAAAAAATAACTATAACTATAGTAAAAATAACTATACCTATATTATAAAAAAATAAAAATAAATAAAAATATAAGAAGTAATGTAAAATATATATACATAAACACAGACTGATATACATATACATACACATATATATACATGTAGAGATATATATAACAGACAATATATACATATAACATAATATAAATACTTCTCTACTGTCACTGCGTCATATAGACTCTTTTGAAAAGAAAGGTTTTTAGAGCAGATTTAAAGGCTGATATAGTAGTGGAGGACTTAATGTGATCTGGTAGTAAGTTCCATAGTTTCGGTGCAGAGTAGGAGAAGGCACGTTCGCCATAAGTTACAGTTCTGACAGGTGGAAATGGAGGACGAAGGAGTGAACGACTTGATTGTTGAAGTTTGCGGAAAGCGACCAGGGTCTTTTCACGACCGAGTCACATCATACATTGTGTGTGACGTAAGAGCAAGAATCCAAAACAACAGAACTTATAACAAGTGCTGGTAAACAATGGCTTTTCCACATCACTCGACTGCGCGGTCGAGAAACAAAATGCGCAGGCTTTATCACGATTTTAAAATCAGCAATTATACGGATTTTTGTCCTCAATATTCATGTAGTATTTGAAAATAAATGAAACTAAAATGGAATTAGGGGAACTTTAAATCAATTGTATAGACAACTGATAGCGAGCAGACCTGAGATTTACGAGGGGTATGGTGAGGGGGTGTGGTGCCTAGAGGGAAGAGGTTCAGTCAGTACAGCTGATATAGGTAGACTAGAAATATATATTGTTGGTAAATATTTTTTATAACCATAACCATACATAACCATACCATAACCATATACAGACAGTACTTATACACTACTGAATAACGTCAAAATATGTGATTTCTTATTATGTATCGTAAGGTAATATTGGGCGACATATGGCGACTTTGGGCGACATAGGAGCCAGAGAAGGCCTCCAATTTAAGCAAAACATGTTGTAAACTGCATAAAGTTAAGAATCGATATATTAACGATTCTTATTCGTGTATAATTGACGGTTCGTACCTGTATCGTACTGACATCTGGTTCCATTATAACCTGCAGCACACGTGCACGTGTATCCAATCACGTGGCTCGTACAAAAGCCACCGTTGAGACATGGGTTACTGGAACAGTCGTTGGTAACTGAGAGAAAAATAAATACTTTAAAGTAATAAAACATAATAATTAATTCCAGTTGATGATGTCACAATCGTGGCCGCTGACATACATGTATATAAGAGCAGGCTCTTGGCACGAAATTGTTCATTTGGCACAACCGGTTTAACAAGAAACGGTCAATAGACGTTCTGCTGAAAAATAAATTGCATTAAAAATATATTTACTATAATACTCAGAGCGCAATTCTAAGTATCCTACTAACTGTGGAAAATCTACTTTCTTCCTACCTGTCTCGTTATGCAGACTTGTGTATGTTGCAATAAACCCGTTGTTGGTGTTCGACGCGTGTGACTTGAAGACGATAAACATCTCATTAGATGACGACATTACACCTGTGGGGGGTTGGGTGAGGATACCGGTGAACACTCCAAGGGATGATGAAGTCTCCTTTGATCCGTCAAACACTTGCACAGTATCATTATGGTTACCAGACTGAAGACCAAACGAGACAAACTCCAGAAAGATCCGGAGCCCCGAGGGTACTGAGATCTTCCAGGAGCAATACTGCCCGGACGGGTAGTCCTGGGGGAAATTTGGCGACGTGAAGTTGCCCCAACTTGTATTGAGGATGAAGTTACAACCTGCACAAAAATAAACGCAATTATTTTATGCTCATTGGAAAAGTCCATTTTTCTTTTACGATTTGATAAACGTTTTAATCCCACACTAAATGCATTGAATCTGGCTCTCAGGATATATCACAACTGGAAGTTAACGTGGCGGCTAACATAGGAGACAGTAAAAGAAAGTCTCCAAATTAGGCATTGAGCTAGTTGAATTTTAAAAATATTTTTAGAATTTATGAAACTATAGCTAGTGTAATGAAAGGCTAGAGCTGCGCCACAGTGCATGCTCTTTTACTTGATGCCGTAAATAAGTGGTCAATTGCAAATCAGTAGTGTAGTGACGCAGCTAGTTTGCAATCTGAAGTTCTCTAACAGCGGTCTGATAGCACTTACATAAAGGCTTTATAAGTAGATGGGTCTGTTATAGTAGTTTCCATGGGTTAAAGTGGCTTCTTAGTGAAACTACTTATTATTTGGGACTAGACTTTTCATTATCTTGTATTTCTACAACTTGAGAGTTCTATTAGAACTTACTGGTGTAATAGCAATAGAACAGCGTGTGACCTACTATTCCAGCTCCGAAAGGATGTTCACCACCGTACGAATCATTTCTACTTGTAGTTTCTGTGTAGAAATTCAACCACTCCATGCTTGAAATGGCAAACTTGACCTGTTGAAGAAACAAATTAAAAGCCCGTTACAGAAATTGTATACCCTTACCAAACATTATGCACCAGTCAATTGTAACCCCAATCCCCCCTTCCACCCTCCCCCCCCCCCCCCCCCCCCACCCTCGGGGAATGGTGGGGTATTGGATTTTGCATGTTACCATACTTTGCAATTCCCCTACCCCCCTTGGACAGAATGTGCTGGAAAAGCCCCCCACCCCGTGGGATAACAATTCGGCAACATTTCAAAAACTGCACTTATAAAGTCTTATAAATGTATACCACGCTGCATTTATTGAATTTCAAACCGTGAAAGGAAAGTCACAGAAACGAAAACTCAAGGCCAACAACGACAACAGGTAATTATCCACAAACACAGGACAGAAACGGCTTACCTTAAAAGCTTGTAGCCCCGTACGCATGTTTGGTTGCAAGTGAAGTTTTGGTTGAGAGGGGGTCATTTTTATTATATTTCACAATAGGTCAAAGCCCCTCACTTTCCCCCATGCACCCGGCCGTACCCTACATCGCGGTAAAACGTCACGTGCGTGTTCTATTGATGAAGCCGCACGCGTCTGATCTCCCCAGTTTCCCGCCGAAACTAAAAGAAAACAGAGGCAGGCACGTACGCGTATTTATGCGAAATATTTCGCGAAAAATAAAACTACTTGAAAGGTATAAAACCTAAGACTTTAACAGGTTGAAGTTTTCTTAATTTTTAATTCACTGTGAGGTTACTAAGTTATAAAATCATTTACTTTTTGAACTCCAGAGCCTTCGTTCTTTCGGACAGCGGAGCATAACGTTTTGCCGCGGTGGCGTTAGATGCACGGAAGAATCTGGGAACGAGGCTGTTCCCCAACCTCTTGCCCCACGGGTCGGGATCGATAATAAGAAAATCCACCACCCAGTCGGGCCTAATTACCTTTCAAAAGCATAAAAATGCCCCACATTTTCCCACCATTCCCCGAGGTTGGGGAGGGGGGTTGGGGATTACAATTGACTGATGCATTATGATATGGGTAACGTCAGGAGCCCATAACCAGGAGCGTCCATCCCGCATACTAGGCCTATGTCACAGCGTTTTCACAAGTTAGGTTATTTTTAGAACGGTTCCCGCTATTGTTGAGTTGCAATTATTCATAAGGGAATAAAATCACAAAAGCGTAGCAGCCATCTTGTTTAGTATAACAGAAGTAGCTAATGAGGCATCTTTTGTTCCCCCACGGTGCAACCCAATAATTGGCGGGGAAAATAATCTAAAAATAGCCCAACTTGTAAAAACGCTGTGACACCTGTATAGGAGATATGGACGCTCCTGGTAACGTATGGAATGGTATGGGCCAGAGTATCACGGTGGGAACAAATGAGACTTCCTAGTTGTGCAGTACCATGAGTATATTTGAGTATCAAACACTGAAACAGTCCACAAATCAACATCACTCACCTAAATGCTAACTATCTTCAGTGTCCCATGAACTGATAAGAGCGTTTCAACAATATCTACAATACAACACTGCAATCCGATGGCACTCAGATGCAGAAATATAAACATTTTCTTTCAGTTTCCGTGGATTATTTAGCAGAACGTCACTCCTCGTTTCGTATAGGAAGAGCTAGGGAAAATGGTCGCCGAGAGACATGTCACATGCATTACATGTCGACCTCGCGTGTGTTCACGTGCACAGTGCACATTCATGAACCACTAACTACTTATATAGAGGATATGACATGGCCGCGAGAAGATACGGATTGTATCTTACGAGTGAGCGCAGCGAACGAGTATAAAATATTTGATCAACATGAGAAGATACAAGTCGTATCTCCAAGCGGCCATGTAATGTTTTGTTTAATATATATTTTTTGATGACATGCCATACCACTTCATCGATAATCGTATATTAAAGACCCTGTGTCCGAGCCCATGGTGCTTTGCGCGCGCAAATCATTTCCGTAGGCTACGAAAATCAGAAAGATCGTCGTTGTTGTTATGTGACTCTCGAATCTTTCGAAATCCTTCCCTAGTTTGGGCCATCGTGTAATTATTTATAGGTATATATGCTTAGCTGACTTTCTTTTATCTTAACTTTTGTATATATACTTTTTAAAATGAAACTTTAGTTCGAATATTTCTTCGAATCCCGGTCTAGAGTGGCGAGTAGAGGAATGCCGGAGAAAGGACCGAGACAGCGAGGCGAAGCGACTCGACAAATAATCCTTCAGCAGTCCACATTTTACTTTCTCTAGGTACACAAGAGAACACTTGTGGTTCAAAAGGACTACTACGTGAGTTTCCCGGGGATTTGCTGTACTAAGGGACCGGCGGGCTTCGTTGGAAATACAAAGCACAAAGCAACCACTTCTGCATGGCATCAAGATCATTCGTAATTATAATTTCGCACGGCTAAGCTCCACTGAGGTATATGTTTTGCATTTTTATTAGCAGAGAAAGCAATGCCCTTAACCTTTTTTTTTCATCTTCCAGTAGGGCCAGAAAGTCTTGCTACCAAAACTACGATCGCGGGTCAAACTCCAATCTGCCGAGTTCAGCTGTTACTTCGCTGTGAGTTTGACTCGTGCGAGTACGACATTTCATTTTGCACTCAAAATATATCATTCGCAAGGAAAGTAGAGATCTTCAAATACAGCTAAGCAATACTGGAGACATGAAAACAAGGTAGCAAGAGTATGTGTTTGCTTGTAGAGTTGTGAAAAGTCGCACTCATAAACCTAATTAGAATCTAAAGACAGAACAACTGGCTTCCTGCCGAGTACTGTTCAAATCATATTCGAAGCATCCGGGGAAAATTCGTGGGCTCGATTGGGTTTTTAAACCGGTAGAAATTATGAAATTCGTTATCCAAAGTGTATGTGTAGCTACCGTGTGGTGGTAGGTATGACGTCACGGTTCTATTGTCTTTCCGCATGAATAAAGTGTATGAACAAAATGCGGCGCTCTCGTGAATAAAGTGGAATCTCATTAACTCAGAGGATTATCTATTATTTCTGTGAATGAGGTCATCGATCTATTCGGGCATGTTTGGGCAAAAATGCCTATTGTTTGGGGTTGTCTGTAAAACCAGGAGCCGTCGGCCCTGAATTTAGTAGCAACAAGATCGAACGATTCTACACGTATTCGAAATTGAGCAGCAACAAGATGGAACCTACCAAATTGGACTGTGATATCACAGAGGCCATTGAGAGGCAGCAGCAGTTGACTTTGAGGTAAATAAAATTTTGACTTGTATTTAGACCACAACCTTATTGTTTGTGTGCAGGTTTTGAGAGAGTGTTTTTATCTTTATAGACCATGCCTGAAATTCCCGCCGAAATGTTTGAGCCCTGGACTGACTGGGAAACAGAGCGTAAATAGTAAGAACAAACTACTCGTCATGGTATATTTTCCTTTACAGTTAATAACTCATAAGATAATTGTATACAAAATCCGGTATGGTTCATTAGATCAACTCTGCTATTGTTCTTAGGTAAACTCTTGAGATGCAAATTCTTCTCTAAAACTGAACTATAATTACCATACGAATAAAAGCAAACCACCAGACAAATTAAACAAAGTTTATTCAAACTCAAAAACACCAATTTACAGTTATTTTTCCTTATAGTCGCGGAGTTGATAAGTTTCTTATTTCTCAGTTCCTGGGTTGATATAATGTACCGTGTTACAAGATTACACTGATTTATGTTTCATTGATTTTTTTTCTTGTTGACAAATGCTGCTTACTGATTGCTTATATTAAAACGACGACAAGAGGAAGAATATTTTTAAAGACATTTATTAATAGAAATCGACTTAAGGTTACCGGATACCTTCAAGGTGCGTTTCCAGTCTAAATTACGTAGCGCCTCGAGGAAACATCGTAGATAAATCATCCAGGTATCATTTTCATGCTTTAAAATTGGCTACGAGAAGACAACAAGTTTTTAGTTCTTTGAAAATCTCGAATTTACCGCGATCCCGTTTCCCCGAACTAGTGAGATGACTTTCAGAAGCTCCGACTCCGAAAATATTTGAAAGTTTTAAAATCTGTTTGCTTTGTCGCATTTCAGAGGAATCGTATTACAAAAGAGTGTCGGGGAATTTCAAAATTCGATATCATGCTCTTCGTGAAAAGGCGAAAACATAGTCCGAGTAGATATGCGAGAAACGCCGGCAAGAGCTCTCTTTTCAGAATTTCCCAATTCCCCGATACTCTTTTGCAGCTGCGATATCAATTGACATTTTGTGAAAATTTCACACAAATTGAATAAATTCCTCTTGAGTGGGAACTTTTTAAAAACTCTATTTTGGTTGAAATCGAAAGCGTAGAAAATAGCACCACGCAAGACAGACGGCTACATTTTTTGAAAATCTGTAGCCCCGCCTCTCCAACAATTAGCGAGCTCTTGGCCACTCATTTCTCACACCGTTCAACTATCTGTCAAGATTTCCCGCCAATGTCGATTTCCGATCAAAGCTACGCGCCGCATCGAGAAAATGTTAATATAGCCGGTTGTTCTAGTTCCCTGTGTGGCTTGAAAAATGAGAAAGACAACAAATCCTAAAGGGACAAAGCCAAGGTGAACACCTAGAGACGCCTTGAATGCCAGCATAGTTAGTAGAGGAGACAGCGATTTGCAGGCGTCTGAAACAGCAATCGGCAATCGTTTCAAGCGATTGAGATCGAGTCACCGTCAGACTTTACGTTTCCATCTAAGCTTTCTTGGCCCGGGTTTCTTGGAAACAAATATTGTCTCGGCTGGCTCCTATCAATTCTTCTTTTATTATGTTCACTTGGCACTCTGTCTAAATGTGAAAATACGAACCCTTGTCGGGTTTTGTGAGGACTTCTATTTGGCTCGTAGTCATATGCATTGTTTGGCCTTGTTTTGCTTTGCTTTTTTCTTTGTTTTCCAAGCTAAGGGCACCTGCTTGCTTTTTGGAAGACAAGGCAAACAACCGATGGAATTCTCAATAAACGTAAACATCAATTTAATATGCGCTAGCTTTTCCCACACCGTCGTTACGGGCGAGTGAGCACTTGTCATGTGTTTATTGATCTGCTATCAATCAAACAGAACATTTTACTTCCGGTTAGAAACTTCCTTTTGATATTTCTCCGTCAATATTAATTATTTCTTACTGACAAGAGACGTGTCCACATTCGGATATAGTTATCTCCGTTCATCCTTTTCATCCCTTTTGTCGCCTCTCGTCCCACTTTTTCTTTTTTTATCCCTCTTTTTATAATTTGAAAAAGAAAGGCGACAAAAGGGATGAAAGGAGATAAAAGGGACGATCAAGTAGATTTGTGCTATTTGATACTAACTTCCCGGGGGGGGGGGGGGGGGTACTCATGTTTGTGACGTATTATGTATGTGCCGCCCGGGTGGGTCAGGGTTTTGAGCTCCGTTTGGGCAGGTAGGGTCAGGGTTTTGGCCTGATTTGGGCAGATCAGGGTCAGGATTTGAGTATAATTTGGGTGCAGTCAGGGTCGGGGTTCAGTATTTTTTAGGCAGTTAGGTTTTTTTTTTAGCTACTATGTCAAAAAAAGACATTCTGTTGCCGCATTTTGATCGCCTTCCCACATGCAAGCACTGAGGTTCCCGTACTTCAGTACTTATCTATGTACTTCATCTGCTGATTTGTTTACCCAATGCCACGTCCCGACTTGAAATGTTCCGTATTTTGCATGCAATCCCGGTACGCGGTATACCGGCCGGGATATATATCCGACCTTCTTTTGAAAACAATTTAAAGAAGGGGCATTCAGGGGTTTTTTCTCCCAAAAAGGGGGCAATCAGGGTTTTGGAGCTCGGATTGGGTCAAACAGGGTCAGGGTTTGAGCCTCTTGGCCTCACATACATACCCATTTTTCATGTAAGTACCCCCCCCCCCCCCGGGACTAACTTTCAACGAGTGAACATGGAAAATCGGACTTTGAAAAACTGCCCTGTACCTAATTGTGGATCAAAGTATCTTGTTAAATTATCCAACCACTTGGCTCAAGTCCATAGGTTATCAACTCAATAACGTAAACCATATTTACAAGAAGCAAAACTTCAAAAAAGAAAGTTTTTGTCGAGGAATGTAAATCCAGTTGTTGATAATGGAAAATATGTTGTTATAATGAGAGACGTTAGCTAAATCAGCTAATCGACATTTGTTAAACGTAGTGACCACGCCAATTTGTTTTCTATAAAGTTTGAAACTTTTAAGGGTCTGACATTATACTCCCGATCCTTGAAGAGTAAATATATAAACGATGGCTGCTAATCGTTCCAACTCAGATGATGAAATGACTGAAGATTCCTATCAAAGCTCTGATTCTCAGGAGAGCACGGACTCCACTGATGATAGTTATGACGGAGAAGAGGATGTTTGGGAAAGAATTCGAAACGAAGCTAAAGAACGGCACCAGGAAGATTGGGAAGCGTTGGTTCAAAAGTATGAACACGATGGGGATAGTCATGAAGTTGCTGAAATCAAAGCCAGTAACGCTTTGGTTCCTATACCTATAGAAAAGACCTAAGAGAAGTGTTGTTCGAAGATATGAAATGGATTCACAGCTTAAGAAAAGATCCTGATTTCCGAAAAATCTTGGAAACAAAGCAAGACTTGATGAACATGGAAGATTAGCGACCGAGGCTGCAATTCACCACCGAAAATTCTTGTTGAATAAACAATTCCAAAAACAACCTATTCCAGAACAGAGTGTTCCCGTGATGAACAATACATTCATACCTTTTAGAAATAAGTTTTATTAAGTCGATTTCTATTAATAAATGTCTTTAAAAATATTCTTCCTCTTGTCATCGTTTTAATACAAGTAATCAGTAAGCAGCATTTGTCAACAAGAAAAAAAATCAATGAAACATAAATCAGTGAAATCTTGTAACACGGTACATTATATCAACCCAAGAACTGAGAAATAAGAAAGTTATCAACTCCGCGACTATAAGGAAAACGAACTGTAAATTGGTGTTTTTGAGATTGAATAAACTTTGTTTAATTTATCTGGTGGTTTGTTTTTATTCGTATGGTAATTATAGTTCAGTTTTAGAGAATAATTTGCATCTCAAGAGTTTTCCTCAAAACAATAGGCCCTTCAGTTATCGCTAATCCCTAAGAACAATAGCAGAGTTGATCTAATGAACCATACCGGATTTTGTATACAATTATCTTATGAGTTATTAACTGTAAAGGAAAATAGACCTATGACGAGTAGTTTGTTCTTACTATTTACGCTCTGTTTCCCAGTCAGTCCAGGGCTCAAACATTTCGGCGGGAATTTCAGGCAAAGTCTATAAAGATAAAAACACTCTCTCAAAACCTGCACACAAACAATAAGGTTGTGGTCTAAATACAAGTCAAAATTTTATTTACCTCAAAGTCAACTGCTGCTGCCTCTCAATGGCCTCTGTGATATCACAGTCCAATTTGGTAGGTTCCATCTTGTTGCTGCTCAATTTCGAATACGTGTAGAATCGTTCGATCTTGTTGCTACTAAATTCAGGGCCGACGGCTCCTGGTTTTACAGACGACCCCAAACAATAGGCTTTGCCCAAACATGCCCGAATAGATCGATGACCTCATTCACAGAAATAATAGATAATCCTCTGAGTTAATGAGATTCCACTTTATTCATGAGAGCGCCGCATTTCGTTCATGCGAAAAGACAATAGATAATGAGAAACCACCACACTTTATCCATGCGGAAAGACAATAGAACCGTGACGTCATACCTACCACCACACGTTAATGAGATACCACCACAAACCACCACACGTTAATGAGAAACCACCACAAAAAAACGGCTAATTCCATGCGCCCTATACTACTCAAGGTCTTTAAATAGAGGATATTACACGGTGGTGCTAAGATATTAAGTTTATCTTGGAGAGTCGAAAGCATTTCACGAGTGAGCGCAGACTCGAGAGGATAAACTTCATATCTTCAAATCACCGTGTTATGTTCTTTTTATTATATCGATAATTAGACTTACTGTCAGTACAAACTACATGGTCTAAGCTGTTCTGATCTTTCTAAGCTGTTCATCGGGTTTTCTTGTCTCTTCGTTGCAGAGAGTTTTAGATCGTACTTGGCTTTATGTGTTCGGAATATTCATTGTCATGCAGCTCATTTAAGCTGTTTATCTCTTTCTCTGTGATTTTCACAAACCTGCCGCCGTATTTGTAGTTCAGAAGGCAGCAAACGTGACGTCATTGATATTTTCATTAGTAGTTTCGTATGAGTTCTACGAGTGGTTTATTTCTCAGTGAAACACTATCGTCCATATAATAAATATTGATAAACTACGAGTAAGAAGTGAAGAAGTAAAGAACGGCATAGAAGAAAAAGTGTGCCTCCACTGGAGTAATGGAACCTCGTACCTTCCGACTGCTTGTACTAACTCTTGGTCACTACACTACTGAGTACGCTAGTTGAAATCATTGCCAGCAAAAAAGAATAATAAGCCATCTATGGTATATTTATATACAACAGTCAAACAGTAAACAATTCTTTCTAATGATGTTTTAAAAGAAGCGTATTTAAATGTTCGGTTTAGCCATTCACAAGAGAAGTCATTTCAAACACTCATTATTCGTGATTCATCTCAATATTTGGGACTCCTGATAAACCACTACAATTTGTGTTTGAAACAGTACTTGTGCGATTATTTATATCTAGCTGATATCATTGATTTTTTATTTTTTTAACAACATTTTAGGACAACATTTACCCGAAGAGCGAGCCAATGCTCGCTCATCAAGGGGGTTCACATTGAAATGATAAAATATGGCCTATTCACCTAAGGTACAGATAAGAGCAGATAAGAGTGTGTTGAAGTTTTCGGACTTGAAGTAGTTGTTCATTTCCACTTTAATCGCCTCTGACAAAGCTTCGTTGGTAAAACTTGTCGATGAATCTTGAGTACTCGGCGTGGCCAGCGAAGACCTAGTTTTCGGTCCGTCCGACGGCATTATACAGTAACAACTATATCACATTGTAAGCAACACTTGATGTAGTAAACTTTACATGAGTAGGAAAAAGAACTGAGACCGTACGGCCGAAATAAAATCTAAGTTTTCAGAGAGCCGAACATGGCGGCCTATCACGGTCACGGTCACTGCCTAGTAAATCATTGAATTGACAGATTATAGCATTGAATTGACAGATTATACCTGTTAGATTTAACACTACATGGGCATTTAGCAGAAACAGTATGCTTCCTATTAGGTATTTAAACCTAATTTACACGACCGCCTGTTCCGAGCACAGAGGTAGGGCCCTATAAATGACGTTCTCTACATTCGCATGCCACGGGAAATGCAGCGGAAAATGGCCCTTGCAAATGCAACCTAGAAATTACACATGAAAAACTGATGCCAAAAACTTCGAAAGGAGAAGGAAATGTTTATTTTGCGCCCTGTACTTTTCTTAGCTAGATTAGATTTGCATTGACAATAGGATTCATTTTGGGTATGCCTCACCAAAGGTGCGAAAGTTACTGAACATTTAACATGATTTAACGAACATATATCCATCAACGCATGCATATATGCATGAATTTTCAAAGTACCCCTAAAAAACAGGTTCATTGTCAGCGTTGTCATTTCTCATTTCAAAATACAACATGTATTTTGTTGATTAAAAGTTTTATGCGAGGCATTACACTCAACTGGCACAGCTCGATATATATCCTTTGTCATGAGCAGCTGCTCTGAAACGTCCTTTCAAATTTGACACGCTGAAAGCGAATGACCCGGATGTGTTCAAATATTTTATGCGATGGTTGCGATCGAAGCGAGTTCGTTCCGATTCACTGGCTAGCGGAGCGAGTCGTAGTAGAAAATAAGCGCCTGCTGCCGTCTTACTGAAAATTGAATTCTGCCCTTTTCCGCATGGACTAACATGATTATTAAAACATATCAATCAAACTTTGTGAGCTCTTACTATATATCTACTCAAAACTCTCCTGTCCAAGTCTATATAGTGTGTGATTCATCCACGACCACGGCGTCTATAATTATGAAGTCGCTCAGATATTCCTTCATTATCAGTTTCATGGCGCTTTACATATGACTGACATATCCCGTCAGTGAATTATTTCGGACTGCTAATTTTCACTCGAACAGCCTCAGAAGAAGCCAACATATTGCTTCAGGGATCTCCGTAATTTCTTTCAGTTCTACGTCTACATCGTAGAGGGAGATGGCTTTTAGTCCCATGTATTTACATGTAGCTCCGATTAACTTTTCCTTCACAGTGCTTTGCAAGTAGGACAATTACTACACCAAAGCGATATTTATGTCTGACTCGACTTTCTACGGCAAACAGTTGGAAAATCCCCAAACATCTCGCCAAGAAAGTGCAAATGTAGACTATTCACTGCCTGCTTTTGTTCGTCTAAATTCGTTCCTGAATTAACGCTCAACCGCCCAATCGCTTCTCTTCACACACCATCGCTTATCGACGCCATTTATCAGGTCGCACTGAGTAGGAATGTGTGACATTTCGTGACACATGACAGCGATGCCACCTAATTAACCAATCAGTATTTCCCGTTCGGAATCTCAAAGCGAAAATGAAAATGTATAAGGGATGGCTACAGGCCCTCATTGTTCTCTCTCGTGCCAGTCCATTTTCGAGCGGACAAAATTATTTTATCACTTTTTTTGCGTTGAAAGGGCCTGTTTCGCAGACTATATAATTTCCATATCAAACCCCTAGTTTGACCCATATCATACCCGTACCTGTGCTATGGCCCATATCATAATGTTTGGTAAGGGTAGGAATTGTAAACCGATATTTGTGGTAGACCAAGGAAATAACCAAGAAATTAATCAACAAACTATACAGTGACAATAATTTAGTGCATTTACCTGTTGACAAGTGTTCTTGCCGTACGCTAAAAGATAGAACGGATCAGTTGTTGGGAGATTGATTGGTTCGTCTTTCTGTCCATCAGTCCTGCAGCAGAAATAGATAAGGGTGTTTCTGTCATATGTACCATCTGGTAGGATTCCGTTTTTGTTGTTGGAGTTACGAGTGTCTTCGTCATCCCATTTAATCCAGCCTGTTGATAGGCCTGGAGGACAACTGCTTCCTTTCTTGAAGATGCAGTACTGACCTGTGAACAAAAAAACGACATTGTGTTTTTCTGAAAATATAATTATACAAGAAGCAATGTTGTTTCATGCTCTTGTACCTCTATAAAATCGAAGATCAAATAAGACATTCCTCTAATCCGACAGCAGAAATCAGATCACGTGCACATCGCATAATACCCATTTTTATTAGACTGGTAAGTATTCTGTGCGGTGTCTGTTTTCAAAACTATGCATTCGTTCTCAAGGACGAATGCACTATAGATGGTGAATATGATAAAGTTATTTTACAAGTGCATTTGCAGACGATATGATGTGTTTGACTATTCTTGTTAATAATTGGAACCATGTTGGAAATGTAAAAGGTAAGAAGCACAAAATGTCTAGGAGACAGTATGAAATCTGAGAATGAAGTAAACAAAGCAAAGCAATTGTGAGCGTTCGGACTGTTGCTGATGTTAGGGTTTTGTACAGATATCTATGTCATCCGTTACAGTGATACTATAATGATGATGACATCTGATAATATCTTACTCAGGCACATACCTCTCGGCCATTTAGTCCTATTATTATCGTTCAGCACAACCATCTTAATGCAGAACTGACTCTTGATGTTCCCGTTGTGAAATGAAGAGAGTAGATGAAGGTTCGCTGAGCGTACAATATACCTATTATTATCCTCCAGGTCTTGTTGCCGCCAACCAGTCTCCCACTGAAATCCTTTTGTTGATGGACATCCAGTCTTGGCCATGGGTAGACCGTACTTCCCTGCTGGCCAGAGGATCAGCACTAAAGACAAATTAAAAAATTACAAGTTCATTATCTTCTATTGATACACTAGATGTACATCCTGTCTTAGCCATGGGTTGACCGTACTTCCCTAGTTTCCCTGCTGGTCAGAGAATCAGCACTAAAGACAAATTAGAAGTTACGAGTTCGTTATCTTATATTATGTATTCTGTCCACTTATCAATCGTTTGCCCACAATATTCCCGGTCTCTGATCAGCTGCGGGGAACACGCCGGGGGAACACTATGGGGAAAACAAATCCATACATGGTGACAACCGCTGGTGAAACAGCCCGGAAAGAGTCTGGCAACGAGGTTGCCCACTTATATCCTTCCTATTTCATGTTCAGAATTAAGAGTTTGGGGACTGCCAGGAAATATGGCAGCAAACGGAACATTATAATCTTTAAAATGGGAACTGTGTTGTATTTTGTACCTGTTTCGCAGTTTATTCCAGCGTAACCAGCAGCACATGTACATGTGTACCCATTTAACTGGTCGGTACAAGATGCGTCATTCTTACAAGGGTTGCTAGAACACTCGTTCACATCTAAGAAAACCAAAAACAATTCGTCAGAGTTTTAATGATTCAATATTTTTTGCGAAAAATGCACCATCTAAAAGTAAAAACGAATTTAACTATTAGTATATGTCAGAATAGATGTTAATGCTAGTCAAAGCTGGAAAAGTGACCAGCTTCTTTCTTATAATAAAAAAAGTGGAGTAACTTTTACAGAATATTTTAAGGGATGGTAACCATGCTATGTTGATTTTGATATTTTTTTTCGACATGGAACGCATCTTTTACACTATAGCGGGTTTTATAATTTCTAAATAGCAAGCAATTGTCTTCAATTTTCTCTTGCATCGATTTACTAAAGTCCTTCCTTATGTGACAATAATAAAAAAGTAAACTTGCACTATCCCTCACAGACCTAGTTGGGTTACCTGTGGCCTCGTGGCTTTTTAGCTCAGACGGTAAATCCGATCACCCAAGTTAAGCCCTATCGGGCGATGTTAAGGCCTGTTATTGGCTCAGAACCCGCCGAATCCTGCAGCGAGTATAGGCGGGTTTTGGCGGGAATCAGAATTTTATTCAAAAAGGATCCGGTGGTAGTTGCGGGTAATGGTGGGATTAGGCGGGAAATGATCTTTTTGGAAATCTAAAATTGGCGGGATGAAGCGGGGAGTAGCAGGAAGAGGCGGGAAGTGGCATGACTTGGAAATAAAATACAATCTCAAATTCAGTGTTTTCTAAATCATATATTATAATATGAACAGCCTCAATTGTTGAGCATTAACCATATACAATCAACCAAATGGCATGGTGGAAACATGGAAAGTATACTCCCAACTGGAACAGAGCTAATACTGGGAGTTGTACATAAAAAATAATAGGAAATTACAAATAAGTAAAGTCAGAGTCTTTTGAGGTGGGCATGAGGGCTCATGGCACACATATTGCAGGGCCAGAGTCAGATTGGTACAAATGCAGAAACAAGGAAACAACTGCAGGAGACTGTAAAATGTCTAAGGCTTGAATGTTACAATAATGCAATGTTTCTATACTTATTACAAAACCACTGAGAAAATAATTTACAATTTTGACTTTAACAAAATCATAACTTCATGAATTTAGTATTCATTTTCATATCACACTTTTGCTTAATTTTGTTCAAAAGAAAAAGAAATTCAGACTTAAAGTTCAGCATAATAAAATGTATATTATTATTTATATTAATAAACACATGTACCATTGTCGTCTAGGACCGAGTCGTTTAAATTAAAGTTAATCCAGAAAATTACTTAAGCTTAATTGGCCTTTTGAACAACGGGGCCCAGGAGAATAGGAGTAACAGTTATTTAATAATAACATACTAATTATAAATAATAATTAATTCTGCAACCAATTTCCAAAAGAATGGGCCATTCCATTCCTTGCAAAATGAAATAGACTCCATCACAGTTGCATTAGTTGTTTTGAAAAGTAACCAGGCCTTTGCAAGAAAGCAAGATGACCCTGCACCCGGTTCTCTCTTCATGAAGGCAGACATGAATTACTACCAAATTGTATTGTGTATTGTTAATACCTTATTGTAACTAATTTTCGCGGGACTTAAATTTCGCGATTTTCGCGATTTAAAAAAAATCGCGAACTTAAAGCCCCGCGAATAAAAGATACCGCGAAAATTAACGACGCGAAATTTAATGCCTTTCGGTAAAACCCTTTTGTCTTTTATCAACTTTAACAAACGTTTACACGAGTATGCATAAACTAAAACGTGTCTAATAGTCGAGAGTCCGAAAAATCAGCATGGTATCAGCTAAGAAACGACACTCTTCATCCTCTTCGTCAACTGCCAGCTCAAGATCGCTATCGCTGTCTTCATCTAGAAGTTCCTTAAGCACCTCCTTTGTGCAGTCATCAAACATGCCATCTTGACCTGGCTCCTTGTATTTGGCAATCACGATCTGCTTATACCTTTCCAGTATTGCCCTGTTCTTTGTTGTAGCATCCATTTCAACTATAACTTGAACAGGAATTTCCAATCGAATTGAAAGTAAATATTTTGAGCAATAGCTACCATCCTTTTCTCAGAGTGTACAGGACATACAGTTGTGCTTGGTCATGTTAAACAATCATGATGTTAAATAGGTTCGTTTCGTTAAAGGTCGGTGATGTCCCCTGATCGATAGGCATCTTTTTTGAATGTACAAGACGTACAGTTGTACTTTGGTCATAAACGATCACTGATGTTAGTTTCGTTTTGTTAAGGGTAGGCGATTTTTAAATTGAAATGTAACATAAAGCAGTGAAAAAATTAAAATGTGGATCTTCATTTTCGCGAAATTTAGTTCCCTTTAACTCAACTTTTTTGCGAAATCGCGAAAACAAAGTCTCGCGAAATCTGCCGCCTAATTTTTCGCGAAATTAAGTAACCGCGAAAATTAGTTACAATAAGGTACATAAAGTGGTGGTGCGGGATTTGGCGGAATTTGGAGGGATTCGGCGGGTTCTGGGCCAATAACAGGCCTGATGTTAGTAACTGACCGCCTGGGAATACCTCGTGCTGTAGCCATTTCGTTTTATAATTACCTCTTTCTTATTTTTCTCGCCTGGTTTGTTTTTTCGGATAGCGTATACCAACACTTGGAAGCCCTAAATTTTATTTAGTTACGATAATTGCGTTCGTCCAGTGCAGTGGAGTCACTGTGGTCATGTGTGGGCTACCTGTGCTTTCCCAGGCGAAACAAATCGAGATTCGTGTATGTCGGTCCTCATGTTTGTACTTTTTAGAATAATATTATCGCACTTTAATAATCTATGATTACTTCTAGTAATAAACTCTAAAATTATCCACTGACCCAATAGTCGTTTCCCAGGATACCTGTGAGTTTTGGAGATTGACATCAAAGCGAGGCTTTGGTAAGTACAGTTCCAAAATGGCGGACCAAGAAGGTCTGCAAGTACGTGTTGGCGAATTAGAAAATTGGAAAAAAGAGGATCTTTATAAATGGCTGAAAGAGCATGGCCTGAAATTATCAGGCAGAAAGCAGGACCTCATCATCCGGGTGGCTACTGCAATGAAAGATGGCTGTGAGACTGTTATTAAGAAAGAAAAACGAGAGAAAAATGAGAAAGAACGAGCTAAAGAAAAGCTAAAGACGCCAACAGAAGAGCTTCCAACTCCCAGCACACTTAATGACTGGTCACAGGATTTTCCAAGTTTCCACATATAACTTTCAACGATATAAAAAAAACTACCTAGTTTTTGGAAGTTGTAAGTTTTATAAGAACGACGACATTAGTTGCTTTCAACAACTGAAAGCCTATAAATTATTTAAAGATGGACACGTGCAAGACATCAAGCTCAGTCTTATCAATGACAACATCAGTGCTAGACAACATCAGTGCTCGACAACATCAGTGCTAGACTGCTAAAGGTAGCTACTCCAATAATAGCTCCTTCCATTACCAAGATTATGAACTTCTCCTTTACGTCAGCTGTGTTTCCTCGCCGATGGAAGACAGCGAAAGTAACTCCACTGTTCAAGGACGGAGATCGTGAAAATGTCACAAACTATCGCCCAATATCGGTCTTGCCAATTCTGTCAAAAATTATTGAGAAGCATGTACAGAGACATCTGTATGCATACCTTTGTGAAAACAATATCATATATTCCAGGCAATCAGGCTTAATTCGTAAGCATCACAGCACAGAAACGGCGCTAATCAAGATCATAGACCAACTGTTGTTTGAACTCGACAGAAATCGGGTCAGCGGCATGGTCTTAGTCGACTATCGGAAAGCTTTCACGCCTGGCATAAGTTACCTCAAAATCGTTCACTAAAAGCGAGCCAAAAATATATAAACCAGCACATCTTGTTTAATTCGCTGTCAAATTTAACGAAATTTTCGTATGTTAATATTAAAATGAAATAACGTCTTTAGGATCAAACACGTTTGTATATTGACGTTGGTGTGACGTCATAACGAACGACTCCTTTTAAGGTCAAATTCTGCGTTACCTATATGTTTGAAATAAAGCATGTTATCACAACAACATAAATATGTTTTCGATTGACGCAATTTTAAAGTCTCTACGATAAATATTTGCTGAGTTATTAAGAACTGATGTTTCCTGTGACGTCACATTTTCTGACGTCATGGGTCTGACATCAGTCATGCTTTCTAAATTGAATAAACATAGAAAAGACCACATTGCGGCTATTCAGTGTACAGTAAGTACAGTTCCTCTTTAAAACCCGAAAAATACTTGAATAGTTATTTTCAAAAATATATGACGTCATAATGACGTTTCCTCTTTTTCACTGGGAATTTTAAAGTATTTCCTCTCAAAAATTGAAAATTCTAAAAACATACGGTTGTGGGTACCGATTTACTCTTTTGATTGCTAGATTGTCGTAAACAAATATTTTAAACTCTAAAAGAACAATGAAGAAGTTATTTTGTAAATGGTTCTGTATTGAATATTTCCCGCCAAATTATGGCGGGAAAATTCCCAAAATTCAAAATTTAATAACTTTTCTCCCTCTTAACCAATCGAACTCGGGTTTTCGGTTTCTTTGTTGTCGACATGATGGGAAATCGAAAATATAATGTTCAAGGTAATTGAAAACATCGAGAAACCTATTATAAATGGATACATGACGTAACTTTGACGTCATCAAGATGTCTACGGTAGATCAAATCATCGGATTTTGTTTAGGTCGTCGGTCTTCATCATCCCACAAAAATTCAATCTTCTATGTTGGAAAATTTTGAAAATATAGCAAAGTGATAGATTTTTGGGTCATTTGTGCCAAGCGTGTTTCGATATGGTTGATCATGCCATTCTACTGTCCAAGCTGCACGCATATGACTTAGATGAATACTCTCTTGCTTGGATTCGATCGTATTTGGAAGGGAGACTTCAGTGTGTCTCCTTGTCTAGTGTTCAGTCTGATATGCAGAGTATCCCCCATGGAATACCTCAGGTTCTATTTTAGGACCGCTATTCTTCGTCATCTTCATAAATGATCTTCCGCTGGAGGTAAATACATGTACATCAAATATTGACCTGTATGCTGACGACACAACTTTGTCTTCTTCTGCCGACTACTGTGACATCCAACATTTGAAGGACTCTTAGGCGAGTCCATCTCTAGTGTGGTCAACTGGGCAATTGCAAATAAACTGCCAGTAAACGAAGGGAAGACTAAAGTATTACTTATTACAGGAAAACGCATTGCAGCCAAGATGGAGCCAGCCAAGATGGACCCTGAAAATACACAGATCAACCTCTCCGTAGATGGAACACACCTTGATCAAGTCCCATGTGTAAAACTCGTAAGACTAGAGATTGACCAGGATTTAACTTTCTCTGAACACATTGATAAACTATGCAAAAAACTTGCACAGCGCATTGGCATTTTAAATAGGATTAAGTCTTGTATTCCAGTAAAGCAGAGAATGTTATACTATACCTCAGTAATCAAGCCAGTAATAACCTATGCCAGTATAGTATGGTCCAGCTACAGTAATAAAGATAATCTAGCTAGGGTGCTGAGGCTGCAAAAAAGGGCTGTGAGAATTATTTTAGACGCCAAACCTCAGTCACCATCAGTTCCGCTGTTTAACAACTTAAACTGGCTACCATTTTACGAAGAAGTCAAAGTAGCCAAATGTACACTTGCCTTTAAGCGGCTGCAAGGAGTTACAGCTCCTTATATTTCTGAACTTTTAAAGCCAAATAGTGAGGTTCATTCTAGACGTACCAGATATGCAAACACAAACTTTATTTGTCCTTCTTTTATACGTAAGGCAGACGGTGGAAGAACTTTTTCAGTCAGTACAACCAAGCTATGGAACAGTCTGCCTTTGAACTTGAGAAAGCTGCCAAATGTCTACTCATTCAAGAAATGTTATCAGAAATACTTACTGAATGAGCAGCTTTCTCTAAATCATTTTAGACCTTAATATATTTTATTTTATATTTTATTTTATACAATATCTCAGATTTTAGAATTTACATTAGAACTTAAGCATTTTTATTTTTACATTTCTCTGGGTGGGGAGGTGGAGACTAGGGGGCTTAGCTTATTTACTTTTTTGCGAGGGTGGGGAGTGATGGGTGGTGGGGGGGGGGGGGAGGGAGAGGGGTGGTGACTTAGGTGTTTACATCGTATCTGCTATAGTTAGCTTATATATTTATTAAATAGATCATATGAATAGCTTTATTAGTATATTAGTATTAAGTATTTTATATATATGAGCTGTATTGTATTATTGTAATGAGGGCTACAGGTTTCTTAGTGTTGTACACTATTATGTATTACCCTCTTTAAATACAGGCGTTATTATTATTATAATGAGAGAAGCAGTTACTGCTTTATCACAGCTAATGTACTGCGATCTATGAAGACAGACCGCGCTTATCATACCTGGGTCTCCATTGTAAAAGAAACGGCCCAGGTTTACTCTACAGACTGTAACTGCATAGCAGGGTAAGTATGCAATACAGTTAGATTAATGAACCATGCATACATACACTATCTGTTGTGTCTGTATGTACTACACGAGAAGAGTGTGGATTAACATGTAATATTGAAAAAGGTCTGAGAGAAACTATAGAAATACAAATAATAAGTATTTAATGCCTTTCGTCAGTTTCCCGGATCAGTTCATAAAGGGGCTCTGTTTAAGAGGCAACGAAGTTGCACACCACATATGGCCGGGATTAATGTTATATCCTTGCATATATTATCCATGACCCGGATGTTGTATACTGAATAATAATTAAAAACTCCTTGAGAAAGCATACAATTATTTAATCACAAGCAAATAAACCTTTTTTGCTATTTTAGGTTGGGTGACGCTTGCAATCGTATTGCAGCACTACCACTATTTGCTGTGGAAGACTATGTAAAGTGTCATATTATAAATATTGATAAAGACAACACTCCATGTACATCAAAACCGTGTGAGTGGAATAAACCACGTAAACGGAAGCTACGCCCGAATAAGATAGATGATATGAGACCAGTAAAACACCAGTATGGCAAAAAACCAAGGTTGTCAGCAGTACCCAAGCCTGGAGTGTACAAAGCTGTAGAAAGCTCATACCTTGACAAAGTCCTTTACAAACTACGGGTAATTAATCCTAACAGTGTACTAGTCACTGTTGTAGAAAAAAACAAAAAACAGATGACAAAAGTTCTAGTGATAACATAATTGGAGCCTTAGAACAAGTGACAACCTCAGAATTTGACAAGAATGTTCCAAAAATTACTTCCCAAAAAGTCTTCATTTTGGAATTCAGGCCAATACTGGTATATCAGTTGAAACTTCATGAGAGGAGCTTGAAGTACTATGTCAAACACGAATTGGAGTCTTTAATCAGGGGTTCCAAATATTGAGAAAACAAATGAAACCCGAGAGGCGTAGCCTCGAGGGTTTTATTGTTTTCGAAAAATTTGGAATCCCCTGATGAAGACGAACAATGAGTTTTTGACATGTCTTCTCATGCGAATGCAGAACCGACAATTTACATACGTTTCTTTTCAAACTTCATTAGCAAGTATTGTTTACCGTTTGACTGTTGTATTTATTATTCAATAGATGGCTTATTATTCTTTTTTTATGGCAGTGATTTCAACTAGCGTACTAGTAGAGTAGTGGACAAGAGTTAGTACAAGCAGTCGGAAGGATCGTAGTTCGAACTCTAGTGGAGGCAGACTTTTTCTTTCTATGTCATTCTTTATTTCTTTACTTCTTCGCTCCTTACTTGTAGTTTATCAGTGATTAAAGTGTCTATCACCCTTTTGCAATTTTGATAGCTTATGAACCTCCGAAATGTTTTGAGTACTTCTGTGAAGAAAGTTTTGGTTTAAAGTGAATACTTTATGTTCTACGCTTGTTTGAAATCGTGTAAATGTGACCTTTCCTGACCCATGACCGCGTAAGTAAAAGCCTGGGTCGAAACCTGGGTAGACGTCATCTCATTAATGCATTATTCTCCATGGTGCCTTTTTATCACAACAACATCGATGCATAGAAAATATACACAGTTTTTGAGTTGTTAGTAAAGAAAAAAGTCATTTTAGTCAACATGTTAAGTATTTATTCAAATGATTGCAAAGCCGAATTAATTATATGACGTCAAGATGACGTCTACCCAGGTTTCGACCCAGGCTTTTACTTACGCGGTCATGGGTCAGGAAAGGTCACATTTACACGATTTCAAACAAGCGTAGAACATAAAGTATTCACTTTAAACCAAAACTTTCTTCACAGAAGTACTCAAAACATTTCGGAGTTTCATAAGCTATCAAAATTGCAAAAGGGTGATAGGCACTTTAAGAAATATTGATCACTAGGGTTGGAAATATGATCAAACACTAGTGCGTTTGGAACTGGTGTTTCATTGGATGTCAAGATGCATCCACCTGACGAAGCTTCGAACAAGGGTTTTACCCGGTATCAAGACCCATGCATGTGACCAAATACAGTTCCTCCATTGGATGACTCTCATGAATTATTAATGAGTTTGAGAAGATAAATTGATGAATATATGTCCCCATTAACTATGACACAGCAACAGGCTAACCTGGTTGAGTGGAGTACACGAGGGCAAAGCAGCAATTTGAAGTGGAAAATTGCTAGGGAAGGACGACTTACAGCCTCTATCTTTGGTCAAAGGAGGCTACTTCTTCTGACCGTTTAACTGCCCAAGTGATGGGATATTCTACTATTCCAAATAATGTCAAGTCGATTCAGTGGGGTATCATGAATGAATCTGTAGCTAAGGAACGCTATATTGAAGCTATGAAAAAAAGAGGTCACAAGATAGTTAGTGTAATGAATAGAGGACTGGTTGTGCAGCCAAATCTTGTATAGTTATGAGCAAGTCTAGATGGATTTGTATATTACCATGATAGAAAAAATTCTCAAGGGGTACTGAAAATAAAATGCCCATATAAATGGAGAATGGTCACACCAAGGATGGCCTCGTATGATAAAGGCCTCTATTGCTAAATTGACTCAAAAGGGAAAATTAAACTTAAAAGAAACTAACTACTTTTATCAAGTTCAAGGTCAGTACGCTCTAAGCAGAAGGAAGTGGTGTGATTTTGTAGTGTGGACAACCAAAGGCATATCTGTGGAGCCGATACGTTTTGATGACGATTTTTGGAATGGTAGGATGCTGCCAAAGCTTGAAGCATTTTTTCGAAATGCTATTGTTCCTGAGGTTCTTACCAGGAAAATGTATAAGAGTCAACAGTAGTTATTGAGACTTTTAGAACATGTAATTCATTCATGAACTAAATGTTCCATCAATCATTGACTAACAGTACCTTCTCTTTAAAGAGATGAAAAAATACTGTAAATTAATAATTGACTGAATGTCATTATGCAAGTTGTTTTGTATACTAGACTGTAGATATTTACACTGAATACTACAATGCAAATTAATATAGATTTCTAGAATTTAAGAAGCGGTACTTTTCCATCCTTTTCAGCTGAACATTAAAATAGACCAGTCTGTGTTTTTACCGATCAACATTTTGAATGAGGTGCAAGTGTTCGATTTCATTACAAGGAAACGTGTGGAAATATTTAAAGTTTGGAGCTCTGTATCTAGTGAATATTTACAAAAGCAACCTCAAATTTCTTATGTGTCAAGACTGTGTACATTTTAACAAGTTTATATGAGGACATTTCGAAATCGTACCTGTTCCTTTGTACTTAAGTTAGCATAATGGTGATACAGCAATTGTATAGAAATCTATAACAGAGCTATACAGTAGCTCAAATTTCACCCATTTATTGACGCTTGTAATATAACATTATACTGAAAACAATTGATATTATTGTGTTGAATATTCACTAAACTCTCCAAAATTTCCACGTTGTCTTGATTTTCTATTCTTATAAATCGATCACTTTAGTACCGCATTAAAAATGTCAGAAAAGCTACAAACTTGTCTATTAACCTAACAAATGACTACTTGACTAATGGGGGTTGAAGGTAAGTGCAGCACAAATAAGTACTATATTGTTTGCATTATGCCACTCAGTAGCAGGAATAATTCCATGTAAGATCCTAAAGTAGAATCTGGTCTTTTCATCTTCCCCTTTCAGATCCTCTGCAGTAATAGAAGGAAGCCAAACCTGCACACCAGCATCTTTTTTTCTACTTCAGTTTGAGGAGCTGTCTCCAGGTTTCCAGTAAACTTGAATTTAATATTTACAACAAAAACCTGATTAGAAAAAGAATTATAAAAAGTGTAATTATGAAAAAAAGTTACTGAATTCCTGAGGAAGCATCAAGTAAAATACTACACGTAGAAGTATTTTACACAGAGTCACAGCCTTTCAGCAAAGTTTCTCTGCTGTCTCCAGGTTTCCAGTGAACTTGAATGTAATATTTACAACACAACTCGATACGAAAAAGAATAATAAAAAGGGTAATTGTGAAAAAAGTTTCTGAATTCCTGAGGAAACATCAAGTAAAATACTACACGTAGAAGTATTTTACACAGAGTCACAGCCTTTCAGCCAGGTTTCTCTGCTGTCTCCAGGTTTCCAGTGAACTTGAATTTAATATTTACAACAAAACTCGACACGAAAAAGAACAATAAAAAGGGTAATTGTGAAAAAAAAGTTATTGAATTCCTGAAGAAACATCAAGTAAAATACTGCAGGTTTCTCTGCTGTCTCCAGGTTTCCAGTGAACTTGAAAACTTTTAGGAGAAATCCTAACATGGGAAAAGAAAACATTTGTAAAACATACGCGGGAGGAAAATCGCTGAAACATCTATCAATGCACTAGCCCTAGCCCTAGCCCTAGTGGGTAGCAGCTCCTAAACCAATTGGTTACTATCCCAACAGACTTGCTCACCTCCTGTAAAACATACATAACATATATATAGTTTAGTTTTCCCTGAACGTTTAAGTGATATTTATAACATTGTGGCTGTGTTATATCGAAAGGCAAGAAACTAAAATAGAGCTCGGAAAAGCGGTGTAGTTTAAAAAAATATTCCTCAATCTTTATTTTATTTAAACTTTGTACCCCCAAAAATGGGTCGGAAGGGATGGCCTTATCTATATTAAACAAATATTTAATATAAACTTTAATGACTGGCATACTTTCATTTTATGATTAATTAGCCTGTACCTATACTACGTTTTTCTTTTCTTATAATAAAATATAATATTGTAATTCATCCAATTAAGTAAACGAAAATTAGATTAACAAATCTATTTTATGGTTAGCTTACCCCAGTTCGGCCAATGTTAAAAAAGTTCAGGACCGTTTGCCATGACCTAAATGGGAACTTCGTCCTGAGCGTGACTAAAAGCTGGACCCAGTCTCAGCCACTCTCATCGAGTTAACATACGAAGCCAGCAGCGTAATCGCTTTCTTTATACCGCTGTGACACACGACAATTCCTCGAAGCTGATGAAATCGTCTCTCTTACGAACGCATCGTCCATTTCCCCAGCAAGGAGGAAACTACTCGAACATGGTTCGGCCTAATTCCTGTCCATTTGAAGCGACCCGAGTCCTTAGTTCTTCCATCAAACGTCTTGAAACAATGCCGGCACGTTTAACCTTTATGCGTGGCCCTATAAATCCCTTGCTTAATTCCTCTAGTATACGTACCTTGAATTTACTGATGAAAGACTCTTCGTACTCTTAGCCGGCCTATCAACGTGAGAGACGGGAGTCGACGAAGGCGTTTCAAAAATATGGCGGGAACTTCGCGTTGGTTCTACCCGTGATCTTGATTTCGGAAGCCGTAATAATTTCCTGGAGCGCTTGAAACTCGCTAGAACATAAAAAACGTTTCCTTCTCAAGGTTCTTGCGGCGTAATGCTCGGCAAAGAATACTGAACAAAGTCGATACAACAACGTACGTCTTTCCTCCTCCCTGTACAGAACCGTTCAGCGGCAGCTTTGCCGCCATGTTGGCCTTCTACTCGCTCTGTCGAATGGAACCTCGAAAACTTCCCCTTGAAATGGTTTAAACGCATCGCTATCGATATACTCCTTCAGCCTTCCTTCTACCATCTCGCTCGAAAAAGCGTACAACTTTTTTGAAGGCGGATCAAGGCCATATACGAAAACGCGAAAGAGGCAAATGGTTGTCTCATATTAACTATTAAGACTGTATCTTAAAGCATGTCTGCTTTATAAAACAAACTTTGTACGTGATGACAAGCTGCAAAGTAGACAACACTGCGTGTTGATGGAAACTTACATTGGATTATTACGTTACTATAACAACTAATCATTTGGCCTCAGTCGCCTGCTGTGAGATTCAGATGCTCATGAAGTTCGTCATGTCTCAAATATCAAAGCGGGACTCTTTTAACGTTCGACGCTGGACGTACTGTGGTCGCTATACACTTACAGCGTCGTACAAGCATGTCTTCTCCAGGAAAGGTAATCGTCATCTCCAACAAGGACAGTCGCCATGCACATCCCAACAACACAGCGTATGCATTCAAGAGCGAGTTGCCTTCCGAATACGATGTGGAAGCCGGCAGTGTAGAAATGGTGGCCCAAGTCAATCAGCCTACCCACTCTGCATCACAAATTAGCATCGGATTCTCCTCTATGAGAATTTGGCATTGTCGAATGGAAACCGACCGTGGCCGACATAGCTTTGCACAACCCTTATGAGTGGATCCTTAAAGACTACCAACGTTACATTTGGGCCATGGTACACAAGCAGAATGTGTCCGACAACCGTCTCGCCTTACCCCATGAAACATACCGCGACCCTGACGAATTGATCGCCGACATCCAGAAACAAATCGATACAGTCATCCCCCTCAATGTAACCGAGTCCAACAACCAGTTGAAATATCAAACCGATGCCATGGACGTTGCGGGGCAATGGACTGTGGCATACGTGCCTCCTGGAGCCTACATGTTGTGGGAGATAGGCGCCTGGTTGAATGGGTTTAGGTATAATTTTAACTTTCGTATGAACCAAGGGTTACCAGCGGCCGGACAAATAATGTGCTCTTTCACCATCAAGAAAGGACATGCCATCGACATTAATTCCTTCAGCATCTTAAAACTGTTGGGGTTCAACGAAGATCTTTACGGGGCCGATCGTGATGACAACAACGTGGTGGCTCAAAGGGAAATCGATGGAAAAAATGTCAAAGGCTATGTGCGTGTCTCGCGCAACATGCACCACCAGTTCTTAATACAGCAGGCGGGTAATTACATGATGTACGTCTCCGAGGAAATGCGTCGATCCCTGGGCATGGAAACAGCCGTTTGGAGTTGGAGTAAGAGAGATGACGGGTAGATGACGGACGGGTCAAAACTCAACCTAGCGCGTTGGTTTAAAGTGGTTTTACGTCCGGTTGGTAAATATCTCAGGTTTGTGGGATGGATACTCCCTAACAAGAACTATGAGCTCGAACAATTTGACAGTCCACCCGCGCCATATGCGATGGTGACACAAGTAGGGCGGTTAGGGTATGGAAAAACCACCATGCAGTCGGTGGCCGGGACCGCCAAGTTCAATAAGTCCTTCTACGAGTGGTACACACCCGCTTACGACGATCTGTACATCTATTGCCCTCAAGTCCAGAGTTCCCCTATCGGCAACGTTATTGGGCCTGACCTGGATGTCGTGCCGGCCGTGCTGTCGTACGATAAGCAAATGGCCGTGGAGTTTGTTCATCCTCGTTACCATTCACTAGCCCTCAGCAGCTTCGACGCCTTCGAAATCTATATAATCGATGGAAAAGGGCGCTACGCTCAGTTCGAAGACGACGGCGAAGTCAACATCAAGCTGCACTTGAGAAAGCGTTCACGTCGACGATGATAATGATGAGACCTTTACCACGATTTGCTATCTACAGAGGGGGTATGCCTGGCCGAAAAATGGGGGCGGGGATTGGAGCTGTGGTGGTGCGTGGCCTAAGCCATAAGGCTAAGCAGATGTTGCCTACGGTGGCAGGGACGTTGATGCAGAAAGCCGCCGCGGTGGGAAAGTCCATGCTTCAAGGGAAAGAGATGAGCGAGGCCGTGAGGGACGGTAGCCTGGATGCGGTGCGCGATTTGAAGACGAAAGCCATTGCCAGCCTTAGTGACGGTCCTCTCAGCAAGAAAGCAAAGAATAAGAATAAGAAATTTACCAAGTTTAAAAAAAAGGACAAGTAGAAGAAGAACCAAAAAAATTATAAAGTGGTTATGAAAGACCACCCACCCGTGCTCCACAAAAAGAGACCTCCTTCTCTACCTCTCGACATCTTTGCCGACAGCGATGAGTAATGTATAAATAGCACCCACGCACAACCGTCACTCTCACTTTTGATTACACCTTCTGTACAACCCTTGGAAACGGCCCATCACCAACCAACATGCGTCAAAGAGGAGGACGTATGACCGTCGACGATGTGGAGGTTCTCCAGACACCCCATGTCCAAGTAGACGATGCCACCAAGGCAGAATTTGTCCACCTTCCTCAAGTGACTACAGAAATTCGGTGTACAAAACAAATCAACCCCATTAACGATTCTTGGACTCCACTGTCCTTCCACACCGATGGCTCGAACGGTTTCAGAGACGTACCTATCCCAAACGGAATTCCACATGTGGTTTAAAGTGGTGGCGAGCGATGGAACCCCCATGGTGAATAAAAAAAGTAGCACTCGTGAACAATTTCTCCCATGCTCAAATCACTTCCATCGACTTAAAATTAGGAGGTCTAAAATTAATAAGAATTACAAATTACAAACATGGCTCACAATATGTTTCAGTATAGGTTTAATGTCCAATGTTTTAATAAGCAATTCATTTTCTACTGGATATGTACTTGTATTTCACTACAACAATTAATTCAGATGTTGAATCAATGCAAATACCAGGTCTTCATACTAGGAGATATGAATATTGACTTTTTGAAATATAGTGTTCACTCTAAGACTGAATATTATTTAGATATGTTATACACTAATAATGTTCTCCCAATTATTACAAAGCCAACAAGACTAACAAATCACACCTCTACACTAATAGATCATATATATACAAATATTTCTACTGAACGAATCATTCCTGGAATTGTAACTATGGACATTTCAGATCACTTACCAACGTTTTGTATTGTCGACATGCAAGTTAACAGACATTCAGTGAAAAGATTCTACAGAGATTACAGTCATTTTGATAAAGATTTATATTTGAATGATATCAATTCAATTGATTGGGAAAACATTTTCAATCAAAGCAAGGATATACATGACAAAATGTTTAAATTGATAAGTGAATTAAAAATAATAGTAAATAAACATGTACCTTTAAAACAGGTACCTAGGAGTAAAATAAAACAAATAGTCAATAAACCTTGGATAACCAATGGGATCTTAAAATCAATTAAACAAAGCAAAAGATGTATCGTACACATTTTCTTAGCAACAATGCTGTTAAAAAAACATCAATACAAAACATATTGTACTATTCTTAATCATCTAAAAAGAAAAAAGAAAGCAAATTACTATAAATATCAATTTGAAATAAATAAAAATAACCTGAAGACTACATGGAAACTGATTGGCACCCTCATTAAGAGAAAGACAAAAAGTCAGTCTTACCCTACACGACTTATACACAATAATAGAATTTTCACTGGCAAACATGCTATAGCGGAACAGTTTAACCAACACTTCACCAATGTAGGTCGTAACTTGGAAAAAACAATAACTAATCAAAGTGGTATAAACTCCACACAATTTATAACTCAAAGTGCAGCATCTAGTTTTTTTATGTCACCTGTCACATGTAGCCAGGTCTATACCCTTTTATTAAATCTAAACAGTAATAAATCCACAATTAACATTCCTAATAAATTAATTAGTATGGCTGGCCACTCTCTCTCATCCCCTCTCACTCACATCTATAATCAGTCAATTGCAACTGGGACTGTGCCTGACATACTCAAAGTATCTAGAATTACCCCTATTTATAAAAATGGCACAGTTACTGATGCTGGAAACTACAGACCAATTGCAACACTTTCGCCCTTTGCAAAAATCCTGGAAAGGCTTGTATATAACCAATTAATACTTTTTTTGGAAAAACATAACATATTGTCTAATTACCAGTTTGGTTTTAGAAAAGGACATTCAACTGAACAAGCAATTCTTGAACTTACTGATCAACTGAAAATGAACATTGATAATAACAAAGTAACTTGTGGGATATTTCTTGACTTATCAAAAGCCTTTGATACTGTAAACCATGATATTCTACTAAAAAAGTTATATAAATATGGAATTCGTGGCACCCCCTTTTATTGGTTGTTGTTGTTCTTCGACATGAATGATCTATGTATTTTCAACTGAGAAAATATTAAATTGAAAAACTCACATTATTATAACACTAGCCTAAACTCAGCTGGTATTTTCTGCCGAGTATTTACCTTCTTATAGGTGAATCCCAAACACCACAGAGCGCGACACAATGTCGCTACGTGGTAGGTATTGCCAGTGGTAGACCTTTGCAATATCGGACAGCTGAATTTGCGGAGTTTGTAGGATTAATTATATAAGGATGTATTCCTTATGGGCCAATAATGTTGACCCATGTTTTCTGCCACATTTCTCTGGGATCACATTTCCAGTGGCGAAAAATAACTCTACATAGCGACAGATGAAGAGTACAAGCAATTTCCTCATCTGATTTACCGTAAAAAATCGTGTTCCATACCGTAACCCAACAAAGATCCTCGGAGTAGGCTTTTGGCATGTTCAATCAGATCAGTGACACTCACCTTGCGATGTCGAGTTGGATTGCAATAAACCAGTAAAACAATTACTAGACTATTCCGGCGTGAAAAAAATAATCACTCTATTATTACGTACAATTATACACTAATTCCATTTTTTTCTTTTGTTTAATGTTGACAAGAGTTTATTTTGCACGGGTGCAGTCACACTCATTGATTGATAACAAAAGCGCAATTGAAGTCTGTTGTCTCATGAATCTCATTAGATGTTTACGCATCTCATTAGGTTTTGGTTCGAATCCCACTATATATATATAGCAGGAACATATTTACACACAAAAGCCTACGAACTACTAACATAGACCAAAGATATTGTATTACTAAGAAATCTAACATAAATATATATAATCTAACGAAGTCTAAGGAAGTCTAACCGGCAATGGGCATGAATGTTATCTTCAAAATAGAACACAATATGTACAAATTCATGATGAAAAATCCAGTATGCTCAATATTACATGTGGAGTCCCACAAGGATAACTTATCAAATTCAACTGTACATTACATGTATTTAATTCAATTCGACCTTCCATACTTAGCACTACAGCTTACCACTTTATATCACATTCTTTACACTTACTAGTGCTACGCGGCAAACATGATTCAATATCACAACTACATATACATATATAATCGCCGTGACCCCATATAACGCACCAATACCCACGATTGCTCTCATCTGACTTGATAGCTCAGTTGGTAGAGCGCCAGACATGTAACCTGGAGGTCGTTGGGTTCGAGTCCCACTTGGGTCAGAGATTTTTTCTCTTTCCCTCGTAGGGCCGTGCATACTTAGCACTACAGCTTACCACTTTATATCACATTCTTTACACTTACTAGTGCTACGCGGCAAACATGATTCAATATCACAACTACACTTCCAATTCAAGGCCTTCCAATTTGCATGACCACTGACTGATTTATTAAATTATTTTGTTTTCCCAATTCAGGTGACATGGCTTTTCCCTTGAGTAATGTTTTCTTGTTTTTCTGTATCCCAAGAGGAAATGTACACACTCCCCTGGAGAGCTGTCACATGACCTGAATGCCAATGTACAAGTATAATTGGTCTAAGTGTTTAATAAAGAAATCGGAATCTTCACATTACTATTTAGGCTCCGAATTGCTGATTCAAAGCAATCAGGGAATGCAGCCTTAAACAAAAGTTATCGTTAATATGTTAACCTGGGACACAAACACCTTGTTTGCCAAATTCCTTTTAAAATATTCGTTTTTGTTTTGTATTGCAAGCAGAGATGAATATAACATATAATATGGTGTAACCTTTCTAAAATCCCGGTTAAAAGGTTTTCCAATAACACGATCATTTTCGTAAAACAATGAAACGTTTTCGGATCGTTTTAATCGAAAACGCTTCCATGGTAGAGATGTTTTAGTTCTGTGGACGGCGCAAATGTGGGTTTTCTAAAACACTCGTGAAGTCAGTCAGAATGCCCTGTCTTCACATGTGCAGTCTGTGCCTTTAGCGTTGCCGATGTTTTTTAGTGTTTTCGAGTGGACGGGTGAAAATAATAACCTGTCGAAGGACGGTCAAAATTCATAAAAAGACCTCCGTCTTCGTAAGTAAACGTGTATGTGTGAACAGGGCTTTAGTGTTCATTAAGCAGAGATGAATGTAATACTTCTTACCCTTGCAGTAAGTGCCATTGCCAACGAAGCCAGTATTGCACGTGCAGTTATATGATCCAGCAATGTTTGTACACGTGGCGTTCATGTGACAGGAATGTTTACCCCATGTGCATCTCTCCACATCTTTAGGACAAAATAGAACCAAGTATTAAAAAGGCTTGCTGTGTAATTCAAATCAATTTATCCTTGCTTGAAATAGTTCTATCAAAAGTTTACAAGGATTCTCTCTAGCGATATATGTTTAATAGTCGCCAGTAGTCAGTTTAACCCTTTCACCGGCTGGAAGTGTTTGGGCTGAATTGGTGAAATGCAGAGTGCTAACTCAACCCTCCCCCCTCAGTTCCAGTTTGGCTTGCCCGGGGTAGTTAAATACTGCTGACTTTTTAAACCAAGGGCTCAAACTTTCCCCAAGATGCCATTCGGCAGAATTCTAAGGAATCGTCGGCGGTAAGTATGCTTTCTTCTGTAGGATTTCCAACGAAATGTGTGTATGTGTGAACGGGGCTTTAGTGTTCATTAAGCAGAGATGAATGTAATACTTCTTACCCTTGCAGTAAGTGCCATTGCCAACGAAGCCAGTATTGCACGTGCAGTTATATGATCCAGCAGTGTTGGTACACGTGGCGTTCACGTGACATGTATGTCCGACCAACGTGCATCTGTGTACAGCTTTAAAAGAAAAGAGAACAATGTTCTGAAGGAGATATCTTAGTTCATTAGACGTGTTTATCGTATGTATCATTAGGTGATCCTAGCAGAGGCTAATTACGACCCGTTATTGGCTTTATAGCCAGTGTCACAGTTTTTTTTTATCTTTCAAACCTGATGTTTGTTTTTTCAACCGGAGATATTTTAAACGCCAAATTCCCTTTTTTTTCCAAAATGGCCGATATACAAAAAAGAAACGATAGAAACACGCTTTGATGAAAATTAATGTATTTATATTCTAATTCGCTCCCCGCTCAACCGAATATAAAACATTTATCATGTAAAACTCAACCACTTGTAGGGGTGTGCCCACACGAACCGCGTGCACTCTCTTTATTCACTTAACAATATAATCTTAACAATATAATAGACCCTTTGTACCTGACGTCATAGCTGCCATGTTGGTGTACAGTTAACAATAGATTATTCGTTAGCTTCTTTTGTTCTGTACACCAACATGGCCGCCATGCCCTTTGTCATTTGAATCTCTCGGGATTGAGTGCAAACAATCTATTCAAGTAATCGTCAATAGAGGTTTTGCACCACCACGTGATGGCAGCCATGTTGGTGGCCAGAACAATGAGATTTGTTCAATCATGTGAAAAATTAAATCTCAAAGGAATAACATTCTATTGTTCTGGCCACCAACATGGCTGCCATCACGTGGTGGTGCAAAACCTCTATACTAAATCATTAGGTTGATAAGTACATTTGAAGCTTGTATCAATGACATTACCACCTGGATGTCTTTGAATAATTTAAAACTGAACACTGATAAAACTGAACTACTAATAATAGGATCTCAGTTTCGACCTAAAATCCAACTTCCGCCACTTAATATAGGCAATGATCTTATTATTTCTTCTAAGTCTGCTCGCAATATCGGCGTAGTATTTGATGATTCTTTGAATTTGGAATCCCAAGTGGCTTCTATTTGCAAGGCTTCATTCTTTCACATTCGTAACATTGCACGTATTAGGAACTACTTATCTGCTGAGAATACCAAGACGCTAGTACATGCATTTATTACTTGTAAGCTTGATCATTGTAATTCTCTCCTTTATGGCCTTCCGCAAACTCTTGTTCAGAAACTTCAATTAGTTCACAACTGTGCTGCCCGATTAATCATGCGTAAGAGAAAATTCGATCATGTAACTCATATACTCATAGAACTTCATTGGCTTCCTGTAACTCAACGCATTATGTTTAAAATCTTGCTACTTACTTTTAAGGCACTCAACGCGCTTGCACCGATTTATCTTAGCAACTTGTTAGAAAAATATGTGCCCACCAGACACCTACGTTCCAAAAGCAAATTTCTTCTAAAAATTCCAAGTGGTAAAACAACAAAAACATATGGCGATAGAGCTTTCTCTGTGGCAGCGCCCAGGCTGTGGAACACTTTACCAGATAACATTAAACTCTCACCATCATTGAACACTTTTAAATCTCGTCTTAAGACATTTTTGTTTCAACAGGCCTATGATATCTAGTTTTCGAACATGTTTAGTCTAAATCATGTTTAACTTAGTTGCTTGTTTTTTATAATATTTAGTTTCTTCTCATATTTAACTATTTTTTTAGTTTGTAATTCTTTGTGAAGCGCCTTTGAATTTAAGAAAAGTGCGCTATATAAGTTTAGATTATTATTATTATTATTATTATTTGGTGATACACTTGGTGGTCTAACTTGGTAGTGACATGTGAAGTCACGATATAATATGTAGGATCCTTTTACTCGACGCTGACTGTCAATTAAGGTATAGAGCGAATACAGGATATATACTGTTCGGACCCTGTGTTGAAGTTATCTTATGTCATCTTGCTGTCATTGGGTATTTAATTTTAGGTGCACAACTGCGGACGAAGGACTTGAATGAATAATAAAACCGTTATTCAGTTTATATATTAGAGTTCTGGTAATGCGTATGTGCTGACATAACCTGTCTCATGTGCCCGAGCGCACCCCGTTCGCGGGTTAACCAACCCATGATAAATACATATATATATTAGCGCCTCGTGCCTCCCTTAAGGAATTGGTAGCGTCGGTATATAATCTTGTTTACTCATTTTGCTCTTCACTTGACGCAACCAGTTTTCGCAACCAGCTCGTTTTCCGCGTGATCTTATTTTTTCGTTGTGCTTGTAAGTACGCATCATATGCTTCTTTACTTTTTCACCTTAATGTTTCCTTGCTCAATAACTAGCACAATTATACGATTATATATATATACATAGGGGTTATTACTACACTTAATTGTATCTAATAAACATAACTGGTTCGCGCCTCTCCTACACCGTGTTGTTCTGGATGGGGAATATACAATATAAATGTTTTCTGTTTGGCGGAGCGCACGACAGACTACATGCAGACTAGTTTATATCTTACAAAATCGTCGTAAGTTTCAAGTTTCACATGGTGAAACTTTTCTAAAATCCCGCTTTAAAGGTTTTCCTATAACACGATTATTTTCGTAAAACAATGAAACGTTTTCGGATCGTTTTCATCGAAAACCCTTCTATTGTAGAGATGTTTTAGTTCTGTGGACGGCGAAAATGTGGGTTTTCTAAAACACTCGTGAAGTCAATCAGAATGCCCTGTCTTCACATGTGCAGTCTGTGCCTTTAGCGTTGCCGATGTTTTTTAGTGTTTTCGTGTGGACGGGTGAAACAATAACCTGTCCAAGGAAGTTCAAAATTCATAAAAAGACCTCCGTCTTCGTAAGTAAACGTGTATGTGTGAACGGGGCTTTAGTGTTCATTAAGCAGAGATGAATGTAATACTTCTTACCCTTGCAGTAAGTGCCATTGCCAACGAAGCCAGTATTGCACGTGCAGTTATATGATCCAGCAGTGTTTGTACACGTGGCGTTCATGTGACAGGAATGTTTACCCCGTGTACATCTCTCCACATCTTTAGGACAAAATAGAACCAAGTATTAAAAAGGCTTGCTGTGTAATTCAAATCAATTTATCTTTGCTTGAAATAGTTCTATCAAAAGTTTACAAGGATTCTCTCTAGCGATATATGTTTAATAGTCGCCAGTAGTCAGTTTAACCCTTTCACCACTGGAAGTGTTTGGGCTGAATTGGTGAAATGCAGAGTGCTAACTCAACCCTCCCCCCTCAGTTCCAGTTTGGCTTGCCCGGGGTAGTTAAATACTGCTGACTTTTTAAACCAAGGGCTCAAACTTTCCCCAAGATGCCATTCGGCAGAATTCTAAGGAATTGTCGGCGGTAAGTATGCTTTCTTCTGTAGGATTTCCAACGAAATGTGTGTATGTGTGAACGGGGCTTTAGTGTTCATTAAGCAGAGATGAATGTAATACTTCTTACCCTTGCAGTAAGTGCCATTGCCAACGAAGCCAGTATTGCACGTGCAGTTATATGATCCAGCAGTGTTGGTACACGTGGCGTTCACGTGACATGTATGTCCGACCAACGTGCATCTGTGTACAGCTTTAAAAGAAAAGAGAACAATGTACTGAAGGAGATATCTTAGTTCATTAGACGTGTTTATCGTATCTATCATTAGGTGATCCTAGCAGAGGTTAATTACGACCCGTTATTGGCTTTATAGCCAGTGTCACAGTTTTTTTAATCTTTCAAACCTGATGTTTGTTTTTTCAACCGGAGATATTTTAAACGCCAAATTCCCTTTTTTTTCAAAATGGCCGATATACAAAAAAGAAACGATAGAAACAAGCTTTGATAAATATTAATGTATTTATATTCTAATTCGCTCCCCGCTCAACCGAATATAAAACATTTATCATGTAAAACTCAACCACTTGTAGGGGTGTGTCCACACGAACCGCGTGCACTCTCTTTATTCACTTAACAATATAATCTTAATAATATAATAGACCCTTTGTACCTGACGTCATAGCTGCCATGTTGGTGTACAGTTAACAATAGATTATTCGTTAGCTTCTTTTGTTCTGTACACCAACATGGCCGCCATGCCCTTTGTCGTTTGAATCTCTGGGGATTGAGTGCAAACCATCTATTCAATATAATCGTCAATACTAAATCATTAGGTTGATAAGTACATTTGGTGATACACTTGGTGGTCTAACTTGGTAGTGACATGTGAAGTCACGATATAATATGTAGGATCCTTTTACTCGACGCTGACTGTCAATTAAGGTATAGAGCGAATACAGGATATATACTGTTCGGACCCTGTGTTGAAGTTATCTTATGTCATCTTGCTGTCATTGGGTATTTAATTTTAGGTGCACAACTGCGGACGAAGGACTCGAATGAATAATAAAACCGTTATTGAGTTTATATATTAGAGTTCCGCTAATGCGTATGTGCTGACATAACAACAACAATATATTTATTTGTACCAATCAATTTACATTTTTGTTTTATATAATAAGGAAATAAGCAGAAAGTGTGTGGTACGGGGGCCCTAGAATAACTAAAAAGCTAATCTAGCTAGGGCGCCCTTATCGATAAATGTGCAGAGAAAGGTGCGAAAGAGGAGAGTTGCGTGAATATACTTAATTTGCAATTAATAGTAAAAACGACAAGCACAAGAACGTCGCAGTTACAGACAAAACGAACATACTAACGAAAGTAGGAAGGCCGTCGTTAAAGAGAAAATTAATATTAAGTAACAGAGTGGCGATGAGAAGTTTTATATTCTAGTTGTTAGCGGGTACAAGATGAATAGCAAGTTAGTATTGCAATAGAAAATCAGCTCTCAATTTGTTTTTGAAAGCGTTTCTCCTTAGTTGTTTGTCTCTAGAGTCAAGAGAATTCCAGACTTTAATAACTGTAACCTGTCTCATGTGCCCGGGCGCACCCCGTTCGGGGTTAATCAACCCATGATAAATACATATATATATTAGCGCCTCGTGCCTCCCTTAAGGAATTGGTAGCGTCGGTATATAATCTTGTTTACTCATTTTGCTCTTCACTTGACGCAACCAGTTTTCGCAACCAGCTCGTTTTCCGCGTGAGCTTATTTTTGCGGTTGTGCTTGTAAGTACGCATCATATGCTTCTTTACTTTTTCACCTTAATGTTTCCTTGCTCAATAACTAGCACAATTATACGATTATATATATATACATAGGGGTTATTACTACACTTAATTGTATCTAATAAACATAACTGGTTCGCGCCTCTCCTACACCGTGTTGTTCTGGATGGGGAATATACAATATAAACGTTTTCTGTTTGGCGGAGCGCACGACAGACTACATGCAGACTAGTTTATATCTTACAAAATCGTCGTAAGTTTCAAGTTTCACATGGTGCAACTTTTCTAAAATCCCGCTTTAAAGGTTTTCCTATAACACGATTATTTTCGTAAAACAATGAAACGTTTTCGGATCGTTTTCATCGAAAACCCTTCCATTGTAGAGATGTTTTAGACGTTCTGTGGACGGCGAAAATGTGGGTTTTCTAAAACACTCGTGAAGTCAATCAGAATGCCCTGTCTTCACATGTGCAGTCTGTGCCTTTAGCGTTGCCGATGTTTTTTAGTGTTTTCGTGTGGACGGGTGAAAATAATAACCTGTCGAAGGAAGTTCAAAATTCATAAAAAGACCTCCGTCTTCGTAAGTAAACGTGTATGTGTGAACGGGGCTTTAGTGTTCATTAAGCAGAGATGAATGTAATACTTCTTACCCTTGCAGTAAGTGCCATTGCCAACGAAGCCAGTATTGCACGTGCAGTTATATGATCCAGCAGTGTTTGTACACGTGGCGTTCATGTGACAGGAATGTTTACCCCGTGTGCATCTCTCCACATCTTTAGGACAAAATAAAACCAAGTGTAATTCAAATCAATTTATCTTTGCTTGAAATAGTTCTATCAAAAGTTTACAAGGATTCTCTCTAGCGATATATGTTTAATAGTCGCCAGTAGTCAGTTTAACCCTTTCACCACTGGAAGTGTTTGGGCTGAATTGGTGAAATGCAGAGTGCTAACTCAACCCTCCCCCCTCAGTTCCAGTTTGGCTTGCCCGGGGTAGTTAAATACTGCTGACTTTTTAAACCAAGGGCTCAAACTTTCCCCATGATGCCATTCGGCAGAATTCTAAGGAATCGTCGGCGGTAAGTATGCTTTCTTCTGTAGGATTTCCAACGAAATGTGCTCTAATTTTGGACAAATAAGCCACTGTAAGAGAGCTAGAGGACATCATTAAGTCAGATGACGGCTGAAACGTACTTGGTTTGCTTTTAGTAGGCCTTGTGAGGGGTTTCACAGGTTTCACCTGCAGAGCGCCTGGAGTTGAATATAGCAAAGAAGGCATTTATAAAAATGGTCGCTCGCATATTTACCGATGTTTCTCGCAAAAAAATAATGATCTGAAAGAAAAAGCTTTTCCGAAACCCCCCAAAGAAGCAGCTGAATAAGTATGACTTACTTGAAGCTTTTTAAAAATAGATAAGCCTTCACAAACAAAGTTTACTTGCGAGTTTCGGGTTGAGTTTAATATACTCCTGGTTTATTCGGTACTCATGACATGAATCACAAACTTTCATGGGAAATAAAGTCTACTTCGAGCAATAAATAACACAATGAGACCTTCCTACAAATTTGGAAACGGTTCGACTCAAAAAGAAAGTACTTACTTTAGTTATTTTCCTCGTGGTTCTTGATAGAAATTATTGAGATTATTGCCGAATGATGCTTTTAAAAATAAATACGACATTTAAAAGCTGTTTAGTTACTACATCCAAAACCCTTAGATGGACATTAACAGTACGTATACGTAGCCATTTTCGCATCGGTCTCTCTGCGGTACAGTAACGGGAAATCGTTCCCACAATGCACCCGATATGTTGATACGTTGGACACCTCATAATTTTTGCAATTTGTTGTATATATATATATGCAAAGTGCAAAAACTTTGACCTCCAGCACCTCAACTATATAACTATATCGGATGCATTATGAGTAGGAGTAAAGTTCATTAAAATGCAACTACAGCCGATACCCGCGCGCGTTTGCAAGTCATTAGAGCGAAGACTATAAGATTTAAAGTTCAATAATTCATCTAGAATACAACACTTTTACTCGGGACAGGCAGGAAAGCTGAAAGTAACCTGAGAATTTTAAATGCACTCTGTATATTTACTGTTAGGTCCAATCTTGCAGAACATAACATATCCCTGGTCGGCGGAAAGAGAACGGGAAATGATCACGTTTCAGGTTCGAAGCGTGAATTCAGAGCTATTTTTGATGCTGCTGTTAGGGGGTGTTCTGATGACCTAAAGATAACCCATGTAGAGGAGACATGATTACACCTGATCTGTGGATTCAAGGCCAATATCAATTCGTTTAATTGAAACTTTAACATTCTACATTTTTCGTCAGTGAGTTTTGTCAGTGATTCTAACCACACCAGAGCGATGACAAAATTCTGCTCGATATCAGCGCATAGCAGTTATTCCGTTCTGCCTCTGTGAAGTTTGATTTAAGTAGCATATAATTTTTTTTTAAGAATGAAAGAATACAGCAATAATAAGAACATTCAGCGATGCGAAACCAAGAATTATCGAGCATTACCTTTCATAAAAAACATTCACTACAAAATTAATACCATAAAAACAGGATCCCGCCGAACATTGAATAAAACTGGATAAGAGAATTTCTAGAGGAATAACTAAGTGTTCATTAGAAATTTTTAGAATCATTTAGTACATAAAATATGGCAATGATATGGGGTACGTTGATTTCTACCGTTTCTTAATCAAAATAATCTCAAGCATGTTAAGGCATGGTTTATTCAGCAATTCTGTTAAACACTCTAAATTCGCTAACATTGTCATTTTTCGATGAAATGCTATATAAATCGGTAATTAGGTAGCAATCATATGTCTCAATATTTTAAGTTAGGTATTCTCGTGTTTTGGTAGTCACGTGACCTTAAGGCTGATAAAACAAAGAACTCAAAACTGGCCGGTCACTGTGCATTTTTAAAATAACGATTTCTGGAGTATCTGATTACACTTCTAGTTGTCCGTAAAGCTCTGTCTGGAATGGTTGACATTGTGCCACTGTAGGTGAGAAAATTGGGGAAAACTGGTTCCAAGAACAGGTCACGTGACCTATTTTCTCTATTTTCGCCTTAACAATCTATCAGGGTCAACCATTCCCAACTGATCTTCAGAAACAACCAGAAGTGTAATCAGATAAGCAAGAAACCGTTACTGTAAAAATGTAGTGTGACCGGCCCATTTTGAGATGAAATTTCCAGATTTTGTAATCACGTGGCTGGTCACGTGATATACATTTTACAATGAAATATGTTCAAACAACTCAGAACTCTGAGATTAGTGATATCCACTATTTTTGTAGAATTTGGGCAAACATAAGCCACTCTATTCAATAAAATAGCTTTAGCCTCGATTTCATGCTCAAACCATGCCTTAACATGCTTGAGATTTTAAAAATGTATTATGATTTGTTGTTAGCAAATTTATAAATTGTGTAAACCTTTAAGCTATTTTAATCTCTTCAATTTTCCGCGAAACAGTTTCAAAAATAGCGTTGAAATTCGGAATGATATTTCCGTCCGGGTTGCGTTCTGCTAGCGTAAACATTATGTGTAATATTTGAAATAATATATTTGACCAAACAGTAAATAGAGAGCGCATTTATTTTGCTTTAAGCTTTCCTGCCTGTTCCAAGTAAAAGTGTTGTATTCTAGATAAATTCTTGAACTATAAATCAACTACACAAGTCTTCGCTATGATTGATTTGGAAACGCGCGCGGATATCGGCTATAGTTGCATTTTAATGAACTTACTCCTACCCATAATGCACCCGATATAGTTATATAGCTGAGGTGCGGGGGGTCAAAGTTTTTGTACTTTGCTGTATATATATACACACAGCCACGTACACAGGTTCAGTCTATTTGTAGTAGAGGTCGGTCTCATGGACGCCAGGTTTGATCAGGTTAAGTGGAAACTATATGCCTTAATAAATATGAGCTTAATTCTTGGATGTTTTTGTGCAGAAAGTTCATTCATGTACAACACCTGTATTTTGTAGGACTACAGTTTGGTTAGAACCTATGGTTACAGTTTGAGAGGATACTCCGTCCGGTACAAAAGGACCTGGAAGAGCGGACCGAGGACTGAAATTCTCTGCCATTGCAGCAATAGGTCTCGAGAAAATTGCAGCTGTGAATGTACTGCCTCAAGGACATTACGTAAATGCCGAAGCGTTTATTGTATATTTACGAAATCATCTTGTACCTGCCCTAAACAGATATGATGGCACACAGACAAGATCTGTAGTGGTTATGGGTATTTATTATACGACTTGGCATTTTCGAGTGCAAATACGGGCTAAAACGAGTGCAAATATGAGACCGTATTACACGGGTCACAAACCGGTTTGCACAGGTTTATTCAACACTTGAAAGGTTTTGTAAGCGCGCGAGCCAATCGAAATGGGGCTGTTTGAGTAACAGCCAATCAGCTTTTAGCGCGGGAAAAACTTTTTCAATGCGCGCCCGCCCCGACATTTGACTTCAACTGAGGCTGAGAGGTTTCTTCTCTCGAGATTTCTTGTCAAACAGAGCAGTAAGGTAAGCCAAAACAAACCTTTTTTGTTCGTGTTAGCTGTCGTATAATAAATCTTTTATTACACGGAAAGTTGTGTAATACGGCTGGGAATTTTTACTCGTCAATTTCAGGCTCGAAAAAATAAAACTGACTCGTAAAAATACTCAGCCGTATTACACAAGTTTCCGTGTAATAACCTCTTTGTATCGCCTCCCAATCCTACCCCCTCCCCAACTGCTCACATATTTAAAACAATCGGCGAATACACCTATTTACAAAAAGGTGTTAACGAACTGTCATTATACATGTAATTGCTGGCAGCTATGAGGAATGGAATATGGTACAATAGGACCATTTTGAGAAAACAGTCACGTGCTGATATGCTCTATGTTAAACTCCGAATGAATTGCATGATCTTGTGATCCCCATGGGAAAGGTGTTTCTATGGATGCTGGATGGCAAACCATCTTCACAAACGCACTTTTAGAAAGATCAAAAATCATTTTGAGGTGGAAAATAAATTGCATTTGCAAACAGATTTTGCTAACAACACTACTCACCGATCTCGATCTCAAGAAAACCATCAATATCGTTGTTTTAAAACGAATTCACCTATTACGAACAACCAAAACCCATTTCGGTCTAGGTATGTCGGTCATCGCTTGTCGTTTGCTGCTTGTCATCCTGAACAACCTTTTTTGAAACAGGTGCAACTATTCCTTACTGCTAAAGCACTTGGGGCAGTCGTAATTGGCCGATTTAGCCTGTACATTTTGCCCAATTCAAGTTACCTGACTATTCCCTTGATTAATATTTCTTTGCAATTGTTTTCTGTATCCAAAGAAGAAATGTACGAATTTCTGTACTGAATTGCAAAACAAACTAGCACTGAATATTCTGGAGAGCAGTCACATGATCTGAATTGGGACAACAAATGCCGGTACACGATAAATTGGTCAATTATCATGCAATGAGCCATTTGGCGCATTGTTTATCACAATGGCCGTCGTAACGTATTTGCTAAGTAACGTAATTAACATTCATTATCCCTTTCTCATGTTGAATTTTGTATTTTGACAGATCATCACCCAGTGCATCATATCGCTGAGGTTACAAACAGTATATATGGCTCAGGTGCAATTTTAAGGTTTGTTCCACCGTATCGTCCAGACTTCAACCCTATTGAAGAGTATTTTCACCAGGTGAAATGTTTCATTCGTCAAAATGACTTGGCTTTTCAAGCAACAAATAATCCTTCTGCTTTTATCCACTATGCGATGATACAGGCCTCGAAAGAGCAATGTGCAAATTATTTTAGGCATGGAAATTATATTTAGTCCTCAGTGTTATTAGCCTGATTTTCAGACGGTACGAGGTCGTCCGCTCACTTCCTCCTCTCCTTCAGTTGTTGTTCTTCGACATGAATGATCTATGTATTTTCAACTGAGAAAATATTTAATTGAAAAACTCACATTATTATAACACTAGCCTAAACTCAGCTGGTATTTTCTGCCGAGTATTTACCTTCTTATAGGTGAATCCCAAACACCACAGAGCGCGACACAATGTCGCTACGTGGTAGGTATTGCCAGTGGTAGACCTTTGCAATATCGGACAGCTGAATTTGCGGAGTTTGTAGGATTAATTATATAAGGATGTATTCCTTATGGGGCAATAATGTTGACCCATGTTTTCTGCCACATTTCTCTGGGATCACATTTCCAGTGGCGAAAAATAACTCTACATAGCGACAGATGAAGAGTACAAGCAATTTCCTCATCTGATTTACCGTAAAAAATCGTGTTCCATACCGTAACCCAACGAAGATCCTCGGAGTAGGCTTTTGGCATGTTCAATCAGATCAGTCACACTCACCTTGCGATGTCGAGTTGGATTGCAATAAACCAGTAAAACAATTACTAGACTATTCCGGCGTGAAAAAAATAATCACTCTATTATTACGTACAATTATACACTAATTCCATTTTTTTCTTTTGTTTAATGTTGACAAGAGTTTATTTTGCACGGGTGCAGTCACACTCATTGATTGATAACAAAAGCGCAATTGAAGTCTGTTGTCTCATGAATCTCATTAGATGTTTACGCATCTCATTAGGTTTTGGTTCGAATCCCACTATATATATATATAGCAGGAACATATTTACACACAAAAGCCTACGAACTACTAACATAGACCAAAGATATTGTATTACTAAGAAATCTAACATAAATATATATAATCTAACGAAGTCTAAGGAAGTCTAACCGGCAATGGGCATGAATGGAGTACATCATCAAAATTCTAAGTTTTCAAATTGTCGGCGCGGTGAATAGCATTATTAGTCCGTGATCCACTATTGGTTAAAGTTGACACTTCACACGTGCAAAGTGTCAACTAAAATTTGAATACTCTCGGCTCAAGACAAATTTTAATTACATGTTACGTTAATTAAATTCAGTTACACGTGCACGCGGAGCGTTGTACGACCGTTTCCTTTTAGATTCCTATAAGAGAGATTGTTCTTCATAGAAATCTTCGGGATTACACGCTCATTGAAGGTAAGTATTCGTAACAATTTGCCCTATATGACGGTAAAAGCACAACATTCATAATTCAAACTGCAAATTACTTAAAAGATAGCGGTCCCAAGATAGCTATAGCGTGTATAACTTTACATCAAGATTGCTTTCACTTTATTGCGGCTCACCGCGGCGGGCCAGTTCCCCAGTTTATCTGTATCAGTTTTCTCTCAAAAATCAAGCCAAAACTAGATCTGAAAGGAAACCAAATTCATGGCGTGTTTGGAGCACCGATCCTTTTATAATACTCGTTAGAACCCAGCCTAATGGTCGGCCTAATGTGTTTAGTTTATAAGTATGTAGACATGTACTCACAGTGCAGCCGTCTCATTCGACCGCCTCACAACTTTTCGTCCTGTCACTCTTAAATATCTATTTAATGCTAACATATTAATTCTCTTTTAGGAAAATTAAAGGAGAAGACAAAACTGAGGAATCTGTTATCAAAATGTTTAAAACCATTCCCATCGCAGTGCATTTCAAATATTCAAACGACACAGATATGCATGATAAGAGTCAAGATTTCAGGGCAACGTGTGTAGGATTGTTTAGTTCGTTTGTGAAATTTGACACAATGCAGTTGCCGTAATGTCAGGGAAGCTTTCCTGAACTGAGGAGATTCTCGTAGAGCTGACGACAAGCAAGGTTGGATAGTAACGTACTTTATTACTAGCCTCAATGACTGACAACTTACAAGAGTATTCATTCTGTATTTATGTCATTTACATATTTTATGTTTTCTTCGATTTCTCTAAGGCCTTCGATACAGTCAATCACAATATCCTATTAGGAAAATTGAACAATTACGGAATAAGAGGAACTGCCCTAAACTGGTTTGAAAGTTATTTAAAAATCGTAAACAATTTGTTGCCATTGGTAATGTCCATTCTAACCATACCGATATTTATTGTGGCATTCCTCATGATCAACACTTGGCCCCTTAATGTTTCTCATTTATATTAATGACATAAATAACAGTAGTAAGCTTTTATCAATAAGACTGTTTGCAGACAACACTAACATCTTTTTTCAGACAATAATCTTCAAGTACTAGTAGATAAAGAGCTCTCCAAATTAGCAGAATGGCTTAAAGCCAACAAATTATCACTTAATATATCCAAATCAAAACAAATGTTAATGTGTTCTTCTCGTAAATTAAAAACTAATTTAAACATCCAATTAGGTGGCATTGTATTAAAACAAACTGAATATGTAAAATATTTAGGTGTATATGTTGTAGGTCAAATTGACCCCGAGTCAATTTAACCTAGGTCAAATTGACCTTGAGTCAATTTAACCTAGGTCAAATTGACCGAGTCAATTCAACCTAGGTCAAATTGATTCAACCTGGTGTTTGTGTTTAAGGTAATGTTTTGTTCAGGTAATTTTTTCAAGATTCTAAAAAGGGAACTTACATTGAACGTTCATTGATATTAAGGTTTTTCAATGTAAGGGTTTGGGTCAGTTCACAAGGAACATTTAAGTATTATATTTCTGTGTTGTTTAGTGATTAATAGCCCTAAAGACCCCTACATTAGTGAGCACCTGTTGTTGACGGTAGGGTCTTCTTAAATGTAGGGGAAGGGCTTGGATTAATTCACAGGACCACTGAAGAAGGACTACAGTCTGTATTATTTAGTGACTAGCTGTAAACTGCCTAAATAATATTAGTGAGCACACGTTGTTGACGGTTAGTGTATTTTTAAATGTAGGGTTAATAGGATTTGAATTAGTTCTCAGCATCATAGAAGAAGGATTACAGTTTGTATTATTTAGTAACTAATAGTTCTAAACACCCTAAATAAATTAGTGACTATAGCTCTAAACACCCAAAATTAGTGAGCAATCATTGTGGACGGTTAGGGTGTTTATAAATGTAGTGTTAGGTTTTACATTGGTTCACATGCAGTACCATTGAAGAAGCATATTACTCTGTTGTTTAGTGACTTACCGGTAGCTCTAAACACCAAGAATTAGTGAGCAATTGGGTTTACTGAGGTTACTGTTAGGGTTTGGATTAGTTCACAGGTCAATTAAATCGATGTATAATAGTGTTAGGAATGAGTTTGCTTGGAGTGGGGTGTTAACTGGCTTTAATATATCTGCTTGTTATTACTGGCCCTGTGCATGGAAACGGCAAAGTGAAATATAACTGTTGATAACGTTTTGAGTTATTTATGTGTAAGTTCTCGAACATTGATCTATTTCTGTGTCTTTCACACCTCTGTGGGTGATTCTTTGATGAGAGACCAAGACAATATAATACAGAATTTCTTTGAGTCACTTTCCAATTGTGTTTTATTCCATTTGATACCATATTGTATGGTATTAAACGATTCTAAAAAATTCTAAAAAATTCTAATAAACTCTTAGTTATTCTTATCCAGTTTTATTCAAGGTTCGGAGGGATCCTGTTTTTATGGTATAATTTTGTTAGTAAAAGCTTTTATGAAAGGTACGTTCGATAATTCTTGGATTCGCATCACTGAATGTTCTTATTATTGTTGCACCGTTTTCTTTCATTCTTAAAATGTATTTTGTATGCTATTTAAATCTCATAATTGTGACGAAACTGTTTATTACAGCTTCGTCATTAAACCAAAAACGTTAGCAGCTATGGTCCCATTTAACAACATCACTTTATTGTGAATCCTAGTAGATACCGAGCCTCGACAAACTTTTGAATATTTAATTTTCGAAGTTTCATTTTGTAATTATATTGCAGCTCCAAACAACAGCAGTTTTTTATCAAATTGTGAATTTCGTCTCATCGGGATCAGCTAAAAATAAACATTACACAACAGTTAAAGAAAACGATTCGATGTTCAAACTGTAAGAGATTTCCTTACGTTACACTATAAAGTGTTTATGTTGCTTTGTCGATACGTTTTCCAACTATAAGCCAGGCTCTTGTGCAGTCTGTGCATCCGGTCAGCTCCGGTCAGTACATATGAATCCTTTCATTATATTCTGCTCTTTGAAACGTTATATCAGTCTAATAACACTGATCAGTTCAGTCTTCACAGAAGTAGAAGACAGAGAACGGAATAACTGCGCTGATATCGAGCTGAAGTTTTTCATCGCTCTCAGTTTTGGTTTAGAATCAATGACAACAAATATAGAATGCCAAAGTTTCAAACGAATTGATATTGACCCTGAACCCACAGATCAGGTGTAATCATGTCTCCTCTTCATGGGTTATCTTTAGGTCATCAGAACACCCCCTAACAGCAGCATCAAAAATAGCTCTGAATTCACGCTTCGAACCTGAAACTATATATGGCATGATTATTTCCCGTTCTCTTTAATCCGCCGGCCAGGTATATGTTCTGTTTCGCAAATATTCGATCTAACAGTAAATATATAGAGTGCATTTAAATACTCAGGTTTATTTAAGCTGTCCTGCCTGTCCCGAGTAAAAATGTTGTATTCTAGATGAAATCTTGAACTTTAAATCAACTGCATAAGTCTTCGATGTGATGATTTGCAAACGCCCGCGAATATTTGGCTGTAGTTGCATTTTAATGACTTACTCCTACCCATAATGCACCCGATATATTGATATAGTTGAGGAGCGGGGGATCAACGTTTTTGCACTTCGCTGTATATATGTATATATATATATTACATGTAATAACCCATAAGATAAATCTATTTAGCTGTTTCGAAATAGTAAAACGTTGTACAATTACGTTATTATTATTTTTTTGTTGATTAGAGATTAAATACTTATCTTACCTTACACAAGCAAGTGTAAGGTGAAAGAAGTAAAAGTATAAATAAATACCTTTTTACGTTCTTGCGTGATCCTAAATTCCATGGTTGAGCAATAATATATAATTGAATAAATGGTTAATAGTAAATATTGTTAAATATTGAATACTAGTACTGCATAATACTTTTAGATAACTTTGTTTTCAAACATCAGTTCATGGAGGATTTAAAACCTCAGTCCTTGCAAATCGTAATCTTCGTTTCAGTTCGGTTTTAGTGAGATGATTAAAACTGAATGTTCAGTGTTCACTCAAACTTTTGTAGGTGCATCATCGTCCAAAATCGTGTTGCAATCAATACAGAGTTCGTGCAATGATTGGATATTTTCTGGTTCAATTGTAGGAAGTTTCTCCTTCTAACACCAGTCGCCAGACAGTTTTGTGTGTGAAATAGCATGCGAACGAAATCAATATAATGGTGTTGATCATCAAGTAGTTATTACTGTGGTTTGGTTTCAAAGTCACGTCATCTGAGGTTGAGAGCCATGGTACATACTTGGCTGAGTGGCGTGTAAATATTTGCATGTTGACGGTAAGGTAATTGGGACATTGTCCAAGTCATATTTCCATCGTTAACGTAGTCAGGTTGCATGGTATATTAGATATAGTTATAGCCTGCGTTGAGACTCTGGAGTATCGGAGCGCAGCGAGCGGAGATTAGGGGGATTGGGGCGAGGAAGAGAGAGCCTGCCGGCAAGCCATGGTTATTTTGGTATCCACCCACTAATTAAAATGCATAAAATTAGTTAGTCATTCGATCGATTCATCCAATCATCATGCGGCGCAAGTGAAAACCATGTTTAATATCTGTCAAACTCACGCGTGGAATATCAAGCAATCTCAACTCGAGCGTAAAATTCAAAACAAAAAAATAACGAACTTGGAGAATGTCAGCTGAAACTCCGAATAAATATGTGTAGACAGGGCCTAAACCCAAACCGGTAAATGTCAACGACTTTTGCAGGATAATGTATGTTTAGGTAGCGTTTGCGAATTCAAATATTTCCACGGCGAGAATCTGTTCAAGCCTTCAGAAAGAAAAGAAAGCGGAGGCTTAATTATAGCTGGTGACTGCAAAAGTATTGGTCTTCATATTCCGAAATCTGCTGCTCTATCAGAACGAGTTTGTCGTTCCTGTGGAAGGAAGATTCGAAATGTAGTAGAGAACTACACCTTTGTTCGAGAAAGTTTGCAGGATAAAGAGAACTAAGATAAAGAGAACTCTGAATATAAGATAAAGAGACCGCTGAATATACAGTGAGCTGTAAAAGTCGACACCAAATCAGAAAATTAAATAACACTGCCCGACCACAATAACACCGGAACCGGCGAAGTTCTACCAAAAGAAGCGCTAAAAACCATCCACGCAGCGTTACGAAATCATCAAAGCAGCTCGTATTTTCTGAAGCACAAGCCTGTCCATGTTTCAACCGTGTGCAATTCGTCGACGACAATACAAGCAAGACGCTTGTGGAGTTCCGATGCAGGGTTCTTCAGCTCATCGCGAAATTCGCTCTCATTTATACTTCTTCTGCAGAACTAAACAGCAATTTGAAGTTGCACTTCTGTAGTTCCTCGGGTTTTAGGTCTGAAAGTTCGGCAGCATGATAACCTAAGGAACTTAACTGGTTCAATTGATCTTTCACAATACTATCAAAAGGAGCAATAACCAAGACGACATGCCGGCCATCATTTTCGACGTCTTTAACACTAGTGAATGCTTGAAATATCCTACATTTTCCAAACCATTTGCGATTACAGCTGGAATATCTCTTCCAGACAAAAGATCTCTAATAGCGTTGTTCCAGTTATTTCTTTAAATTCATCGCTGAGGGAATTCTCGGTATGTTTGTCGCCATATTAATTGGTTTATGCTCTTATCGCATGCCATGCATGAATAAAATTTAATGATTTCCGTCAATGGTGCATTTTAGCCAATAGCAAAACGCGGCCTTCTGAGGCCGAGAGTTATCAAAATAACCATGGCTTGCCGGCAGGCTCACCTCCCCACCCCCTCCCCCTCTCTTTTTTCTCGCCCCAATCCCCCTAAACTTCGTTAGCTGCGCTCCTATACTCCAGAACCGCAACGCATGCAGGCCAGTGGTTATGCGAGGAATCAATCTTGGATCGAGGGGACCAAGGTAAACCAAGCCACTCAATATTTTTGACTAGTTTTAGTACATTAGTTGGATAGACAAGTGTGCCATAATAACACCTAGTTAGAGCATCAGCTTTAACAATAGTTTAAGTATTCTATTGTGCAAATTGAATTCCTATTTAAAAATTTAAGTAGCATAACGAAAATATTCAGATTGATTTCTCACTGGATTATAAGTAACGGGTACACGTTTGTATCTTTTTTATTTGGTGGATAATGCTGAGAGTAAAAATCTAGGTAAATCATTGGAGCCAATTAATTCCTTATATTGGAAACGAGAAACTTGATTAACGGTATCTTGGATTTCAAAAAGAAGTAAGATTGACGAAAACACTTTGTTTGTTTCAAAAGAGACTTTAGAAAACATTTCTAAAGTTGAATTGTAATGACATTGTTCATCTTTTGCAAAATGATTGACTCGGGGGCGAGTTATGTCAATGTGAATATTCTCTGCTTGGTATGTCATGGTACGATCTCCGCTGTTGGCTAATTGATAAAAAGAGAAAAATACGTTACCTAAGTTGTGACGAATTAGGGGGATGTTACTGACCAGGCACAATGGAGTTATCGTATTCTTCGATAAGCCTGTAGGATTTAATGTTTTCTAGGAGTTCCCATGTAATAATACTCTTTATTTGCACCACTATTTAGAATTTTACAAAACTAAAAGAAAAATGATCTTATAAATTACCATATACAGACATTACAAAGGAAAGACAATTAAAGAGAGTGCAGGGGAGCTGGAGTAACCTAGGTTTTCGAAGCCAACTCCCCATTAAATAAATTTCACATAAATAAGGTCAAGGTGCAGTACTTCTGTGAAGGGGACATGACAATAAAATAAGTTAACATATAGTATTTTAATTAATCTTAATTAATTCATCTATAATACAATAATATACAATTATTAATTATAATAATTATGCACCGAAGTCTATGATATAATTAATGTCAATTATATCTAAGTAAACAAGTTGTTTGATTTCTCTTTTAAACTGGTTTCTTGAAAGATTTCTAATTGAATCTGGGATTGAGTTCCAAGTTTGTATACCAGTGAATCTGAGTGAGAATTTTCCATAATTAGTAGAAATTGAAGGTAAATGATAGTTATGTGTGGAATAGCGTGTGAAGTGAGAATGAATATTAGAAGCTTGTTTGAAGTATTTAGAGAAGGCAGGAGGTAAGTTATTATTAGTATAATCATACATGAAAAGTGAAATTTGGGTATACCTTGATCTTTGTATATTGGAGGTGCATGGGTTTGACAGTGAGAAAATGTCATTATTCTTAAGGCTTTATTGTTTAGGACATTTAGTTGGTTTAAACAAGTTTTATATGTATTACCCCATGTAGCATCCTTAGGTGGGTATCCAAACCAGTTTACTAGATATTGCGGTTTTCCCTTGTCTCTTTTCTTAAGGAGCTTTTCTGTTTGGAAAATATCGTTAGCGGTCGCGTCGTGTTGCGCTGGTTGTACAACAGTTTGTATTTGATTGGTATTTGTATCTGTCGAAGCTTCGACTTGAATGTCGGCCTGATTTTCCCGCGCCTGATTTACTGTGGGTACCTCGTTGGGTATCTCTCGCGCTTCTACAGTTGGTTGGTCCATAACAGACTCATCCTCAAACCATCGAAACGTAATTCATCATCGCATAGGCCGTGATGTTCTGAATCGTCGGTTTCAGCGGGGGCCTCTAGTGGTCTCTCAAAATATGGCTTCAATCTATTGGCGTGAATAATAGCAGAAATGCGCCTGTTATCACATGTGCGGAGAGCAAAGTGAACTGGGGAAGGTTTCTCAACTATACGATATGATCCGTGCCACAAATGCCGTAATTTCTTAGTTAATCCCGGTGCAGGACTTGGCGTAAATACCCAAACACGGTCACCTTCTTGAAAGGTTGGAGTACCAGCATGACGGTCAGGTGTTGTACCTTCATTACTTACTGTGCTAACTGAATATTCGTTTTAGCGATCTCATGTGCTATTTCAATATTTTTATACAATTCTTTTGCGGTGTCCCGCTACGGAGGGTGACAGATTCGTTTGAGGCAAAAGAGAGACATCTATCGGTAACCCAGGTTCTCTACCGTAGAGTAAATAGAACGGGCTTTCACATGTGGCTACACTTAGAGATGACCTATACCCGAAAAGAACCGAGGGGATGAAAAGGTCCCAGCCTTTTTGGTCTTTACTTACCTACATAGATAAAAAGTGGGCGAGGACCATTAAAACGTTCGACTAGCCCGTTCGTCTGCGAGTGGTAAGAAGAAGTGGTGAATTGTTTTGTGTTTAACATAAAGCAAACTTCTTTGATGAGTTTCGATAAGAAATGTTGATTCAACTGGAATGGGTAAAATCGGTGCATTTCGTATTGTTTTAGGATTCTTCTTCATTGAACAATCTACACATGACTGGACCCACGTCTCACAATCTCTAAACATACTCTTCCAAAAATAGCGTTCTCTCACTTTCTCATAGGTTTTATGAATGCCTAAGTGTCCCGAAAGTGGGCTGTCATGAGTAGCGACTAATATTTCAAATTGTAAGGTCTCTGGAATGACTAATTGTGCGTGAATGTCCTTTCGTCTACTCCCAGTAGGTTTAAACAAATGATAAAGCAGTCCATTGTCATCAAAAACATACTATGCAGACTCGAGTATTATTTTCCTTGCGATTTCGTCATTTTTAGGCAAAATATCATCATGTACTGATACTGGATGATAGGATCAAGAGCTGAATCTTTCTTTTGTAGGTCCTGGACTTGGTCAATCGCAACTCCTGGTACATCTAGTGCGCCTACGTGTGAGTAAGGTCTGCGACTTAGTGAGACCATGAATTGGTTCTTCAGATGATTCGCATCTTGTATGTTCTACACTAAACGATTTCAATGTTCACATGTTGAAACGGTTGGTTCTTCTTCGTGTTTGTTTGAATTTATGGGTTGAAAATGTTCTAGATCGTAAAGATCCTGATCACTGTCCGGGAAAACAGTGTCACTGAGCGAAAAAATTGATCTGAAGTAAAGTCTTTGTTTAAGAAACGAGTCGGAATATTTAATTCAGTACTTTCTCGGCAAACCGGAGCACTCCGTTGTAAAGTATTAATTACGGTCGAGTGATTGTTATCGATAATCTCTGGCATTAGTACCCACAGCTGGTTTTCTACTGATTTGAATTTCGTGTGCTTTGGTAAAGTGTTCCTTTGTGTCATTTTGTCGTTTCTTTGTTTTGAGTTTGTTGGTTCGTCAACAGTGTTCACATAAAAAGTATTCGGGGTTCTCGAGGTTTTCCGGTCCTCTTAAACCCTTCTAGTTTAAAGGTTGATTTTGCCGTTGTGAGGAACGGACTGGAAAACTACGGTTTTGATTACGTTTTGTTGGTTTTGAAGAATGCGGGGTTCATTAGAATGACGAGGAGATCTACAATTTCTAGAGTGGTGACCAATCTTTCTGAAATTATAACGAATTATCTGTCCATCGGTTGAACGTGAAATCTCCACTATCGTTAAAATATGGCCTGTCCCTAGGACGAAAATTGTAGTCATTTGCGCGATTACTGGAAATATGCCTTAGTTCCTCGCGGATGATATGGCGTATGCTAGAAGTGTCGCGAGAGTTGTCTTGTTGTAATAACGAAAGGTAGGGTTAACGGTTGACTTGGAGGGCTGATAGGACTGTTGCGGGGCATCGTAAGCTGCTACCGAACCTACTGAATGTGGAAGTAATTGTTCGATCTTAAGCCTTTGGATAAAACCTTCTTGTAATGCTAAAATATCAGCCTTAGTTACTGTTGGTGCGGATTGGCCAACTATGGTTGCGGTAAGTTTAGCGGCGTTCTCAGCTTCTTCTAAAATTTTAGGTTGTTGTAAAACCACATAATGTTTTAACTCTGGCTGCAGCCCTTGGATGAAATAGTGAATTCGTTCGGTTATAGGGATTCCTAGGCGTTGACAACGTTTCTTAATATCTGCGGTGTAATCGCCTATGGTTCCAATTGTGCCTGTTTTCTCTCCCTAAGCTGTTGTCGTAAAATCCAATCAGTGGCGGGCGAAGTAAATTGCTGTAAGAACAGTTCTCTAAGTTCTTTAAAAGTAGTAATTTTGGCGTTTTCCAACGAACTAAACCAGATTTGCGCATTCCCAACTAATGACAATAGAAAACCCTTAAAGGACCTCATTCAACCAAGATGGATTGCGAGCTCAAAATTCTCGATCCGCCATTTTCGGGGCCCCCGATAATGGCTCTTGAGAGCTTCTTGAAACAAATCCTATTCCATCGGTCTCACAGGGGCATACCAGTTGCTTATTTATAGGGGAAAATGTTCCTTATTTATTAGATTTTGTGTTCAGTCATATATTTCCGAATTTTCACCTGCCAGGGGAAGTATTTAACATACTCCGGAGTTGCCTTTGGTCAGTGAAATTATTACTAGAGCCTGTACTGGAGTACCCTGGTTACCAGAACTTCTAAAGCGAGGAGCGAAGCGACGAGACAGAGAGAGACTGATTGAAGCTCTGGCCGCAGGACCTATGAATCTCACTTCCATGTTAAATCTAACAAGAGCCCATCTGGCCTTTCACTCGGGCCACATGAGATTGAAGATGAAATACTTAACACTTTCATTTGAAATCCTCTTAGTAATAACCAAAGGGAAGAATTATTAGTTGAATTGAGCAGTCTTTAGGAGTGGCCGGTAACGCGGTGACTTTCATTCTCTGCTCACCTAGTATATATGTAATTTAATATTTTTGTTTTTCTCGTATGTTGACCTTTTAATTTAAACACTAGTATTCATGTAACACACGTTTACAATTTAGTCTGCTGTTCTGTTATACTGCAGGTTCCGAGTACTAATAGATTATTGTCTCAAATGTATGTTTATATTTGTACCATATTATAAGTTGTATCCTGTTCATCCTGTGATGGAGCAAGCTATGTAAATTTGTGTGCCTCTATGTAACTTTATCTGCTCTTCTTGCCATTACGAGTCCATCTTGGTATTTGTTGGATTAAAGATTATTAACTGAAATGCCTGTTGGTTATCTCTAATTAAAAACTTTACTCTCATTCCCAAAACTTCAGTCTGCTCATTATATTACAGAACTATAAAGGGAATTGTTGGAAGCCTTTAATTTCTCGAACCAAAACTTCGGCCGTGAGAGATTTCTTGTTTAAGTTTACCTCGAGAATATTGCTCATCATAAATTAATTATGTTCTGAGTGTGTATTTCTGGCTGAGTGACAGTGTTGCTCTCACAGTTTAGGAGTTCAGATGTCTTCAGACTTCGATAGAGGATAGTAACCCATAACTGCTCAACCACAGTATATGTATTTGCTAGTAAATCGCTCAGTATACTTCGATGTATTAAAATATCAGCTATTCAGTATACCTGTGTATTAAACGTACACAGATCTCGATACCAGATCGGTAAACCAACCAAAAACACGGTCGAAAATATTTTAGTGTTGGCCTACCGATCACGCTGTTTGCGTTGGTATGTTATTATGACCGAGAGTAAAATGAAATGTGGCATAAAACCTACGAAACGTACCTCAAAGTTCAGGAGTTCAGAACAGCGTCCGCAGAATCTGGCGACTGGACTGGAGAGAAATCTATTAGCGCTACAATTAATGCATAATTTAACGCATGCGCATAAATTTTGCTGCACGGAACAAAAATAACGGCCTGCAGATTAAGACTCGTGCCTACCACAGGCAGCCAGAGTAATTAAGTAAACTTTTATAAACCGGATTATACGGAAATGTCACTCATCCTGTCAAAACTGCAATGTTGACAGGTTCGTGCTAAACGTCTATTTGGACTACATCATCTGGTGCGAAGCTATGCTTTAGACGAGAATTCATGAAAGAACACCGACGAAATCTGCCTTCAACTGCAACAATAGTCTAGTTCGCGGTAAATTCCGACATTTTGAAAGGGGTGCAAACATGGCGCGAAATACAGTGTTTGTATGGGAATTGATGGGAATCCAATGCCAAATAAAATCCGTAAAATCGAATTTCTGAAATATTCTTCAGATACAAACTTAAGATACCAGGTAAAAGATTAACATATCGAAATTTGAGGGATATAGCTATGCTGGGAAGCGTGCAATCGTGTTTTCAGTTTTCCATACATTGTCTGTAAATTTTCACGCTGAATTCGACTCGTTTTTACAGACAATGCAAACAGAATCTCAGCTAAGTTCAACAGAAATCTTGTAGTTATGATCTTAATTTTCTGCATACATGAACTAGACATACCAATGATATTGTAGCATGAAATCGATAATGATTGAGCAACCAGAAGCAAAGTTAATCTTATTAGAATTTTAGTTTTAATAAAATTTTGACCCAAATGTTTTACAATTTTTAAACAGGCAATACTTGCTCTAATGTCTTTATATTGGTCCTACAGTGAACTCATCAGGTCTTGTTGATTGTTTATGTGTATTTAAACAACAAAGTATCATTAACAAAAATAGATTTTATATTCTGTAAGGTACAATAATATTTTACAGAGTTTAACTGAACAACTTAGCCATGCCGTGAATGTTTGACTTTTCGTCGCGTTGGTTTCTCCTAAACTATTTGTCCAAATGCCACATTTTTTTGGCATGTTCTGCATATGTGTTCTGTTGTGTGTGAAAATCAGGACATTTGGTCTAGGATTTAATTTCGAAAAATTCCAAAAACTAACTGATACTGACTTGTGCAAGAGCAAAATGTCAAAGTATTTACGCAAAAGCCGTAGCTGTTTCTAGCACATCAGTAAATTGTTCGGTCTATCGGATCTCACACAGTGGATAATACCTTTCATTGCTTCAAACTTATAAGTATTTTTCACAAGGCTATCCTCTCTCAGTTCAGTGGGATATTTTGGTTTCAGGAGTTACATTTTCCGAGATTTCGTTTGGTTTTCAGAACAAAATTTCAGACGAAACTTGTGCAGTTTCCAGAGCTTTAGTAAACTATTCAGTTTATCGGCTCTGTCACACAGTGGATCACTTTCATAGCTTCAAACGTATGACAATTGTTCACAAGGGTATCCTTTCTGAGTTCAACGGGATATTTTGCCTTGAGGAGTTACATTCTAAGGGCAGCAGTCTCCTAAACACAGCGAGTCCTTCGTCTTCGATCCATGTTTTTGTTTTGCAGCAAAGGTAGCCTGCGTTGCGGCTCTGGAGTATCGGAGCGCAGCGGACGGAGATTAGGGGGATTGGGGCGAGAGAAAAAAAAGAGGGGGAGGGGGTGGGGAGGAGAGGCAGAAAGAGCCTGCCGGCAAGCCATGGTTATTTTGATAACTCTCGGCCTCAGAAGGCCGCGTATTGCTTTTGGCTAAAATGCGTGATTGACAGAAATCATTAAAATTTATTCATGCATGGCATGCGATAAGAGCAGAAACCAATTAATATGGCGACAAACATACCGAGAATTCCCTCAGCGATGAATTTAAAGAAAGAACAGGAGCAAGGCTATTAGAGATCTTTTGTCTGGAAGAGATGTTCCAGCTGTAATCGCAATTCGCGATGAACTCCACAAGCAACTTGCTCGACGAAACGCACACGGTTGGAACATTGACCGGTGTGTTCGAGGAACAGGCTTGTGCTTCCGAAAATACGAGCTGCTTTGATGATTTCGTAACGCTGCGTGGATGGTTTTTAGCGCTTCTTTTGGCAGAACTTCGTTCCGATGTTATTGTGGTCGGCAGTGTTCTTAACTTATTTGGTGGCGACCTTATATTCAGCGGCAATGCGTACTCTCTAGCTTAGTTATCTTTATCCTGCAAACCTTCACAGACAAAGGTGTAGTTATCTACTGCATTTCGAATCTTCCTTCCTCAGGAACGACGGACTCTTCGCTCAGAAGCTTCGGCTCTGTTTTCTTTCTGAAGGCTTGAACAGATTCTCGCCGTGGAAATATTTGAATTCCCAAACGCTAGCTTAAAACATACATTACATATCCTGCAAAAGTAGTTGACATTTACAGGTTTGGGTTTAGGCCGGCCCTGTCTTCACATGTTTTTTTCGGAGTTTCAGCTGACATTCTCCAAGTTCGTATATATTTTTATTTGAATTTTACAGTCGAGTTGAGATTCCTTGATATTCCACGCGTGAGTTTGACAGATATTAAACATAGTTTTCACTTCCGCCGCATGATGATTGGATGAATCGGTCGAATGACTTGCTAATTTTATGCATATTAATTAGTAGGTGGATATCAAAATAACCATGGCTCTCTTCCTCTCCTCCCCACCCCCTCCTCCCCCCTTTTTTTTCCTCGCCCCAATCCCCTAATCTCCGCTCGCTGCGCTCCGATACTCCAGTACCGCAACACAGGCTACAGCAAAGGCCAAAACCGGTTTTCATCACGAGAGGCGATCTAGCGAATCGCATCGCATGAAAGTATGCTAATTTTAACTGACCAATCAGCTGCTACATTCAGGATCCTGAATCTAGATTTAACATGGAAGTGAGATTCATAGGTCCTGCGGCCAGAGCTTCTTTCTCTCTCTCGTCGCTTCGCTCCTCGCTTTCCGAGAGAGAGATTAGAAGCTCTGGTAACCAGAGTAGTACTGGAGTTAGCCGACTGTTTGATCGTAATTCATACAGTTCATCCAAACAAGGGCCTTTATACATTGGCTTGATCGGACCGCTTGACCTAAATGGCATGAAATTTAAAGGTCAGAAGAGCTTAGTCTTTTGCTAATCATCATCGGACACGTACAACATTTAAAGCAAATTGCTTTGACCGAAGACTCGAGTACGAGGTACACGCGCGGTACTTGCAAGATTACAAATCTCCCAGTTTCTCTATTAGTCTTATAGTCTTGGTTTTCGCTCAATGTACATGGACAACGCTGAGACAATTAAAGTAAGTAAAAGTGAAATGCATCTGCATGAGCGGCTGTAAAGTAAAAACCTATTTTATAAATGTTTCTTTGCTGATGAATGAAATATTCAAGTGCCGCTGTGCGCTCAGAAAACTGATTGATCGATATTTTTTTTAACCAGCATATCCAATGTATGATAAACGGAAGTCGAGGGGCTTTTAAAATGACACAAACCGGTAAATGAAATTCAGGCTAACAAACAATAACATTATACAGATTCGATTCTTCAATTTTGATTTCAAATTGGCGAGTCAAAATGTTGAAAATGTGGCTGTGGAGAACACAAATAGAATGTGGCAAACAGCACTTCAACATTTCAAACCAGCATTTTGGCAGGGACAACCTTCCATTCTTGCTCCTTTCTTTCGACTACACGTGTTCTTGCATGCGCATGCAAGCCTGGAAAGGAAAGTACTCTAAATGTATAACACACACGATCTGCATCGCTGGAACTCGGTCCAGACTTGGTTCGCTAGATCGAGCATGAGATCGATTGCTAATATCACGTCGAGGAATTTTGATCGGAGAACCGTAGTAATTCCGCTCATTCTATTGTATTTCTTCGAGTATAAAGGCATCCATCCGATCTCCTCGCCGATCTCGGTCATTCAGTTGAACTCGTAAACTCTATTTATAAACAGCTCGATATCACATCAGTTTTCTGATTGGCAGCTGTCCGATTTCAAGTAGTTAACAACAGTGACTCGCAATGTATCTTGGTTGAATGAGCTCCTTTAAGTGTCTTTTCGAGGTTCCAGCGACAAAAATCGGCATATTGGCAATATTGCTCTAAAAACTTTATTGGATCTCCATCTCCTTTAGGGAGGAGGTCAAAACAATGGTCCTGGCTAGGGACCCAATTTTAGGGGGTGGGGTATGACCCGCCACCACCAACCTTTTTGGATAGCGAGGGAGGGAGGTTGTACCCGAGACCCACCACCTTTTTGGCTGGTGAGTTACGGGGTTGTACCCGAGACCCACCACCTTTTTGGCTGGTGAGAGACGTGGTTGTACCCGAGACCAACCACCTTTTTGGCTGGTTAGGGAAGGGTTGTACGCGATACACCCACCACCTCTGAGGAATGTTTTGACTGGCTAGCTGGCTAGGGCGACTAACATATGTTTTTACTGACTACGACGACCGCTCAGATTTAAGATCCAAGGACGGTAACGCTGAAGATGACGTGATTGGAATATGGTGGTAAATTTTGCATATTTTTTTAGTCTCACGGATGCGAGTCCTTATTATTAAATTTAAATAATATAAATGCTACTCCGCCTCAATGAACTGTTCTTTCCCGTAAAAGAGTATTTATTTATCCTTCCATGCTTTTCTACTTTTCTGCTGCATGATTTACAAACAGCAAATCCGGCGAGAGACTGCTGTTTAATTGCCTCAAATATTATAACGATTTGTTGCTTCAAAAAGGTATTCACAACACTGATACACATTTAAGAGGCACTTGAGAAGCAAATGGATGCAGCCAAGTAGCTAGGGCCTTAATTTTGACATAATCTCAAATAATTTGTCAAGGCAAGCGCTTTGTTTACTTGACCCAGCGAACTATTTACAGCCGCCATGGCAGTTATTAGCCTGAATTTCAGCCGTCTCCTCCGGTTCTTTGCATTTGTTAAAAAAATAATCCACTTTAACGTCACTGAACCGCATTATTAGACGTCTCTCGGGCCGGAGAGGAGAATTCAGGATAATCATTGCCCAAATATGGTGAAAATATGCTTGGGATATCGGTTACCTACACATGAGTGTGTTGATTGACTAGTCCCTACGGGTGAATATCCGACAGAAGCTGTCACTTTTATCACCCTCGGTTGAACATTTCCAGGAACGTTCTCCACGGAGAGAGAAACGGTCGACGTTCAGTATGTATTCGCAAATTACAACTTTGCAAACTACAACTTCGCTCGAAGTTGTAATTTGCGAAGTTCTCGCATATCCGATATAACAGGGATCATTGGCTGGTTGATGACTGTTGACAGAAGCTTTCATGAGATGTGAAGTTCTTACGAAACAGCCTCAAAACACTCGGACCGGTGGTTACTGCGCAATGGATATGATGATTTTTTTTGGATTTTGACGGAAACTTCGACAAAATAAGTATTACTTATTAAGGAACAAGCAAAAGCGTCACTCGTAAATGTTTCAAAGTCAAACTTAAAGAATGACTTATGTACAAGCAAAGTAAAAGATCTGCAAACCACGTACGCATTATCTGATTAACATATAGCTTGTTGAATCTTCCTGAATAGCCCGAATTTCAGCCGTCTCCTCCGTCTCTTATCTCGGGAGGAACGAACCAGAGGAGACGGCTGAAATTCAGGCTACTTCCTGAAAATAGTATCGCCAAACAGTGTTTTCTTATTTCAAACGATCTAGCATCGTCCAATAAAACGAGCTTCGTGAACTCAATTAATAAACTTTTAGAGCTTTTCGAAACACCAAAACAAGAAAGCTCTTACTCTCCTAATGATAGGTTTAATCCAATTAAAACGTTTTTATCTGATATTGAAATGAATATTATAAAATAATCAAAGGTACATCAAATGAAACTCATTCGACTGAACAAGAAGCTCATCTTTTATTCTACATTTCAAAAACTCATGAATACTTAATGAGCATTTTGTCCAATCAAATGAAGCAAATCAGTCACGTGCATGCTCCTTTATACCTGATAAACTCATCATACTAAAAGGGCCCGCGGAGGGATTTGAATTCTGTCCCAGGGGGAAACGGGGTTAATGATTGAGACAATGGAATTTCTATTGATGTTTCAGCTTTCTCATTGAATTGCTAATTAGGATGAACGTTTTATATAAAGAATACCAATGAACATGAAATTTTATATAAAGTTTCATCCTAATTAAGAATTCACTGATAAAGACCCAAAGATAACAAAAAGTACACGGAACATAAGGTACCTAGATAATAAATTTTGCACTAAATTTACTAATATCAGCAGACTACCGAGATACACAGATAATATTTTTAAAATGAAGTTATCCAACTACCCGCATTACTTGTTTACCGAGCCACTGTTTAGTTCCAATTATTAAACCAAACTCTAAGCCGTAAAATAATAAAAACGTACATCAAACTTACATAGTTTGTGCCGGAGTCAAAAATTTAGAGTCTGCCGTCATGTCAGTCACATCGCTTTCCAAGTCTTGAACTTCATCGAGGTAAACCACGACACCAAATCCTTCATTGCGAAACGCCGCTTCAAACAACATAGTATGGTAATTTTTTCATGTCATTCCCTTGAGATGTTCGTAATTGCAGGCGGTGATTACTCGAATATTTTGCATGGCGTTGTGAATACAAAGGTTCAATGGTTCATTAAGTAACCATTCCATTGAGATGTGCGTCTTTCTTTCATTGCACTGATTCTTGAAGCGTTTTTGAAGCCGTTTAAAATACTCACAGCACGTGTTTTATCAAGTCTAAAAATTCTCGGGCTTCGCCCTCCAATTTTTAAACTTGATAAAACACTGCTGTTCGTTGCCGTAATTTTGGGTAACTTAAGGCGACTTTAGGCGACTTAAGCAAAATCGAGGTAAAAAATGTGGAAACTTAAGGCGACTTGATGCGATTTAAGGCAACTTCAGGCAATTTTGGGCGACTTAAGGCGACTTAAGGCAACTTAAGGCCAACTTAAGGCCAACTTAAGGCCAACTTAAGGCCAACTTAAGGCCAACTTAAGGCCAACTTAAGGCAACTTAAGGCAACTTAAGGCAACTTAAGGCGACTTAAGGCAACTTTAGGACCCGGGGTAGGCCTTAAACAGTACTTAAACATGATACCAATAGTTCCGATTACCTTGACATGATTAAGAATTGAATATGAAGCACAGACAAATGGTAGCGAAATTACGATCAGGAATTAAATCATAACTTGAATATAGAAGTTGGTAGACATGCTCATCCTAAATTACCAAGAGAACTAAGAATTTGTCACCATTGTTCGTCATCAGATGTTGAGGATGAAACTCATTTCATGTTCAACTGTGCTTCATATGCTGACATCAGGAAGGTATTGTATTGTATTGTATTGTATTTTATTCGCCACTAATAGAAGTTACAAAGTAGATAATACAAAGTAAATATATATAAAGTTTAATGGCGAGGAAGCCTAAAAAGAAACCATTAAGGGCTTATGTGAATTTAGGCTTCCTCTTAAAATAACAGCAAGTGGATAGACATAACGAGTAACTATGACGAACTGGCGTTTTTTCCTTGTTATTTTTTGCGTTACCTGTATTCTTAATAATAATTAATCATGATTAATATTTACAAAAGAGATAGGATTTAAAATTTACTTTGAAAAAAGAAAGGGAGGCGGAGTTAATAAGTTCAGTATCAAGTGAATTAAATAACTTTGGACCTTGAAAGTATACAGAAAACTGCCTTATGTTGATTTTACATAAGGGAGTGCGAAAAGCTGGAGCATTTCTAGTGTTGTAATTATGGACTTGATCATTTGTTAAAAACATGTTGTTAAATTTAATTGGCAAAAGACCATTTTGTAGGAGTACATAAATTGACCTATCTGTAACAAAAGAATGTCATGGAATTTAATTATGTTTAGTTCTTTGAAAATAGGATCAGTGTGAGCATCAAATTTAGTCTTCATTAGGATTCTTGATAAAACACGTGCTGTGAGTGTTTTAAACGGCTTCAAAAACGCTTCAAGAATGCAATGAAAGAAAGACGCACATCTCAATGGAATGGTTACTTAATGAACCATTGAACCTTTGTATTCACAACGCCATGCAAAATATTCGAGTAAGGTACTAATTGATGAGATCAGTACACATTATCACACTTTTCTACAGTGAGATAATGATAACAAGATTTTGGTCTTATTCAACAATGTTGAACCATTTGTATGTAAAAAAGTAGGATACTTCATCTTTGTAGAATTTGATCGGAAAAACCGATCGCTTACACGTACCGCAGAGATTTAAAATCGTTCGTTTAGTGACAGCTCATTTACTTGTAAAGCAATGCCATTTATGTATATGGGAATGCTAATAAAGTTGTATTGTATTGAATCAGTCATAATAACCGTAAAATGTGAGTATATTATTTTATGGCGTGCACCCGCGAAGGTATACGGTAACCTTAAAGCCCATTTTGGAGAGTAATGGATATTGAAAAGGCTTGACTTTGCCCAAGAAGAGAAAGTAGAAGAAACTACAAAGTAAAAAAAATAAAAAAAATATTACTCTCACGCGTACTCATCGTCGGTAAACTACCCATGCAAATAACTGATCGACTATTAAATATCCCGTAAACAGCGATGCAGCATGAGGAAAAGTTATTTTAGGAACAACAGAACGAAGATGTAAAAAAAAATGGCAATTTGATTCACTACTGAAAATCCACACTGATATTGAACGTGGACCGTTTCTCCCAAGGAGAACGTTTCTGGAAATTTTCAGCCGAGGGTGATAAAAGTGACAGCTTCTGTCGGATATTCATCCGTACCGATGGGACTGGTCAACGTAGCCTGAATTTTAGCTATCTCTTCTGGTACGCTTCAGCATCGCAGCATCTCATATGTTTTATGTTTCAAAAAAAGTCAAACCGATCATTCGGCTATATCTGGAAAAAGACAAATTCCTGCGTCGTTGTCAATCAAAAGGACCCACCGAAACGAATATATCGGTGGCAACCCATAACAATAGACCAGTTTGCGATTAATTCCGACATTTTGACAGCGGGTGCAAACATGGCCCGAAATACAGTGTTTGTATGGGAAAATGATGCCAAATAATTTCCGTAAAATCAAATTTCTGAACGGCTTCACTGTCTACAAACTTAAGATACCACTGAAGTAAAAGATTAACTGATCAAAATACGAGGGATCAGTAGCTGTGCTGGGAAGCGTGCAATCGTGGACCCTCAAATTTAGATCAGTTAATCCACAGGTAGGCCAAGCTTGGGATCTGTATAACATTAACAGCATTTGTATGGGATTTTTTAGTTTTCCATGTACAACGTAAATCTTGAATAAAACTCGACAAAAACTTATACAGTGTCTTCTTGTGTTCCTTAACTATGTCTGTGCCATGTTACAGCGAATTTCTCAGTATGGGTTTTAAGGGAATATTTTTGCTGAAATTCGCTGTAACATGGCACAGACATGAAGAAGACACTGTATAAGTTTTTGTCGAGTTTTATTCAAGATTTACGTTGTACATGGAAAGCTAAAAAACCCCATACAAGCTTGGGATACCTGTGGTTTCAGAAATTCAATTTTACGGAAATTATTTAGCATCGGATTCCCATACAAACACTGTATTTCGGGCCATGTTTGCACCCCATTCAAAATGTCGAAATTAACCGCGAACTGGACAAAATGGCCCAACATCAAATTTACAGTGGTCCGTACGGCCGGTACACTTTATTCAGCATAGTATTAAAGTTTGTATCAGTCCTGTCTGGCAAAGATCATATTTTTGAAGGTTTCCCGGCCAGTTCATCAGCGTACAATGAAGGGGTTTTAAGTTACCCGACATGGTGTCATATAATTTATATATTTCAACACCTTCACAAAAAGTTCCTAGCTGTCAGCGTGGGAAGTTAATCCCTACATGAACTATTTGTTTGTGGTAGAAATAATGTCGCGCGGCTAGAACATGTGCATGGTAATGTGGACATATGCGGGTGTTACACGGCGCAAGCTGTTATAAGTTAACTTTCCTCTGCTAGCGAGCAGTCTCTATTTTTGCAGTAGAGAGATCTTTCGCAAAATAAAGTAAGCTGCTTTTCAGTTAAAACAGCGAAATTTACAAAGAATGATGTATGGCTGTGTGGCAAGATTTATGGAGTCTCGCTGGCTGCTTTAAGAGGCTATATACGAGGAAAGTCTATCAAAGGACAACGTAATAGATCCTACGTAATTTTCGACGTTGTTTATTAAATCAGAGGTGATACCAGTCCTAGCCTGTAATGCAGGCGTTTCTAGTGGTTTACCCCGCTTTCGTGGACGTTTTTCGCTCGCGAATGAATTTCGCGGTTTCCCAAATAAAACGCCTGCATTGCAGGCTACCACAGTCCAGGCTACGAATTTACACCTGGCCTTCTAGTAGCCTGCGAAAGAAAGCTGACTTCTTTGCGCTCCCAGGCAATCGTGGTTCAGTAGACTTCACTGTTTTTATTGTCGGAATAAGAGGAAGAAAATGGAATGTTGAACTATCCTGATTCCAGCCCGCGGCGAAGGTCAGTGATTTTCGCAGCTCGCTGATCGCCACTTCGCGGCTCTTTCTCGAAAAAAAAACATTGGTTGGAATGAAAAAAAACACATTATCACAAATCATTTAGTGAAGCAGCCACCTAACGTTTTCGAGAACACATTTTCATTGCCTAAGAAATTCTGACATCTAAAAACCGAAAGAATAAACCTTTAGCAAATGGAGATCACCGAAAAGAATTACCTAAAGGAAAAAAGAACCCCTAAAAAATATATTCGTCCCTCCACAAAACTTTGCAACATGAAATTACTTAGGCTAGAACATTCTTGTTTATGTTCTAGACAACTAACAAATTCGTAGGCCGGGAATATTGTGCCATAGAATTTTCGGTTGACGCGATTTCCACCTAGAAAATCGGAACAGCTAATAGCTTTCTAGAATACGTCAAAAGACATAGTAGGCGCCTTGAAATGGCTAGATAAGCTGCACTGGTTTCAAACGAATTTCAAAAAGTACTCGTTGGGTGTCCTTGAGTCAATACAGGCTCGTGACTAAACGAGTTTAACGAAAGAACGATGTAATTAAAGTAACTCAACTTGGATGCGTAGAGCGTGGGCCTAAACTATAGAACTTGTTAATTTATTATATGTTTTTCCTAAAGTAGAATTTTTTCTAAAATCGTAAGATCGCTTTATTAAAAGTATCATAAAAAAGTATTCCTGCTAAAATTTCTGGAAAATCCCAAATACTTTTCAGTGGCCCTATGTTCAATTCATGATCAGGTTAGGATGTAGCACTCCGTTTTTAAACATACCAGTGTAAAATACATTTGGAAATTTCCAAACACTTTTGACCATATATTTAGTTCAGGGTTGGATGTAGCTTTCCGTTTTTTTACCAGAAGGGACGCGGGGTTGGTCCAGAAAGTGCACACCAGCACTTGTTACGACTCTGCGCATAGAAGACAAGGCTATTGTCTTTCTAAGCTTCCCTTATGAATGGAACATGAGTGAAATTTAGTGAAAGACAATGGATTTCTTTGTCTACTAAATTTCCCTCATGTAATTATTCATGAGGAAAATTTAGTAAAAGACAATGGATTTCTTTGTCTTCTAAATTTCTCTCATGTTGATGCATGTGGGAAATTTAGAAACATCCATCTCTAATGAGGGAATTTAGGGTTTAACTTCTCTCGGAGAACAAAGAAAACCGAAACGATCATGGTATTACTGGATATAAAAACTGTCTGTAGACATAAAAAGGTAGTATGCTATTGTCTTCAATTTGTTAGAAGTTGTATTAGTTTGTGAATAATTATTTCCAAAGTAAAATCAGCGAATTTGGACAATTTATCATTTTAACCGTTTCCATATTATTGATATAATTTCGAATTTGATACAAACCGTGTTAAGTTTACTTCAAAACGGTTCAAAAGTTGACTTACGTGATGGTGGTGGTGCATAATCCTTCTTTTTAGTCAGGAGTATAGAGAGTACGATAACAATTCCCAGGATACAGATACCATAGAGAACTGATCCTAAGACGACTCTTATAGTACAACAGCGATGTAGAACTTGTTCGTCTTCAGACGAACATTCAGCAGGGGAAGGAAGAATCGTTATATACTCCGGCTCAGAGGGTTCAGGAATTTCTTCATAAATCGGTTCTTCCTGTTGCTCCTCTTCTATCTCGCATGTTGGATTGTCAACCCCTTGCACTGCCCTCGCACCTCCATCTTTATCAGTGTCTAGTGTAACTGTGTTTACAGAGATTAGTTCAATCTCGTTTCTGGGCTTGACACTGCTTTTGCATGTTGTGTTACCAGCAGACTGCACACACTGTTGTAAAGCTTCCATTGCTTCTTGTTTCTCCGCTCCTCTTCGTTCCTCTCTTTCACTGTCAATAAGTGTTTCTCTGTGTTGCAAATGACTGAAGTCCTCCCCTCCCCTTTTATCAGAGTTTAATTCGACGAGTAAGTCCTCATGTCTCGTTGGCATTGTGTTCTGACTTGTTCTTGTGTTTTCACCATACCCCTCGCAGTTTAGCACAGAACTAGACAAGGTTTCTTGTTTGGCGTTTATGTTGTCGACAGGTATTTCATAGTGCTGTTCAACATCACAGACCTGTTTCCTTTGCCGAGTCTCATCATCAATTAAGTCATCTTCATGTAAGCCATGTGGTATTTCAAATTTGCTCCCGTTTAAGTCTTCTACATCAACTGAAGACACTTCATCTTGTACAGAACCCCATAAATACTGGAGATCTTGAGATAATGTTACCATATTTTGTTTTTCACTTCGACTGGTGGTTTCTGTTTCCTCTCTCGATCCGTGCATCCCAGATTGTTCCTGTTCTTTTAGGACCAACTCAGTCTGTAGATCATGATCATGAACGCTTAAATTTGCCATTTTTAGAAAGCTGTTTACATAGAGCGTGTTGATCCTAAAAAGTTACCAAGAAAGTCCAATAAACAATATTTCATACAACAATTGCCTTTCAAGAAACACCCTGGGAAGTTTGTTCTGACTGGCTGCTAGCCGAGGAGGAAACAGACTCGAGACGACTTGTCCATCATTGTGACAATTTAGAGTTTAGAAAGAATACTAGCAGTTAACATTTCTGGCAGTTATGAATATCTAACGGTTCATTACTTAATTGACTTTCTATTGTATAGTACCATCTGGCAATACTATAATTCTCTGAGCACTTTTTCATAGACAAAACATAAAGTCACCTTATGATGGTGAATTATCTCCTGTGATATCATTTAGATATCATTTAGATTAGTATAGGTAATCAAAATTAGGGATACATTTCACGCGTGTTTGTCAAAATCGGCTTCGGCGAGGGAAATTACGTAGATTTTGTCAAACGCAAGTAAAAGTTATCCCTAATTTCACAAGTCACTATTTGATTTATACCATTAATGTTATGGAGGGCAAATTACGATCCAGAAAAACATTATTTTAAGCGCGCGTAGGTAGCGTTTGAAATTTCACATGTGAAATTACAAATTACACGTGAAATTTCAAGTTGAAATTAGGGTTTAATTTGTCCTCTATGTTATTACATTAGAAACAACAATTTTATTCAGATAGGCACGACTGCATTGTGATTAGAATGAAAAAGGAATAATTCCCCAGAGTAGCATCTGTTTACACCACATGATCTGCGTTAGCCGATTACCTCTATTCAACAGACTTACTGCACATGACTGTGAACAACTTTATGTACTTCGATTCAATCTGTAGATTTTGTTTTCGATGTATAGATGGTCAGCTTCCTGATTTTGAGTGCGATTACAACCAAACAGTGCAATTTGGGATAAATTGCAATCCTCTCAGCCAATTAGAATCGAGAAATTTGTTGAGCATATGCATGATTAGCACCGAAATACCCTTATGTTCACCTCCACTGTACTGTGTGATCACATTAATTAATTTTGCATACTGGTTATTTTTAGAACGGTTTCCCGCTATTCTTGGGTTGCAATAATTCCTAAGGGAATAAAATCACAAAAGCGTAACAGCCACGTTGTTGGTATAACAAAAGTAGCTAATCTAGCATCTTTTGTTCCCCACCCCCTCACACCCCAGTTTGGGAACCAATCAAATTCGATGGGAGTAACGGATGGGGGATCTAAAATGTGGAGCCGCGGTACGCCTCGCGTTAATCGCCATTTATTTTCATGCTGAATCCAACGCTTTGCAGTATTCAGTTCGCGGGAAAATCATTCTAAATATAGCACGAAGCGAGTAAACTCTGTGACACCTATATACTACAGATGGACGCTCCGGTTAATGGTTCCTGGAGATATGGACGCTCCTGATTATGGACTCCTGCATTTTGTGATTATATTAAACTTTTACAGGGAGTTTTTAGTAATAGCATTTTTCGCAGTAATCTGACCGGTGTGTTACCTCGAACATCCCAACAATGCCCTGCATTATTTCTCCTCCTCCTCCCTCAAGCTGCATGGAAATGAAGACATCTCTCTGAGGAAAAACATCTGCAATGCATAATACCTCGGATTTATAGTTTATTCGCCTTGAAGAATTTGTTCAGCCGGTCTTGCGTGACACGTCACGCTACCCTCTGAGAATGTCCAATACTACATGTATTATAACTGGCATGTTCATAAACTTTATCTAAAAGATTTAAATTGAAAGGAAGAACGGATTTAAGTATCGTTAGCCGGTGGTGTAATCGAATAACGAAATGCATAAAATATAATGCAATTTGTGTACTAAATTTCATAGAAACCTGCATGTTTTATAGAATATAATTCTGCTATTATAGTCCTACATAGGTAGGGCAACCTCTGTATTTCACAACAAATATAATGAGCATCAAGTACCCCTTGCATAATTTTCCAGATATGTTTAATTAGGCCTCCTACATATCTTGTATTTTATTATCATGACATTGGTAGAAAAACTTACAATTTGCAAATAGATCTCGATTAGTACCTGAATAAATGATATTTGCATATTATTATATAATTTCAAGAAAGGCTTTATTTCAACCATTTCATATGATATGCATCTCGTGGATTTTCTAAACACTTTTTACAAGTGCTTGATTGTTATTAACCATATTATTCCCGCATTCGTATTTGTTCGTATTTTATTGGTTACTTGATTTGGGAGTTTCAGTCTGACAAAGTTTAAAGAGCTAGGCCCTGAGATTCTCACAAACCATAATGTATAGACAAGTGATCCTAGTGAACTGCATTGGGCATGGTAACATAGAATAATTTAATCTAAATCCTCTTTTCTTTGCATTAGTTAACTACAGGTGACATTATTTCATTTCAGAAAAAAGACTAAAATAGCATTTCCAAACATTTTCTCTCAAAAATGCATATTTCACATAACATTTAGAGTTTCATGTTTGCACTAACCTCACTTTATGTCTCCCAACAACGAAAGTTGCCCAGCACCAAGCCATTCTGTCCATAAGTACTTCACAGCAAGATAAATGCTTCCATAATGACCGCAAAGCATGCCGGGAAATCTTACCAAACAGCAACATGGCACTTCTCCAACTTCATTCTTCAAAATATAGAAGAAGTCTGAAGCCATTTCGACCTAATAGCTCCATATTGTAATCAATGGCAAGTAAATATTGTCCAATATTCCAAAAAAGCTAAGATAGGTCGCTCCAGACACCCATTTATTAAGCCCACGCTAAAGTGACAGAAGACGTCCTGGCCCATTCACGAGTGGGAAATGAGGCTCTTTCTCCATCACAATGACACTGGCACAGACTCGGTTCTTTAAGAATGTGCTGATTGAAGCTCTCATCAGACTTAATAATGTCATCCAGCACTCTATAAATAGTGAAAAATGCTTTAAAAAGTCTTAAATTATCTGTATTCTGCCAATTAAACTTCCCGCCAGCTCCGTAGTAATCCACAACTGCTTTCAAAATGGCCGTGTAAAAACTTTGAGCCCCCAATATTATAGGTCAGTTGAAAATTACATGGTAACAATGACTACAGTTTACTTAGGCGGGAGCTAGGGTTCTTTTTGGTCTAGAAATAGCTACAAATTGGTTCCAAAAACTCGGGGCTGAAAGGGTTAATGATTCATTTGTTATCGCATTGCCAGAAATATGAGACAAGATGGCGGCGCACATGCGCATCAGTGTCTAAAATGGCTGTCGATTCGTTTTAGAAAATGTATGAAAAACATAAAACTTTTCAAATTTGAAGACCTTCTAAGTTTAATTTCATATTAGTTCGCATCGAGACCAATAACTTACCGATTAAGCTGTGTAATGATGTCACAAACAATCCCTCAGATCGTCGGCAAAGTACTTCCCCGAGAAGTCCATTTCGCCCTTCAAATTCTCCTCGTTCTCCCTGTTGTTGTCTGTAATCTGGCTGAACCCATGCACAGTTTGAGGTACAACAGTACGACAAGTCTTTGGTGAGGCAAAACAGTTCGCCTCCATGTCAATAAAGCAGTGTTCAATGTATCCAAATCGCCAATAAAACGTACAATAACACTCCTCCAAAGTACTTCCAAAGACGTCTGAGTTTCGTCGAAATAATGTTAGTGCCAGGACGCCATGTAGGATTACATTTTCGAAGAAAACTTGACGAGAAAGGAGAGAAACGTCACCATTTGGCACCATATTGCTTTCTGTCCGCCATCTTGTTGTGTTAACCTAAATCCTGCAATGTTTGCTGGGATATAAACTGGGTTTCAGGCCTTTCTCCTCTAAATAATTGCCGCCAAGCAGCTGGACTTGGACAGACAGACGCCGAAGAGAGGACAAATCCAAAAATGGCTTTTTAATCACAATGGCTACGTTTAAGCTAATATAACTCTCGTTCCGCTTCTATATTCTTATTTCATCATTTTCTTTGCGTTGGAAGGTCTATAAACAGTATAAAGAACCTACTGAGTCTCACTCACTATAAGCCGCCATTTTGAATCGGCTAAAAGGGCGCCCGCTGTACCTTTCCGCTGATGTCCATAATTTCTGGCAATGGCATTCACAGACACATCCTCGATTCCAAATTCTACTTACACACTGATAGTGGTGCATGATCGTCCTTTGTAGTCAGTAGCACAGAAAGTACGATAACAATTACCAGGATGCAGACACCAGAGAGAACTGATGCTAAGACGACTCTTCTAGTACAACAGCAATGTAGAACTTGTTCATCACCAGACGAACATTCAGCAGGAGAAGGAAGAATCGTTAACTACTCTGGCTGTATCTGTATCTGTATATTTGATCGTTAAAGCTATTTGTATACAACCGATATAAAGTGGCTCAGAGGGTTCATGAATTAATTCATAAATCTGGTCTTCATCTTGCTTAGTAGATGTGTCCTCTTCTATCTCGCATGTGGTGTGCTCAGAGGGTTCAGCATTACAATTGGATGAGCCAGGCTGCATATCCATCATATGTATTTCTTCATACATCGATTCTACTCGTTGCTCAATAGTTTGTGTCTTTTCATAAAGATGCTCAGCCATTGTAATTCCTTTATGAGTAGCTTTTAAAATAGCGGGTGCTTGCTAAGCAATTAGAGAGAGTACTTCAAAATGAGTATTAATCAATATAATTCATAAATTACTGAATAAACTTAATAAAAATAACGAAAGCCTTTAATTATTTGTTTCGAAGACACAAGAACAAAACCCAATGGAACTTCTTCAGAAATGTGAAGCGTCTCCCCGACTAAACTGAAAAGGGAGACACAGGAAACGGAACAATAATCAAAATATTATAACTGAATTTGCTTTTCCGCGTTGCCAGCAATATTAGACTTTTGAGCAGCTGTCAGCGGTACTACATTTCGTGATGCGGTACATGAAAGAATGCTATTTCTGCCAAAATGGCGGAGGCTATGAGAAGACAGGCTGGTGGGAACAACTTCCGGCTAGATTATAGAATACCCGTCCACTCATTCTAGATGTCAAAAGAACTACTACCGTGGTACCGCAGTCACCTAGAATAAATTAAGTACTATACAAATAAATTAGACCACTATGGAACTGCGGGACTGTGGTTGAAACATTGCTACCGTGGTCCCGCAGTCAGCTAGAAGAAATTAAGTATAAGAATAAGTTAGACCAAGTATACGGTATAAGAATAAATTAACCATTTGTAGAAACACAGCTGCTACCGTGGTCCCGCACTGTCAGTTAGAAAATATTGAGTATAAGAATAAATTAGACCATAGAAATGATTGTTATTTAGTGATTTAGCTCTAAACACCCTAAATTAGTGATTAACTCTAAACATCCTAAATTGTAACATATAAACAAGAGTGAATAAATTGAACTTGAACTTGAACTTGACGGTTAGGGTGTTTTTAAATGTAGGGTTAGGGTGTTTTCAAACGTAGGGATAGGGTTTGGATTAGTTCATCACAGGAGTGGGTGGTGGGTGAGGGTCGCACTCATTCCCTATTGGGCTAGATAAAATAGATTAAAACCAGTATAAGGATAAATTAACCATTTGTAGAAACACTGCTACCGTGGTCCCGCAGCTCAGTTAGAATATATTGAGTTTAAGAATAAATTAGACCTTAGGGACTGATTTGTAGAAACAATGCTATTATGGTCATATTACTACAAGAAAGCCGAGAAAAACAGCACATAGTTCAAAAATATTTTATTGCTCTAGCTTTGGCATCTTAATATCACTTTACATGAGTGGCATGAAGAACACATATTTCAAGCCGATTTTTGATAGTTTCGCTATTATTAATATTCATAGATTGACTATAGGACTGCAGGACTGCGGTAGCACTTTGTTATATGCCGTCGCTATATTAATATTAATAGATCGACTATGGGACTGCGGTATTGCGGTAGCACTTGGTTCCATGGCTTCGCTATATTAATATTCACAGATCGACTATATGCCTTCGCTATATTAATATTCATACATCGACTATATATATGCGTTCGCTATATTAATATTCATACATCGACTATGGGACTGCAGGACTGCGGTGGCACTTGGTTATATGCTTTCGCTATGTTAATATACGTAGATTGACTTTATGCTTTCTCTATATTAATATTCATAGATCGACTATGGGACTGCGTGACCGCGGTAGCACTTTGTTATATGCTTTCGCTATATTAATATTCATAGATCGACCTTATGCTTTCGCTATATTAATATTCATACATCGACTAAAGGACTGCAGGACTGCGGTAGCACTTTGTGATAGTCACAAAACTTAATGAATTACTCTTCGTTCTAAAATTCTATCAATCGACAAATAGCCTGACTTCGGGACCGCGCTAGCACTATTTCTAAAGTAGTAGCTTCAAAAGTGGCCGGGTATTCTATAATCGCTCCCAAATTCTATAAACGCCAGTTCAAACACGAGTTCTCCGCTCTTCTTACTGACAGCTCAGCACGAACTAGCCTGCGAATACAGCCGTCTCGTATCGGGAGCCACAATCAAAACGCGTCCCCAGAGAGAGACCAAAAATTCCACACCGATGACGTTTGCGGCCAGGTCTAATCGCGTCATTTGATTGGCTAGTATGCTAATCAAACTTTGAGCCCTATCATATACAAGCCAATCAAACAACGCGACCAGAACGTCATTACTGTAGATTTTTGGCCTCGAATCGCAGACGTCTCTCTCGAGGGATGCATTTTGGGTGCGTTTTGTTGTGGCTCCCGATGGGAGAAGGATATAGTCGCAGGCTATCTAGGAACAAATCATGATATTTTGCTCAGCCTTGTCCAATAATTGCTTAATTACTAAGTAAAGAATTTAAAATATATCACATAAAATCATACATTACATCTCTTTACCTTACATGTTTCTCCTTAGGCTGATCCACTAAAATATGAACATCCAGGAATTCAGAAATGAGAGGAAGGCTAGATAGAATCTGAAAGATTTTCTTTTTCTTTTCTAAACATCCTTTGTTTGGCTAGGATCCGAGGAGGAACCAGCTGTTACAGAACTTGTTCAGCAATGTGAAAATTCAGTTATATTTTGTTTACAAAGTTTTCTTTCTACAAAAAAATGAGTTACTTTAATAGTCATGGATATATAAATATATTTTCCATAAATACTAAAATATAATAATACGTTCATTACAATATTCAAGTATTTGGTAGTCTGGTTAAAGAGCGTATGAGCCCTAGCCAGAACTCGTTAATTTTATTCGTCATAAGCCATGCCTCCGGTTGAAAAATCAACCGGTAAATTTGGCGCGCTGCAAGTGGGAAAAGTCCTTCGTACGGTTTGAGAAAGTCTAGCAAATTTCATGTAGTTGTTCCTAAAATGGAAAGGAGAAAGCTAAAAACCTTATCAGAATTATCTAAGAGCAAGCAGGGTGAATGATAACAATTGCCCTTATATAAAGGCTTATTATTTTGTGCCTTCGTCGCAGACAAAATGTCGGACTTGAGGTATATTTAGTTTGAAATAACAAACGACATGGACAAAATCGAAAGAGTGGTGCTTTTCACTCTCTACTACTCTAGTCTCTATAGCTCGATTCCTCACTCTATTCGTCTATCAGGATTGTTTAAAAACTAGAGTTGTTAGCCATTTATGTGTTTTAATTTTATCGTACAAAATAAGTAAGTGGTTTTGTTTCTTAAATCCGCCAGTCGGGGTGGTTAGCAATTTGATAACTTCATGTCGGTCGGTTGTATTTTTGTTAAATATATCTGTTTGTTTTGCTGATTAAAATCATCTTGAAAGTCAGCGTTTGGTGAAGACATTCTTCCTTGTCGTATGCCATTTTGATTTCATTCACAATCGCGTGCCATCACTGCAGCGAGATGGCAGAGAAATTGCCATGTCTATAGATTCTCATATATGCACGGCTTTCAGCCAATCAGCGCGTGAGTTTCCTCTGGGTTATCTTATAAAATGGATTATAAATCCGTGACATGACGTTATTTAAGAATCATTATGCTAATATGTTGAAAACGAATTGAGTCATAACAATGAATGTGTTTATTTTTCAGTTGTTTTTCAGTCGTCAATTTGTTTTTCAGTTCGACCTTTAAATCAAAGAACTTGTTTGGGCTTATTATGCACTTTGTACTGATTTATCTTTAAAAGAGACTTGTTCGCGACCATATATATTTAAAAAAGAATTATGCAAGTTGTCAATAGCTCTGATGGTTCAATTAATAACCAACCACTACAGTGGGCGAATCGTTCGACCTAACATCACCGAGCTGAAAAAGACGCGAGTTGTGTCTGAATTGGTCCTGTTTTTGTTAGTCGACTTCCATCATGATGGATGCATCCGTGTGAAAGTTGAACAGGAATTTGGTCTGTCAAAGTTAAGGTGGCGTTGGCTACATAAAAGCCTTGAATAGCCGACAACCAAACACAGTCAGACGCATGACATTTAATAGTAGAGATAATCATGTCACTTAAAATGCGCTTAGTAGAATAGCAAAGTTGAGAATCCATTTTAACATCAATATGCTATTTGGAGATAGCTGGCAAATTACTATTTTTTTAGAAAAACCTTCTCAGCGTTCATGTTGAACCACTTGTATTGCAGCAGATGCAGTGAGTTGGAGGTCAAAGAGAAGTTGCCAGATTTGAAGCCGCAATATCGTAGAATCCTAAATATCCCGCAGGAATTTCTATTGAAAATACCTTTCTTTTTGGATTTCTTTTTGCTATTTGGAGATAGCTGGCAAATTACTATTTTTTTAGAAAAACCTTCTCAGCGTTCATGTTGAACCACTTGTATTGCAGCAGATGCAGTGAGTTGGAGGTCAAAGAGAAGTTGCCAGATTTGAAGCCGCAACATCGTAGAATCCTAAATATCCCGCAGGAATTTCTATTGAAAATACCTTTCTTTTTGGATTTCTTTTTGGATCTCGGAGTAAAAGTAAAACTACTTTTGGTTTTAACATTTGATTATCAGGTTTTTTAGATGGATGTTTTTCCTTCCAGCTCTTGTTTGTAAACCACGTAACTTTAGGAATCGACTTTGAGTATCATGCACAAAGGAAATGGAGAAGAGGAGGAGGAATAGGAAACAGGATGAGGACTGGTTATCCTCCCGGTTAGCTCAGTGGTTAAGCTCCGGTCTGTCGAGCGGGAGGTCGCGGGTTCAAACCCCGGCCGGACCAACACTCAGGGTCTTAAAATAACTGAGTAGAAGGTGCTGCCTTTGTGAACCAACTGCAAATGGTTAGACCTTCACGTCTTCTCGTATAAGGACGTAAAATCGTAGGTCCACTGACATGGCGGAGACAAGCCTCGCAGGGGACCTTGAGTCCTATTGTTTGTTTCCCGTGGCGTTACGCCCAAATGTTGTAAATAAATAAATAAATAAATAAATGGTAGAAGGGGGAAAGGATGGCCTGAAAGAACCCGTGTCATGATACGTTCAGATTCTGGACGTTGCGCGGTGGTCCCTTCATGTGGGCAACACATAATTTGCTATCGAAATACAATAGAATTAACACAATACAAAACAATAGGACGAAATACACAATACAATAGAAAACAATACACAGTACAATTTGGTAGTAATTCATGTCTGCCTACATGAAGGGAGAACCCGTTGCGCTGATTGGATAACAATTTAAAAGTACCGACTTTGGCGTCAGACTGTTTCATGGAAGTGAAGCAACTCACAAACGTGTTGTTGTTTCACTGAGTCGCTCGAAAGATTCTGGAACTCGATGTAAATGATGAATCATAGGTTTTAAAAGCACTTGAAGGTTTTTTAGAATTATTGGATGAGGTTGAGCATGTTAGCGAAAATGATCAAGACAGAGGTCTTGATAATTTTCGCTATCATGCGAAAACCGAATTCAATAATTGCTTTATTATACATTTTAAGCTCAAGTTTTAGCAAAATAGAAAGCTATCGTAAACGAAGCTAAATGAAACTCCGCATAAAATTGGTTTGTTTACGATTGGATTTCTGATTCAAGATGTTTTCTTTCGGTATATTCGAGCAAAACATTGCATTTATTTTACGAGTATAGGAGGAAATAATGACTAGGAACGTAGCTGAGCGCTAAAGTGGCTCAAAATAACGAAATAAGTGCCCTGCTTTCTAGCGTAAAATTATCCTATTTGCTTACCATCGAGCGCTAAGTATTATCTGCTAGCAGATAATGTTGTACGCATGCGCACTTAGTGCTATAGCTAGCTATGGAGAATTCGTTGCGCGTTCTCAGCCAATCAGAATCGAGATGAGAGTAAAATGTATAATAATAATAATTTGTAAACTTCTAGAGCGCCATAATCCTAAAAAGTTCTTTACAATTTACACTTTACAATTTATAAGCTTAAAATAACATAAATACAACTTTATGATTTACAATTTGTGATAAAAACCCTACTAATTATTATAAAAATATGAATAATGTAAAAATGCTATTAACTTCAGAGTAGTAGACAATATCAGTTAAAAATTCGATTAAATAAAAATGTCTTTAAACTAGATTTAAAACCGACTAATGATGAACTTACTCTAATATGAAGTGGGAGTTCATTCCACAGTCTTGGTGCTGCGACTGAAAAAGCTCGATCTCCGTAACTCTTAAGATTGCAAGTAGTAACTTTCGAAAGACACTTAGAGGACGACCTAAGCATACGAACAGGAGTATAAATATCTAACATATCTCTGATATAAAAGGAGGTTATTATTAATAAGTGCTTTATACCTAAGAAGTAATATTTTAAAAATGATTTTTTTTTTCTACTGGCAGTCAGTGAAGTTGCTTAAGCACTGGGGCAATATGGTGATATTTGTGCTTGCCCACAAGACGTGCTGCGGAGTTCTGCACAAGTTGCAATTTCTGAATAAGATATTTGGGCAGGCCATAGAGTAGTGAATTGACATTATCTAATTTACATGTGACAAAAGCATGTACTAATGTGTTGATGTTATCCTCGGGGCCTGGCTTTGATCAGCCCCTATATATGGTCGTTCATAGTTAATAGAGTGGAATGGTTAGGAAACTCAGGGACCTTCTTTGTTATAGGTCTTTGTTAGCTTTTTTCGACCACTACCGTGCACAAAACACAATAGAAATTCCAACATGTTAGTCAATCAGCCAATAGAAACGTGTGAGTTCAGTCGTTCAGGGAATGCTAATGAACTATGATCGTGCACAATCTTTTGTCTTACCCCTTCCGACCTAAATCGCAGCGCCTTTGTTAGCCCCAGGAGGGAGGAGGCGTCTCAATTGCTTGGCCAATCAGCATTTCGGGAGAGTCATGTAGACAGTATGACGTCACATAGCAACGGAGTGAACGCTTCCCGTCAATTGTTCGCTATTTAATTAGGGACAAACGAGGTCAAAAGTTGAGGTTTAACGTTGCTCTGTCCAACAATGTCATGTAAGTGTTGATGGTTTATGTCTTTATGTTACACATTTAATCGATTAATCAATCATCAAAAAAATTTAAACCGCTCTAACAAGAAGTTAATTGAGCTCTTGTTGTTTTCCGGGGAGAACATTTTGGTTCGAAAAGAGCAGAACTTAGTTTACAAATTTTCAGATTTCTCGAGAAAACGGGTGAATTGTTAACCCAAACTAGGAGGTTTTATTCACACTTTCTTGATCTTTTTGAGCAACTTAAGTATGCGACTTGTGTATGTTTGGTTCTGCTCATCAATCCTTTTGAGTGCTGAAGTTGCAGTTTGCTCGTTTGTTTGCCGTGTAAGTACTAACAACATAGAGAAGGACAGCGAGGTAAAACGGTGCTGAAATTCGTTTAAAATTAGTCCAGACATAGCTAAGAAACACAGAAAGATACTCTGTAAGTTCTGTCGATTTTTGTTCAAGATTTATGTTGAAAATGGAAAACTAAAAACTCCATACGAATGCTATTAAAAAATTCCATTTACATAGCTTGGGCTACCTGTGGTGTCATCATCATCATCATCATAAGCTTTATTAAATATAACAGTATCGCATTCATTATAATAATTACAATGCTCTTCCAGCGAGCCGTCAAAGGAAAACCACTACATGCTACTACACTATGGAAAACACCCTAACTAATCTATAACTTTAATAAATTCAATAAAAAGTCTGTAATCCAATAATCCAACAATCAACAGCTGCTGTTTATCTAAAGTCCAAGGTATCCTTAAAGGCGTTTATATTCGTCATGGATTTAGAATCATCCGGTAGGTCACTCCACAAAACAGCCCCTCTATAACTAAAAGCCCGCTTTGCAGCTTCAGTGCGAGGTCTTGGAATAAACATATTATTATCACTACCCCTCAGGTTATGGTGATGTATGCTGGATGTAGCTTGAAAAAGCTCTCTAATTCCTGAAGGATAATGGCCTCTCATTGATTTAAAAACACTAACTGCAAGTTGTTTTGTGCGTCTGATCTCAAGGGTGTCCCAGTCGAGGCTCTGTAGAATATCGGTAGATCTAATATTGTAATCAGAAGAAGTAATGAGCCTACCAGCCCTATTATGAAGCCTCTGGAGTCTGTCACATTGGCCTTTACCCATGCAACCCCATACCTCACTGCAGTAATCAAAGTAGGAAAGTATTAGACATCAAAATTATGGTTTAAATGGTTTAGCCGATACTGACTACCCACGATAACATACTTGGTCTTTTTAGTGTTCAAAGTAAGCTTATTAGCACGAAGCCAATTTTGAACCTTTTCAAGATCAGTGTTTAATTTGGCCTCAAGTGTCATGGGATCCTCAGCAAAGGCAGTTAAACTAGTGCCATCTGCATACATTCTTACAGTCGATGTCAAACCAGATTCTTGCAAATCATTGATATAAATAAGAAACAACAAGGGGCCAAGTACGGACACTTGAGGAACCCCGCAAGAAATTGGAAGAGCACTAGACAACGTGCCATTTACAGACGTATGTTGCCATCGGTTAGACAGATATGATTTGAACCATTGGATCGCATGACAGTCGAGACCATAGCAATTAAGCTTATTTATTCATTAATATATGATGGTCGACAGTGTCGAAGGCCTTCTTTAAATGAAGGAAAAGCGCACCGTTTAGGAGGCCAATATCAATGTTTAGGTACCAGTCGTTTGTAGCTTCGATTAAAGCAGTCAGAGTTGAGTGCTGTGGCCTAAAACCATGCTGGGAGACTGCCAAAAGGTCATTACTAATGAGGTAACTGTAAAGCTGATTGAAAATGTTTTTTTCAATTATTTTACTAACAACTGGTAGTATTGATATTGGTCTATAATTATTGGGATCTGATTTCGTATCCTCTTTGTAAATTGGCAAAACTTTGGCAATCTCCCACTTTTCAGGGAAGATTCCGCTTCTAATAGATAAATTAATGATATAGGTCAGGGAAGGCACTACCACGGGGGAAGCTTCCTTTACTACCTAGTGGGAATGCCATCCAGACCAGCGGCTTTATTTGGAGATAATTAATTAATTAATCCAGATACCATATCATTATTCGTTTCACAAAGAGAAAAACGAGAAGATGTTGGGGTGATATAATCTTCAAAGTTAGTACAACTTTGTGGGATTGATCTGGCAAGCCTTGGACCAATATTGGAAAAATGGGTGTTGAGCGCTTGACTGATTTCAGTTGGGGTAGAATAAGTAACATCCTCGACTTGAATACCGTTAATCTCTGAGTTGCGAGGGTTTCTTCCCAAAATCGTTTGCACACCCTTCCATGTCTTTCTAATGTCACTCTGTCATTCTTCGAAATATTTCTTATAATAGGCTATTTTTGCCTTTTTGATACCAATATTGATCTCATTTCGTGCCTGTTTATAATTCGCCCAATTCTTCTCAGACTTATTTATACTTGCAATCCTTTTCAATTTATCCCTATTAAACATCATCTTCTTTAACTCAGGAGTTAACCAGGGTGCATGGGTATTTTTGATTTTCCTTTTCCGCTTCGGAGCATGCGCATCACAGATCTTCATATACATATTTGCCCATAATTCCCAGGCATTATTAGGATTATCTTCATCATATATTAAATGCCATGGGGCTAGGCTAAGATCAAAGAGAAAAGACTGTGTTAAAATTTCTAAACTGCTGGCTTTCAACTATCAATGGAGTTCTCTTTGGTCTGCAGAATTTTCTAACAGCATAAATCAGAGAATGATCACTGATTCCAATGTGACAGACCCCAGATTTTGAATAGAGATTGTTGTTATTTGTAATAAACAAGTCAATTGTGGTTGAAGTTTTTTCTATTATGCGCGTGGGCTCATTAATTAATTGATGGTATTGGTACATATTACAAATTTGTAATATTTTTTTCGTGTGTGATTCACGTGGGGTGGCACTCACATTAGCATTGAAATCCCCAAGAATAGTTGTCTCCAGTCCTAGCGTCTCAATTCTGTGAAGCAGTGACTCAAAGGCTTCCATTATTTCAGTGCAAGAATCCGGAGGTCTATACCAGGTCCCCACAATAAAATGCTTTGTTTTAGGTTTAATTACCTTTATACCAAGCCATTCGAGCCTATCGTCATCAAAATCGTTCAATCGCTCATAATTTAAGGAATTTCGAATGTAGAGTGTACGAGTGTACGAGTGCTTATCGCCTAAAACTATATGTTATTCGGCTTAAAAACAATAATCAGCCTATTGTTTTAGCCACAACAACCTCAAGCAGTTTAAGAGAGCCTTTAAGAGATATGGTACTCTCTTAAACAAATTATTATGTGCAGAATACCCTGGTACTTTGTTAATTAATAATACATTTTCATTAGTGATCTTTTGAAGTGCAGGCAGCTACACTGTTATTTCCAGGGAGTTGTATCGACTCCAAATCTAGAGTAAAATAACAAGGTTCAGGACCATCCCCTTACTGGAGTTATTTTAACTCCAGTATTTTAACTCTTATTTTGGAGTAAAAACACCCCCTTTTGGAGTTAATGTAACTCTAAGGCTTTGATAAATCGTACCTACGTACTTTTTTGGCAACATTGCATTTGATTGAAGAAATGTTATATTAGAGCGGATTTTAATTGAGTGTCAGAAGTGTTTTGGTTTTGCGTTTACTAAGCTCTCCTATTGGCTGAGAAAGTAAACCAACCAATCGAAATCCAAAGTAAAACCAAACGCAAATTGGTTTTGGCTTTGGTTTGGTTTGTCATTGGCTCACAGGGAAGCCATTTATGAGTTACTTGTGATTACTCGCTCCTATGATTGGCTGGCTGTGGGTAATTTGCGTTTGGTTTCACAACACTCAACTGAAAACCGTTCTACTTACCGAGTGAATCACAGCGCAACGACTCCAAACGACCGCGTGCGCATTTTCACGCGCAATAACGAGGTTAATTTATAAATTCTCGATTTCTCTTGCCTGTGAGCCACAGGGAACCCAACGGACACCAGATTAGGATCGCGTTCTCCTTCGTCGAACGCAATTATTTTGTACCATAGTATATTTTTCATTTATTAATGTATAAGCAATTTACATGCTAATTTCCTCACAAAGTAGAGACTGTTTAAATAGTTCTCCGTATCTGAGAAAATTTCCGGACTCTGCTTTATGTTTTACCCACTCGTTGTGGTCTACCGCATAGGAATCAGCTCAGAACACTGGACTTCATGCTTATGTGGTTTCAAAGAGCTTTTAGTGAACTCCAAGGTAGAGTTAATTCAACTACTTCGGTTGAGTGATTGTAACTCCTTAAATTTTACTCTAAATCGGGAATAATTTCAACTCTATCTCTGAAATGACAAGAGTAAAAACAACTCCTAACTTGGAGTTAAATGTTCAAGCATTGCAATAACTCTTTTGAGGGAGTTAAATTGCCTCCAATAGAGAGTATAATAAATTTTAATTTCCACGTGGGAGTTAAATGTAACTTCTTTACTGGAGTGAAACTAACTCCAAAAAAAGTTACTCCACACTCTAGAGTTATTTTAACACACTTATTAGAGTAAAAAATAACTCCCTGAAAATAACAGTGTAGCTAGGGTTACCTGCAGTTTATAACCAAGGCCCCTTTATTTTTTCAAAAACAATAAATCAATACAAATTATAGTAATTAGCGATTTGAACCATAATAGAAGCTTGGGCCTGCCTGTGATAAAAAAAAGCATATCTACAAATCATGATGCTCAGACTGACCCAATAATGGTTAACTCAAAAAGCAATACAACTCTCTCCCCCTTCACCCAAAATTGTTTAGTGCAAATTTGGCTAGGCAGCATGATGTAAGGCTAGTTTCTTCAATGAAATAATCACATTTTGATCAACTGTTTGATGGTGTAACAGAGATTGAACCAGAAGGGACAATTTGGCCCTTTTGCAAGTGACCTGGCATTTAATTTCCTTTGGAAGCAGACAAAACGAGACAATTTGACCATTATCTTATTTTTTTCAACGGACAAAAATGTGTTTTTAAAGCGGGAATGGCACAATGGTGCAGCCTGGCTCATTCGCTGGTGTAATCATTGTCTCTAGCAATCTCCATATTCCTTTAAATATCTTTAATAATATTAATTAATAATATTAATTAATAATAATAATTATATAAGCTTGAGATTGATTTATTAACTTTGTTGGTAGTCTGCATTGCTGGCTCTAGACAGCAAACATTTGGGTGGGTGTGCTGCTCCTGGGTCCAAAACCTTACCTTACCCTATTTCAGACCATAAAATATGATTTCAAGACCTGGGTCCTTTTCAGACCTGGGTCCAGTTGTTCAAAGGGTGAATAATGGTATCCACCGGAAAAATCCCGGGGGGAAGGGGGAACTACTCCCATATATGGACTATATGGGGATGATCCGCTGGACAGGGTATGGTTAATCGAGTTTCTGGTCTTAGACAGGGTACCATTTTCACATCGACAGATCTTGAACAGGGTATGGTATTTATCTAGTACTTTATTTATTATAATGCTTGATGAAGACTTTTTAGTTACGACACTCATTATACAAGATCACAAACACTGACATCCAAGTATAGATAATTTGTTATTTGTCTTATAGAGGGATATAAAATTTCAACACTTTGTCTTGAACAGGGTATGGATTTTTTTTTTTTGTCTTAAACAGGGTAAGGGTTTCAGAGCCCCAGCGGCACACCCCTACCCAAAAAATCCCTATATATCAGATGAAAGGTTTATAACAGTTATATATCCACTGGATAAGGATTGATCAGGTGGATAACATTATCCACCCTTTATTTTTTAACCAACCGGCCCAGACCATGAAAATGTGTACTCTTGCAATGACTCAACTAACATTGTGGGTAACTAATCAAGCTCCTCGATTCTTTTCAGCCTTATAACCATTTCACTGAACTTGAAAAACCAACAGAAAGAAAAGTTGTTAAAAATAGGATTTATACAGTATTGTATCTATCAGGAAATGTTCAGATTACAAATTCTTCTTCTTTTGATTTTCATATGGATATTAAACTGACAAGAACTATGGTAATTCCAAGAATTTGATAGGTCCCTCAGCCCAAAAATATCAAAACAATCTGTCTCATTGCATGAGGATCGACAGGTCAGAAGATATATATTTGAAGTATGGGTTTGAAGAGCTCCTTTTCTTGTGGTGTGGGCTGGCATAACTTACAGAATGCATTGCATTTGTCACTTCGGCTTCTACTGGTCAGAAGGCTGGGTGCTTTATCATATTATGTACCAAATGGCACATAGATATATGCCAGTATAAAATCGGGAGGGGGGGGGGGGACTTTGGGTTAAAAATATTTGGGATGGGTGCCTTGGGGATGCTAATTGTAGATAAAGCTGAAAAATATGTACTCTAAAAAAATACTTCACCTATTGAAAATGCAATACCCTAAACTTGAAATACCTAGTTTCCTGCAGGGCTTTGCATTACTGAGAAAATTATTTACAATCGATTTGTGTATATTTTAATTAGGAGGATAATTTGTTTAAAAAAATTGAAGTGCCAATTTCAACCCCTAAATGACGAGCAACCCCAGCCACATATATTACATGTAAAGAGCCCCGGGTATAAAATATTAATGAAACATTTGGGATTGATTCCTAAAAAAAATTATACACCTGTGTATCAATACAATTGTAATACATTACACAAAATGACTGCACGAAATTATCTAATTTAGACTTTAATAAAACTAACAACATTTATACATACCATTCCTCAGTGTAGGAACTCTCTCTCCAGCTTTAAATACGAACTCAGAAATTTGAAACAGCAACTTCCAACATAGGTTATTCCAGTAAGAAAAATTAAGTCATTTTATTCAAGGTGGTTTAATTATTACTTATTTCTGAATCAACTGAATTCCCTTGCTTCACTTTTCCTTCGAGTTTGAGATACTTCAATGTCGACCTTTTGCTTGTACAACAATATACATGTTTTCGTAGAGTAAAAGGGAATAATTACATGTTGTTCTGAAAAGTCATCGACTACATAACTTGCCAATTATGAATTGGCCCTGTCCTTCGCATTATCCTTGGTGAACAACAACATGGCGGCAGACTCGAGCAAACTGACTTTTCGCTTTGAAGGGATTGATGAGCAGTTCTACACATTGCAGGTAAGGAGTTGAACACCTCAGGAACTGAACCTCCTATTTTGAAGCCTGATTGTCATTTCTCCGGCCCTTAATTCCATTCAGCATTTTTGCGGTCCTTGCCGTTTCTCCCAAACGGCAGTTCCACTTATTCACAAAAACCTACCAAAAACCTATTAAACAATACAATAAATTACCATAAGCCCGGCTCAAAACCGTCTTTGGTATATCCTTTTCTGGTAAATGGAGTTATATGACTGATACTTTGAGAAGTAATGTGATAATTATTTTTTTAGTAAATGCGATCGAGTAAAATAGCCGTGTTTTTATGCGCCGCCATATTGAAAATCACTGAGCCATTGCGTGACGTCATACTGTCTACATGAGTGGTCCAGGGTTTTCCCTAGAGACGCCCCCTCCCTCCTGGTTAGCCCTTTTGGATTTTCCAGGGACGCACCATATCCACTTTGAACGGCTGCTACTCCACTGTCAGAGCACGGTCGGGCTAGCCATTTAACCCATTTACTAGAAATAGAATAAACGTTCCAAAAATGTAGGTTTGTTTGACATCGGTGTTACCATAGCAACACAGCGTTGACGTCATGTGTTTTACATATCAGCAATTTTCTCGAAATCTAGACCTAAACTTTTAAAACGACCTAGTGTCCTTTGTAGGCTAAATGTAGGTCTACAAGACTGCAAAGTTTAAAAAAATTGTATGAGAGCGTTTTCGAAAAAAAATGGGTTGAATATTTTCATTCAAAAAATAAACAGTTCGCCTTACTTCCTGTTTAGTCGTCGATAACTGTGTTTGCCGGACCGATTCAAACGCTGTTTTTAGCATATTTCATACCTGTGGCATAGGACTGCTTCCCATGAAAATTTCATTCCATTTGCTTTATTCGATTTCGGTTTATGGAATAATAAGTAATGTAATAAATATGCTCATTTTACTCAAAATAGTAACGTATTTGCTAAGGAAGCTGTAATTCGAAAACTAGTCGATACATATTTTTTTAAATCCATTCACCTGAAATTCAACATGTACTTCCCTTGCCCTGTAAATTTCAAGAGCATTGAATCATTTTAAGGGCGCGAAATAAAAACAAAAACATAGGGAACTTTTAGATTCATCCACGCAAGCTTCATTGCTGTATCATTTTGTTTATAGCTTGTGTCTTTCCGAAATTTCTCTTTTGTCTAGATTCTACATACTTGTGTGCTTTTGAACTAACAAGTTTACCATGCACGCTTGAGCAAGCTACACTTCGCTACTGCCGGAACGCTCGTGCAAATTCTGTTCTTAGGACAATGACATGCAAATTAGTTAAACCATGCAGCTTGGCAGTGCGGGATGATAATGTTGAATAAGTGTGTTTTTAGTAACCAGATCGGGAAAAAGTGCCCGTGACGTATAGACCACATTTTCTAAATCTAAATTAAAAACGCGATTTTGTATTAGTGATATTATAAAACCTTTTGTAAATAAATATTATAAGTTATATTATAACAGCGTTACAACTGGCAGCGTGACTATTGTACTAAAAACAGAATTTGCACGAGCGTTCCGGCATTAGCGAAGTGTAGCAAGCGTGCATGGTAAACTTGTTAGTTCAAAAGCACACAAGTATGTAGAATCTAGACAAAAGAGAAATTTCGGAAAGACACAAGCTATAAACAAAATGATACAGCAACGAAGCTTGCGTGAATGAATGTAAAAGTTCCCTGTGTTTTTGTTTTTATTTCGCGCCCTTAAAATGATTCAATGCTCTTGAAATTTACAGGGCAAGGGTAGTACATGTTGAATTTTAGGTGAAAAGATTAATAAAAAATTGTATCGACTAGTTTTCGAATTACAGCTTCCTTAGCAAATACATTACTATTCTGAGTAAAATGAGCATATTTATTACATTACTTATTATTCCATAAACCGGAATCGAATAAAGCAAATGGAATGAAATTTTCATGGCAAGTAGTCCTATGTCACAGGTATGAAATGTGCTAAAAACAACGTTTGAATCGGTGCGAAACACAGTTCTCGACGACTAAACAGGAAGTAAAGCGAATTGTTTATTTTTTGAATGAAAATATTTAACCCATTTTTTTTCGAAAACGCTCTCATACAATTTTTTTAAACTTTGCAGTCTTGAAGGCCTACATTTAGACTACAAGGGACACTAGATCGTTTTAAAAGTTTAGGTCTAGATTTCAAGAAAATTGCTGATATGTAAAACACATGACGTCAACGCTGTGTTGCTATGGTAACACCGATGTCAAACAAACCTACATTTTTGGAACGTTTATTCTATTTCTAGTAAATGGGTGAAGTGGCTAGCTCGACCGTGCTCTGACAGTGGAGTAGCAGCCGTTCAAATTGGGAATGGTGCGTCCCTGGAAAATCCAGGCGAGCCACCTTAACTATGGGTTGTTTCAGGACCCGTTAAAAAATCAGAGTGAAAAGTAGGAATACTATGGTTGCATTGATTAATTTAATTTAGCACTTCTAACACGTAATTTTTTAAAGTCAGATATTCTGAAGTAGGCGACATTTGCCGTAAAAATTTGGATGGGCATTTATCAATATTGCCATTTTATTCAAACGCGGTGCGCTGAGAACGTATCATACATGATTATTACCAAAACGACAAAGTTTTAATAATTATGATATTTTATTCAAACTGGCATACTTTGTATAACACAGTACCTATTTTGACACTCTATACACACTGGCGCAAACCTTTGCATATACACATTTTACACTGATCGGGTTAAACATTCAGCGCTACGTTAAACTCTTAACTGAACAAGGCTCAAAATCCATTGGAAATTTCCAAAGACTTTTTACACTGATCTGGTTAAAAACTGAGCGCAACGTTAAACTCTGAACTGAACAGGCTCAAAATGTATTGGAAATTTCCAAAGACGTTTTACACTGATCTGGTTAAGAACTGAGCGCTACATTAAACTCTGAAAAGGCTAAAATGCATTGGAAATTTCCAGTAACTGTATCAAAGTTTACAAACTGATTGTCGTTTTCCGCTGCTCCCGTGACCATGGAACTTGACTTATCCCATCTGCGTAGTTTGGATATTTGAAATACACTGCGGTGTTAATGGTTTTAAAGCATTTTCATAACAGGTTTCCGGTTTAGTTTTGTCTTCTCCTTATTCTCTAGGTCGGCTCTACAACAATAATTTTCCCAAAGAAGAATTCGTATGTTAGTATTATATAGATATTACGAGTGACAGGATTAAAAGTTATGAGGCGGTTGGAAGAAGGGATCATAAGGGTTCATAGGTTCTAACGAGTATTATGAACATTTAAAAGAAAAACGATAACCCGGGCTAGGTGTAGAAATATCCCGCTAGATCACAGGCAGCCCAAGCTCTGTATTTGCACTGTGTGACTATTATTTCACAAAATTCTCAGATAGAGAAAATAAACTTACCTTAAGAGTTTGTTGTTGTCCTGTTGTTTCTCTGGGGTCTAGAAATGGCGATTATGGGGTATTTCTCTTACTTTGGGTTTTTCTCTCTTCTATGTCTAAAAGAAAGGAACGGCTGCACACTCAAATTCAAACCACGTTTCACTTGAGGCCGATTTTCTCACGAAAACCCGTCCGATCGGCGTAATTTCCTCCGTCAGGTGAAAGGTAGATAGTTTTACTTACCCCAGAAGTTTCCAGACTTGAGAAATCATTATCCTAGCTCTTCCAAATGAACTTATTTCTTTGAAAAAGCCCTCTCTTTCTTCGTGAGAAACTACGTGTTTGCATCGTTTCGGACATGACCGTTGCAAACTCGGCTTTGTAGCCTGGTCTGCTGACAAAATTCCTCTTTCCGGCCGAGGGACAGTTAATAAATTGCCAGATACTCTATTCTCTCCCCACGGGGTCCAACGTGCCGCCCGGTACTGAGTAGCCAATCGCGTGGCTACAATTAAAAACAAGTTGACAACGCTTAACGACGGCTAGTTCCCAAAGTTCATGGGCTCAGAACCTAAACATTATATACCTTATTTTGAAACTGGTCAACGTCACGCTGCAAATCCGGCCGTAGTCAGTTATTATATCGATCCGACTTGTTAAGGCATTCCTCCGAATACTCGGAATGCACCTTCTTGACTTTGTCGTTAATCCAACATGCCGCGCAAATATGACAAAGCCATTTCTTTTCTCCTTTAACCATCAAAGGAAACGATGATGGTTCTGAACTCAAGACATCGTTTAACAGCACAAGACTCAAGTTTTATTATCATCCTGTTGAATCCACCGCAGAGAAGCCTGTCAAATCCACTAAAGTTGACCTCAGTGCACGGGATCGTGATGTTATTTTGAACCATCGCCTCAACGACACCATCATCCATAGATCACAGGAGATCCTAATCGAACAGTTTCAGAACGTTGCTGGCTGGCAAGACCAATATCCACATCTTGACCGAATAAGCTTGGTCAATATACCCAAACTTGCCATATATAGTCCAGTTTATGGTTCGTGTTGTACGAGTCCTGGTATAGGATGGTGGCTCGCCAGTTGAAACGAAAGACAACTGCACATGAACCGTAAATTGGCCTTATAAGATGTACGCAAACAAATCTTGCAAAACGGGATGCATTCCAAGTTGGAAACAGATATAAAATATTGTCTTTGTAGGGGGGTCCAAATCCGCAAAAGGGGGTCCAAATCCGCTGTGATACCGGTTTAGTGTAGTAGTAATGACGTCTGCACTACACTGAAGTACACGCAAAGGGTTACGAGTTCGAGTAGGAGCGCTCAAAAAATGTTTTACCTCTCTTTACCTTCTCTTCTTGTTTACATGTGAACCTTAGCTCAAGAGTGAGTTAGAACCCGTCGTTTACCCGTGAACTCGTCCGATGGTTAGGGTTTGGTTTGTGGTTCGGGTTAGGATTTGTCGTAAAATTAACGATTATCATTATTTCAAGCGTGTTTGCCATTTAAGGATAATTGGTAATTCAACGGGGAGAATGCGTTGATCAGGGCGTGGTAAGAAGTCAGGTAACAATGGTATCAGAGCGCATTAAGAAGTCTGGTAACAATGGTATCAGAGCGCGGTAAGAAGTCTGGTAACAATGGTATCAGAGCGCGGTAAGAAGTCTGGTAACAATGGTATCAGAGCGCGGTAAGAAGTCTGGCAATAATGGTATCAGAGCGCGGTAAGAAGTCTGGTAACAATGGTATCAGAGCCAACGCGTCATCTCCCTTAGATTGACTAATATCATCAATTGTCAAATTGGCTAGAATTGATTATAATCATTACTCTAAGACAAACCCTAACCCGAACTACAAACCGAACCCTAACCATCGGACGAGTTCACGGGTAAACGACGGGTTGTCACTCACCTAGAGCTAGGGTTCACAGGTAAACAAGAAAGGAAGGTAAACGAGAGATAATTTTTTTTAGCGCTCCTACTCGGGCTCGAACTCGTAGCCGTTTGCGTGTAGTGCTTGGTAGTACAGACGTCATGACCACTACACTAAGCGCGTCTACCGCCGTTCGGAATTCGACAATTGTTTATCTTTATACTTGAATGGTTTTAACCTCGAGGTTAAATTGAAGATTATAATCAATTCTAGCGATTTTGACAATTGATGATAATAGTCAATCTAAGGGAGATACCGTGTTGGAAATATGGTAACAATGGTATCAGAGCGCAGTAAGAAGTCTGGCCATCTCCCATAAACGACCACCTCCTATAAGCGACCACCTCCCATAAGCGACCACCTCCCATAAGAGACCGTCTCCCATACACGACCATCTCTCATATGCGACCACCTCCCATAAGTGACCACCATGCCTGACAACAAGGGTGGTCGCTTACGAGAGGTTCGACTGTAAAGTAATAGATACAGAATGAGTGGCCGTGCTTTATGGGCTTTACAAACTCGAGCTGAAATCGAGAGTTTGTAAATCCATGATAAAACTGAGAAAGGAGAAAAAGAATTTAACAAAAACTGTTACTGGCTGGTATGGGAATCGAACTCCAAATCGTTGGATTCGAAGCGCGCGCTCTACACCACTTTACTATAGAGCCGATTCACTTGTAGACCAGTTTCAAAACAAGAAGCCCTGAGTGGTCTTAACTCGGGCCACCTAGGAATATGTGAATACATGTAGTTCTAGCATATTTTTGTATCATACACGGTTTGTGCTAGGGGAGCTGGGTAATTATTGATTCACTACTGATGCTTGTGATAATTCAAGGGCTGTGTGCAAAAATGGTGTAAGTGACTATCACATTCTAAGTTCTCCATCAATTTCTTTGTTTTCTAAGGGAGAATTTAGAATGTGATCAATAATCACTTATGCCCTTTTTGCACAAAGCCCTTCAATTTATAAATAATGGATGACCTTTTGCAGGAATGCAATCACATGGTTGTACTAGATGCAAACAAAATCTTAATTCATATATTTAAAGGCACTTGTATGAGATCGGTAGTGTTATTAGCAAAACCGGTTTGTAAATGCTACATTGATCTTTCTAAAACAGCATTTTTAAAGATAGTGTGCCATCTAGCAGCCATGGCAACATCTTTTCCATGGAGATCACACGCTCAATTCATTCGTTAACGAAATATTATACCAGCACATGACTATTTCCTGTAAAAGGCCTATCACAACTGCTACCAGTAATTATGATAAATCAACTTCACATAACACTGTCTCTGAAATTATTAAAACTTGCTCAAAAATATTACAATATTAATTGAGATGTTTTTTTGTGCATTTTAGAAAACTATTCGTTTTAGTAGGGTTACTAACCCATACTGTTAAACATTTGTAGCTTTTCAGTAGGATTCATGGACTAATAATATTATTTCTAACTTCACCATCCAAGCATTATTTCTAACTTCACCATGCTATTGTATGTAGCATACATGTACATATAACTTTTCCTTCAGCTAATAGTAATAGCTTATTTAAAATTAAATATTCCTTGTGAATATTTAAGTTGTGTCGTTCTAAATGTGAAATAAAGCTGCATACAAGTTTTATTTCGAGTAGAGTGGTGACTTTTCAAATATTAGTGCTCGTGTTCATTTTCTACATTTTGAAGGAGACTGAGATTTATAACGAAACATGATTTTGTCTTTTTTTTCGATCACTGGGTCTGGGGTCGCCTTTCCTGGACATCTCACATTCAGACTATAACTTCTAAGATTGGTATTATTAATAAATCCCATCAATTTTTCTCTTGTGATACTCTTCGCATTCTGTATAATTCTCTTGTATTACCTTATCTACAATATGGAAACCTTATATGGGCATCAACTTATCCAACAGACATTCACCCATTTTTCTCTCACAGATAAAAGTATTCAGAATTATTACCCATTCATCCTCACATGCCCACCACAACCATTATTCAATAAGCTTAAAGTGTTAACTGTTTCAAATATCTACGAGTTTGAGATATCATGTTTAATTTTCTCCCATATTAATAAACTGTTACCTGTTCCATTGTCCTCCTTATTCAAATTCAACCAGGATTACCATCCAACACTTTACAAGACACCAGTCTGACATGCATCACCACTTTCACAAATACAAACACTAATACTATTAGATCCCAAGGACCCAACATATGGAATGAGATTCCCTTATCCCTTCATGAATCTCTACAGCCATACAACTATAAAATGAAATTACAGATCTAGACTTTACATTTATCTATTGTAAACAAAAAATGTATAGCTCAATAAATGTTCAAATGTTCAAATCCCGAATTCTTACTCCTGTCATGAAGTGACCGATCCGAGTGAAAGTGCCGACGCTGGCCTGGAACTACTGAGGAATCAGTCCATTTACCACTTTATTTGATGCCATTACTTTTAACAGAAACGAATATTAAATAACAACAACGCAATCTGGTATTAAAGTGTTATGTGTATTTTACTTACAAACGTAATTTCACCACGTGCGTTGAGGAGCGCCAGTTTAATGGCCATTAATCCATAATCCTTTCGTAAGATGTGAGAAATTTCCATCCAAAGTCCTCCTAGAAAAACACAACATCTTGCCATTTTTATCGAAGAAGCCTTTGGTTTCTGCAGCAAATCAACACGCTAAATTCCAATTCGATCTGTGGATTAGCCGGGAGGTTTTGATCAGCTCAGGTCGTCGTGTCGTATATACAATCTCTGGCCATCTGGATAAAAAACGCGGTCCTTCGGCTCCGACAAGAGTGCCACTGAGTTGAAATATCCTGAGCCTGTTAGAGGGCTTTTCCACGAGTTAAGTTAAATAAAACATTAAACTGCTTACATTTGAGGGATGGGACTCCAAATTTGAGAGAACTTTCCTCGCGGTCCGCCATCTTGATTTTACTGTGTCAAGTTGTGTGAATAAATTAAGTAACACATGCAATTTCTACTCAGTACCGGGCGGCACGTTAGTTCCGGTGGGGAGAGAATAGAGTATCTGGCAATTTATCGACTGTGCCTCGGCCGGAAAGAGGAATTTTGTCAGCAGACCAGGCTACAAAGCAGAGTTTGCAACGATCATGACCGAATTGATGCTAACACGTAGTTTCTGACAAAGAAATGAATTCATTTGGACGAGTTATGATAATGATTTCTCAAGTCTGAAAACTTCCGGGGTAAGAAAAACTATCTACCTTTCACCTGACGGAGGAAATTACGCCTATCGGACGGGTTTTCGTGAGAAAAATCGACCTCAAGTGCCTCGTGGTTTGAATTTGAGTGTGCAGCCTTTCCTTTCTTTTAGACAGAGAAGAGAGAAAAACCCAAAGTGAGAGAAATGCCCCATAACCACCATTTCTAGACCCCAGAGAAACAACAGGACAACAACAAACTCTTAAGGTAGGTTTATTTTCTGTATCTGAGAATTTTGTGAAATAATAGTCACACAGTGCAAATACAGAGCTTGGGCTGCCCTTTGCATCTTCCGCTTCATTACACCGCCATTAAATACAACATCAAAAGCACCACTTTCGACACTCCGTACTATAATCGGGCAATTTCGGCTTTGATAATCGTTGACTAATTTTTGAACGTGTTCAGTTCACCGACTTCCCTGGGTACCGGGTGCCAGAAGTCCTTCTCTTTTCACATTGAACCAAAATTGTAGTTTTTATGACTGTTATACAAAATAATTCACTTTTAGCCACTCGATTACAATGCTTACACTGTTTCAAACCTTCTGATATGCCCACAGTAGAAATGATGTGTTTGGTAAAGGATAACTTAGGAAATTTATTTTCCTCATTGAATGAGCCTGTGGGCCTAGAGTGTTACCATGGGAACATCTTAATTTGCGTAACGATGTGCGTTTTCCCTTGTACCATGTGTGTGCAAAGTTTCAATTGTTTTTACCGACTATTTGCAGAGATATTCTTCATTTGTTATTTGTCCTCACGGCTGTGTCCAACTAATGACGTCACAGATAATCTAATTCGCATATTCTAAAAACCTTAATATCTCTGGAATGAGAAGAGATATTGACAAGCAATAAACACCATTCTTCCTCATTTCAAAAAGATTTCAAATGGGATCTTTATTTTAATGACAAAAATTTCGTTTCATAGGCACTTTAATGTCAGTGGTAACAGTGACGAGAAAGGACGAGGAAGACGCAAAGAGCCGGTCGGGCTTGGATGTATTAAAGAAAGTGTCTTGCGCTTGTCCTCACCACATAACTTTTCATGACGTCGCTCTTAAATATCCATTTAACGTCTCACATATTAATTCTCTTTTAGGAAAATTGTTGCTGTATAGACGATATAGAGTATAACAAGAAGTCAAAACAGGAAATTTGAAATGCATTTTTTGCCTTGTTCAGTTCAGAGTTTAACGTAGCGCTCAGTTCTTAACAAGATTAGTGAAAAAGTCTTTGGAAATTTCCAATGCATTTTGAGCCTTGTTCAGTTCAGAGTTTATTTTAGTTCTCAGTTTTTAACCAGATCAGTGTAAAAAGTCTTTGGAAGTTTCCATACCAGCCGGATATTCTTTTATCTCACAATCAAGTAATTCAAATTCTGGCGGTGTTGGCATATATTATTATTATTATTATTATAAATGACCATCTGAACTTTTCCATCTGGGAGCATGCACTAATAAGTATGAATCAATTTGGATTGAAATTGATAATCAAAAGGGGAAAATATTTTATGATCTGTGTTTTATAGACATCCAAATACTCCAATGGATACTTTCCAAACTGACTTCTAAAAAGTCAGAAATACTGCCTAATCATGGGTGACTTTCACATTAACCTCATAAATTATGATTCTCATCATCTGACTGAGGAGTATTTAAACACACTCAGTTCTTACTCTTTTTTACCTTTAATTACCCACCCAACAAGAATTACTCAACACTCAGCTACGCTTATCGATAACATTTTCTTTAATTCGTTTGAACATTACACTATTAGTGGTAACATAATGTATGACCTGACTGATGTCATTGATCATTTGCCTAATTTTGCTACACAATTAATACAATATGTCTTGTTGCAAAAAAATCCAAAGTATTTAAAAGAGATTATTCTAGTTAAATGAACATGATTTAATACACGAGTTCGAGATATTGACTGGTCTAATATATTTGATAAGGATATGGTATCAATAATATTTCCCAGGAGTTTTATACTAAAACCACTGAAATTATTTATGAGCATGTTCCACTGAGAAAACTATCTTATCCAGTCCCAACTATAATGTATTATTCTAATTATAGTAATTGTTTCAACATGTTGCACATTTTACATTATATACTACATATAATTCAGACCTAGTCTTAGGTCTATACTACATGTAAACCCGACCTAATCTTAGCCTTATTTATTTTCCTTGTGTCAGTGGTGAACTTGAAATCTTAAGCTCCTTTAACCACTGCACACCTTCATCTACATTATTATGTTTAAAATAATTAGTTATTCCCATTATTTTAATGATACCTGAACTGACTGTATTATAATTAAATGAATAGTGTAAAATAAAGAAAACTGACACCTAAACCCTGGTTAACAAAGGCTCTAAAAACCTCAATAGATATAAATAATAAACTACTCAAAAAGTTCATTAAAACTAAGCAGCAGTTCTATCATTGCAAATTCAAAATTTATAGGAATAAGTTAAAATCACTAATCTTGATCAGAAAAAAGAAATACTGGGTACATTGCCCAAAACGCACCTAACCACAGGAAGCCCAAGCTCTGTTTATGTAAATTTAATTTTTAAGGGTTTGTATGGGAATTTTGTAATCTGGTTTTTCGATAAATATACTGTAATAAAGTGAATAAAACTTACCTGGTGTCTATGATCTGTGTCTTGGCTGTATCTGTACGTAGTTTCAGCGAATTTGGGCGAATTTTGAATCCCTTACTCTTCATACTAAAGAAATGAAAGGTAGGAAACGAACTTCAAATCTCGGGTTCAAAGCCATAACGAGCCTCAGTGAACCGGATGTTCAAAAATACTAGAGGTCCGGTTGCTATGGAGTGACGTCGTAGGCCTGCTGAATTGCTTTCGTCGTATTTGATTTGCGGTTTTATTATAACAGCGCTTGGTAATTCCTTTATCGGTTTGCGTACACACTCGCCTGTGGTGCGAGGATGCCTGTTTAGTTTTAGAGGCTGGACTTGATCCAAATTTTGACATCATCCCGTTGCATCCGGTTGGAATTTTCTTACAAAGATCGCTAATCCGTCTGTAGTTTGTAGGTCTAAGAACTTATGTTCTCAATTCGAAGATCTGCGGTATTCCTGTTGAAAAATTAATGTCAAGGAGCTCTTTAGTAGCTAATTTTCCTGAGGAGTTCGCCAAAGTTTGAAAATGGCGGGCTTTCTGATCGACGAGTGTTCAAAGATCAAGGAAATCTTAGCATTGCCTCTACGTTTGGTGTTGTTGCCGCCGTATTGCTACAGAAATTGAACTCAAACCCATATTAATACAGCTGGTTGGTAGATGACATCAATGCACTAAAACTTGATGGCGATCGACTCGAAACACCAACTGCATCGGTACGTCATTTAATAATTTATAGTCAATATATAGATCAACAAGAAGAGGAAAACAGAGAGCTCTAAGTTGCTCTCGAAGCTACCATGCACCAAGTATCATGCCTTCGAGATGACTTGAGTTCACAAGCGATCTCGTGAGGACAGCGATGATAAGGGGTAAGCGAATACTTCAATCTTTTTATTGAGATGAATTAAATTGGTTGTGGACACTTACAACTTACATGATTGAAGGTGATTTTTTTGTCATTGATGCGACTGATTATGATTGTTTTTATTTATTTATTTAGATGAATACTAACACCCCAATCCTATTCAACAAGAATCAAGTATAAGGCTGTTTGAAACGTAATGAGAAATGCAATATACATAAAGCCTTTTCCAGACAGTGGTCCTCAAGGTTATCAAGTCAACCTTTACTGAACCTTTTTCCTGCAGTTGCTTGGGCAGCGAGGGAGACCAAGCTGCATCAGCCTGATAGACATGCCAACTCTAGAAGTCCATCTAAAACTTGATTTGTTGACAAACTTGATTGAATGTGCAATAAAAAAAACTAGGTATGTGCTCTATATCCTTTCTGGTTCACCCAGGTTGGAGTCCTGGCATCACCGTATGCCTGAGCGCTTCTGGGATATGGAACACAACTTTCTATTATTTTTGAAATGTGCGATGAAAAACTAGGTCTGTGTTCTATATCCTTTCTGGTTCACCCAGGTTGGAGTCCTGGCATCACCGTATGCCTGAGCGCTTCTGGGATATGGAACACAACGTTCTATTATTTTTGAAATGTGCAATGAAAAACTGTCTAGCTTAGGTCTGTGTTCTATATCCTTTCTGGTTCACCCAGGTTGGAGTCCTGGCATCACCGTATGCCTGAGCGCTTCTGGGATATGGAACACAACTTTCTATTATTTTTGAAATGTGCGATGAAAAATTAGGTCTGTGTTCTATATCCTTGCTGGTTCACCCAGGTTGAAGTCCTGGCATCATCGTATGCCTGAGCGCTTCTGGAATATGGAACACAACTTTCTATTATTTTTGAAATGTGCGATGAAAAACTAGGTCTGCGTTCTATATCCTTTCTGGTTCACCCAGGTTGGAGTCCTGGCATCACCGTATGCCTGAGCCCTTCTGGGATATGGAACACAACTTTCTATTATTTTTGAAATGTGCGATAAAAACTAGCTAAGGTCTGTGTTCTATATCCTTTCTGGTTCACCCAGGTTGGAGTCCTGGCATCACCGTATGCCTGAGCGCTTCTGGGATATGGAACACAACTTTCTATTATTTTTGAAATGTGCGATAAAAACTAGCTAAGGTCTGTGTTCTATATCCTTTCTGGTTCACCCAGGTTGAAGTCCTGGCATCACCGTATGCCTGAGCGCTTCTGGGATATGGAACACAACTTTCTATTATTTTTGAAATGTGCGATGAAAAACTATAGGTCTGCATGTATTCTATATCCTTTCTGGTTCACCCAGGTTGGAGTCCTGGCATCACCGAATGCTTGAGCGCTTCTGGGATATGGAACACAACTTTCTATTATTTTTGAAATGTGCGATGAAAAACTAGGTCTGTGTTCTATATCCTTTCTGGTTCACCCAGGTTGAAGTCCTGGCATCACCGTATGCCTGAGCGCTTCTGAGATATGGAACACAACTTTCTATTATTTTTGAAATGTGCGATGAAAAACTAGTAGTCCAGCTGTTATCGACCAAAATCGTTCGCTTTCATGATAAAAGCACTAAACTTTGCCAGATTACTAACATCCCTAAGAACAATATTTTTTGATATGGAGCCACCTCAAATTCACTACTGGAGCCGAGTACTGCGCATGTCATTAAATACCCAACATGGAAACGAGGCTGAAAATATAAATCCTGTTTAAACTCCTTTTTTGAAGAATGTTTGTCTAGGGAACTTTCTAATATTGATAAATGAGGCATTCGCTTTGCTCTGATAATGTTAAATTTTGTCACGTGACCTTCTTCCTGGAAACTAACAAGGTGATGCGCGGGATACCTGTGGCTAGAGCTTTCAGATACAAGTTTCCAGTGTTTTAGAGTCAAAATTGGTTCCTCTGATTATTTTGGTGTTTTTTTAAAAACAGGAATAACACAGCTACAAATTACTAATTTGCTCGATACTGCGCATGCCCTGAAATAGCGCTGCATGAAAACGAGGCTGATAGGGGAAAAATCAAGAATGTTTCAGTTACAAAAGGAGACCAATTAGCCGGTTGAATGAAAAAATTGCAATGGAAAGAAACGAGGTAAGACACTACTATTTACACCATTTACACCAGATTTAATTGAGATTCTGTGATGTGCAAAACTGTCCCTAGTAATCAGTCTAGTCAATAATATCAAGTTTCTCATTGCCATTTAAAACAAGTGGCATTTCCTTCTACAGAACAGCACTAAACATGATCTAACTGATAAAAATCAGTTGTTTTCCGTTCAATATCTATTGTAATCTTAATAGCTGTTGTTGCTAAAAGGTCATCCTAGTTGCAGTTGCCGCCACAATTGCACAAACCTGTGCATGCCAAATTCGCCTTCGTGCACTTGCACCGTCCTCTGCATGCAGTTTTACACCCGCATCGGATGAGTTCGTAACATGTATCCTTCGCTTGTGGAAGCGTTGTCCAGTGTGGTACCCAGGAACTGCCATCACGCTGCCATCCCCAGTCAGAAGGGCATGGCAGTACTGGTCGCTTCAGAAGGGTCTGAGCCCATACGTAGCCCCCTTGAAATACTGCTCTCTTGGCATGCTGTAAGAGTGCTGCTCGAGTGGGGGGAATGCTGTCAAGGCTTCTCGACTTCTTTGAGAATAGCTCTTGCCTCACTTCGATGACTTTCGTAAGGCTGCTCGTTCGGTCGTACAGCAGAACCACAAACCTCTCGATTATAGCCATACACTCTTCACTGATATCTTCAGGTAATGCTGTCAGAGCTCTGAGCACTGGTGTCAGTTCAGGAAAAACTTTCCACACATCCCACGCCGTCTTTTTTACCTCGTCCACCAAAAAATGATACTGTGTCACATCCTGTTAGGGCGTGGAACATCGGTAACGCTGATGCTTTCTCTTGACCTAACGACGCGGCTATGGAGTGTGCAGGAAGGTTGTGTAGATGCTTTCCAGAACCGTAGGCAATCCACAGCTCATCTGCTGGAATGGAGTTAGCAACTGAAATGGCCAACACAACCACATCTGTATCGTTGGTTCTGATCTTTATTCGTCGATGGCCGCACAAGCTAGCATCCAGTGCATGAACCATCAAGCGCGTGTCCGCCTCTTCATGGGTGCAAGGTTCAAGGACGTTGATTTCCATTCTATTGGTTGACGACAAGACACCTTCGCCGTGTGTGGTGTAGATCTCCTTGCCATCTGGGATCATCAGTGAAACCACCTAAACACATTAATAGGCTTATTATTATATTCATATATGATTTAACCATTTAACCAATATATATTATATATATTGTTTATCTTTCCATGTATAATATCTATCATTGTTATCAAAAATATATTGTTATTAGTATTATTACCTTGTTTGCAAGAAGTTTGAAAAGTTCATCCTTGTTTTCATCTACTCGCAGAAAGCCTTAAGTTTCCAATCAGAGGGAATTCGTGTTGACGGAAGCACTTTTCGCCGTTGTCCAGAGCCTCTCTTTTCCCGTGCAGATCTCTTCAAGGAGTCCTCTCGATACACATCCCATACTAGGTCAACTCTGTTCACTGCTTCAAGTTGTCTCAGGATATAAGGGGCAAACACAGTATTGAAGTACTCCTCAAATATATGCGCTGTTCTTGGTTGTAACATCTGGATGATAACGGCTCCGTCAAGAATAACTGCATCCAGGGTTGGCGGCTCCACGATCTGTGTAGAGGCGTTTGGCAAGCACTTCACTAGATCTGCCTTCTGCCCTCCTCTGAGCTGGCCCATTTGGGAGAGTGATGGAGGCCATGGCTGATTCTCAAACCTGAAGAATTCCTCCAGATTGCCATCCCGGCTTTGACAAGCTATGTAAAGCCTAGAAAATAGAGCACAGTCCTCCTTCAAAACTCCCACTTTGGCTTTGTCTTTTGAAATTACTTTCTTGCTCTGGGTGCTGAATGTAGGGAGGTTATTTTTCTTCAGAGTGTCTGTAATGGGCTTGCTGCGGTCGATGAATCGCTCTTTGATGAAGGTTTTGAATTTCTCCTCTCCAACCTTTCTCATGTTTTGCACGGTGCTAACAACAGCTGCATCCATGATGTCCTTTGTGTGGATTGCTATTAGCTCTTCACCTTCTTCCATGAATGGGTTTCCGAGTTCTTCAAAGGAAGACCATCCATCTTCTGAGAGCTGCGGGGTTTTCTGTGAGTCCCGCAACAGCACCTCCTTCGCCTTTGACAATGGCATTAACTTGCTCATGTGCATGGTCTAGCGCTATAGAAGAAAACAACCTCTTTGTCTTGTGTGCTACGAAAGAGCCATTACTGAATTGTGTGTACACCTGTGGATGCTTGGCTGGAAGCTCGCACATATCTCGGTAATTCACAGAGAGCCATCTGGCGTAGTTAGGATGGTCCATTGCAAACATCCATGGTATAATCTGCTTTATGGATTTGACGTACAAGGAAAAGTTGGCTTCTCTGAATGCTCTCACAAGCTGAAGACAGCAGAGCTGCATATCCAGTACTCTAGCCCAGTACAGAAAATGCGGGCACTTCGTTGACATTTCTTCTTTCCATTCTTGGAATGACTTAGCCGGTTTATTCTCTTCAACGTTAGCAGCATATTCATCGTATCCTTTACTCATCAGTATGTACAGACTTGCTGCAGTTACTTGATGCGCCCGTCGTGTTCGGGTTAGATAACTTGCCGTCAGGAACGAATCAGCCACGCCTTGTGTCGCCACCCCTGCATTGCAAATAGCCTCTGCCCACCCGCTGCCGCTCAACCACTTGCCGAGCACTTTGAAGGCCGCCATTTCTATGTGAAGTCCACCTAGCATGACGACAAATTGATCTTCATTATACATATCACCGAGCGTCCACTGAATTTGTTTGGCCAGGGCAAACAGCGGCTGGTCTACAGCAATAGCTGGAATTTGGGAGGGGTTGACGTGGTGTACAGCAGATTTGATCACTTTCATAGAATGCGCTATCATAGCCAACGAATGAGAGTTCTCAATAAACATCGGTAGCAGAGAAATTATGGCAGGCTCGTGACATGACAACGAGGATTGTGAGGCGCGGTATGCCGCCCAAGATACAGCATCAGCTTTATCAAGTTCTTCCTTAGAGAGAAGTTCCTTGGTATTCTCTAGCCAGTCTTGTTCATGATCGGTTTCATTACTGGATGTAACTTGAAGATGAGATGTCAACTGTCCAGTGACTTCTGGAACACGAAGCTCACTTGAGGGTAGGGCCACGGGTGGTACTTCACTGTAACGTGATGGAAGTTGGGCTATCTTCTTGGAGATGGAACTTTTTGTTGGGTCAAAGATATCAATGGCTCTTTCGATCCCAGGTTCCTCAGTAGTTGGATGCTGGACTAGCGAAATTGCGGTTCCGTGGAATGAGTCATGCGAGCTGGTTGAGCTAGGGTTGTGGTCTATATTATCAACCGCTGCGGTAGTGAACAGTCCCTCTCTTAGTTTAGACGGGCATACAACTCCTTCACTCTCGTACCGTTCTATAACACTGTTAGTGATTTCATTAGATATAGAAAGTAGCCTATCATACGAAATGCACATCCCTAGCTTGTAAAATGTATCTATAAGAGACTTGTCCCTCGTGGTTCCATGAATTTTCAGTGCTACATAGATAGGAAGTGGGCACTCCCTAGCTCTGGTATGATGAGTGCTGCCAGTAGACTCAGGTCGATCGCGAACTCGCGAGATGCTGTTGAATACGATTAGCTGGGCGACTGTAAGACACGCTTGACTGTCAGCCGGGTCCATATTAGTGGTTGGGCCTTTGATAATCATGGTTATCAAAGTTTTAAGGGATGCTGGAATAGCATCTTTCTGACATTCTGGCATAAATGTTCCGTTAAATAAATTATTTATCTTTAGAATGTCTCTCCTTACAATGTTTGCCGCTTTTGCCAGGTGCCATGCTTCGGAGTCCTTCTTTTTCGCCTCCTTTAACACCCCCCCCCGATTTCGTTTTTTAATGCCAACAGGACCTCTCTCCCTTGAGTATGTGCCGTAAGGTCAGGTAAAGCTGCAAATACTCTGTCTTTCAGTCTTGTAGCATTAATTTTTCCAGACTCAATTCCAAGTTCCTGCAGTTTTGAGGAGAAAAATTTCGCCAGATCAGAAAGCTTTAGCACTGCAGGTTCTTCGAATTCGAGAATTTCGTCGATGTAGGCAATCAGTTCTGCAAAGGCAAGTTCATCTAGGTTGATTGTTGAATTTGCAGTATGTTTTGTAGCTGGCGACTTCAACTGCCTTGCTCGATTGTACAGACCAACTAAGCACTTTGCATGGTACTTTGCTTCAATCGCTATCAAATCACCAGCAGACAGCTCAGCAATGAGTTTGCTATCTTTCAAAAGAAAGGCACATTCCCTAACTTTTCGGTCGACTTCGAGGGTGGAAGCAGCATGAAGATTTATGAGACTATCAAGTATATCACACAAAAAAACCAGTAGTTCTCTGAGAGACAACTTGGGACACTAGATCGCCTGGCCTTAACGGAGCTGGAACTACTTTCTTCCGTTGTCATTTCGTCTTTTCCTTTCATTTCTCCGTCTGCTATTTCAGCTAGTTTTCTTTTCTTGGCACGCTCTAACTTGGTATTACTGGAAACGTCTCTACAAGACTTGTGCCAAGAAGCCTTTTTATCTAGAAGAGTCTGCTCTATTCCCTGGCCTTCATCTAAACATTTAACATTTAAACTTGCAGGTGTAATTCCAAGGTTCTGGAATTCCACGAGATTTCTTACAAATGAGGAGTAGCATCTTTTCTCTTCGAGTTTGCAGGACATTGCACATTTTCTTCTGTACTTTTTTGGCAAATAACACACCGCCCCCATTCCATGATTTTGATAGAGTCTTTAACTGAAACGGAAATCAAAGTTCCCGATATAATTTTGGCAATTGAATTAAAGTATGCTTAAAGTATTTGCAATGAGTTATCGTGCTTTATCATCACAATTGAGGTTTGACTGGTTTTGGCCTTAGCTTATAGCTCTATAACTTCTATTTCAGAAAACGACTGATAATCATTGCAACTGTTTACTTGTATCTCATGCATTAGTCAAAAGGAATAATAATAATAATAATAATAATAATAGCATTTATTTAACCACGGTATTGGAGATACTGCAGTGTTCAGAGCTGATGTGGCCGTGATAATACGAAAGGAACGATAAAAAGATCTAGCTAACCTTATTGATTATGTAAATTACAAGATGTTCATGGAAAAAGAGACTATTGCATAAATATAAGACAGATAGATAGATAGATAGATATATGTAACATTTTGTATAGAGAAAACAAAGATACAAGCCTTAAATAACGTTAAAAGAAGGAAATGTTCCTTACCTGCCCTGGGCTCTAGTTCCCAGTTTGCAATAAGCTGCTTCACGTCAATGTAAGCCAACACATTTGAAAAGGCATTCCATTGTGAAAGAAATTCTTAATATAAGGTGATATAAATAATGTAATATTCCTTTTTCCAGTTTTTGCATATTGTATTTTGCAAAATACTAAACATTAACGTAAGAGGAGTATACTCCTGACATTAAATTAAAATTTGTAATTTTCAAGTTACCTTATTGGAATCAGTTGGGAGTCACGAGACTGACAAGGCCTATTTGATAATTAGAAACGAGGAGTAACTAAATGAAACGAAAAACATTTTATGATGCTCTATTGGAGTTAAATATTTGGTTCAGCCTCGTTTTCATGCAGCGCTATGTCAGGGCATGCGCAGTATTCCGGTCCATTAGTAAATTGTAGCTGTGAAGAAGTTTGTTAAAAAAAAATCAAAGCGGTACCAATTTTGACTCAACAACACTGGAAACTTGTATCTCAAAGCTCTAGACACAGGTATCCCACGCATCATCCTGTTATTTTCCAGGAAGAAGGTCACGTGACAACATTTAAAGTTTCAGAGCAAAGCGAATGCCTCATTTATCAATATTAGAAAGTTTTCTAGACAAACTTTCTTCAAAAAAGGAGTTTAAGCAGGTTTATATTTTCAGCCTCGTTTCCATGTTGGGTATTTAATGACATGCGCAGTACTCGGCTCCAGTAGTGAATTTGGGGTGGCTCCATATAAAAAAATATTGTTCTTAGGGATGTTAGTAATCTGGCAAAGTTTAGTGCTTTTATCATCAAATTGAACAGTTCATCATTTTTTTGGTCGATAACAGCTGGACTATAGGTCTGTGTTCTATATCCTTTCTGGTTCACCCAGGTTGGAGTCCTGGCATCGCCGTATGCCTGAGCGCTTCTGGGATATGGAACACAACTTTATACCTAGTGAGGCAGGCTACCTAAAATAAGACTTGAAATCCCGAGTTAGATTTTACAACATAATTGATTTTTTTTGCACCAACTTTTTTGCACCAAATATTCTAAAAATATTACTAATTAGAATATTTCCGCACTGCAATGATCACGAGTTGTTTAAAACCATGGCCGAAGGGAGAGAATCATCGTTGCTTACCCACTGTCAATCTCAAGCCAGTTTGGCTGCTCAACTAAAGTTCAATGAACAAAGCTATCTTCGTATTCCTTTAAGAATAGGATGTCTGGAGTGACGATTGAAATCTTAGTTAAAACGCACCCAACACTTACGGATTATGACACATAGGCGTGAAGCCCGACACATTCGGTAGATCACCAGCAGGACTTCGTTTAGACTGGAATGCTAGGTCTTACTGGGGTCCCCGCAGAGATCGCGGACTTTTAGTCCGCGATCTCTGCGGGATATTGTAGCTACTTTTTGGTTACTAAGAGAGCGCAGCTCGTTATGACTCACGTTTGGGTCGATTTTTTCACGAAAATCGCATCGATTTTACATTCTATGTTATTAGCATACGCAGTGATAAATTTCCAGTCTATCTGTGCCAACCAAACGAAGATATGTATTTGCCGAGCTACAATCCACTATGGAGTCCGCCAAAATCTCGCCAGAAGCAGCCATCTATGTCCGTGACTCGCCAATGTGGTGCCAAAACCGTTAACACAGGAAGCCCAAGCTGTGGAATTTCGTTAGTTGCAGAGTAAGGGATTCAAAATTCGCCCAAATTCGCTGAAACTACGTACAGATACAGCCAAGACACAGATCATAGACACCAGGTAAGTTTTATTCACTTTATTACAGTATATTTATCGAAAAACCAGATAAAAAAATTCCCATACAAACCATTATCAAATTAAATTTACATAAACAGAGCTTGGGCTTCCTGTGACCTAACCATAAAAAAAAAATATGGAAAGTATTAAACCCTTTGGCGACGGACCCTGCAAATATCGGTCCTATGTGACCGATAACTGGAAAAATTATTGCATCACATCTAGACATGCTGGAAAGACGATGTTGCGATATTATTTGAAGGGATGAATGACTTCAAAGTTAGAGCTATAACAGGGATCGCTTGGCTCTTCCACTTTGGAGAAAAGCTATTTGTTTTGGCGATCGTTTTTAGTTTCTTCGATTTTACGAATATTGAGGAGCTGAAAATCGGCTCAAAAAATCCTTTCCATTCGCACTTGAAATGAAAAGCAAACACAAAATCAGCACTCAGGCGTTACAGTACCTTCTTTAATCTTTCCAACCACCAGAATTGTTTGCACAAAATACACCAAGCGACTGTGAACCACGCTATTCTTGACGCTGCATTTCTCTGCACCACGTTTTCCTGCACCCACCTCCAATTGCATGATGGGTAATGGACAAAAAAAATCACAAGGCGTCCCCCCCTCTGGGACTTCTGTAGGATTTGTTTATAAGTCTTTTACCCCTACAACCAAGAGCGGTGATTTGGACTCAAGCCGTTGCTTTAAAGTGACAAAAATACATCCTAATAGGTTGAGCAGGGGTAAAAGACAACCAACTGCAGGATTTCAAGGATTTCAGCATAGTTAATAGAGTGGAATGGTTAGGAAACTCAGGGACCTTCTTTGTTGTATGTCTTTGTTAGCTTTTTTCAACCACCACCGTGCACAAAACACAATAGAAATTCCAACATGTTAATCAATCAGCCAATAGAAACGTGTGAGTTCAGTCGTTCAGGGAACGCTAATGAACTATGATCGTGCACAATCTTTTGTCTTACCCCTTCCAACCTAAATCGCAGCGCCTTTGTTAGCCCTTTTGAAGTTTGCCGGGTTTCCTAAACATTCCACTCTATTAACTATGATTTCAGTGAAGAATTATTTCATGTGTCTCAAAGCACAAACACAGTAGAAAAACCCTGTGAAACCCCTCACAAGGCCTACTAAAAGCAAACCAAGTACTTTTAAGCCGTCATCAGACTTAATGATGCCCTCTAGCTCTCTTACAGTGGCTTATTTGTCCAAAATTAGAGCACATTTCATTGGAAACCCTACAGAAGTTGCAATACCTACCGTCGACGATTTCGTAGAATTCTCCCGAATGGCATTATGGGGAATGTTTGAGACCATGGCTTAACAAGTCAGCAGTATTTAATTACCCTAGACTAGCCAAACTGGAACTGAGGGGGGAGGGTTTAGTTAGCACTCGGGATTTCACCAATTGAGCTCAAACACGGTCCGTTGTCAAAGAGTTAAGCGTGTTCGTTTCTAACAAAACTTATAACATACTTCAACAATTATTCTTCGCAACAAAAAATTGCTATCTGATCCTAAAAGCATAGCTAATGCTTTTAATGGTTATTTTGCTGACATCGGGGAGAATCTTTCAAAGGCAATTCCTTCTATACTGCCAAGTCCCCAATGGTGTTACTCAAGTATTCTTTACCTAATAGTCTTTTTCTTTTACCTTGTACCTCAGATGAAATAGAGCTAGAAATTGCATGACATTTATCATTTAGCAAAGCCTTATAGTGACAAAATGAAAGTAGTCATTTCTAAACCATCAGAAATCATTTTTAAACTTTCATTTGCATTGGGCGTAGTACCCGATTGCTTAAAACTTGCACGTATAATTCCAGTTTTCAAGAAATGTTCAAGAACTTCTATGACCAACTATAGACCCATATCACTTCTTTTCGTTTTTAATAATATTCTACAAATAGTTATGTATAATCGTGCTATAGCCTTTTTAAATAAACATAACGTAATCTCCGACTGCCAGTTTGGCTTTCGTTCTAAGCACTCTACATTACATGCAACCTTGCTGATAATTGATAGGATCCAAAAAGCCATTGAAAATGCGCATGGTTCCTGTGGTATATATGTAGATTTTAGCAAAGCATTTGATACAGTCAAACATAAAATTCTCATTTAAAACTTTGTCACTATGGAATAAGAGGAGTTCCTAACAACTGGTTTAGCTATTAACTATCTGACAGAAAGCAATACGTTTCAATTGGTAATTTCGTTTCTGGATACAGACAGATATATTGTGGAGTACCCCAAGCTCTGTGCTGGGCCCTTCATTATTTCATCTGTATATTAATGACTTCAGCTTTTAAAGTTTCATTTATTTGCAGATGATTGTAATTTATTTATTGCAGAATTTTTTTTATCTAACCTAGAATCCATAGCCAATATTGAATTTAAAAATGTGAACTTAGAGTCTGGCTAAATGCTAATAAATTATCACTTAATACTGAGAAATCTAATGATGTCATTTTTCATACTACTAACAAAAGAAAACATTCTATCAAGCTTTTTATAAACAACAAGGAGCTACAGTCTAAATCTTGTATCAAATACCTGGGTATTCTAATCGATGCTAACCTTAACTGGAAGAGTCCTACTCATGAAGTCTCTGGAAAAGTCTCCTGAGGAATTGGGGTTCTTTCTAAGTTAAGTCATTTCGTTCCTTTGCGTGTCTCTAGTATGTTATGTTACTCATATCACGGTTCCCTCGGTTTTAATTGTTCCGAGGGGGACATTTAATCTCAAAATGCCCTGATCACAGCTATTTATCGAACCTCATGCATAAACATTAGGTACGATTAGTAACTAACCATACCTAATTAGTAACTAATCTGCAGCACCTAATGTTTACGCAAAAGGTTCGCTTTTGGATACGTCCCTCATGTTCATCGGGACATCTACCATAGCAAGATTACCAACTTTTCAAAAGAATACCTATTTAAGCTTGAACCTTCTTTCACATCTAACACATGTGGGATAACTAGTAATACTATTGCGCATGCGTCGAACCACATTTTTATAAGGCCTATATAAATGCTAAACTACTCCAAAATATTTCAATAGAATAACTAACGAATAGATGAAGTCAACAATTAACGGATTCCCAAGAGTATTCATGGCAACCTAAAAACCTAAAAATATTTATTTTATTCATTTTTAACTTGTTGACTCGGCCAAAAGCGTTCTTGCTTTAATCTCCTACTTCCTCGGAAACCGTAATCTTACAAACTGATAGCATGGCATTTCGGTTGATTAGTGATTAAAGGTGGACTTTTGATTAAATGTTAATTAGTAGATTTAATCACTAATCAACCTCATGCCATGCTATTACTTATAAATAATATATCCTTTTCTTATTTATGGCCTTGTAAGACTGGGGTAACACTTACGATACAACTTCAAAGAATAGAGTAGAGCTACTTGAGTGACAGACGACAAGTTGTCCGAATTAACTCAGCCCTATCTGAGCCTCTTACTATGGTCAGCGGCGTGCCTCAAGGGAGCATACTGGCACCACTCCTATTCAGTATATATACGAATTATCTCACCTCTGTACCACAGAAATGTATTGCAACGAGTTATGTGGACGACACCAAACTACTTATATCATTCAATCTGAGAGAGAGGACATCTACAATAACTGATATAGAAGAAGATTTATTTAACATCAGCAAGTGGTGCTGTCAGAACCGCTTATTATTAAACCCAGATAAAACTAAACTCTTAGTATTTGGTAGTAAACAGAAGATAGCTGAACTAGAATATTTTAAGATTTCATTGCTAGGAAAGGAGCTGTTACCAGTATCCAGTGCCAAAGACTTGGGCGTGATCTTAGACACGAACTTAACCTACGACGAACACATTACTAAGGCCGTTTCTTCATGCTTTTCTCGACTAGCACAAATAAACCGTGTTAAACACGCGTTTAATAAGAACACTTTAATTACTGTTATTAATACATTAGTATTTAGTAAGTTGCTTTACTGCTCGAATGTATGGGCAAATACATCTAATAGAAACATACGTAAGCTACAATCATGTCAAAACTATGCCTGTCATATTGTTAGCGGGGCCAAAAAGTATAACCATATTACACCTATACTAAAAGAGCTAAAGTGGCTCCCAGTAGATAAGCTAGTGTATTTTAGAAGTGCCACTCTGGCATTCAAATGTATGACTGATTCCGCACCAGGTTATTTAATATCTAAATTCACGAAGCGCTTCAATATTAGTGGTCGTGAAACTCGAAATTATTACAAATCCCCTTATTCAAATCTGCGAGTGGTCAGAGAAGTTTTTATTACAGAACAGTAAAAATATGGAACTCGCTAGATAATGAACTGAAATTAAGTAAAGACGTTTTAAGTTTCAAGCGAAAGCTGAAGAGCAAATTATATCAAACTCAAAATAGGTTAAATTAATAGATGTAATTCAAATTATCATGTACACTGTAGTTGTATTGTATTTGTATTTTGTCTTTGAAAAGCCTTTTTAAGGAAAGATAAATAAAGTATGAAGTATGAAGTATGCCAAAACAAATCTTTGCGCATTATGACCTTCACATATGATGCGCGCGCACACTAATCCGTTGTTTATAAAGTTTGGAATTTTGAGATTTCAAGACCTATTTTTTTGCATACAGCGGTACTTATGTTTGACTTTCATAATTCCAATCTTCGACAACAACATTTTTAAAATTTACACTCATAGAAAGCACGTAACATTAATAGTAGGTTAAACAAAGTGAATGTCAGGATACCTGGAATAGCTAAGAAACCAATCGAGCCAGGTACCCTGCATCTTCCAATCGTTATTAATGATGTCTTTCAACCAATTACAAATATCCATAATTACAACACAAGTTTAGCTTCTAAAGGCGCTTTCTATATTCCGAAGATCCGTACAAATTATGGCAAATTCAGCCTTAGATTTTGTGGTCCTAAATTATGGAATTCTATTCCTGTTGAGCTCAAAGTATACAAATCGTAAATTCCTACTAGCCTCTTCATCCCTATATATGTATTTTTTTACATAGCTGTCATTCTTGTTATACATGCATATTGTTATTATTACAACTTAAATACTATAATTATTAGTTACTTCTTGCACATTACTTCTATATATCCTTAGCTCTGTCTTTTTTTTTTTTTTTTAACTTACTGAATTGTCCAGCGTGCCTGACTCGATTAGTTTTATACAAAGCTATTTCAGGTATCCTGACACCCTCCCTAATTTAATTAGATGTCTTATCTTAATTCATTTGTAAAATACGGTGTGAAATAAATTAAATAACCAGTAAATATTTATCCTTTTTCTAATCCCCTATATTACATTGGCGATCGTTTCTTAGCCGTATTACACGATCGATTAAGGCTAGCTAATAGACCCATTCGAAAAAAATTGCGTCCAATTTAATTAACTATTGTTTAAGACTGACTAGCCTCGCTTACACGTTCAAAAGCTTTTGTGTGGACTGACTAGTCTGGTGTTCACACTAACAGGGTCTATAGTGCGTTCAATTATGATTTATTTTTGAAACACTGTGTTTCTTCCTCGTCTTGTTGGTGTGGATTTTATATGGAAACCGTAGCACGTTTCTTTTTGGACTGACCGATATCCTGTTCATCGTGATGTTCTGCTTGCTTCTGCTGCTAAATTAGTTGGTGTAAGATATACAAATGCATCCAAACGGAAACGCTTAAATTAGATCTTGCTAATATCTCTTATAATATTAATGTTTCGCTATTTTCAAGCGGGCAGAAGTTTATTTTCGATTCTAAACGTTTTGCTTTATGATGGCAATTGTCCACCTTCACGTTTGATCTTTTTTGTTCTCTCTTGTTTGTTTCTGTTTCTTTCTTTACCGTTTGTAACTCAACGTTATTATAAGTTATCGCGCGAGAGCCCTCACGATAAGCTTTTGGGTTTTTGGGCAATCGCTTTAATATTGTTTAAATTAAAAAGAAATATTTGTATTGATGAGACGATAAGGTTTAAAACTAGATTAAAGTGAGATACATGTTTAAAAAATGATTAGGAAATACGTACAAGAATATAAATGACAACTGAAAAGCTACTTATATAGTTACATTACCGTGACGAAACTAACTGGCTGCAACTACTGTGATCCGTGTGTACTGACTAAACGCCGATGTCGTAATGTCATTTTATGGAAACTGCCTAAAACTAACAAACTGAAATTTGACTAACAATGTATAACAAAATTATTGGAGGAATGAAGGCTAAGCCTACGATTACGAAACAAGGCGAGAAATGTAAACATATCGAACTAATCGATATGAAGCAATAGGAGTCATTACATTTCGGATCCAACAACCCATACTACTTTCTCAGTTTAATTTTCTATATTTCTTTCGCAAACATATCCTGTATCCCCATAATAACAATCCTCATTCTTCCAGGAACCTTTCCTGTATGTGGAATCAGTACGTGAGCGGTCTGTATACATCATGACACATGGCTTACTCAGATCATTCGGCTCACCAGACCGCCAGTTGGAATAGGTGACGGCACTACCATCTGTCCAGCGGTATGGTGTATCAGAACTGGCCCGATACAAACCGAGCCACACCTTGATGTGAAAAGAAGAACTATTTAGAATGTAGTAGTTATGTTGTGTTGTTTATTTTATTTGTTACTTAGAGAAAATTGTATTTATCATGATGTTCTGTAATGTTATTTAACAATACTTTGATCTGAACACACCCTGAACGACTTAGCTGTCTCCTCTGTTGGTTTATGTCAGCATGTTAAACAATTGATCGAGAAAAGTGTCATTCCTGAGAGCGCCCTGCCATATTCCATATATGATCAACACATTCCATATTTGGAAAGCAGGACGAATTTTCCATTGCAGAATGTCGTCGAGTTCTAGAACACATTCAGCTAGGAAGAGTGATAGCAAACTTAACCGTTTGGTCAAGGTGTTAGGTCATGATTTGATAGCTAAACTTGAAAAGGATAAACTTATGCTTCAATAGCGTCCAGTCTCCCAAAAAATACTGAACGAGTAATTAAAAAACGTGCAAGGAGTTCTAAGTCCCTCTTCATATGGAAAAAAGAAGATCCTTCTACCCTCCGACCTTTAAAACATCCCGGATGTACCAACTTTCCGTACATTTCTATACAAATCACAGTCAACCGTTTACACAATAAATCGCAAACTTGGCTGGGGAACTGAGAGCGATCCTGGCCCCCTTTTCCTCCATAAAACCGGTCCTAATACGCATGCAAAATTGAAGTGCACTCAGTAGGAAGTCATTTAGAAAAGTTAGTGACGCATGCATGCAAATTCGTGTTGAAAATAGATATAAATAACAAAAGGAAGTCAAAACAGGTGCAAAGAGAAATACGATACAGATAAGCTTTGAGGAAGCGGTATAACAACTAACAACTTTATATTATAGCGGAGCTCCCTTGTCAGGGTTTGTATACATAAGGCAACTAGTTCCTGTATACATAACTAGTTCTTGTATACATAACTAGTTCTTGTATACATAACGTTTGTTGTGACGCCTAAGAGGTAATCTGAGAATCATGTATGCATACAGTTAAGTAAATGAATGCTTCGAAAAACTACTGACAGACAAAAGTGTAAAACCAGATCTGTTTCGATACTCGATAAATATTACTTGTAAATTTTATCTCAAACGGATTTCTCTCTCAAAATAAGACAACATTAAATAACATAACAACAGAACTTAAAATAAAAAGAAATCTACATTCACCTGTTTCGAGTTGGTAAACTTGTTGGTGAGGTCAAGCACGAAGTCATTTTCTGCTGTTGAAGTAATCTCCACCAGATCAGCTCCCCAGCTCATACAACTAAGACGAGCCATGTTTCGTTTTCTTTTATAAGCACTGCTCATGTAGCACGAGCCGTTAAACACCTTCCACCGTATTGCACAACGTGGATCTAAGATACAAGAAATATTATAGTATTTTATTTTCTCTATGATATAAGAGTTCATTCCAGTAGAACAAGTGAAAAACATTCACATTAAATAAATTGAAAGTAATAAACAAAGCCATTTGTTTCAGACATAAGGGGCCTTTGACACTGTCCGGTTCAGTACTGCATTGAAGAAAATGCACAATATGGGCTTTTCAACAGAGTTGTTAGTGTGGATGATAAATTTTTAATCAGATATGCGCCACTTCGTGCAGATTGATGACATACGTTCTGACATGGAACTTGCAGTGTTTGGCATTCCACAAGGCTCCATCCTAGATGCATCCGATGCTTTCCGTACGCCGACGATACTACCTTACAACTGCACACGAAGGTTTGTAACCTTTCGGAAACAGTTGCAAATATGAATGATGTTACTCAACGCCTTGGAACCTATTCTGATGACTCCAACCTATCGCTTAATACGATAAAAAACAAACTGGATTGCTGGTCTCCACTCCGCAGATGTGTCGCAACCACTCTCTGGATGAGAGAGCAATATGTATCAAGTACAATGGAAATACTTTAGACCGTGTAAGCCTCACTAAATTGCCGGGGATCTATCTAGACAAGCATTTATTATGGAATGAGCATGTAACAATGACACTGTCATTGTGTTATAGAACTTTAGCAGTCTTGAGAAAGCTGCGCCACCTAGCTCCTTTTGTAATTAGGAAACAGCTTGCAGAATGCCTAGTTTTATTAAACTAGATTATTGTAGTATTGTATTTAGTCCCTTACCAGACTATCAGTTAAAACGTTTACACCGATTACACAACGCTTGACGTGCTGCTTTTTTCTACGGCAAATATAGCAGCTTAAATGACGTAATGAATCTTAACTGGCTGCCAGTACGTGAAAGGAGGGAATTTAGTTTGCTGAAGATGACCCATAAGGCTTTATATAATGATGTGTGGCCAGAATATCTACGTCTGCAATTACATTCTGTTAGCGCTTATAATTTTAGATCATCATCGGCCCCTAGATTATTTGTACCTATGGAATCAGATACTTTTCAACATATGGCCGCGCACACATTCAATAGCCTCTCAGAAGATATTAGACGTATTTATAGTGCATTTGTCAAAGGCAATGTCTTATTATGTAAAGCTAAATCACGCGTAGCTTAATTATCTATATCTTAAAGCACTTTTTAGTAGCTTATGAGAAATTGTATATCATAATATTGTTAATAACTATTAGTATAATTAGTATCACAATTGTTTTCCTCTTAAGGGCCCATTGACATATTTAAATCGGCCGTTGCTAGGGAAAGTGTGCTGCCTCGTAAAACCAGGAAAATTAAAGAGTGGGCAATAATTATTGTCAAGGTGACTCCTGGGATAAAGTCTTGTAGTAGGATGACGTCATCAAGTGACGTCATGATGACGTCATCGAAATCAGACAATTTCTAAACTCTCCAAAGATTTTTGATCTACCAGTAATTTATGAATAAGTTCGAACCTACGAATTAAGGCGCATAAAACCGAGCATGCGTTTGCCATTACGACAAAAAATAAAGATTTTACAACACTTTTCAGTCCAATTTTAAGCTTTTTTGGCGAATGAAAAGCCATAACTTTGGCATTTATTGTCGGTTTCCAAAATCCATGCTCGATTTTGTGGAGAACGTGGTCAACAACATTTTAACGGGAAAACGTTTCGTGTTTAGTGAAAGCGCGCAAAATGTTTAGGATTTTTAGAAACCGGAAGTGAAGAAATTAACGCATGGGCAAATGTGCCTGTTTTGTGGTCGTGAAATAGTTGCAGAACTGTGGTTGCCGTAAAGTATACAATAATTGGTCGAATAGGATGTGCATTTTATCCTACGTCCTCCGACAATGGCCAGTTTTGGGGCTTGGCTGAATACTCCAGTCTGCAATGAGCTAGCTTGATTGTCTGCAATGAGCTTCGGACTGTGTGGAGCACATGCCACGAAACCGTTTCGCGACAAACTGAAGAGCCAATAGAAATCAAGCGAAAATTAGACAGAGATTCGACAACGACTGACACTTGAAGTTGAATCTCGTGGCGTTTCATACTTTTTTAAGGATGCAAACCGACCTGTATTTTAATTAGTTGCGCTGAGGTTCAATCACAACTTTACCAGGAACCCGAAAGCATTATCTGGAGACAAAAGTGTGCATGTTTGTGAAAGATTCGAGTTGAAAACCTGCCGGTCGAAAATCACTTGACTTCTTGAAACTTCTTTAGTGGCCGTAATTTTCTTCGTGTTTTTAGAAGCCATGTTCTCGCTGGAAGCAGCCATTTCAGCTTCTATATCTTTGACAACTATAGATACTATTTAGTAGTAGATGTTCTTTCAATCTATCAACAGCGGGAAGAGCTCGGCTACATCTGAGAGTCCAATACAAGTTTGCTTTCCCATTCATCGGCGATTTCCCGACTGATTTCATTCATCACTGTATTGGCGGCACCGTACGCTTGCCGTTACTTTTTTGCTCTGAACACATTATTAGTTATTTTCCTTTCTCTAGGTTCAATACAGTTGGGCGCCTTTCGAGTTCTGAACGATTCCTTCAAAATTATTGGATTGAGTTTCTTGTCAAGTATTATTTTCTTTCACACGGTAAACCAAGCTTTTCATTTTCCAGCGACAAAAACACCCGCTACGGCTTGCTCCGACTTTTGAACACTTTACTTCATTCATTCATGAAAACCTTTCAGGTAAACCACGAATAAAACTTACAAACATGTGTAAGTATTAAAACTATCGGGTGGCCAAACTAGCCTGAGAAAACAGCCGACTCATATCGCCATAATCGGCTGTGTTCTCAGGCTAGCGCATAAACTGGAAGTCAAAATCGCATCTGCTCCCGCGAGCATAGCAACGGTGTTGCATAGCAACGAAATATGTCAATGGGCCCTTAAACACGTACATTGTACGTAATTTTATTTAGCTATAAGGAAACGAAGAGCCACCTAGTGGATGTATTGCTAATAAATCATTATAGACATCAAATAACACCCATAGTTCTTGATCCAGATATTTGAGAAAAAAGTTCGATTGAGTGTTACAAGTTCGTACATGGGTGAAAAACTGATCAAAAGGGAAATGTCACATATTCCGTTAGTCAGAATCTCGAATATTGGTACAGCGGTAGGTCGCGAAAGATTAACTAGTACGCCAACTCTGGAATATAAAGATAACATTAGCAATGGCTATTCTGTAGACTACTAAGTGGATTAAAATGATAACGAGTAAGAACACCTTTTCTAAGATTTAGGATGTATTCGTGTATTTTTTCGTAATGTTTTAAGTTCGGGAAAAGCAATCTGCCAAAACGTTCACATATACTTGGAGATCATTCTGGAGCTTTCGTTAGATTCATTGAAGTTCCTGATTGCAAATGCAATTCAAACAAAACTGTGCAATAGGGGATACAATGTCACTCCGTTTCAGCTAATCAGAATCGAAATAAAATGTCGAGTATATGATTCATTACTTCGCAATTTACTAGATTTTTACCATGCAATTTCGGTCCCATGTAACAGCCATACACTTCCATTCTCATCCCTATGTGTTTATTCCATTTCATTGGAAGTATCCTCAAAAACACCGCCATAACAGGGTCTCTCAGGTTGTGCTTTACAATTGTGTTTCTGTCGCTGTTCCCTTTAAACATCTGAGAATAAGAAGAAAAAAAACATTAATTTTAAAATAACAAATTGCGTAAGCACCTAAGCTGAACGTAATAATTTTGCAAATCTAAATGTCAAACGTGATTAAACCAATATGTTTTCAACTTTAGGGCTGCTACTGACTGAATGGTTTACACTGTGGCAGAATTCAATCTAAATTGTTCTAATAGATTCAGTAATTCATTCGTTGGTGAAATTACAATGAAAGTATTAGGGATAGTTTTCATTACTACTGGTCGCTCCAATCAACTATAAACAGACGCAACACTACAAAAATGAAAGAATTAGGGATATTTTTGGTTACGACTGGTCGCTCCAATAAACTAACAGAAAAACACTACTAAAATGAAAGTACCAGGCTAGGGATATTTTTGGTTACGATCGACAGGTCGCTCCAATCAAGTAGTAGTATTGTATGTATGATATGATACGGATTTATAAGGTGCGCAGAGGGTGCGCAATGAATAACAAATGAGTAATAATAGTGCGCAATGAATAATGAATTAGTAATAATAGTGCGCAATGAATAATTAATGAGTAACAATAGTGCGCATTGCGCAGTGCGCAATCAATGAGAGGGCGCCATGATCAATATTTAAATATTTTACTGGTTGCCTAGGTTCTTGATGAGTGTTCTGGGAAAGTCTTAACAAGCCTATTGTGTAATAACAATACACTACTACAGTCATAAAAGAGAGTTTGACCTCACAATACATTGGACGCTTCACTCTAATTTGAACGTGCTTCAGTGTACCGCTCTGGGTTTTACTCTGCGATATTTTGTTTATCTAAACCATGGAGGGAGAAATGTTCTACGAGCTTGGACCTCGAGGAAAGATAAGAGTTCACATTCGGAAGTATTCCTTTAACCCATTCCAAAACAAGACATTCCCAACCAAATAGGGTGTTGCGTTGACGGTATACGAATGGATGAATCTGCAGAACATGAATGAACTTGACATTCTGATTGAGAGCATTCGTCAAAACCCAGAGGAGTCCGACATTGAAATCAGTGAACAGAAAACTCGACTCGAACTCGAACTCGACATTCAGTGCATTAACTTCAAGAACCAAAAGATCCAAAAGTAAACTCTTTTTCATTTGAATTCCTCTATGTACTTTTTATTCCAATTGTCGCTCTATTTTTAGATCTGTGATTTAGAGTACCTGAATAAATTATTTTAAAGGTGAACTGAAGTGCAGCTTGTATTGATAAGCCAAAATGTTTTCGTATAACAGTCTGTCAGTTTGAGAAGCCAGCTTAGAAGAGCTTTCTTATTAGGAATTACAATTTGTTTATTTCTATGAAGTTGTTTTCATTTATTCATATAGTTTTAGCCGTACATTTGCCCAAGTTTTTCTATCTATTTTCAATCAAATGAATATGTCATTGCATTGAATTTATTGCACTGAATTACACTGGAATTGCCAGTATCCTGCGTTATCGTAGTCATGTCATAAAAGCAATAGGCCACACGTTTCTATGTTTTCACTGGCGAAATAAAGCACTTGGAATGTTTGGAGCTAGAACGGCTCGAAATGCTTGAAAATCAGGCGCCTTCGGCTTGTGATTTTCAAGCATTTCCTGTGTTCTCCCAACATCCGCGAGCTTTATTTCGCCATTAAACACATAGAAATGTGTGGTCATAGGAGGACAAACTTTATAATATCACTGACCATAACAGAAATGCTCGTTTCACCTGTCATTCTCTCTTGCAAATCTACTCTACCTCTCGTAAGAAATATTGTGACCTCAAATCGAGGGTACCCGACACAACTGAGCCAGGGTACCTTAGGATAACACAGGTGGCACGTGTTCCGACACGTGGAGTTTTAGATCCTGATTGTGCGTTCATAAAGTTTCAAACACGCAGGTGTATGAGATCGTCTGCGTTACACTTTTCCAAAAGATACACCAGAGTTCGGGCACCGCGCAGCCTCTAGTTATTAGTATTTTTGTTCTATCGTCTACCAAAGTTGTCCATTGCAGACCTTTACCGTTAACCATGTGGGGCGGAGACGCTTCGATCCAGCGATAAACCAGGAAGCTTGCGTATTAACATTATATATTTATTTCACTGTTTACATCACTACTGACATAATACATCACATTATATAATAGTTTCGATAGTACGCGCGCTCTGATTGGCTGCAAGCCGTGTTTCTATAACTCTATAGAAACATAGGCAGTTGAGCGCGCGCTTGAGCTAGCGTTTCCGTGCTTTTATTTGTTTATTTTATAAAGGAATTAGAAAACATTTTTCTCTTGTTTCTATAGAGTTATAGAAACACTTGTGGAAGTTTGGAAGAACTCGAAAAAGCTGTGGAAACACTCGCCCTTCGGGCTCGTGTTCCCACTGGCATTTCTCGTTATGCCAAACTCCCACTCGTGTTTCTATAACTCTATAGAAACACGGGAAATGTTTTCTATTTTTTAAATAATAATTACAAAAGAGGGAATATGAAATTAGCAACGCGTGATACTTCGAGGAACTATCAGTTCCTTTTAACTACTTTATAACCTTATGACTCTTGTAAAGGAACTGTTATTGACCAAAAAGTACATGAATCTTTAAAAAGGCACATTCGAACAGTGACGATATTCGAAACATAACTTGCCCAAACATATATAATGATACAATCTCAGCTTAATTTTTTCAGGCGCATTCAAGACGAGACTCTTACTGATCGTCGGCTGATAACCAATTAAAGTTAATGACAGGAGATATCGATTTCGCCTATAAACGTTTGAGTTCATCTAGTACAACCACGTGATTGCATTCCTGCAAAAAGGTTTATTCCATTATATTTAAATTATCACGAGCAGCAGGTGTGACACAATTATCCGGCTCCCCTAGAACAAACCATGTATGACACAAACATATGTTAGAACTCCATGCATTAATCTATTTCTAGGTGGCCCGAGTTCAGGCCACTCAGGGCCTCTTGTTACACATATGCAACCGTGTTTATCTCGGTGTGTATGCAACCGTATTTATCGTTTTGTCCCTCTGGGCCACCATAACTTATAGAGTCCAAAAATCTATGGTCTATTGTGGAGGTAAGCACAGAAATCGGCAAACACAGCCGAGCCAGAGCCAGAGATCACTCAAATATCATGCAAGCTAGCGCGTTGACGTGCTTTCTACATGATAATCTACCAAATCGAGTTATCTATTCTCCTTCCAGGGATACAAAATTACTTGAAAATACAAGAGTGCTTGTAGTCAGAAGCGTATTAAAGGGAGCGAATGTAAGCGGGAGCGAACAACCGAAGCAAACACTGGCTGGAAATTCGGTACTGTAATTTGTAAACTTTAATATCCAGAACGGTGTTCGAAAGTCGTTTCAGGCTCCGTAAATGTTCCAGGAGGCCTTCACCTCTTAAAACCTTGCATTTTATTGGACCCCATTTGGATTGCAGTGACAAAGAATTCCATTGTTTTAGGGTTAGGGTTTGTATTGTTTCAGGGTTAGGCATTGTTTGGATTAAGCCAGTACTATTCCAGGTTTCGAGGAGGTTAAGACCGCCCCAAATGTTCCAGCCAAGATTATACTCTTCTACGTGGGCCTTCCTGACACGTTCTACAATGTGCTTTCGGGCTCTGTAAAACCTTTCTGCGGCCACATTTGTTTCCTTCGTCCTGACAATGGCAAGTTGGAAGTTGAGCCGCCGTTGAAGCTCGAAGGTCTTTTATACTCGGGCAATTACCACTCTTATTTTAAAATCTCTGGCTGTGATGCGGTCCGACTACATTTCAAGCTACCAAGAGTATTGTTTGTGGATTGTGAAAAGTCGCATTCGAATCTAAAGGCATATAACTGGCTTCCTGTCGAGTACTGTTCAAATCATACTCGAAGCATCCGTAGAAACTTCATGGGCCCGATTGTGTTTTAATCCGGTAAAAATTACGAAATCCGTTACCCAAAGCGTATGTGTACTTCTTTTGTGAAACTAATAAACAATCAAGAGCATTTTAGTTCGACTAAAAGCTAGCCTTTCATTTATGCGACCGTTGATAAACAAATTAGTAAGATTTTCTCAAATGGCATTTTCTCCGTTTTTAATTGTCATGTAGTGGCATTCGATCTCTTCAGCAATCAACAGTTTAGTTTGAAGCTACGCTTAAAATATGCAAACATTATCACTATGAACTGAACCCTAAATCAATCCGACGACTGTGTTTTGCGTCAAAGCAAAGAAAATCTGCAAATCCTCCTCCCAACCGCCGCTAAGTACAGACGGCTCAATTCCTGGAACCTGCGACGTACAATACGGGGAATAAATTAGTTAATTTTATCATGTTGTTCTCAGCTTTGAATAGATTGACTCATAATTGCGCACTATTGTGCTTTCTTTGTGCTGAAGGTGTGGTTGTTTTTTCCATGGTATTCATGACGTAAGATACGGGGAAAAAGCACTGAATTGAGCCATCACACATACTAGCTTTATCAGCGGAGAATCAGCTATTTTTCGACCTTCCTCTTTTTCCTCTTTTTAGACGTCCACAACAAAGAAATAAAATAGGAGAACTTGTATTCTAATAACTTCGTGAACCGAATACAAATCATTTAATACCTAACTTTCCAGACAATGAAGATCACAACAATATCAGGAAGGGGCATCTCGTTTATTAGCCGATTGAAAAAATGCCTACAAATAGTTAATGTATGAAAAATAAAGTTTAGCTTATGAATGGCTTCAGAGATGCCTTCGGTGGCAACTCAATTACTCTGTTCTTATATACTATTCTTAATTAACTTACATAGCACCTAAACACAAACAGTTCATTCCTTAGTGTTCGATGTTACATAACCATACTAAAACAACTAATATAATTGCATTAAGATGCAAGACACTGTTTTAAGAGACCGGAACTAAATATATTTATTTCTCTTGAATAAAAGTTTGTATATGAGTAATATATTCTCATCGAGAGCATCCGCAAACAATGCCAAGGGTGATACTAAGATATGGGAGAGATCAGCCCTTCCGGGCGGCCGCGCCCTGGTAACTCCGTATTCGAACTGGCACCACTCCCGTAGAGGACGTATGCACTGTAATAGCATTGGTATAACTATAAAACCAGTGCTTTCCTCCCCAAACTCAGAAAGTCTGAAAATCAAATGTCAAATCAGAGACTAACAACGCTAATCCGTATCACATCCGGGAGATATCATTTCATGATTTCTTTGGGATAGTGCTTTCATATTTGCATATATCATTGGTCTGGGTTAGGCACAAAAGGCGTGGCATGCGTTTTACGATATACCGAAAAGTGATGTTTCAGATTTGTTTCCCGTGAATTTTAACAGTTAGATGGTCATAACTTTCCGCTAAACCCATGCGACTTCAGGACAATTTTTATGTGAAAAAAGGATTGACTTTTCACGAAGTCAGTTTTATTTTATGTGAAACCGGAAGTAATCGATTTTTACCAGGGCCCACGGAGGTTACAAATCAACTTTCTTGACATACATGTAAATTACAAAGAATTCTTGTGTGCCAATGGAATTTGCGAGGGCAAAGCCAAAGGCATTGGACAAGAAAATGAAATTTGAAACAGAGCTGAATTATCAGACATCTAATTCCAGAGGTGGTTTATTTACGCAAAGAAGTCGATTTGTGACCATCTGCACCATAATCAGTCACACGTCTAACCGTCTCGCGGTTGTAATTAGCGCCGGTCTGTCGAGCGGGAGGTCGCAGGTTCAAACCCCGGCCGACACTCAGGATCTAATAATGTCCAGAATATATGAAAACGTTTTGGTAATTATTCACCGATTACTTCCAGTCAAGTCCCTAGTATCGCGACGAGCCGCCGTAAAAATGGAGTTGATTTCTCTTTCGTAGGCACTGCATTTTTCTTCGTGGCTATACTTTCTTGTGAAAGTGGCTCAAAACCAAACTCTTCGAAGTCTCCTCTCACGTCTAGCTGCTCACTTGTAAGTTGCATTCTGGCTCCTCTCGTTATTAACAAAGTCTTTTCGAGCTCTTTCCAAACTTTCTTTATCGAAATCCGAAAGAAAATGAAGTTTGCACTTGACACCCGAATTTTCCCTCGTCCAGCGACCCTCCGCAGCTAGAATGGCTTTCTCGGTTTTATCGCTCTTTTTTGGCATTTATATAAAGTAAACTTGAAGCATGGAAAGTAAAGCAACCCGGGTTGAAGTAACAAAAACAACTTCATTGTATAACTTTTAGAAAGTCTTTTTCACTAACCGGAAGTTTTTCCTGCCATTTGCATGCGCGCGCCTACCTTTCATAGCTACGTCGCTGCTTAGCGACGAAATTGGTAAACGCACCCATTACTCGTTAAGGAAACAGTGATTTAGGTAAAAGGCTTCAACCTTAACTAAACATATCCACTCATAATCCTAGCTGTTTCAAACTCGGAGGCGCGTTTTTGATTTACTGATTTCGTGTTCTAAGTCACGTGACAGATCACGTTTTACTGCACACCAAACCACTTAATGTAGTCAAGAATGGCGTTACTTATTGCCGTGAGAAACTTGGCGTACTTACCATACTCGGCTGCGCTGAAATAAGGACAACAGTTTTTACCCGAAATTTGACCCCTGAACCAGGCCTTAACATGCTTGAGCTGATAGCCTAATCCGAGTAGCAATACTCCATGGGCCTGATCATATCGTGGTTGTGCTAATGCAGAATGGAATTGTGATGAACATACATTTATTCAGCACGCCTATCCGTACGTTACTCAATGAATGCAATGAATAAGCTCTGAGACCATACAGGAAGAGGGCGCTGGAGTTGCAACACTTGGGACTATACTCCTCCGTGCAATCACGCCAGTGTATAGACGTAAACCGAACATAGAAAATCATATCGAGCGAATATCAATACATATGTAGTCCTCGCCGATGCACTGCCGAAAAGAATGAAGGAAGAGTATAGTCCCGAAGCGAAGCGACTCTGAAATACCCCGTCAAAGGACCGAGTAATGAAGCGTATTAGAAAACCCCATCGGAGGAGCTTTGCACCGGGAAACCATACTGAAAATATATATGCATGAAAAAATGTAAAACCAAAATTGTACTATGTAGTGCAAAAACTAAACTCAACGAAAAACAGGGCGGTGTGATGTAATGGCCCAGAATACTCCATAATGAAAAACATTATCATGTACACAGCGACAACAACACCGTTCTTCGCTCCTTGTACGGCTAGCGAAGCACGTGCCAAACGAGATCTAGAAACGTAAACCAACGTGTTAATTAAAGTGCCTATGAAGCTAATTTTTTTATTTTAGATATCAATTCTACGTCAAGTGAATAGTAGAATGGTAAAATATATTTTGCTTTGAATGCTGTGCCGCTGAGTTAAGGAGGTTTTAATATCCAAAATGCTAATTACATGACGTCAGGGGAGGTATCTGCAATCACTTCTTAGTGGTTGTGAATGGGCGTTTCTACTGATATAGGAAAACAAATTGCTAATATAATTTTATTTCAACCATGGGTATAACACTGATAATTTGTAAAATTTGTTTAATTGTAACAAAAAAATTGTATAATTGATGCCTCCCCTGACGTCATGTAATTAGCATTTTGGATATTAAAACCTCCTTAACTCAGCGGCACAGCATTCAAAGCAAGATATATTGTACCATTCTACTATTCACTTGATGTAGAATTGATATCTAAAATAAAAAAATAAGCTTCATAGGCACTTTAAACTTAATGCTCATGGTTACTTATGCAGTTACCTCAGTTGTGATACAGACGTATTGCTTTCTCTACTAAGCGAGACACGCTCGCTCCCCGTAGCTGAAGAGCGAGGCACAATCGACTCCTAGTTATACAATACAACGGAGGCTCAAATGGGCGTGAACTAGGTATAGCAGCAGAGAATAGGATACTCTTGTATGGCGTAATATACCGTTCAAAATTCTGTTATAGGAACGTAGCACAGAGAAATTACTGACAAAGCGGAGCTGACTGTACTCTACATATTTTAAGAACATTCTTAGGGTGCTTAGGCATATTTTCTACCCTAAATAAGAGGACAACCCTGTTGCTCTCAGAACAAACAAACAAAAATATGAAAGCGAGTAAATAAGCGAGGACAACTCTATCGCTCTCTGAACAAAACCTGAAATGAATATAATGAGCGGGGTCGCCCCAGTTGTTACACAGCATTTCTAAAACGAATAAACTGATCGAAGTCACTCCAGGTGCTCCGTACACGAAATTTCTAAGCGAATTAACTGAGTGAGATCACCTCTGTCGCTCTACACAACAATTCTAAGCGAATTAACTGATTGAGATCATCTCTATCGCGATACACAAAAATTCTAAGCGAATTAACTGAGCGAGATCACCTATCACTCGACACTAAAATTATAAGCGAATTAACGGAGCGAGACACCGCTATCGCTCGACTCAAAAAAATTAAGCGAATTAACGGAGCGAGAAACAGACATTCGCGTTCCCTACATCAATTTAGCCAGACACACTAGGCGGCTCCCCGTAGCTGAAAAGCGAGACGACCCTCTCTAGCTAAACAGGGAAATACGAGACCGATTATCGTCCTAGGTTTTAACAGCGACTTATTTCATACTTGACACGGTTTTCTTTGTTATTCATGAGGCTTTATTTTCCATACATACCCGTGAAATTAACAAGTAACTAAAAGCCCGGGGCTGATGAATTGAATTAAATTACTCATTACGTATTCAAGGCTTTATTCACAACCTGTTTTTACCATTTAAATTTAATCAAATGTTCAACTATGGAATACTGAAGTCCATCAGTGGGAACGAATTCAAATCACGGATCAGTACTGAGTATCAACTAAAAGTCGAGTGAATAATATAGGCAATTTGCGAAATAAAGTTCTCAAACTCATTAATAATTCATGAGATAGTGATCCAATGGAGGAACTGTATTTGGTCACATGCATGGGTCTTGATACCGAGTGAAACCCTTGTGTTTGATCATGTTTCCAACCCTAGTGATAAATATTTCTTAATCATCATATTCATGAACCACTAACTAATTACATACTGATAAACTACAAGTAAGAAGCGCGCGAAGAAGTAAAGAAATAAAGAATGACATAGAAAGAAAAAGTCTGCCTCCACTGGAGTTCGAACCACGATCCGACTGCTTGCACTAACTCTTGTCCACTAACTCTTGTCCACTACTCTACTAGTACGCTAGTTGAAATCACTGCCATCAAAAAAGAATAATAAGCCATCTATTGAATAATTAGATACAACAGTCAAACGGTAAACAATACTTGCTAATGAAGTTTGAAAAGAAACGTATGTAAATTGTTGGTTTTGCATTCGCACGAGAAGACATGTCAAACACTCATTGTTCGTCTTTCATCAGGGGATTCCAAATATTTCGAAAACAATAAAACCCTCGAGGCTACGCCTCTCGGGTTTCATTTGTTTTCTCAATATTTGGAACCCCTGATGAAAGACTCCAATTCGTGTTTGACATAGTTCTTCTAACAAAATCACGGTATAATATATTATTGTTTTAAAATCATCAAACTAAACATACCTTCATCTGATTCACTATATTTTCGGCGCGGAGCCACGTAGAAAACATCCTTAATAGCTTCGTTGGGGCACTTCTTCACGTAATACTTGTACAAGCGATTAAAATAAATTCATGAACAGAAAACTACTAATGCAAAACTGTGGCTTCCAAAGAAGCAGTTTGAATATTTCAAGAATTATGATTACTTTAACACGGAAATTCTGTCAATTGTGAAATACCGCACCACTGGAATACCGAGAGTTACGTAATATTTCATCTAAACATTACGTGCTGTGTTTACTATTTCAAAAGATATTTTAAAATTATACCTCTCATTTTATCTTCTCATTATCATCTATTTCTTCAGTTCATATGCCGATTTGTGTATCACAGCAATTGTTCGATGTAAGAAAACCTTGTCAATCATGAAATAAGTCTCGTGCAATCGACGTTTAGAAACTACCAAGGGCCTTGTTTGCTTTTTCTAAAGATCAAAGAACTGTTTTCTCATAGGAAATTTGTTTTTTTTTTGTGTGAAAACCTTGTCAATCATGAAATAAGTCAGTTAAATACCTCGAACCTCAGCTTTTATCCAGATACATCCCGAGGGGCCATATACCGGCCCCTCGGGATGTATCTGGCTAAAAGCCTCGGTTCTCGGTATTCAACGCGTCCATACACCCGCCCACAAGACCGACATTCACTCGCGAGACCGAGACTCGCCCAAGGTTAAACAGCGAGACACCCTCGCTCGCGACACCAATACTCGCCCTAGGTTTAACAGCACGACGTACACTGCATGCGAGACCGAGACACAGTCCCTAGTCTACATGGCGAGACACACTCGCCAGCGAGACCGAGACTCGCTCCCTAGTCTAAATGGTGAGACACACTCGCCAGCGAGACCGAGATTCACTCCCTAGTCTAAATGGCGACACACACTCGCCAGCGAGACCGAGATTCACTCCCTAGTCTAAATGGCGACACACACTCGCCAGCGAGACCGAGACTCGCTCCCTAGTCTAAATGGCGACACACACTCGCCAGCGAGACAGAGACTCGCTCCCTAGTCTAAATGGCGAGACACACACGCCAGCGAGACCGAGACTCGCTCCCTAGTGTAAATGGCGACACACACTCGCCAGCGAGACCGAGACTCACTCCCTAATCTAAATGGCGACACACACTCGCCAGCGAGACCGAGACTCACTCCCTAATCTAAATCTAAATAGCGACACACACTCGCCAGCGAGACCGAGACTCGCTCCCTAGTATTACGCAGTGTGCATGGAGGTACCAAGACTCTGTCTTCTCAGTGGAAGCTCGTATATCTTTATTCGGTCTTCTACTCTGTTCTTCTTCTATTCTACAGGCTAAATCGTACTTGCATTTATAGTTAGGCAAGGCTACAATCTCGTGAGAATATCACATTGGAATTTAGTATGATGTCCTATGTTTGGTTGGTTAGCTATATTTTAAATTCACAAGTGTTTTTAACTCACTTGAGCTCTGATAATTTTGGTAGGAAACTTGAGGTTATATAGAGGTTAATGACCAAGCGTGAGATCAAGATGGGGAGATATTGGCCAAGCCGTGTTAATCGTCGAGGTCCATAAAAACGCACAAAATGAACGAGGCCAAGATTACCCCATCTTGACCTAAGAACGGCTTGGTCAATAAGGTTTTTAGTATATGGTAAAAATGAATAAAAGCCCACTTTGACACACGATTGTAGTAGCGTTGTGAGGTAGCCGAACTTTTCTTTGTGTTTTTGAAGTCACGGCCATTTGAGCTTCGCTATAATTGTTTTATCTCCTTAGTCCAGCTTCATTCAATTCAGTCGCTTTTGCTGCAGTTGTTTTCATCGAACTTGCGAGAGCCAGAAAAACTGCATTAATCCCTCTAAAAAGGTGAATTTTAGCTGTAAACGAAAACTATTAGGCAGAACGATTTTTAAATTAGTATTTGCCTTCATGTCACAAATTGTTTAGTTTCTTTCAAAATGTATGGGTTCTATCGCTATTTGTTTACGAAAAATTGTGAGCGAATTTGGAAAATCCTGAGCGGGCAAGATGAAAAAAATCTTTCCCGCTGAGCAACCAATCAGATTGCAGCATTCAGAGTCATCTTGCCCGCTCACGGAGCTGTCATATCATAAATAGGAAATATTGAAACTCTTTTAGATAAAATATATTTTCATTAATACGAAATTGCTGCCTTACCTCTTGCTGAGCGTGGGAGCATTTGCGCTTTAAATTATAATCTGCGTCATAGCTAGTGTCTGTTTGGATCAGGTATATCAGTATGACCAAGCTACACTCTTTAGAGTGACTACAAAATCTAAAATCAATCATTACTTAGTTACTTTAGTTGAAACAAGAGCTCAACGCTACAAAATCTTTATTCTATTTTATGCAAATTAGCTTGGTTCACATTGTTGATATTTGGGGACCTAAATGAATTCATGATTTGAATACTATCTCGAGTGCCTAATAATTATTAAATGTGTTTTGATTTGCTTACCGATAACGTTTTGATAACTGTGGAGCGGCTATCAGTAAGAGTATCAACAATGTGACACAATCCAAACAAACACTTGTCTTTGAACTGTTTATGTTTTAGCTAAATATAGTTGTCTACAACTTTAATTCCCATTTCTAACATTCGTTCTTCACAACACTAGTCTAAATGGCGACATACACTCGTGACAATATTCGTACTATTTTGATCCTATTAGTTTTGGTCTACCTGTGTGATCCTAGGTTCGTGCCCGCTCAGGTTCACTCGTGTTCACTCGTGTTCTACTTGTGTTAACTCGTGTACTCGTGTTCTGACTCGTGTGGCGCTTTAGATCAGATTGACTGTGAATGCGCACTTTCGCATCTGATTGTGCGTTCGTAAAGTGCCAAATACGCAGGTATATGAGATCGTCGAACATTTTAGTGCTTACTTTAAAGTGCCACTACGATCAAATTTTGAGATAGTGATATGTTTGCGTATTGGTAAATTAAAGTTGCTATATTTTTCCCTTCCCACAGCGTTTTTTGATATGACGACGGGAAGTCTTATTTTTGGGGGTCCAAATCTTGAGTTTTTATGTTCGCCATTACTCGATCCCGTTCCGTGACAGAGCTATGACAGAGCTAATTTCCAGCGGACGTGACGTCATCTTCTCGACACAGCAACATGCGGGGCTACATTCACACAAACTTTCGCACGAACTTATAAATAAAGTACATGTTTATACTATATTTTTCTAAAAAGGAAAGGAAAGAACGAAGTTTTGAATGGAAATACGCATTTACAAGAGCGACGCGTTGAGAAGATGACGTCACTACAACAAACCGCTAGTACCGCTGGTCGAAAATCTCGAAGTATTTGGAAGACACTTCAGTAATGGCGGACATGATTTCGACCGTAAACTCTCTGCAAAATTCATAATTGTAATTTTTCTTTATATCATGAATCGTTGAACTCTATTTTTAAGTACCATTTACTGAGTGAGCGGTAGTGTTGTATCTCCGCCGATACAATACGGGCGCGAATTCTGTAAATTACTTCTACAGCGTTTATTCTTAAACTATCTCAAATTTAAAATTGCTTTGTTAAATTGTGATGAAAAGCGTAGCAAATTGTGCTCAGCGCTAGTGTATATTACGCACGTGCGCACGGCGCAAAAAATACAGAGACGGTATCTATGCATCAATACAGGAGTTCACCTTGACATTTCATCCGATCGGGATAGTGGAGGTCAGTAATTGGTTGTGAGACCTCCCTCATACAGATATTAACATGGTGTTTGTTGGATACAACACTTTTAATTCAACATTCAAAAACTCATGAATAATTAATGAGCATGTTGTCCAATCAGAAGAAGCGAATCACTCACGTGCATGCTCCTTTATACCTGGTAAAACGCAAGAGTCTTTATACAACTTTTCAATCTACGAGTGTGACCCTATATAAAACTTCATGGTTGAGACCTTTTTCCTTTGTTCAACAAAGGAAAACTGAAGGCCTCAACCATGAAGTTTTATATAGGGCCACACTCGTAGATTGAAAAGTTTTATAAAGACCCTCCTAGTCAATCCTTATAAAACCAAGTGCTTCACCATGAATCTTTATAAAGACCTTCACTCGTACAGTGAAAATCCTTGAAATGACTCTTAAGGGGAATCTCAGTTTATAAGACAAGACTCAGGGTTGCTTAACCAACAGTCTAAGTGCAATGACTCGAGGAACTCAGAAACAAACACCCCTTCGCTCACAGTTATTCACACGCAACCAGCTTAACATTATGGGACCCAAATTTTCACTCCGTATTCGAACTGCGCATGTAACTGACGCACAACGTAGCTATAAACAAGTAATTCATCACTTCATTTAAATTTCTGAACATTAATATCTTTCAGAAGTAACGTTTTTGATTCCGTTTAATAAACTCGCAACACGTATTTTATCAGGTCTAAAACTCTCGGGCTGTGCCCTCGAGTTTTAAACCTGATAAAACACTGCTGCTCGTTTATTAAACTATATATAATTAACTCTCCAACATAGTCGTAGACTCATGTCATCCTGGTCAAACCTGTTGGGACACTTAGCTATTTTTCATCAAACAAAAACGTTTGGTGTCACAGTCACCTCGCCCTATCAATGTTGGTTTGTGTTTTGGACAACTGAAGTTATGATTTATAATTATAAGATTGATTTTGGGGGGGGGGGGGGGGGGGGGGTTTACGTCCATGTCTTGAGTATTGTTTGTTCGAGAGAGCATACAAGTTGCTACCTTGTGACAAATGTCCCAAAACGTTTTCACTACGATTGTAGCTCTTTCTAATATTTTATATCCAAAGGTTGAAAGGTTGCACTATATTCATTAAACCAGAAAAATAAATCGAGAGATTATTATGTCTGAGACTATCGACAGAGTCGCTATGCCACACGTGTGTACGAATGTGCAAGTAGTTAAAAACGAATGGAAGAAAGTCGAAAATTTTCAGGGAAATGAAATATCCTTTCATTGACTCCTAAAATTAATAAATGATTCGTACGTACGCACAAAAATGTACAAAATTAAGTATACCATGCGTTTCCCAAGAAATTATTCGATTATTGTATTTAATGATATCTATCAATGCATCAATGTTTATTGTTTGCCAATAGCTCAATAGCTAGCCTAAAAATAACATCATCAACAATTACATCATCAGGCCCTTTGCAGGACATGGTCACGCGACCTTTTTAGCTTGTTAATGAAAAATAGGTGCTAGAACAATATGAATGCCAGAAATGGAAAGAGCACGCCAATATTAGTAAGCAGCCCAAGTTTTAGGTTCGGCATATCTTTAACTTTGTTAAATTTTGAGATTTCGAAAATGTGCCATGCCTTCAGTTTTAAAGATATGAATCTAAAACTTGGGCTGCTTACTAATTTTGGTTCGCTCTTTCCATTTCATGTTCTAGCAGCCATGTACTGCAAGGAGCCTATTTCTAGGGCCTGTTCGCACTAGACGAAAATTAATGTTTGTTTTGCAAAAAAATATGTAAACGCCAAAATGGTTTAAGTGCAAACGAACTTTTAGGCAAAACAAAATGCTGTTGAGCGCTACTAGAAATCAAAGAAGCCGAAGCGTCGAAATCCATTCTTTCATGGCAGACGATACCATATTTATCTCAGCAAACAACGGATTCTTTGGGTTTATATTTCAATTTATTTGAGGTCGTAGTTACACAAATTGTTTGTGCGTCTTAAGTACCAACGCAATTAACCAAGATAAAAACATCGCAAATACAAAATTACGAAATTCCTTGGTCGAATTAATATTTCAGTAATAAAGTATCATTTAAAGCACATAACTTTATACCCTATAACCAGTTTAAAATACGCTGTTGCAACATCTTTTGTTACGCTTGTGCTAAGCTCATGAAACGTTTGGCACCTGGATTGGGCCTATCAGATCTTAAGTCTTGATTGCTACAACTATAGTTGCCTGAGTGCTGTATGAATCCACGCGGAATGAGTTTAAAGCACTGACTATGTGTCCCAGTATTCAGTGCTCATTCAGCCTTGTAGTTGAATACAACTACGAAGTTATATTATATTTATATTTTAGGGTTTCTATACACCATTTATAGGCAACCGAGTTTTCTGTAAGACCGTAAAGTGAACTGCTCCACCTGTACTTTTCACGTTCTTGTTCTCCTTTTCATGAACCTGGGCAAGTGGGATTGCAGAGAACTTGTTATTCAATTCGTCTTAGAGAGAACCCAGTGGCGCTGCTCCTGAAACTCGTACTTGATGGAGTCGAGGAGAGATTTCATGTCTCTGATGTGGATCGGTATCCATCTGGCATAATTTATATGATCCAGAGCAAAGAAAAGATGTACCAGCTGCTCCAGAACTTCAACATACAAAGATACATTTCTTTCTCTGAGAGCCCGAATAAAAATGAGTATAAGAGTCTCAAATCTGATAATCATATCACAGAACAGAAATGTAGGGTTCCTCTGTCGCATTGCGTCTTCCCATGTTGTCATTGAAGTTTCATCACCTTCACTAGCAGAATGCGAGAAAGCCTCTTGCTTTAGGTCATGAAGAGCCAGGAGAGTGACTTGGTGAGCATGCCTGAAAAGAGTATATCAATTTTGTTTAGATGTTTCTCAAAGCAATCAATTCACGTATACAGGCTGCAGAAAAGTATAGCAAAATAATTACCTGGTTCTGGTTAGGTGTGACGCTTTAAGAAATGCATCTGAAACACCAAAGGAAGCCCGGTGGTCCAACCAGAACTCACCAGTAAATCTCCAAGAGTGCTCCATAAGTCCATCACTCTTTCTCGCTATAAGCCAATATTAGTAAGCAGCCCACGTTTTAGGTTCCGCATATCTTTAAAATTCAGTGAAGGCATGACAACCAGCCTAAACTTTGTTAAATTTTGAATTTCAAAAAGGTGTCTATTTCAGTTTAATTGACGTTGTGGTTATACATTCAAATAGTTTGTGCGTCTGAATTGCGAATAAAAAAATCGTAATTACAAAATTACGAAATTGTTTGGTAGAGCTAAATCATTTTTTTCGGCCTAGTGCAAACAGGCCTTTTAAGGCCTGTTTAATACTTAAAAGTATTCAAAACAATCTAAAATACATTTCGTGACACGTGCCCCACAACAAAATGTAGTTAATGCGGCCTTATCCAAGCTATATGCAAACCTTAACAATTCCATTCTCTTTGTAAAGATTCCAGACTTTTCCATCAATCGAGTAGCTCATCTGATAAGAGGTGACCCATTCAGCAACATTGTCTTTCCTATATCCCTGAGTCGCGAGGCCGGTAAGTTTGGCTGTCCTTGCAAACGCAACCTGAAGCCATTGTTTGGTGTTTAGGTGTTTAGCATTCCAGCCGTAATACATAATCCAATTGATGCGTGCAAGCTGGGCTCCAAACCTCCAACGTTTATCATCTATGTAAATGCTTGAAGCTGTTAGTTGATAGTTTTTGATGTACCCATTCTGCATTCCCAAAGGTTGACTGCACTCTAAAAATACGAGATGAACACGGTTTGTGGAAAATGCTAATTAGGCCTATTCTGGGTCCTTAGGTCGCCGCGATGTAATAATAATAATAATAATTCTGAACGATAATCCTAGAAATGATATAATAATACAATAATTAATTAATGTTCGGTATATATGTAGCGCCTAGGCAAATGAATAAAAACTAGCCTATATTATGTAACATGAAATAGTTACGTAATGACTCGCGCAAACGAAGTTCGGGGGGGGGGGGGGGGGGGGGGGTGGGGGTTAAGGCGTTTTTTTATAGCATTTTGCTTGCCCGAGCGGGGCCTGGGTAATCGTTTAACTTAAATTATGTGGTTCTGTGTTGAACTTGAAAACTTCGAAACCAATCAGTTCTGTCATGAATGATATTCGGAAAACAGTTTGCTAACACAGATGGGTGTACCATTCCCATGGGGGTGGGGTAGGGGATATTTGTAATTCATCAACTAGAGGCACAACGAGCCAGAGATCACCGGATGTTCAACAAATACGCGAGATCCGGTTGCCATGGAGTGACGTCATAGGCTTGCTAAATTGCTGTCGTATTTGATTTGCGGTTTTATTAACTTTATCGGTTAGCGTACACTCTCGCCTGTGGTGCTAGGATGTCGGTTTAGTTTTGGAGGCTGTACTTAACCAAATTTTGACATCATTCCGTTGCCTCCGGATGGAATTTTCTTTCTAAGATTTAGTCTGTAGTTCTAAGAAATTATATTTCTCAATTCGAAGAACTGCGGTATTCCTGTTAAAAAAATAATGTCAAGGAGCCCTTTAGTGGCTAATTTTCCCGAGGAGTTCGCCAAAGTCTTTAAAATGGCGGGCTTTCTGATCAACGAGTGTTCAAAGATCAACGAAGTCTTAGCATTGCCTCTACATTTGGGGCTGCTACAGAAACTGAACTCAAACCCAAGATAATACAGCTGGTCCGGTTGGTGGATGCCATCAATGCACTAAAACTTGGTGGCGATCGACTCGAACTGCAACGACTGCATCGGCAACGTCAACAACTGTCCCAGGCACGCCATTATAGTTAGGTCAATTCGAAGAGGAAAACACCGAGCTCAAAGTTGCTCTCGAAGTTGTCATGCACCAAGTATCATGCCTTCGAGATGCAATTAAGAACGTTCTCAAGCGAGCTCGTGAGGACAGCGATGATAAAGGGGTAAGCGAATACTTCAATCTTTTTATTTTTTATTGAGATGAATTAAATTGGTTCTCAGACACATACTCAGATACATACCTACCACGGCATACTAAACTGTAGTTGGGGGGGGGGGGGGAGGGGGGTAGGGGTAGACAGTGGGGTTTGAATTCAGATTAGATTCAATTAACATGCCTAAATATCTAACACCAAATATCAACACTTTTTGATTTAGGCATTTTACTCGGGCCAGCTTAAGCTGGGCCCGAGTCAAGTTTCGCAAGTGTTTATTATTTTCATTATTTCCTGTGTCGACCTTTCGCGCCGTCAACCAATCACATTGCACATGTTGACTCAACACGTGACAGGATGGACCAATCAGATTCGATATCGCTCGGGATATTTAATTTATTTACATAAGTTAAAATAGTGATAGAATTTGGAGTCCCATCTCTCAAATGTAAACAGCTTAATGTTTTATTTAACTTTATTCGTGGGAAATATTTAACTTCATTCGTGGGAAAGCCTTCCAACAGGCTCAGGATATTTCAACTGGTGCCCTTGTCGGAGTAGCCTGATTTTCAGACGGTACGAGGTCGGCCGCTCACTTCCTCCCCCTCCCCGTCTGATGAACTTCATAGACTTTCATGTTCCTGACGTCATCAACCTTTGTTTTTACAATAAGCCAATACGATCACGCATAAGAATTGAACCGTGAAGTGTAGAACAGTCGTGCAGTAGCGGCTTTTACTAGTTGGATCAATCAGCTTTCATGCACTGAAAAAAATTTATACATCTTCCAACTTCTGTCGATTTCTCAGAATGTTATCCTGTTTGAGCTGCTGTGGTTCTTTGGAGAGCAGGAACTTTTTAAACGAAGTTTCCGTGCAGTATTTGCACGACAGTGTATGAGAATGTAAACAAGAAATATCAGACTCGATTCCACGCCGTAAAGTTTATTACTGTGATCTTAGAAATTTTACGCTTTTACTTTTATTTTTAAAACGTTTTGAGGCTTGATATGTATGCCGATTAGTCACACAAGATCCTGAAGTTGTCATATTGTAGTTTTTTGGTATCAGAGATTGTTTTAACCGGACTTTTTGTGCAAAGTTTAGATGCCATTGCCGTACATGAACTTACGGAAGTGTGTTCATAATTCTGAAAACAAAAATATTCACCCAAGTGCCATGAAACATTTTCCATAACATACTCAGTATGTGTGTTCACTCCTGCAAAAAAATCATAATATTCCATGAAAGATTTGGTCTTCTAAAAGCCATAAACCTAGGAGAATGTAAGCTGAGAATGTTTCAGATCTAATCCCTGGACTATAATGCATGAGATTTATATAAGCAGAGGAAGATTAGTGATTTACCAAATCCCGTACGTAGATTCACAAACACATCGTTTCAATGAATGAACGATTCCAATGCTTTCTTCTGCTCTGGATATAGCCTCGACATCCTGAAAACTTTACAACTTCGGTCGACACACTGCTCAAGTTCTTCCCCAACGCCATTTAGAAAAATATGCGGGCACATTCCTTAAATTCCAGACTTTGCCAAAAGTGTAAAGTTCGCTCTGATTGGTTGACATTATGACGTCAGGAACATGAAAGTCTATGAAGTCCATCAGACGGGGAGGGGGAGGAAGTGAGCGGACGACCTCGTACCGTCTGAAAATCAGGCTATTGTCGGCGCCGAAGGACGTCTTTTTACGCAGACGGCCAGAGATTTATTCGACACGACGAACACATAAGACTAGAGTCAAGAGTGTTTCTTCGATGGAATGTTGAGTTTTTCTAGAAGGACTTTGGATGGAAATTTCTCACATTTTACGAAAGGATTAGGGATAATTTATAGGTGGCGCTTCTAACTGACGCATGTGGCCTTACGTTGTGAAATATTTGCACCGAAATGTGTAAGTAAAACCACATCAAACTTACCAGTTTGCATTGTTGTTATTTAATATTCGTTTCTGTTAAAAGTAATGGCCCGATTCCTGTTGTTCTAGGCCAGCGTCGGCATCTCAGTGATAGAAAACGAGTGGAAGTCATATGAGGTTGAAATTTAATATGTTTATATAAATACGCACACACATCTTATTTGTTTCCTAATTTTAAAATGTTATGTGTAATGGTGAATGTAATTCGAACTGGAAATGAAATCGACCGTAAATTGAACTGTATGTGACTTTATAGAGAACCAAGAAGAAAAACTTGAAATCGTCAAAAGAATAATAGAACTCAGAAAATACACAGATCGAGGCATCCGAATGAAACCCATGGAAACCGAGCATGTTGAAACTGTCGAAAGAATAGCAGGATTTGTCGTGGAAAGCCGTAACTATAAACCGAACTGTCAAAAAACTAGAACTGGAGAGAATAAATTATGGCCCTGCCCTCGTCACGCACTGGTTTGCCGGCGACGATTGATACGAACGGGCTTCAAACTCCGACTTTGGCCTCTTATTTTGCTGAACTGCACAGAAGACCTTTAAATAAATATACCTTAATTTATCCTAAAGAAAGCTTTAATTTATACCCTCGAAGATGGAAATTTATTATATTTTCTCCACTTAGCCTTCTCTTGCCGTTGACAATAGGAAATGGACAATCTGAAATATACAATGTATGTACAATGTTTACCGTATCGTTTTTCTCGGCCAATGGAAATTGAGATAAGTGAAGTGAAGTGTGAAAGGATTAATTATAAAAGTAGCGAAGAGCATTGTTATTACAGGATTGCCTGTAAAGAAAAGAAATGGCTAAGTTATTTAATTAAGTAATCTCTGTAACAGCCGAGTTAAATTGGTGTACTATGTAGAAAATTGACTCGGAGCGAGGTGGCAAAATTAAAGTGTCCAACGCGATGACAGTACATTGTTTAACCTGGCTAGGATTAATTGTATTGTGCGCCTTAGCGGGTGGCATATCAAGAGTAATAATAATAATATTATTATAATTATTATTATAATTACTATTATACTAATAATTATTAATTGTTATTATTATTGTTATATTATTGATAATATTCTAGGAAATTGCGGCCTAGTATGATACTTCATCGGCTACTTCATCGGCTACTTCATCGACTGAGAAAGGATAGACTCGGTTATCAATAGTGAATGGAACTAAAATTTGCCTTTCTGTCACTTCTTTCATGTTTTAGTAAAATTTGCGAAAATATCGTTCTTTTAACTCGTGGATGCGCGCAAGCGCAGAACACGAGTTATTAGGTTTAGTGGGTGTGTACTTCGGGATTTCCTGTGTACATCGGGACTCTCCGATGGCGTTTTGGTATATACTTCATGGTAGTATTCCGTTTCATATATAGTCTCCCTACATAATCATTTTCTCTACTGTTTTACAGTATTATGCAGGGAGACTATATGGAACAGAACTTTTGCTTAGCTCAGCTGAACAGAATGGCGTGAGTGTAGTTAGAGATGGCCAGTTTATAAGTAAAGTGTTTTAAAGTCAATCATGAGTATTCCTGAATTCGAAGTTCTGTATTCGGAATTCTCGAATGAGAAAGTGATCTGAAATAACATAATATATTCACATAGGTTTCATCCTAAAAAAAAGTGTTTTCTTTGATCGTTCTTCCATTGTTTATATTTCATAAAACGTTTGCAAGTTACATTTGGCTAGCGTTAGATTCTCAAAAACTCAATTCTGCGTCGATGTGGACCAGATAAAAACTCGTTTTAACTTCTTCGATATGTGATTTCAAAGTTCAGTGGGGCATTTTGATTTAAAGATCAATTTGATTTAGCTACAACATTATGATTCATGGCTACACTAAATAATAACTTTGCCACACAATCATTGTTCAGATTGGAAGGTTACAGAACTACTTAGACTGCATGCGTCAACACAATTAGCCATTATCAATCATTCTAGACGTAATCAAGCTATAAATAGGTCGTTTAGAGTGGTTTTACTTAACCCGTGAAACAAAAAATAATGGTCAGTATCTAATAGTCAAATAGAAACAAAAGAAAACAATGGAATTAGGGTCTAATTGTGACTATTAGTCTAATATCTATTTCACGGGTTAAATAAAACCACTCTATTCCACACACCATAGTAATTTAACTCGTGGATGCACGCATGTGCAGAACGAGTTATTGAGTTTAGGTAGATACGAGATAATTTATTCGACGACTCGCTGTTGACTTTCCGAATGACCGACCAAGGTTTCGAAAATATTTGGTCATGCTGGAGAAGATATATTGACGGTGCCCATCTAATGCCAGACACTTCAAACCTGGACAGACATGGTAGTGGGTCCCTATCGATCACTTAGTGGTGATGACGTAACGATGACGTCATCGGTCACGTGATTTTAAATACATGCCCATATCTCCCTCATATCTAATGCCATACAGTTCAAACTTGGACACACATGGTAGTGGGTTCCCACAAATCACTTAGTGGTGATGACGTAACGATGACGTCATATATCTCGTGATTTGAAGTACGTGCACATGTCTCCCTCGTTTATAATGCCAGCTGGCTCAAACCTAGACAGACATGGTAGTGGTTTGCTATCAATCACTTAGTGGCGATGACGTAACGATGACGTCATCGGTCACGTGATTTTCAGTAATACCAAGATAGCTCACTGACCATCCACGAGTTGCCCTTAGGCGCCCTATGCTTATGAATTTGTATTCGCTTCTTGATTGTAATGGGTTTTTTTCTACCGTTTTCAATCTGGGTTCCGCCCTGGTGATTCAACGGTGATGTAGTTGGTCTATATAGTGCATACAATTTACGAAGCGCTCGACCGAGGAAATGAAGTAAGAGCAGTGTTTTTAGATATATCTAAAGTATTTGATAAGGTATGGCATGATGGACTTTTAGTCAAATTGAAATCGCTGGAACTTGAAGGCACCCTTTTTAACTGGTTCGAAAGTTATCTGAGCGGTAGATTGCAGCGTGTTGTCATTGAAGGCATCCATTCTTCTTGGGATGAATTTAAAGCCGGGGTACCTCATAGATGTCCTTGGCCCGCTTTTATTTTTGATTTATATTAATAATATCCAGATTGATATTAATATAAATTGTTTTATTTTCGCGTATGATACACTCCCTGAAGAGGTTTCAACTCTTCATGCAACTGCCCGAACCTTGAATAATGATCTTTCTGTTAGTTCTTTGTGGTTCGACGAATGGAATGTTACGATGAATGTGTCTAAGACGAAGAGTATGGTTTTTGCACTTAAAAGAGATAAACTCCAGCATCCTATTCTAAACTTGTCAGATAAACCTATTGATGAAGTAAGTACTCACGAACATTTAGGTGTTTCATTATCTAATAACATATCGTGGAGGGCCCATATCCTTAGATTACACCAAATGGCAATGAAAAAGTTACATTTATTGAAAGGTTTTAGATTTAAGCTTCCAAGATCAATACTTGAAATTCTTTAGAAATCTCTTGTTCGTTCTAATATGGAATATGCTGACGTGGTATGGAACGGGTGTTCTTTGGATGAAGCTGATTTGCTAGAAAGTGTCCAATTTGAAGCAGCTAAAAAAAGCTAATAACTGGTGCAATGAATGGTACGCACAGGGAAAGTTTATTGAAAGAATGTGGTTTGCATAGGCTTAGGGACCGGAGGTTCAATGCATAAATCATTTTTGATGTATAAGATGATTAATAATTTTACACCAGCTTTTTCGACTAAGTTGTGGAATAGTGTTCCTGCATCGACACGTAATTGTATTTCTTTAGCATCTTTTAAATCTGACTTGTTACGTAATATATTTTATGTATTCCCTCCTAATAAGCTTTTTTATCTTTGGGATTGTTATTCACCTATTTTACATACAAGGTTAAGATTGATGCATTGTGGTCTTAATTTTTACCTTTATTCAACGAATTGTATTCTATCTCCTGTTTGTGTTTGTGGTGCGCCCAAAGAAGATGTTATTCGTTATTTGTTGATTTGTTCCCGTTTTGCTGCTCTGCGCGCTATAATGCTTGCCTCAGTTATGCAGAATACTGAAAATCTATAGGCTACTTTAAATTTATCCCAAAAATGGATGTATTACTGAATGGTTCTTCCACTCTAAATTTTGAATCCAATTCCTCAATTTTTAATACAGGTAGGACTTTTATTATTGATTCAGGTCGCTTTAGTCGTTAGCGATTTGCGTATTATCTGTATTTTCCTTTTTTCTTGTTTGTTACTCTTTAAATTGTAAAGATTTTTAACTCTTCGTGGTCTATATCTATAAGTTTAAGTGTAAATTAATGTGAGCCCCCTAGATGAGTGCTTTGCGCTCTTGGGATTAACGTTTAGCTCAAATATTGTTTCAATAAAAATAAAATTGCCCTAAAATAGGAATATTTTGACCACTGAGAGACAGAAGCATATTCAAAGTTGAAGCTATCGTTGGGTGTTTACTTAGTGTTAACTTAGTTACCTGATATCGTAAGGTTGCTTGTTGTATTCCGGACTTCCTTCGTCCGTACTGGTTGTAAATTCATGTCCCTTAATGCTTTCATCATCATACGTAATGTTACTTAACTCTGAATGTTTTATAATGTGATTGGCCTTAATATCTACGACTTCTTTTGGACTATCTGTAGTCGTAAAATTCGTATTTTCATATTTAATGTAATTGGCCTGAATATCTTTGTCTTCCTGTAATTTATCCGTATTTCTTACATTTGAGACTTCTATGGTTTCCGATTCCGTAACTAATGCTGGATCGTTTTCATTTACGACAGGTAAACATGGATCCTGAATATTTGCTTCATAAGCGCGAGACTTATTTGTCATTGTATTGCCATAGGCGACTCTTTGTTTACATTTTTTCCTCATTAGCAACATCAATTCAAACTTCAAGTGAAGGATATACTAACAAACAGAGTCCATAAATCGAAAGAGATTTTCACACTTGATAATCACCGACAATTTTAGAGTGATATGATAAATATATTTTGATGAATTTGAATTTGGTTTGTTGCTGAATGTTCATGTGTTGAAACGGTTGGTTCCTTTTCGTTTTGCGTCGAGTTTATAAGTTGAAAATTGTTTACGTTTCCTGAGTCAGCTAAATACTGATGATTATGAGAACTAAGCGAAAAATGTATTTGATTTGAAGGATAGTCTTGTTAAATATCCGACCTAACATCATTTTGTGGTCTTTTCAAAATCAGATGTGGTTCGCGGAAGAAACGAGCAGGAATGTTCTGCGCATATCGTACTGCGCATATCGTACTGCGCATATCGTACTGCGCATATCGTACTGCGCATCTCGTACTGCGCATCTCGTACTGCGCATCTCGTACTGCGCATCTCGTACTGCGCATCTCGTACTGCGCATCTCGTACTGCGCATCTCGTACTGCGCATCTCGTACTGCGCATAGGCTACTGCGCATAGGCTACTGCGCATAGGCTACTGCGCATAGGCTACTGCGCATAGGCTACTGCGCATAGGCTACTGCGCATAGGCTACTGCGCATAGGCTACTGCGCATAGGCTACTGCGCATACCCTACTGCGCATACCCTACTGCGCATACCCTACTGCGCATACCCTACTGCGCATACCCTACTGCGCATACCCTACTGCGCATACCCTACTGCGCATACCCTACTGCGCATACCCTACTGCGCATACCCTACTGCGCATACCCTACTGCGCATACCCTACTGCGCATACCCTACTGCGCATACCCTACTGCGCATACCCTACTGCGCATACCCTACAGCGCATACCCTACAGCGCATACCCTACTGCGCATACCCTACTGCGCATACCCTACTGCGCATACCCTACTGCGCATACCCTACTGCGCATACCCTACTGCGCATATCCTACTGCGCATACCCTTCTGCGCATACCCTTCTGCGCATACCCTTCTGCGCATACCCTTCTGCGCATACCGTACTGCGCATATCGTATTTTATAAATTGTTAATTGCAGTTGAGTGATTGCTATTCAAACGCACTTGAATATTCATGAGCCATCATGATGACGCAATAAGCATAAAATAATATTACACTCGTTCTCAATAACACGTGCAGGTTCGAAACGAAACTTCTGACTTCGAAGTCGTTTCTGGTGGATGTCAATCAAACGGTTTCCATGGAGTTTGAAGTGAAAATTCGGGTAACCAGCATTTTATAAACATGGCAAAGTCTTCCCAAACTCGCTTAGATGGAGAGTAATCATGCTTAGAGCCAAGGGCTTGCAAAATAGGGAAATCGCATAAACTTTATGCGTGAGCGAGCGGTTTGTGTATAAGATCAACAGATTATCCAAAGTCAAAGCATCGGTTAGGTACGCATGAATCAATCTGCTTGTTTATATAGCTTTCAAAGGTCTTGGAAAAATAATTAGTTATTTTTATTCATCCAGTTGCAGATATGCTTCTTATAAGAGGTTTCATCGAGCAATACCCCCGAGCTCTACCTCGCGAGCTCCAGGCATGCATGGATACAGCATTCGACAGGGCAAATATTTTTGAAACTTTCAGGACATGGATTATCGGCAATGCTCTCCACTCTCGACTGACATTTCGGTACCTGTGTCGCCTCAAATTACTTACGATTTCGTTGTCCTCCTGCACTATTTGCGTTTCCTCCACATCTGGGAGTTGTATGGCGACGTTTTCGTAGTATTGAGATTCTGCTTCATCTCGTTCAGCAAATTCTCTAACCTAATTTTCACACATTTCGACTATTGCTGACCGAAGCATGCAGACCAGTGTTGCCATAGAAATATAGTTGAGTGACATCCACCAAATTGACGTTTTCCGTTGGAAATTCAATTTCGAACCTGCACGTGTTATTGAGAACGAGTGCAACCTAATTATGCAAGGTGTCAGTTCGAGCAGAGAGGAATCCAGTAGTCATGGATCGCCGCCAAGCGCGTCCTGCCAGTTTAACTCAGCCAAACCCGGAGACAATACAACAGATACAGGAGGGAGTACAGGTCCTAGTAATCCCAGTGGCTACTGTAGACAACGTAGCACAAGAAGCCCAAGTATCGACCGAAGTGGCCCCAACAGAGAATGTAATTCCAACGGCAGCGGTTACAGCTCCAACGGTTCAGATAGAGACAGTCAGTTTTCCATTGGCTCAGGCACCGAATAGTCAAGACAGCTTGGAGGTAAGACCCTGTAGAATTTTCGTTTCGGGAAATTATTGGTAGCCAGGATAGTTTCAAAGTCGTTTCTTGTCGAGGAATTTGTTTAGTATTGTGTAGCGGTAGATTGTGACCGCATGGTTATAATCTTATGCAACGCGGTTGCGCAATTCTTGTCCGGTGGGACTTTTAGCTAGTTTATTTAATTTACTTTGTCTTGGGTATTTTGCTATTTGCAAGCTTTATTCGTTTCGTACGCCTGGCCCATTCCGTACTTATTTCCTTTCTTAATCAAGGTAGTAAGTAGTTATGAAACTTCGCTCGGTATAAACGTGGACTGAGAGCACTGTGTGAGCTCACGAGTAACAAGTTCTGTGTGAACTTGAGGAAAAGTGGAGCACTGTGTGAGTCCACGTACGGGTAACAGGTTCTATGTGAACGAGAGAAAAAGGGCACCACTGTGTTAGCCCACGAATAACAAGCGATGTGTGAATTAGAGAGAAAAAGGGCACCGCTGTGTGAACCCACGAGTAACAAGTTCTGTGTGAATTAGAGAGACAAGTGGAGCACTTGTGAGCCCACTTGTAATAAATGCACAACTTAGGTGACGGTTATTTATTTGTAGGTATGTGCGTCGGTAAAAGAAATCCAAGAATAACTGACGAAAATGAAGCAAAGGGAGGACGTTGCATTGGTGGATACAGCATTATCAGCTCTGCAACAACTAATCTCAAAGCTGTCGGCACTATTTGATCAATATGCAGCAATAGCAGCGCTAGAGCAACTGGTAGATACGGCTTGGGAAAGTGGTGATGCAGCCACGTATGCGATTGTCCTCCGGCAGTGCCGTCCCTTAACCAATACCCCCGTCATGCGACCAATCAATCGCCACCAAGGAGGTGGTGTTCTTGGCTAAAAATAAGTGATAGACAAGGCCGTACGGCCACAAGCCGCGTTTACGAGCTCGGGTCAGAAGAGGGCACCAGGCAGGACGCGCTGCACCCCATACTCCGCCAGCCTATGAGGTGTTATGCATGCGGCCAACCGGAACATTTTGTCCGCGATTGTTATAAGAAAGAGTGAATAGTGTAGCTATTGTGCACAATCAAGTTTATTTTCAATAAATAGACAATATGAGCATCGACCTGATCAATTGTTTATTCATAAATCAGAGGGTATATGGGACACAAGGTATTTAGGACTTAGTTTTTGATCCGTGTAAGGAGGGGTGATCCCGCAAGCGTTTTGTCCTCAAGGACATTCCCTTGTTCCTCCGATATATTGGGCATTGGTGGTAATCTTCTCTGAGCTCGGGTTACCATCTTGTCGGTAATCACCTATTTCGCTACTTTTACACCGCTTTATGTCATGTTTCAGCCCAAAATAAAACGAGTCAAGCTAATGGAGAAACGGGGCGAAAACTTCATCTCATTGAATGCGGGGGAAAATGGATGTTATCAGATGCGATCCCGAGTTCAGGGGGAATGACGGAAACTGGAGAACTCTTTTTGGACATTAAGAGTGTTCTAGCGGCGGAGACAATATCACTCAATAACCTCTATTTTCAAGACCCGGAGTCGTTTAGGGCGCGCAAACTGCATGCTCATACGGATCTGTGGCGAATAATCTCAGCGGGCAATAAGAACAAGATGGCGGACTCCGAATGTATTTCGAAGGGAATTGATATTCAAGCCTTTATGCGGCCGTTTAGAGGGTTTTTTAGAGGAGTCCAGTATGACAGTCTCAGACCACCACGTGATTTACTCCCAAACCACCCGTCATGTAAGAACTTTGCAACTTTCATCTCGGACACACTCGGCCAACGACTGAACGCGGGAGCAGTTAAGGGTCCTGGGTAAGGTTGGAGAAGTATAGAACCCCCCTGGATAATACTCCCGGTTACGGTGGAGCCTTCAAAACCTAGTTTGTGCGTGGATGCATGAACCCTTTTCCCTAGACGAACTGGTTGACGTACCTCGTTTTTGTAGAAAAACTCTTATGTAAAAGATTGATGATAATTCTGGCTATGATCATGTGTTACTCACGAAGGAATCCACCAAGTATTTTGGCATACAATGCGGGGGTCTGTGGTGGGTACCGTAAATGCTCTATTAAGCGTCTGGGGCGCTTATTTAATTTCGGGGTTCTTGGGGGCGCTTATTAGAATACGGGCGCTTAATAGAGATTATACTAGTACATGCCGCATTCAAAAGTTAGTACATATACAGCGTAAGAGAGCTTGTCATATATTAAATGTTGTTTGATATGAGCGTGTTGTGCTGTGGAGTTGGGGGTGGCGCTTATTAGAGAGTGGCGCTTAGTACAAAACTGCTCCAAAGGGGGGAGCTTAATAGAGAGGAGGCGCTTATTTGAGATGGGGCGCTTAATAGAGCATTTACGGTATGTAATAATCTTCCCTTTGGATGGAAAATTCCCCGTATGTTTACCAAACCATTGGCCTCGTGTCATCCAATTACTTTAGGCATCTGGGTATTGGCTGCTCATTATATATCGATGACCGCCTCAACCGGGAACTGATTATGACAGAGTGTTATTGGTTTACTTCTATTGGACACCGTGAGCCGCCGTTTGGTCTACGATCAGCGGAAGCTGCTCTGTATATAATATGTAAGGTACTGATACGATTGGGCTATCTTCTTGGCCTTAAAACGTGTGTCCTAGTACCGGCACAGCGTATCTCCTACCTTGAGATGATGACTCTTCGATGCAAGCTTTCTTAATTCCGGAAGAGAAAAAGAAAAAAAAATTGTCTAAGGGAAAGTATCTTAGAATGCAAGTCCTCAATACCGTTGAGATCCCTGCAAAAGCTAATGGAAAATTCATAGCCATATCTTTGCCCTTCCCGGGAGCACAATTTAACATCCATGAAAGGGCGGCCGCGATTGGAATGGCTTCCACGAGAGGGGAGGTCAATTAAGCTTACCACTTTCCTGCTGGAAGAAGTTGAGTTCTGGCGGTTCTTGGACACGTCGGATATCCACATTCCTTGGAGAAGTTAAAAACACTGGAGGCTATCTATTGCCTCACTGTCCCGCTGGGCGGGAGTTATCCACTCCAACCCATCCGATCTAGTGCTTAGAGATTTCTGGGAAACGAACTTGGCCGAGGAAAATATCAATGTCAAAGACATGTGGGCAGTGGCAAACGTCTTGGAGTCCTTGCCAGGGAACATACGGGACTGTAGAGTGGATGCTCAGGTTGACAAGCAAGCAGTGATACACACTTGCATGGGGCCTGGGGGACGCTCAACAGGGCTAACGACCGTAGCGAAACGCATCTTTCAATTGGTGACACAAAGAAATTTCCTTTCGACAATGTCTTATGTGCCGTCGCACAGCAACCCAGCAGATTGAAAGAATGCTAGAAAAAAGTTCAAACCGAGTTTGGAGACCCTAGACCTAGTGGCTTTAGATTCAAATGTTCATCGGGACGATGATAATTTTCAGTTTTGTCAGCGATATGGATATGAGCGCCGCGACACGTCAAGGAAAATACTGACACCCTTAAAAGGCCTGGTGGATCTGACTCAAACTGGGATTAGGAGAGCAGAATTGCTGAAACGTCAACGGTCAACTCCTTACATGAAACAAAAGTCGGTATTAGAAAAAGAGCTCATAAAGTTTCTTGGCCAGCGTTGTATCAACTATATATATTACTTCAGCGACCCCAGAAGATCTGGTTAACTTCCTAATTTGGAAAGATAATTTTGGGAAAACAAAGGTACACCGAAATGAATGCCATTTTTGGGAAACAAGGGAAAGACAGAGTGCGCATGTCTGGCCTATGGAACAGTGGATTCCCTCATAGGGAAACTACGGTTGATATATAGAGGCGGTACTGAGTCACTAATACCTGGTTACGGGTACAACTTAATGAAAAGCAATATACCTCCAGGAATAGGATTGCTTAAATCTTAGCTCAATTTGTATAGTACTATAAACGTACAGGATTTGTAATTAAAATACTCAAATCTTATTGGCTTGTTGTGATGATCACTGGATAGCAATAGGCTTAAGAGATGTACAACTTAATTAATGTCGGCAAGTGAAGGAGAATCTTGGGAAATGCCTTTTCCTAACATGCCTCCGTCGGTAGCCTCGAGCTCCGCTAGAAAAACAACTCTTGCATCAATCTTAGAACTACTCAATTCTCTCTCTGAATCTCTAGCTGCTTTACTACTAGATATTGGTACTAACACTGCAGATACCTTAGCTACATTCTCTTCACTTGCCCTTTCATACTGGAATAAGGCAATAGAACGGTGACCTGTTTGCCCCCTAATTAATTTCCCCTGTAGACCAGCATTGAAAAGAGATGATGCGCAAGTTATAATTATACGCAAATTATACGAGGCTACCGACGGAGGTATGTTAGGAAAAGGCATTTATAACTATGAGCAGTTTTACGCTTTAGGCCTGCCACTTTGCACATGTCAGGCAAAATATTAATAAGGGAGTTTTACTCATACCGGAGATTTCTCGAAAGCAAGCCTGGATTTGAACGGCCTTAAAGTGCCAATGAAATGAAAAAATGTATCCCGTTTTTATTTTATTTTATTAAATGATAGGTTTCTCTTAGTCATTTTTTAAAGATATGGTAATCACATGCGTGACATTACAAGGTGTACTCATTTATATTCGTCCCCATAAATACTACAAAATAAGTGCATTTTGGCCAGTTTTCAATTTAAATATGTAGTACTTTGAGAAACCTTGAAGATGGCCATATTATTTTTTATAGAATCCTTGCAGTCTGCTTTGTGAATATAAATGCAAAAACCTAGTGACGTCACGCATGTGATTAGCATATCTTTAACGGCATAAAAATTGTCGCCAGATTTTGGCAATTCCGCCTGACTTCGATACGAAATAAAATGATGTTCCTGCTCTCCAAATTGATTTTTAATTGCACAAAATGGCTAAGGGAAATCTATAATTTAATAAAATAAAATAAAAACGGGATCGATTTTTTTCATTTCATAGGCACTTTAAAAGTAAAATGCACTTAAATACTTTAACTCTGCGAAAAAAGTGTTGTGTTTCCTTGAATCCTTGATTGTTGAAGTTTGCGAAAAGTGACCAGGCTCTTTTCACGACCGAGTCACATCATGCATTGTGTGTGACGTAAGATCAAGAATCCAAAACAACAGAATTGATATAACAAGTGCTGGTAAACAATGGCTGGTCCACATCACTCGACCAAGACATCAAACTACGCGGTCGAGAAACAAAATGCGCTGGCTTTAATCACGATTTTAAAATCAGCAATTATACGGATTTAATTTTTTCTTTTTTTCGTCCTCAATTTTCATGTAGTCTTTGAAAATAAATGAAACTAAAATGGAATTAGGGGCACTTTAAATCAATTCTATAGACAACTGATAGCGAGCGGACCTGACATTTACGAGGGGTAGGGTGTGGGGCGTGGTGCCTAGAGGGAAGAGGTTCAGTCAGTACAGCTGATATAAGTAAAGTAGCAATATATTTTGTTGCTAAATATTTTTTTATAATAACCATATACTTACGGACATATACAGACAGTACTTATACACTACTGAATAACGTCAAAATATGTGATTTATTATTATATATCGAAAGGTAATATTGGGCGACATAAGGCGACTTTGGGCGACATAGGACCCAGAAAAGGCCTCCAATTCAAGCAAGGCATGTTGTAAACTGCATAAAGTTAAGAATCGATGTATTAACAATTCTTATTCGTGTATAATTGACGGTTCGTACCTGTATCGTGCTGACATCTGGTTCCATTATAACCTGCAGCACACGTGCACGTGTATCCAATCACGTGGCTCGTACAGAAGCCACCGTTGATACATGGGTTACTAGAACAGTCGTTGGTAACTGAGAGAAAAATAAATACTTTAAAGTAATAACATAATAATTAATTCCAGTTGATGATGTCAAAATCGTCTCTTGGCACGAAATTGTTCATTTGGCACAACTGGTTTAACAAGAAACGGTCAATAGACGCTCTGCTGAAAAAACATTGCATTAAAAATATATTTACTATAATACTCAGAGCGCAATTCTAAATATCCTACTGTGGGAAATCTACTTTGCTTCCTACCTGTCTTGTTATACAGACTTGTGTATGTTGCAATAAAACCGTTGTTTGTGTTCGACGCGTGTGACTTGAAGACGATAAACATCTCATTAGATGACGAGATTACACCTGTGGGGGGTTGGGTATGGATACCGGTGAACACTCCAAGGGATGATGAAGTCTCCTTTGATCCGTCAAACACTTGCACAGTATCATTATGGTTACCAGACTGAAGACCAAACGAGACAAACTCCAGAAAGATCCGGAGCCCCGAGGGTACTGAGATCTTCCAGGAGCAATACTGCCCGGACGGGTAGTCCTGGGGGAAATTTGGAGACGTGAAGTTGCCCCAACTTGTATTGAGGATGAAGTTACAACCTGCACAAAAATAAACGCAATTATTTTATGCTCATTGGAAAAGTCCATTTTTCTTTTATGATTTGATAAACGTTTTAATCCCACACTAAATGCGTTGAATCTGGCTCTTAGGATATATAACTGGAAGTGAACGTTGCGACTAACATAGGATACAATAAAACAAAGTCTCCAAATTAGGCATTGAGCTAGTTGAATTTTAAAAATATTTTTTGAATTTATGAAACTATAGCTAGTGTAATGAAAGGCTAGAGCTGATCCACAGTGCATGCTCTTTTACTTGATGCCGTAAATAAGTGGTCAATGGCAAACCAGTGCATGGTGTAGTTACGCAGCTAGTTTGCAAACTGAAGTTCTCTAACAGCGGTCTGATAACAATTACATAAATGCTTTATAAGTAGATGGGTCTGTTATAGAAGTTTCCATGGGTTAAAGTGGCGTCTTAGTGAAACTGCTTATTATTTGGGACTATACTTTTTATTATCTTGTATTTATTCTACAACTTGAGAGCTCTATTAGAACTTACTGGTGTAATAGCAATAGAACAGCGTGTGACCTCCTATTCCAGCTCCGAAAGGATGTTCACCACCGTACGAATCATTTCTACTTGTAAATTCTGTGTAGAAATTCAACCACTCCATGCTTGAAATGGCAAACTTGACCTGTTGAAGAAAGAAATGAACAGCCCGTTACAGAAATTGTATACCCTTACCAACTATTATGATATGGGTAACATATGGGTTGGTATATATAGGCCATATCTGGCCCATATCATGGACGGTGGGCACAAATGAGACTTCCTAGTTGTGCAGTACAATGCAGTATATTTGAATATCAAACATTGAAACAGTCCATAAATCAACATCACTCACCTAAAGGCTAACCTCAGTTCCCCGTGAATTGGTAATAAGAGCATTTCAACAATACACCACTGCAATCCGATGGTATGCAGATGCAGAAATACAAGCATTTTATTTCAGTTTCCGTGGATTATTTAGTAGAAACAGAACCAACGCCGTCACTCCTCGTTTCACATTCGCAGAGCTAGAGAAAATGGTCGACGGGAGACATGTCACATGACATGGCGGCCACGTGTGTGTTCACGTGCACAGTACAATCTGATTGGTTGACGGCGAAATTGCTCGACACCAAAAATAGAGGAAGAAAGGAACACTTGGAAAACTCGACTTGGGCCTGCCTACAGGCAGCCCCATGCCATGCAGTAATAATGCTGCTGAATACCAAAAGTAGTATTCCAGTAAATATTCTCAAATCTCTAAGCAATTTAATTTCAAATCCCTTGGAAATTTAATTTTTCTTTTTCAAATGGAGTCGTCCCAAATAATTTTAAAATTGCTAGGTTAATTCCTGTATTTACTAAGGGTTCTGCATACCGATCTCGCTTTTGTCAATTTTTAATCAATTGCTTGAAAAGCTTATGTGTAAGCGGCTAACAACTTCAGTCTTGAAAAACACCATACACTTTACTTTCATAAGCAGTTTGGCTTTCGCTCTGGTAATTCTACAACCAATTGTTTCTATCATTGACAGAAGGTCTTACTTGCTGTGGGCTTATTCTCAGTTGACTTCAGTAAAGCATTCGATACAGTTAATCACGAATTCGAAATTCTGATCTGTAAACTTCATCATTACGGAATTAGAGTGGTTGCATTAAATTGGTTTAAATCATATTTCAGTAATAGGAAGTAATTTACCTCAGTTGGAATCACAATGTATGAAGAAAAGTTTATTCCCTGCGGTTATCCGTATTATCAGTCCTTGGACCTATCTTATTTCTTTTATATACATGTATACTTAATAGGTCAGATAGGTAGTGAATGCTGCCGCTCAGATCAGCTAGTGTGGTAGAAGAAAACCTATACAGTAGCTCTTTGGCAGGAAGAATATATCTCTGGGCATGTCAAGGTGTAATTTTTGTAGTTTTGGAGCTATCGTGCGACTGAAACCCGTTTGTGCTGTGGTGTTTTTTTCTCAAAAGTTGTCCCGATTTATTTATTTTGTCCTGACATATGAACGATTTCCCAGTAAATTTCCCGAGCCTATCAATTCCCGACATTTTATTAAGATTCCAGCACAAAAAAAAAATGCTGTTCTCCCCGGTGAAGTTTAAACACCAGAAATCAATTCTAATTGAGAATGTAACTGTAAATGCTAATTGGTGTCTTGAACCGGCAGCTTGACTTTATTGAAGGCTAATAGAAGAACATTATTTGCTGCTCACCGTCTTGATAACATGAGAGATATTGCTCTTTAGAAACTGATAGCCATTATGTCCGTTCCAGACTATCAAACTTAGCGATGTTTCGTGTTGATAAACATTATAATTGTTATTCTACTGTGCCAACAAGATGAGTTAAGTATGTTTTGTTTGGACGAATGCCACACTATTGTCTGGCGGTGGTATTGCACTTTATATTAAAGACACATTCTTAAACACAAATGCTGTTTGTTGAAGTAGAAAAGAAAAATGTCCGTAATCTGTAGCACGTATAAGCCACAAATTTGTAATTTGTGTCACCTGATAAGCCACCTAAAACAAACATTGAAAATTACTCTACAATACTCAAGGCAAATTTGGATAAAATTTCCTCCGAAAGTATTCATTGTTTCTTGGCTGGTGATTTTAATATTTATTTACTTAAATGTGATGCCAACCGAGAAACAAGTTTATTTTATAACGATATGTTGACATACTTCTCTTCCTGTTAATTGTAAAACCTACTAGAATTACGCCCGACTCTGCGACTCTGATAGATAATATCTACACTAATGCTGTGGATATTTTACACTGCGCCACTTGGGGACATCATGAGGGATAATGGTGTTTCTTTTCACTTATACGATGATACCCAGATATATTTCAGTTTCAAGACAACGGTTGCTGGCGGCCAAGCGCATGCCTAGGCTAAGGTGAAAGCTTGCGTTCGAGACGTAGATAGATGGATGCGCTACACAATGACCTGAAACTAATGAAATTTTTAAGCTTAGACACAGTTAAGATCCTATTGCACGCCTTCGTTACATCCAAGCTAGATCATTGCAACTCATTACGATATGGCCTGCCTAAGTATGAAATCCAGCGCCTACATGCTTTAAATAGTGCAGCTAGAATGATAACATTGTCGCGCAAGTCCGACCGTATAACGTCATTGTTAATGGGTCTGCATTCGCTGCCGATTGAGCAGCGCATCGATTTCAAACTTCTTCTTTTTACATATAAGGCACTTTATGATATCGCGCCTAGTTATATCAAGGATCTATTAGAGCCCTATGTACCGCACCGCTACTTGCGTTCTGCCAACAAGATGCTCCTCAGGGAACCTGCATATAACCTTTGTACGTATGGCCACCGTTCTTTCTCAATTGCGCGGCTGTGGAACGCCCTGCTACTTGAGCTAAGGTGTAATCCCTCTGTAAATAGCTAGTTTTAAGAAAGCATTGAAAACTTTCCTTTTTAAAAGGTATTTTTTTAAACGTTCTTCATAAGTCTCTAGGTTTTATATAAGTCTCTAGTTTTATCGTTTCTGCACTCTTAGCACCTATTTTTAACATGAGTATATTAAGATTACATATTGGAATTATAGTATAGTAATTATTTTAAAATTTAATGTAAAGCGCTTTCGGACAATTCAAGGACTTGGAAAAAGCGCTATATAAATACTCTTATTATTATTATTATTATTTTGGAAGCGGTGACGCAACGTTTGATACTTTCAGCGTAATTCTCAAAATATTTTCCCTTTCTGGAACTAATTCTGCCGTTTCAAATATATCAACAAAATACTCAAAGTCATTATGTCTCAGGTCAATCCAGTCTTTTGCGGTATCCATGTACTTTATGCTAAGACTTTGGCTGCAAGAAAATTTGCACTTTCCCGGATATGCTGTACTAGTAAACAATCCATCGTAAAGCTCTTCATTTCTCCCTCTTGTAAGAAAAGCTACGTCCATTTTACCCTGCCACATCTATACTCAACTTTATCATAATAATAATATAATTTAATTACTCGGGCCAGGCCTTCGGCCGGCACGAGTCAGAAAATGCAAGCCGTTTATTATTATTTTTTTTTTTTTTTTGTGTCGCTGTTTGGCGCCAGTAACCAATCAGATTACACAGGAGCGAAATACAATCTCAGCTTAAGTGTTTCTAAACACGTTTAGATATAAAAGGTATCGAATTATAATCTCAGGGTAGATTTCGTCAGGCGCGCTCAGATAACAAAGGTCAAAGCTCTCAGACAAGGCGAGACAAGGAGATATCGATTTCTATGAGTCATTGTCAGAAATCTATTCCCGGCCGTAAAATTAGGCAATACCACCGTCTGCCAATGGGTAACTGAACTGTCAGGTCAACTACACAGCTTAGAGAGTCTTTCTACTAGATTGAGAGACATTAATATACTGTTACATGTCTGTTAATATGGGGAAAACTGAAGAAACCCTCATTGCATTGAGTTTGATAACTAGCCTGAAATACAGCCGCCTTCTCAGTTAGTTCCAGGGTCCTTGAATTTTCAAATGGCTCAACTCGTCGCGAGCGCAAGTGAACTTGTGAAATTATCGCCATCACGCCGCGTATACAGTCAAGTCTGTTTGTCTCGGAAAGTATTTATTGTAGTTTATATCTCTTCCCTAATTGCACTGATGAAGGACTCGAAACCCTAAACGTCCCAGCAGCTTGTGTTACAGCTGATAAACGGAGGAAATGGCTCTACTGAAACAAAATCAAAGCGGACGAGTTTCGTGTTGTTTAGCTTTGCGGCCGAAGTCCATCATTGTCTGTGGTTCGGCGGGGAAGAAGAGTGTTCGTTGGGATTACTTTCAACAAAGTACACTGTATTTCAACTACCAATCTCGTACAAGTGCCTTTAATTTTTAATGATTTTCACGAAGTGGTCCTTTTTTGGCAGAATTTATTTTAGAAACAGTTGGCCTCATACCTAAAAGTGACAGCCCGAGTAAACGCCCAGCGGGCGTCTTGTTTCTTCTATTACGCAACATACAAATAGATGGTTTGCACTCAGAGATTGAAATGACAAAGGGCATGGCGGCCATGTTGGTGTACAGAACAAAAGAAGCTAACGAAGAATCTATTGTTAACTGTACACCAACATGGCGGCTATGACGTAAAGTGCAAAGGGTCCATAGATGATCAGTTGCGCATCACAATACACAATCAAAACTAGCTAATAATGATATAAAAATGTATGTATGTTTGAATAAAATCTAAGGCATATATATATCACTATATATATATATCTATATAATTCCAATTCGATCATGGAGTTCGTCGGAATACTAAAACATAAGCCTCTGGCTTGGGAGATCCGGTAACGGCTTCCTGTATCTTCGACGTAAAATAAACCATTTATTTATTTATTTTTATTTATTTTTTATTTTATTTATTTATTATTTTATATTTTATTTTATCTTATCTCACAAGACTAAGGTAATACAAATAATAATAACAAAAATCTAAATCTAAACTTTTTCAGTGATAAGCTAGTTTAAAAAGATATGTAACTTCAAATGACGCTTAAAATTGTTAATAAAGTCTATTTGTCTGAGTTCAAGTGGCAGCACGTTACAAAGCTTAGGGACAGCAGCAACAAAGGCTCTGTCTCCCAAAGTCTTCCTAGTAATACATCTCGGAGCACATAAAAGTAGTTCATTCAGGAACATCTAAGATTATACTGTGATGACTTAATAACTAATAGGCCGCTTAGATACTGATGAGAAGGGCCATGCAGAGCTTTAAATGTAAATAACATTACCTTGAATTGAATACGAAATCTGACTGGCAACCAGTGCAGATCAAAAAGGATAGGTGTAATGTGACAATCTAGGTGCTGGTAGCAGCGTTCTGAACACGCTGAAGCTTATCTAACTGATAGCTAGGTAACCCATAAAACAAACTATTGCAGTTTCAACTGACAGATAGTTCCTTATGCGTCTAATGTTATGCAGATGGTAAAATGCAGAACTACATACTTTAGAAACATGAGTTGACATGGAGAGTTCAGTGTCAGACCAGGCCCCAAGGTTCCTCACGGTAGTAACCGGGGCAACATATCTTTAAACTCATGTTTCTGTTCTCTCTGTAGCTATCCGTCATGCTTGTTCACATTTAGTTTTACCTGTTGGCGCACGCGGACTAAAGAATGCAGATATAATTGGCAACGTTTGGGGGCGGGACGGCAGTCGTTAAAGTTAAAGTAAAGAAAAGTCACTTTTATTTATTGAGGGTTTAAACACGTTAACCGGCTAACATGTAGCTCAGTTATCTAACACCTGGCCCTCTCTTTACTTTATTCCTACGGTTTTACGTCCTTATCCGAGAAGACGAGAAGGTCTAACCGTTTACTGTTCGATTATGTAAAGGCAGCACCTTCTACTCGTTATTTTAAGACCCTGAGTGTTGGTCCGGCCGGTGTTTGAACCCGCGACCCCCCGCTCCACAGACCGAGCTTAACCACTGAGCTAACCGGGAGGCGGTTGAGGGGCGGAGTTGTGGTGTTTTTTTATTCGTCAACCAACAGTTCACTGACATCCGTATTAAGTGTGTACTCTATTATTACTTTGAATCTGAATGTTGACTCACAATTTACATTTCGTTTTACTTTTATTCAGTTACCTCGCTTTGTGTTTAACAGGTTGACGTTCCCTTACCCAGACCAGTCGACCAAGAAGAAATTGGACCAAGCGAAGAAGAGGAGAGACGAAATGAAAACGAAAACGTAAAGATACGATTTGCGGGAACACGATCGATCTAACTGTGAGGTATAAAAACAACACAGCTAGAATCTGTATCCATGGGCATATTATAATCATATATCTGTTTCATAGAATGAGGATTAGGTTTTTTATACGAAAAATTCACGCATTTTAGAATGACAAAAATCGACATGATCCTGCTCTGAAAAAGTGGTGAGGTCTCTTGCAACCAGTTGGAAAATCCCCAAACATCTCGCCAAGAAAGTACAAATGTAGACTATTCACTGCCTGCTTTTGTTCTTCTAAATTCGTTCCTGAACTAAGGCTTGATCGCTTCTCTTAGCACACCATCACTTATCGACGCCATTTATCAGTTCGCAGTAGGAATGTGCAACATTTCGTGACACATGACACCTATGCCACCTAATTAACCAATCAGTATTTCAATCTGAACGGGAAATGAAAATGTATAAGGGATGGCTACAGGCTCTCATTGTCCTCGCTCGTGCCAGTCCATTTTCGCGCGGCCAAAATTATTTTATCACTTTTGCGTTGAAAGGGCCTGTTTCGCAGGCTATATAATTTCCATATCAAACCATATCATACCCGTACCTGTGCTATGGCCCATATGATAATGTCTGGTAAACCAAGGAAATAAGCGAGAAATTATTCAACAAACTACAGTGAAAATAATGAAAGAGTCTGTGCATTCAGTGCATTTACCTGTTGACAAGTGTTCTTGCCGTACGCTAAAAGGTAAAACGGATCAGTTGTTGGGAGATTGATTGGTTCGTCTTTCTGTCCATCAGTCCTGCAGCAGAAATAGATAAGGGTGTCTTTGTCATATGTACCATCTGGTAGGATTCCGCTTTTGTTGTTGATGTTACGAGTGTCTTCGTCATCCCATTTAATCCAGCCTGATGATAGGTCTGGAGGACAACTGCTTCCTTTCTTGAAGATGCAGTACTGACCTGTGAACAAAAAACGACATTATTGAGTTTTTCTGAAACTAAAATTATACAAGAAGCAATTATTTTTCATGCTCTTGTACCTCTATAAAATCGAAGATTAAATAAGACATTCCTTTAGTCCGATAGCAGAAATCAGATCACGTGCACATCGCATGATACCTATTCAAACCTCATTGAATATTCATGACCCCTCGTAATGACGTCATTAGTATTTTGTAAGCAACTTAATGATATGCATCTGTGTCAGTTAAGCTAACAAGTCACGGGGAATACAACTCACCCCACCCTCCCTCCCTCACGTTGCCTCTCTTAGACTAGCACTTCGTGCTTCTCTCCGTCGTTAACTCGACAGGGAGGACTTCCCCATACTTTAATGCTAATGAGGCAGCAAGAGGGATAATGAACTATATAAGTATTCTGTGCGGTGTCTGTTTTCAAAGCTATGCATTCGTTCTCAAGGACTGTGTTTTTCTATATATCCACTATAGATGGTGAATATGATAAAGTTATTTTACAAGCGCATTTACTGACAATATGATGTGTTTGACTATTCTTGTTAATAATACTCCAGTTTCGTATTCGAAAATTACCGCTGAATGCAATGACTACAGACGCATGTACGCAGGGTTAGCCTCATTCTGAAGTTAAACATTCATAAATATCAGCGAGAAGGTGCAAAGCGTGAAACTACAACAATACACAGTGTTGTGAATAGCCCACCTTCTCGCTGGTATTTATGAATGTTTAAGTTCAGAATGAAGATAACCCTGCGTACATGCGTCTGTACTCGTTGCATTCAGCGGTAATTTTCGAATATGAAACTGAAGTATTGGAACCATGTTGGAAATGTAAAAGGTAAGAAGCACAAAATGTCTAGGAGACGGTATGAAATCTGAGAAAGAAGTAAATAAAGCAAAGCAATTGTGCGCGCTCGGACTGTTGCTGATGTTAGGGTTTTGTACAGATATCTATGTCATCCGTTACAGTGATACTATAATGATGATGACATCTGATCATATCTTACTCAGGCACATACCTCTCGGCCATTTAGACCTATTATTATCGTTCAGCACATCCATCTTAATGCAGAACTGACTCTTGATGTTCCCGTTGTGAAATGAAGAGAGTAGATGAAGGTTCGCTGAGCGTATAATATACATATTATTATCCTCCAGGTCTTGTTTCCGCCAACCAGTCTCCCACTGAAATCCTTTTGTTGATGGACATCCAGTCTTGGCCATGGGTAGACCGTACTTCCCTGCTGGCCAGAGGATGAGTACTATAATATAAAGACAAATTAGAAGTTACAAGTTAATTATCTTCTATTGATAGATGTACATCCTGTCTTAGCCATGGGTTGACCGTACTTCCCTGCTGGCCAGTGGATCAGTACTAAAGACAAATTAGAAGTTACAAGTTACGAGTTCGTTATCCTATATCCACTTGTCAATCGTTTGCCCACAGTGTTCCCGGTCTCTGATCAGCTGTGGGGAACACGCCGGGGAAAGAATCTGGGGAAAACACATCCATACATGGTGACAACCGCTGGTGAAACAGCCCGGAAAGAGTCTGGCAACGAGGTTGCCCACTTATATGCTTCCTATTTCATTCTATTTCATGTTCATAATTAAGAGTTTGGGGATTGCCAGGAATTATGGCAGCAAACGGAACATTATGATCTTTAAAATGGGAACCGTGTTGTATTTTGTACCTGTTTCGCAGTTTATTCCAGTGTAACCAAGAGCACATATACACGTGTATCCGTTTAACGGTAATAAGTTCATGTCCTAGATACACCAATATGTTACTGACGTTCTATGACCGAAACATAATAGAACGTAATTAACCTATTGTTGTATCTAGGACATGAACTTATTACCCGTTTAACTGGTCGGTACAAGATGCGCCATTCTTACAAGGGTTGCTAGAACACTCGTTCACATCTAAGAAAACCAAAAACAATTCGTCAGAGTTTTAATGATTCAATATTTTTTGCGAAAAAAGGAATCCTGATAGCATGAACTGTTAAAACCAAGCTTGTGCTTTGAATTGATTATTTATTGAAGTAGTTTCTGGCGCAGGTAGATGTAGGGGCATGCACGCATATGCACGCATATAGTTGGAAGGGCATGCACATATATAGTTGGAGGGGCATGCACATATATAGTCGGAGGAGCATGGAAAATTCGAACCTCCCCATTTAGAGAAAGGACTTACCATGGGTGTAGAGGCGGCAGTATGACACATTACGATGAATTTAAGTGGTTGATGGTAGGCGGGTGGGCTACCTGCTCGAAGCAGTGCTTTGGGTATCTATGTGGTTTACATAACCAGAGGATCAGGAATATCGGCACGCTGCCAAACCCTTGTAGAGGGTGCGGGGTGGGAACGCGTTCAGAAACGAGGCTTTGTGCGGGCTGTGGGAACGTCAAAGTCCAGGTGAAGTTGCTATATAAGGAACGACGCGCAAAAAGGCTATACCCCCAGGTATGGCGATCTGTCTCCATGCGTCATATATATAGGAAACATGACATTCTCTTCCATTTTTATGCAGATGACTCGCAACTTTATTTTTCGTGTGACTGTAATACACCTGAGGCGTCAACTATTTCTAGAATCGAAGCTTGTATAAGGGATGTTAGTGACTGGATGTCTTCCAATAAACTAAAACTCAATTCTGACAAGACTGAGCTACTTATAATCGGGTCTCAACATCGTCCCAGGTTGCAGCTTCCTCCAATCGATGTTGGTAGTGACCAGATCAGGGCTTCAGACTCAGCAAGGAATATAGGCGTAATTTTCGACAACTGTATGAACTTTGAATCTCAAGTAACTACTATATGCAAGTCTTCTTTTTTTCATGTTCGTAATATATCTCGCATTCGTAAATACCTATCTGTTGACAGTACTAAGACTTTAGTTCATGCTTTTATTACTTGTAAACTTGACAATTGTAACTCATTACTATCATGGTCTTCCTCAATGCCTTACTCATAGACTTCAACTTATACAGAACTGTGCTGCCCGACTTATATTTTGCAAAAGGCCATGACCATGTAACTCCGTTACTAATAGAACTTCACTGGCTACCTGTTACTCAACGTATTGTCTTTAAGATTTTGTTACTGTCGTTCAAAGAACTTAATGGGCTAGCGCCTAAGTATATTACTGACTTACTCGTGAGATATGTTCCTGCACTATCATTAAGATCGTCCTCTCATTGCTTTCTGAGAGTTCTCTGGTCGAGTTCCAAAACCTATGGTGACATAGCTTTCTCTGTTTGCGCTTCAAAACTATGGAATGGATTACCTGGACACTTGAGACTTGAGACCGATCTAATGTCATTTAAAAGTAATCTTAAGACCTATCTATTCCGTCAGACCTATCCCATTTAGTCCAGCTATTGTTATTTTTAAGATATATTCCTAATGTATATTTTTAATGTATATCTTAATGTCTTAATTATAATTTAGATTTATTATTGTTATATACATACTATATATACTATATATTCCTGTAAAGCGCATTAGAACTTTCGGATCATGTGCGCTATATAAATTTTATTATTATTATTATTATTATTGAGTGAATTGTTAAGAGTCAAACCGTTCATTTAGAGAAAGGGCTTACCATAGGTATTAGAGACCAAACCGCTAATTTAGAGAAGAGGCTTATCATAAGTATTGTAGATGGATATCCTAGGTCGCCTACTATCCCTACACGAATCTGGACGCATCAGCGATGTAGCACTAGATGGCGCCCTCAAGAGCCTTGTTGCTCCGCCTCCAAGGGAGGTGCCTCCAAGGGGGAGTGGGAGGGTATGGCCAAAGCTGGCTCCACGCTTGGCGAGGCCCCCAGTCCCCCCTACACTAAGGGGGGAAGCGAGGGAGGGGCCAGCCCAGGAGGCCAGCAAACCACGTTCAACGAAACGTGGTTTTGACGAGCCCATCCCAGAAGTGGTAAAGAGGCACTTACAACAGCCCCTAATTCCTAAAAGATATGAACCACCAAAGCCCCCACCGTGGAAAAAAACGGAAGGCCATACTAGAGGAGTTTGACCCCATACCTCCTAAGAAAGTCGAAACAGTTCAGGATTATTAGAAGAGGTATTAAAGCTACATTCAACGAAACATGAGGAGTCCAAGGTTCATTAAAATTCATCAAAGCGCCCTGGGCCATTGGGAGCTTCCTACGGGGCTGGAAGATGATTTCCACCTTGAGGTGCGAAAACAAACCACCAAAAAGTCCGAGGAAAAGCTACAAGACGTCAATGGGATCCAGATGCAGCTGGCATCTGGAGCCGATACACGAGATAGCCACGTTTCGGAGCTCTCAAATAGTACTTACCGATGAAAGCGAGATCTGTGGGGCAATAGTCGAAGCACATACGCAGATCCACAACACCATCGAGAAGTGGATATCCCTAGGTTCAAACTGGGTTGTGGATAGAGTCAACATTCTATGGCTCAACATCGCTCGCTACCAGCCACTCTGTGGAGGTTCATACATGCCACTACCCAAAGAAATAGCAAGTAAGAAAGCCATAATCAACGTGAAAAACGAAGACAACCACTGTTTGCGTTGGTCACTGCGCGCGGCGCCGTTCCCAGTCGCGAAGGACCCTCAGAGAACGTCGAAGCATAAAGAAGACGACGGGCTGGACTTTGATGGGGTCAGCTCACCAACCCCCATTTCCCAAATACCACGCGTAGAGAAGCAAAACAACATATCTATTAACGTATATGGTTGGAACCCAAATACACGGTGTTTGGTTGTACACCACGTATCGAGGGAAGACACTAAGTGTCACACACAACCCTCGAGGCGTTTTAACCTCCTACTTATAGAGTGTTCGAAGAGTGGTCTGCAACACTACTGCTGGATCAAGTATTCCAACCGCCTTCTATTCGATCAGACAAAGCACGGACACAGACAACACTTCTGCGAGCGTTGTCTACATGGATACTCCAAAGAGGAGCTCCTTGAGAAGCATATCCCAGAGTGTAAAGGCGTCAACGGCCGGACCATCAACATCGTGATGCCTACCGAGGAGAACAATAAACTCTCCTTCCAGAACTTCCACAAGCAGCTCAAAGTTCCATACGTCATATATGCAGACTTCGAGGCTTTAACCACTAAGATCGAAGGGCCCATCCTTAACCCTGAAAAGAGCAACACGCAGAAGAGGGAGGAACACATTCCCTGCGGATTATCTTACATCGTTGTACGCTGCGCCGGCCACAGCGATCCACCTGTGCTCTACCGAGGCACGGACACGTTCGAACATTTCCTACAATGCATTCAAGAGGAGGAGGCAAAAATCAGAGCCCTCAAACACGCAAAGTTATCCATGACGCGGGAAAACTGGAGGGCTTTCGACACAGGAGTCGATTGTCATATTTGCCAAAAACCCTTGGGTGTTAGAGACCGGGTACGGGACCACTGCCATATCACAGGGGAGATTTCGAGGTGCCGCACACAAGGTGTGCAATCTCAAATTACGTATCTTCCCTACCATCCCGGTCGTATTCCACAACTTGCGTGGATATGACTCCCATCTACTGATGCAATCCATCTCCAAGACAGAGAAAGATCTCTTGCATCCCAAACAACATGGAGAAATACATTTCATTCTCACTTGGCAACCTTAGGTTCATCGATAGCGCCCAATTCCTGTTATCCTCCCTAGACAAGTTGGTGGCGATAAAAGCCCCAGAGACCTTTCAACAGACAACAAAACATGAGCCCAACCCAAACAAAAACAAGCTGCTGTTGCGCAAGGGCGTCTACCCATACTAGTATATGGACACTTGGGAGAGGTTCGCAGAGCCTTCTCTTCCACCGAAAAGCGCGTTCTATAGTAACCTATCCCTTGAGGACATATCAGACGAGGACTACGAACACGCACAAGAGGTTTGGAAGGTATTCGGCTGCAAGATGTGTTTGAGGGCTTTCGTACGACCTGCATGCAGAACTATGGTTTAGACCCAGCCCACTACTATACCAGCCCCGGGCTCTCATGGGACGCATTGTTAAGAAAGACAGGAGCTACTAACCGAGTACGACATGCACCTCTTCGTCGAGAAGGGCCTGCGTGGTGGTATATCCATGGTGTCTCAGAGATACGCCAGGGCAAATAATCCCAACGTATCAGAGTTCAACCCGAGAGAGCCGAATAATCACATACTCTACCTCGATGCAAACAACCTCTATGGCTGGGCCACGAGTCAATATCTGCCAACAGGAGGGTTCGAGTGGTATACACCAGCATAACTCCTCGGTGAGGACGTTACCGGCCTCCTGGTTGCGCCGCAACAAGTGGAGCAACAGGGCGACGCGGATAAGGGTTACATCCTTGAGGTTGACCTCGAGTATCCTCAACAACTTCATGACGCTCATAACAGCTATCCCCTAGCTCGCGAGAGAATGCAGGTGGACAAAGCCTGGTTCTCGGAATATCAAACGAATCTCTTTGAGAAGTTCTACGAGTGCAATGGATCTTTGAAAGTGGAGAAGCGTATGCCTAACCTCCGAGATAAATATCGCTATGTGCTCCACTACCGAAACCTCCAGATATACCTCTCTCTAGGCATGCGTTTGAAAAAGATCCACAGAGCGATTCGCTTTGATCAATTATAAATATATAAATCTTATAATGAACATTTTCAGTAAATTGCGATGGGGCGTGTTAACAGAGATGCTGATAATTAGACTTTTTTGTTTATCTCGCTAAGGATATGTTTACATGAAGAAATTTGGCCCCAGTGCTAAGACTAGACGTATTGTTTTCTGTATGTAAAACTCAAGGGATAACCATAGTGAGATTTCCCACGCGGTGGCCATCTTGGAAGAAACCTACCCAGCCTCGGTTAAACACGTTTGAGGCCGAGGCTGGGTAAGCATTAACAATAGATTTATTCCAAGATGGCCGCCGCGTGGGAAAGGTCTATTGATATGCATACGAGTCTGAAACACGCTTTCTGTATATGATCAATATCGACGTTTATATTCATACAGTTCTCACTGCCAAATGTTGCCCCTTTTCTCTAAAACTCTCATTTACTCTAATTTCAGTCTAAGGGTTTCCAATGACAGTTTTTTTATTAGTGTGAAGAAGGACCTCACTCACAATAAAAACAAAAGGTGTTTTAACTTAAACGTTTTGACCTTTTCATAATCCTGCATAGCGCAGCATTACGACTTGTGTGCGGTCTATATTGGGAATGGGCCTTTTGCAGGAATGCAATCACGTGGTTGTACTGGAGGGCAAAACAATCTGACTTCATTTATATAAAGGCACTTTTACGAGATCGGCAGTGTTATTAGGAAAGCCTGTTTGTAAATGCTATTTTCCACCCCCAATCGATTGTCGATCTTTCCAAAACAGCGTTTTTAAAGATATCTTGCCCTCCAATATTTATAGAAACGGAATTCCCATGGAGATCACTGACGAGCTCAGTTCATTTGTTAATCAAGGATTATATCAGCACGCGACTGTTTGCTGCAATACGCTATCATATGTATTGTTCTGACAACCTTTTGTTGCACTCTTAATGTTCTTGATGATTGGTTCTGGCGTAATACAAAAGAAAACCCGTGAACTTTCAAATACACAGTTTCATTCGATTGCATTTCCCGCTAACTTTTTACACTTCTAGTGCTATTGTTTTTGTTGCCCGTTCCTGTCTTTAATTCATCCGAATCTCGCGTTGAAAGCACCTCCCATTCAACACAAATAACATGTGTTATTCAAACGCTTACTTTAATGGTTCATTTAAACGCTTTGACCTCGGGTTTGGCCAGACTAACTACAAAATAAACTCACTCGAGCTAGCCAGAGAACCGGCCCGCAACACGGCGAAAGGTTCTGCTCGTTTCAACCTATGATGAGTTGTCTGTTTTATTAAACGCGTAACTCTACTGTTCGTGTGTGAACAGGATTCTATGAGCAGACTAAACTACAAAATAAAATGTCGAGAATCGTACTGCTTCACCGCAAAATGTTCTGCTCGTTTCACGTTATCATGAGTTGTCTGTTTTATTAAACTCCGCCGTTTGTGTGTGAATAGGATTCTATGAACAGTCTAACTGCAAAATAAAGTTCCTGGAGAATCGGCCAGCAAGTTGATCAGTTTTTTTATATTAAACACCTTTCATTTTGTAATCTCCATATTTTTTGTCAGCATCACAGCTCTAGCAGCATAGATGATAGTCGAAGAAGCGGTGAATTTAATGAATATATCGTTTTCTGAACTCTTATAATTCAATTAGTATATAAAACTACCTACACTTTTGTAAATTTTAACTTTTTAACTTTTTAAAACGATTAGTAAGGATTAGTAAGAAGTTATCTGTCTTCACCTTAAAACTATTATTCAAGTCTATATATATATAATTCGACACAAATGAGAGTTTAAACGATTTTAAACGTAATATATATATATATACTGAAACACTAAAACTCTGCAAAAAGCTTATATCTCATATATAGATCCTTTGTATTACCATCAAACTCTCTTGACAGTTGTTGCTTTGGTAGAGACAAAGAAACACAATAGCCTATCGTTTGGTTTTGTCTTATGGCAATTTACTGAGAGTGACTGAGAGTATGAATTTTACGTGCAAATGCCGCATAGTGAGAGTTTAGAAAGCTTATCAGTTCTCCTAATGAATCAACTTTATTCCTTTTATTTTCGTTAGGCTTGCGGTTTAATACTAGAATAATTTACGGTTGAATCGTAAATATATTAGCCATCTACGATTAATCACTCGGCCGAATAGTTTAACGTCCATGTACGCTGTCCGACTGCTGCAGCAACGGCGAATTCGTAACCATAATTGGGTTCTACCTCTCTCGATAGCACCATTAGAGCCCGCAAAATCTTATGTTGAATATTTTCAGGAAATTGGGATGGGAGTGTTAACAGAGATGTTAATTAGACATTTTTGTTTATCTCGCTAAGGGGTTGTTTATACGAAGAAAGGTTGGCCTCAGTGCTAAGACTAGACGAATTGTTTTTGTTATCCAAAACTCAAGGGATAGCCATAGTAAGAGGACAAGTTATAGTATCACTGAAGGCTTTTATAGTTCATGAGCTGGTCCTGTGTATACAGGCTTTCCTTAAACAGCAAGATATATTCTGACATGTTTGTAGGTAACTCTAGGCCAAGTCTCCAGATCGTCTTTCCACACTGTTGTAAACCTATAAAATAGCCGGGTAAAAACCTTGTAGATGACCTTTCTGATAAATAAACGGTGCTTTCTTTCGCTGCATTAGCTCGGTGTATTCACTGTGTTTGACTGTTGTTTTGATTGTGGTTGACCACCAGTTCAGGCTTGGCAACGGCAACCAATGACGCTGTAACCCGTCTATATGCATACGAGTCCGAAATACGCTGTCTGTATATGATCAATATCGACGTTTACATTCATACAGTTCTCAATTACTCTAATTTCAGTCTAAGGGTTTCAAATCACAGTTTTTTTATTAGTGCGAAGAAGGTCCTCACTCACAATAACAACAAAATGTGTTTGAACTTAAAAGTTTTGACAAGCCATTTTCAAAACCTGCATAGCGCAGCTCGGTCTATATATTGGGAATGAGCCTTTTGCGGGAATTCAATCACGTGGATGTGATGTGGAAGGCAAAAAAGATCTGACTTCATTTATTTAAAGGCACTTGTACGAGATCGGCAGTATTATTAGCAAAACCTGTTTGTAAATGCTATTTTCCACCCCCAATCCATTGTCTATCTTTTCAAAACAGCGTTTTTAAAGATAGCTTGCACCACCATCTATGGCAACGCCTTTCCCATGGGGATCACGAGCTCTGTTCATTTGTTAACGAGGGATTATATCAGCACATGATTGTTTTCTACAAAGCTAAAGGTTAACCTGGGACACCAACACCTTGTTTGCTAAATTCCTTTAAAAAATACTCGTTTTTGTTTTGTTTTGCAAGCAGAGATGAATATAACAATTGTTACCATTGCAGTGAGTTCCGTTGCCAACGAAGCCAGTATTGCACGTGCAGTTATATGATCCATCAGTGTTGGTACACGTGGCGTTCACATGACAAGTATGTCCGACCAACGTGCATCTGTGTAGAGCTTTAAAAGAAAAGAGAACAATGTTCTGAAGGAGATATCTTAGTTCATTAGACGTGTTTATCGTATGTATCATTAGGTTATCCTAGCAGAGGCTAATTACGACCCGTTACTGGCTTTATAGCCAGTGTTACAGTTGTTTTTATCATTTCAAGCCTGATGTTATGTTTTTTTCAACCGGAGATATTTTAAACGCCAAATTACCTTTTTTTCAAAATTGCCGATATACAAATAAGAAACGATAGAAACTAAGCTTTGATAAATATTTATGTATTTATATTCTAATTCGCTCCCCGCTCAACCGAATATAAAACATTTATCATGTAAAACTCAACCACTTGTAGGGGTGTGTCCACACGAACCGCGTGCACTCTCTTTATTCACTTAACAATATAATCTTAATAATATAATAGACCCTTTGCACGTGACGTCATAGCCGCCATGTTGGTGTACAGTTAACTATAGATTATTCGTTAGCTTCTTTTGTTCTGTACACCAACATGGCCGCCATGCCCTTTGTCATTTGAATCTCTGGGGATTGAGTGCAAGCCATCTATACAATATAATCGTTAATACTAAATCATTAGATTGATAAGTACATTTGGTGATACACTTGGTGGTCTACCTTGGTAGTGACATGTGAAGTCACGATATAATATGTAGGATCCTTTTACTCGACGCTGACTGTCAATTAAGGTATAGAGGGAATACAGGATATAAGCTGTTCGGACCCTGTGTCGAAGTTATCTTATGTCATCTTGCTGTCATTGGGTATTTAATTTTAGGTGCACAACTTCGGACGAAGGACTCGAATGAATAATAAAACCGTTATCCAGTTTATATATTAGAGTCCCGCTAATACGTATGTGTTGACATAACCTGTCTCACATGCCCGAGCGCAGCCCGTTCGCAGGTTAACCAACCCATGATAAATACATTTATATTGGGCATTCGTAATTAGCGCCTCGTGCCTTCCCTAAGGAATTGGTAGCGTCGGTACATAAACTTGTTTACTCATGTTGCTCTTCACTTGACGCAACCAGTTTTCGCAGCTCTTTTTCCACGTGAGCTTATTTTTCACGTTGTGCTTGTAAGTACGCATCATATGCTTCTTCGCTTTTTCATCTTAATGTTTCCTTGCTCAATAACTAGCACAATTATACGATTATATATAAATACATAAAGGTTATTACTACACTTAATTGTCTCTAGTAATCATAACTGGTTCGCGCCTCTCCTATACCATGTTGTTCTGGATGGAGAATATACAATATAAACGTTTTCTGTGTGGCGGAGCGCAGCGACAGACTACATAATAGTTTATATCTTACAAAATCGTCGTAAGTTTCAAGTTTCACATGGTGTAACTTTTCTAAAATCCCGGTTTAAAGGTTTAAAGGTCGAAAACGCCTCCATGGTAGGGATGGTTTAGTTGTGTGGACGGCGAAAATGAGGGTTTTCTAAAACATTCGTGAAGTCAATCAGAATGCCCTGTCTTCACATGTGCAGTCTGTGCCTTTAGCGTTGCCGATGTTTTTTAGTGTTTTCGTGTGAAAACAATAACCTGTCGAAGGAAGGTCAAAATTCATAAAAAGACCTCCGTCTTCATAAGTAAACGTGTATGTGTGAACGGGGCTTTAGTGTTCATTAAGCAGAGATGAATGTAATATTTCTTACCCTTGCAGTAAGTGCCATTGCCAACGAAGCCAGTATTGCACGTGCAGTTATATGATCCAGCAGTGTTTGTACACGTAGCGTTCATGTGACAGGAATGTTTACCCCGTGTGCATCTCTCCTCATCTTTAAGATAAAATAAAACAAGTATCAAAAAGGCTTGCTGTGTAATTCAAATCAATTTATCTTTGCTTGGAGTAGTTCTACCAAAAGTTTACAAGGATTCTCTCTAGCGATATATGTTTAATAGTCGCCATTAGTCAGTTTAAACACTTGATCATGCACCTACTGCGAGAGTGAGAAAGATAGTATTTAGGAATGTAATAAGACTGATAAGTTTTTAATTTATTTCACAGTGCATAAGGTGAAATGTTTTATTCATACCCAGCAATATGAGTCAAAATGGTGTCTGCGCATGCTCATTTAGGACTAATATATTCCTGACTAATATATATATTTAGTATAATTTCATCAGTGAATATAGAGATTGCCATGCTCTCATTGGTCGAGAATTACGTCATATGTCGCTATATTCAACTGCAGAGCGCCTGGGGTGAATATAACATACAAGGCATTTACCAAAATGGTCGCTCGCATATTTACCGATGTTTCTCGCAAAAAAATAAATGATATGAAAGAAAAAGCTTTTCCGAAACCCCCCAAAGAAGCATCTAAATAAGTATGACTTACTTGAAGCTTTTTAAAAATAGATAAGCCTTCACAAACAAAGTTTACTTACGAGTTTTGGGTTGAGTGTAATATACTCCTGGTTTATTCGGTACTCATGACATGAATCACAAACTTTCATCTTAAACTTTCAGTCTAAGGGTTTCAAATCACAGTTTTTGTATTAGTGCGAAGAAGGTCCTCACTCACAATAACAACAAAATGTGTTTGAACTTAAAAGTTTTCACAAGCCATTTTCATAACCTGCATAGCGCAGCTCGGTCTATATATTGGGAATGAGCCTTTTGCGGGAATGCAATTACGTGGATGTTATGTGGAAGGCAAAAAAAATCTGACTTCATTTATTTAAAGGCACTTGTACGAGATCGTTGCCAACGAAGCCAGTATTGCACGTGCAGTTATACGATCCATCAGTGTTGGTACACGTGGCGTTCACATGACAAGTATGTCCGACCAACGTGCATCTGTGTACAGCTTTAAAAGAAAAGAGAACAATGTTCTGAAGGAGATATCTTAGTTCATTAGACGTGTTTATCGTATGTATCATTAGGTTATCCTAGCAGAGGCTAATTACGACCCGTTACTGGCTTTATAGCCAGTGTTACAGTTGTTTTTATCATTTCAAGCCTGATGTTATGTTTTTTTCAACCGGAGATATTTTAAACGCCAAATTACCTTTTTTTTCAAAATTGCCGATATACAAATAAGAAACGTTAGAAACTAAGCTTTGATAAATATTTATGTATTTATATTCTAATTCGCTCCCCGCTCAACCTAATATAAAACATTTATCGTGTAAAACTCAACCACTTGTAGGGGTGTGTCCACACGAACCGCGTGCACTCTCTTTATTCGCTTAACAATATAATCTTAATAATATAATAGACCCTTTGCACGTGACGTCATAGCCGCCATGTTGGTGTACAGTTAACTAACACCTACATGGCCGCCATGCCCTTTGTCATTTGAATACAATTTAAGCTTCAGTGCCAGGCGGCTCAAAATTGAATCACTTAGTACTGATGTCGTAACGATAACGTAATTTGTCACACAATTTTAATTACACGCCCGTATCTCCCTCATTTCTGGTGACAAACTTTGACGGGCATGGTATTGGGTCCCCATGAATCACTTAGTGGTGATGTCGTAACGATGACATCTTCGATCACGTGATTGTAAGTACACGCCCGAAGAAATAAATGTCACCAGATCACATGTTGGACATCATTTAGCATCGATGGCCCTCATTAGCTATATGTACACATCGATAACCATAGACGACCATATGCACAGGTAACCCAGTATTAGTTCATGTATGTACTTCATGTAGGAAACACATAAATGTCACCACATCACATGTTGTTCATCCTTTACCATCAATGGCCACTGATGGCCCTCATTAGCTATATTTAAGAACCATAAACTACCATATGCACCCTTAACACAGTTAACCCAGTTATAGCTCAGGTAGGTATTTCATGCAGGAAACACAATGCCACCAGGTCACATGTTGGTCATCACGTAACCGCTGACCAAAAACCATTTCGAATGAAGAAGGGGCGTTGGTGAAAGTGTTAGTTTTAGTATGAAACAACATTTTTATCTTTTATAAGTTACGCGTAGTATTATCTTAAAGTTCGTCGTCATAGAAAAAGTAAGCCAATCACAATAAAAATAAGTTAGGCTTTGAACATTTCCAAATGTTTCCCGTGATAACACACTAATGTACACTGTACATCCACGAGTTGGCTATTGTGGCACTATGTTCTTTTCATTCTGTGTCCTTCAAGTGATTATGCCATCCAGCCCGAGTACAGGTTGCGTATAGTCTCTTGTTTCAGTAAAATATTGTCCAATTCTAACCGTTTCCATATGATTAATATATTTTCGAATTTGCTATGAGCATGTTAAAGTATTTTAGATAAATAAATTAGAAATAAATAAATTGTTGTAAATAAAATGAAAATAAGGGGGGTAGGGGGAACATCATTTAACCAATAATGGTTATAGTTATATACTAGCTTAAGATATATATATTTTTATACTCAACATTCAAAGTTCCAATCCAATATCATATCCATGGCATAATCACATTAATCAGTTTCATACCATAATCACATTAATCAATTTCATACCACTATTTAAATATATTTCATAATAACCCACTCTTCAAATTAATTAATTATCACTATAATCTACATGTAACACACTGTCACTAGTCTGACACATATAAATACAATACACATAAGATAATAATACACAAAAGAAAGGAATAAGTATGAATTGGTGATGCTTGTCTTATACAAGTAAATATACACATATCCATAGTAGTAGTAGTATCATTAATGTTTGATGTAAATTTTCAAGAAAGTTAAATGGAGTATTATAATCATTAGCTTGTTTCAATAAATTATTACTTCAAAACAATATAAAAGCGTTGACTTACATGGTGGTGTATAATCGTTCTTTGTAGTCAGAAGGACAGAGAGTACGATAACAATTACCAGGATGCAGACACCAGAGAGAACTGATGCTATGACGACTCTTCTAGTACAACAGCGATGTAGAACTTGTTTACCTCCAGACGAACATTCAGCAGGAGAAGGAAGATTCGTTAAGTACTCTGGCTCAGAGGGTTCAGGAATTTCGTAATAAATCGGATTTTCCTGTTGCTTAGTAGATGTCTCCTCTTCTATCTCGCATGTGGTGTGCTCAGAGGCGTCAGCATTATTCTGATAATTGGATGAGTTTGGTTGCATATCAATTTCGTCATATTTAGTCGGCTCTTCTTGTTGCTCAATAGTTTGTGTATTTTCATTAGATGTCTCCTCTTCTATCTCACATGTTGGATTGCCAATCCCTTGCTCTACCCTCGCACCTTTGTCAGTGTCTAGTGTAACTGTGTTTACAGAGATTAGTTCAATCTCGTTTCTAGGCTTCACATTGCTATTACATGTTGTGTTACCAGGAGGCTGCACATACTGTTGTAAAGCTTCAACGGCCTCTTGTTTCTTAGTTCCTCTTAGTTCCCCACTTTCTCTGTTAGCAAGTCTTTCCTTGCGTTGCAGATCACTGGAGTCCTCCACAGCTTTTCCAACCCTTTTCTCAGAGTTTAATTCGGTGAGTGAGTCTTCGTGGCTATTTGGCATCAGTGCGCTTTGACTTGCTCTTGTGTTGTTACCATACCCCCAGCAGTTTAGCACAGAACTAGACAAGGTTTCTTCTTTGACGTTTATGATGTCGACAGGTATTTCATTGTGCTGTTCAACATCACAGTCCTGTTGCATCGGTATACCAGCGAATGTTTCGCTCTCATTCTCAAGATCAAAGTCATATTCAAGCAAGACCCCTGGTACTTCAACCTTGCTTATGTTTATGCCTTTCACATCAACCGAGGACTCTTGAACTTGTACAGAGCTCACTAAATACTGGAGATATTCAGATAATCGTACGTTATTTTGTTCTTCACTTCGACTGGTGGTTTCTGTTTCCTCTCTCGACCCGTGAATCGAAGATTGTTCCTGTTCTTTCCCATCCAACGTAGTCTGTAGATCATGATCATGAAATTTATTTGCCATGTTTCCAACTTGGACAGAATATTTTCTAAGTAGAGCGTGTTGCTCCTAAAACGGTCTCCCAAAAAATATAGTCATACAACCATTGCCTCTCATGAAGCACCCTGAGCCTTTAAAAGAGGAATTGTAAAATAATATGTATATCGCATTAACAATTCCAATAATTGGAAATGTGAACATAAATAAAAAGATACAAAAAGAATGGCTCTTGCTAGTAGCCGAGGAGGGAACAGACTCCAGACAGCTTGTCCATCAGTGTAACAATTTTCAATTATTTTAGACATTTAGAGAGAATAATAGCATCATTCTTGCAGTTATCAACATTAACGGTTCATTTGTGATCAGGTAATTACTAGTATACTTCGAGTATAATGATGTGTTTCAAACAAGATATGAATAATAATAGTTGTTGTTGAATTATAAATTTAATAATTGACTTTCTAATGTGTAATACCATGTGGCAATACTATATTGCTATATTGCTATATTGTTTTTCAGAAAAATACATTAAAATCATCTTATGATGGTAGATTATCTCCTGTGGTATTATTTTATTAGTTTTCTGAATAATTTGTAGCCACTTTACGCAATATCTTGTTTATTGTGAGGTGATATCCAAACAAGAATTAGTGAAACCATGAGAGCAGGTGTCACTAACTCCTGAGGAGCTTTAGTCACAAAACGTTTTCACAGTTGGAAGTAAGGGGGCGGTGACAGGGAAAGCAGGTTTCGTTAATTTAATGTTTGCGCTTGATGACTGGTATAAATTATCGCCTTCAATAAAATGAAAAAAATTGATATTCCTGTTCTATGTCAATAATTTGATACCCATTTGGATGGTATAGTATATGACGATATGTACGTAATATTCAAAATATTCATTTGGCATCGGAGCTGTTATGGATCATAACGGCTTGCTCCGTGTCTTTTCGCCATGGCTATATTCTATGAAAACCTGGCGTGCCCTCTCTCAAAAGATTTGAAACTCCCAACCGAGCACGTTCGCTCAGAACTCCATTTTCAAGTGTTTACGTGGAGAGATAAGTAAAAGTGAAAGGATTAGACCTCAGGCGGGAAAATGGTTTCCCGCCTTCGCCTGCCTGCATGCATGGTTTGAGGATGGAACGAAGAAGCTCACCAGCCACAAATCTGACCACCTAGCTAGTCTACGTTGCAAGAATATTTTGAACAAGAGGCCCTGAGTGGCCTTAACTCGGGCCACTTAGGAATAGGTGAATACATGGAGTTCTAGCATATGTTTGTGTCATGCATACATGGTCTGTGCTAGGAGAGCCGGATAGTTGACTCACTACTGATGCTCATGGTAATTTATAAATAATGGATGGGCCTTTTGCAGGAATGCAATCACGTGGCTGTACTAGATGGCAAAGAAATCTTATTTCATATATTTAAAGGTAATTGTACGAAATCGGTAGTGTTATTAGCAAAACCTGTTTGTAAATGCTATTTTCTACCTCCAATCGATTGTTGATCTTTCTAAAACAGCCTTTTTAAATATAACTTGCCACCCAGCATCCATGGCAACGCCTTTCCCATGGAGATCACAAGCTCCATTAATTCGTTAACAAAGTAGTATACCAGTACATGTACATGACTGTTTACTGTAAAAGGCCTACTACAACTTCTCCCAGTAATTCAAATAAATCAACTTCACATCTGACTCTGAACTCAAAAATATTATAATATTAATTGAGACGTTTTTTGTATTTTAGAAAACAACCAACCCATACTTATGATTAGAAATCAATGCTTTTCAGTAGGATTCATGGAATGATAATATTATTTCTAACTTCATTGTCCAAGCAGGTACTATTGTAGCATACATGTACATGTAACTTTCCTTTATCTAATATCTATCCCTTGTGAATATTTAGGGATGTGTTGTTTTAACAATCATGAAATAGTCCTCTATCTAGATCTGCATGCAGTTTTATTTTTGAGTGAAGTGGTGAATTTTCAAATAATTTATATTCTCCATCATACTTCAGATGTATTTAGATTCGTTCTATGAATGAGTTGGGATTTAGTATTGGTAGGGTTTTTTGCATGTGCATATAATATTTTAAAAGGACCCCTGATAGATCAGAGAACTGAGAAATCGGGTCATTTCTACTATACTTTCGAGAGGTGAGAGGTTAATAACAATAAACAACAACACAAACACAGTCAATTGGTATAAAAGTTATCATGTTCAGTTTAGCGGCTATTTACATTTACAAGCAGTTGTCTATATAGTCAGTGTTGATCGCCGATCAGATTGTCACGAGTGGAACATGAGCATAATGTGTGATAAATTTCCGTCCAAAGCACATGAAACACCTAGAAACAGATATTGGTGTTGCACTTGAAGAAACCTTTGGTTTACACAAAAAATAGCTAAGATTAAAGGTTTTGCTAAGTAAAAACTCCCACTCGTCGCCATCTTCAAAAACCAGCAAATGTTGTCCACTGTTCACGTGACCAGCACAGTGCAATCTGATTGGTGGCGAATAGATCTTGAAAGAAGGCGCAATCTGATTGGTTGCCGGCGCAAAACAGCGACACAAAAAATAAAAAAATAAAATAAATAAACACTTGCGATTTCTGATTCGTGCCTCGGCCAAAGGCCTCGCCCGAGTAATAATGGCTGGAGTTTGGCGGCAAAGTGATATACAAAACAATCAGGGATAATTTTTAATTAATATATATTTATCGATGAAATACCAGTGTATATCTCTTTCTAAAAAGTGATATCTTCACACGTGAAGATATCACTTTTGAAAATATAACTGGCTTTCAAAGATTTCTAGCCTTTTTAGTAAGAGATTGAAACTGGTACTTCATCGATAATTATATATTAAACAGAACATTACATGGCCGCGCGGCCATGTAATATCCTCTATTTCTAACACGTTTTGCAACCGAATCAAATTCCTCCGAAAATGCTTCGCCACAAATGATCACGAATCAAGGGCTATTTCAATACTACTATAACCAGGACCAAGTAGTGGCATAAGGCATTTGCTTTCAACGTTAGAACTGAGAGATAAGATCATCACATATTTGCAGGAATAACTAGGGAGACTGAAAGAAACGCTTCTCAACCTAGCCGGGCAGTTAAATTACGGCGTCGCTTACTTACTGAGTTCTGCTGTATTTCAAGCTGGCTTCAAGACTTCTCGATGACGGCTGGCAGACTTCGCTGAACCTATTAAACCCATCTTGGTAGGAGTGCGGTAAGCCGTCGCGGGTGTTTTAATTTCCTATATATGTATACATACGCTTACTTTCAAATTCCATTATTAAGGTATGATGTAAACATTGCTATATACTAGGGGAGGGATATGACTGCAAGATTATTAAGATTTGCGCGCTTAGCGGATACTTTTTAATATGTATTAATACAACTTTTTTTGTCACATGTACTTGTAAATATTGAAATATCTCTTACTGCTTGGGAAGGCCTTGTGCTAATACTTGCAGTTTGGGATTGCGGGGGAGGGGGGAGGGAAGTGGGCTTGGGTTATTATTATCACACGTACTGTAAATATTGAAATATACCGTACTGCTTCAATTGGGTAGGCCTTCTTATCAGAGGGGTGTTATCCCTGGACGTAGTCCCGTTACATTTATACACATGTACTAAAAGTCCATTTTAGTGGAATAATGCTAATACAGTATTAGTATAAACCAACTAGTGGACTATTTACTAACCGTGCTTTCTGATTGGCTACGCTACTATAGATTTATTTGTGAGAAAAACCGCACGCATTTTTACAAAATAATTTAAAAAAATCAACTTCAATTTGTTTATTTCTATTATTTTCTACTGTCTGACTGGTTAGTTTATACTAAAACAATTAGACCTCTCGCCCTCATCGGCTACGAGTTAAATAGCCCATTCGGCTGCGCCTCATGGGCTATTGGTTCGTAGCCCATTCGGGCTGCGGATCTAATTGTTAATTAGTACCTACGTTTATGAGATGTTGTTGAAAAAAATAATTTTAGATTCGCCAGACCAGTACCCTGCTTCCAGAGGTTATTTCGTGACTTCGTCGCTCGGCTCTCGCGGCTTCACCGCTCGGTCGGCATTCGGTGTGTCGGCGGCGTTGGTGGGAAAAATTAACCTCTGGAACCAGGGTACTGACCGCCACGACATCTGAAATGTCGCAATGGTAATATTAGTAAATACATCTTAAATCTTTATTTGTTCATTGCAGCCCTAAAATAAACAAACTGATATACTTTAGATATATAGTTTTATCATGCTGTGGCGGTTAAAATATATTTTTCATATTGCTTTGAGGTTAGGCCAATTGAAACTATTTTCTTCGACAACATCACATAGTTGTACTAATATTAGCATTAATTAATCCACTACAATGTACTTACAGTATTTATGTATATTTGTTTTTCAAAATATAAGCGGTCTACGTTCTTGGGATTGACTATATTGACAATCGCTTCCTCTCAACCGATTTTCCAAAAGGTGATCCGAGGTAGCTTTAATTAGTTTAATTAATTCATTTCTTGCACAGTGCCTATGTACATGTAATCAGGGCCACATGCGATCAGGACGTCTTATAAACTAGTCATCGATCGTTTGCAACTGACGTCATGGTGGCCATGTTGGATGACAATAACAAAAGGTTCGGCAATAGATTCCTTTGTTATTGTAACCAACATGGCTGCATCGTCTTTAGACTTGCTTCGACTTGTTTCACTTGCGGGAAATTGAATCGGGGGATAATGTTTTGGCGCGAAAACACGTTTCAGGGGCGGAGCATACATTTCGCGCCTTTGACAAACTCGTTCTGAGTATACAATCAAATTGTAAATACCACATCTACGGTCGACTGACTTGACACGTCAACATACAATGCCTGAAGAATTGACGCTTTGTGATTGGGCAAATCTTAGTACGTCATAAGCCGCGCCTTCGGTTGAAAAATCACACCGGTAAATTTGGCGTGCTGCAAGTGGGAAAAGTCCTTCGTGCTGGGGGCTAAGAAGGACTTTGAGAAAGTCTACATCGTCTTTGTCTCTTGAAAATCTGGGGATTGATTATAAGCCAGGCCATAAAATAACATTAGCTTTAACCGCGATGATAATTCGCAAACCATCAACTGCGAATATATAACATACAAAAAATAAAAATAAATAAAAATTAAAATTAAAATTAAACTAAATAATTCACCAATAACAGAAAAATAAATAATAAATTGATCAGTCATTGTTATGGCTGAGATGTTGAAGAAGTGCGGACTTGAATTCATTAACTGTGGGCTTTTCGATAAGATAATTAGGCAACATGTTCCATCCAGAGGAGTTCAGGATTCAAAGGGGGTGTGCATCAGGCACGGAACAGACAAATTGGCACCTACGTTCCCACACCAGAATATATTTGTTTAAATAGTGGCCCCTTGAAAGTCGATCTTCTGTTCAAATCTGACTTTCAGGAACCTGGGAGCTAGTCTACAATGTCTGATAAATGCAACTTTCACTACAGTATCAGATAGACACAGTATTATATTTGGAGTTTTGTACGAACGTGTACATCAACCTGAATCCAAATATTTTATACAGTATAACTAAGATTGTTTCCTGATCTCTAAGAGAAAAACAGTTAAATATGTATTTCGCTACTATATTTTGGAGTTTAGGTGGAGCATCTATCATTAAGAGGAACAACTGATCTCTGATATTCTTTTTCGATTGATATTAAGGGAGCTAAATTGAGATAATAATTAATTCCTGATGTTGTTATATAAAGGGCAACTCTTAACTAACTCTTACTGAACTACTAAATTACTGGTACGCTAGTTGAAATCACTGCCATCAAAAAAGAATAATAAGCCATCTATTGAATAATTGTATACAACAGTCAAACGGTAAACAATAATTGCTAATGAAGTTTGAAAAGAAGCGTATGTAAATGGTCGGTTTAGCATTCGCATGAGAAGGTATTTCAACTCATTGTTCGTCTTTCATCAGGGAATTCCAAATATCTCGAATTTTGTTTTCTCAATATTTGGAACCCCCGATAAAAGGGGGTTCGTGTTTGAAATAGTTCTTCAAAAGGCTCCACGAAAAAGGACTAACCCTGAACGATAAAAATTGTCAATACAACAAAGATCAGATTGAATGTTTTGGGTTAGTCTTTAGTTCAAAAGGTGTTTCACCAGAGAGTCTCCAAAGAATGTCTCCGAGGTTCGAAACTTCCTAGGTACACTTAATAACAGTGCACGTTTCATACCGCACTATGCAACAATTAGTGAGCTATTAAGACGCCTCACGCGCCAGAACACAGAGTGGATTTGGTCCAGTGAACAAGACGATGCGTTTACATCCCTGAAAGAAAAGCTTGCTGGTAGCCCAGTGATGGCATATTTTGACCCATCTAAGAACATTAAGATAATTACAGATGCGTTACAACCGTACAAGCTGTCCATACAATATCAGCCGAGTAGACACCCATCTGACTCAGAACGTAAGACTACCTCACGCGAACAAAAGATGGTAGAACACTATGTAAATTTCATCACTGAAATGTCTGTACCCAAAGAAATGACTCTTGAGGAGATCAAGACAGCCAAATATACTGACAAGACTATTCAGAAAGCAATGCAGCTCACACGTACAGGGCGATGGTTTGAGATAAAGCTCACGAAAGATCCAAATGTAAACTGTGACGAGTTAATTGATAAAGGAAATTAGCAGTGTTCGTGATGAACTAACTATTCGTCCGGATAACATTTTACTACGAGGAGATAATATAGTAATGCCTGCCACGTTGCGAGACAAAGCTGTAGCCCTAGCCCACGAGGGACATCAAGGTATGAGCAGAACCAAATCATTCATCCGGTCCAAGGTTTGGTTTCCCGAGTTGAACGAGAAAGTAGAAAACGCGGTGCGACATTGCCTGGCCTGCCAGTCCACTTACTCTGGTCCTAAACAGATGGAGCCGTTGAGCATGTCCATGATGCCAAACAAGCCATGGCAAAACTTGAGTATGGATTTATGTGGCCCTCTACCCACTTCAGAGTATTTTCTGGTGATCATTGACGAGTTTTTCCAGGTACCCAGTAGTGAAAATCATAAGATCAGTCTCAGCAAATGCCACCATACCGGTGATAGACAAGGTGTTCTCAACATTTGGATATCCCTAGGTAGTGAAGACAGACAACGGGAGTCCGTTTGATTCTCATGCGTTTGAACAATACACAGAACACAGCGGATTCCAGCATAGACTCATAACACCACGCTGGCCAAGAGCCAATGCACAGGCAGAGTCATTTAACAAGCCTTTAATGAAAGCAGTTCGAGCGGCAATAGTGGAGAACAAGAAACGGAGGCAAGAGCTCTACAAGTTCATGAGACAGTATAGACCACGCCACACCCCTCCACAGGTTTCGCCCCATTCAAGCTGTTCTTTGGTCGAGATCCAAAGAAAAAGTTGCCACAAGTAAGTACTGAAGGTCAGGAGTCCGACGTCGAATTAAAAGCAAAGCAAACTGACCAACGAGCAAAGTAGAAGATGAAGAGCTACGCAGATGATCGAAATCGTGCACGCCCGTGTAATATTGTTGTTGGGGATACAGTTCTTCTAAAGTACGATACAAAGCGCAATAAGACAACGCCCCATTTGACCCCAATGCACACCAAGTTGTTGCACGGAAGGGCAGTATGATAACTGTTTCCTCGGGAACTAAGGAATTTACACGGAACTCCTCATTATTCAAGAAGATACCACACCAATCTCTAGATTACAAGACGGGAGGAAAGATAGAAGAAGCGTTTGACAGTACCGAAAGGAAAAGTAGAGAGGAACAACCAAGAGAACTAACAGGCGACCATGTCGAATCGGTGGCTGAAAGACGCACAGTCGAGGAACCGATGAAAGTGGCAAGACCAGTTCGAGAAAGACGCGAACCCATACTTTCCAAAGACTATTATAAGTTTTAGTTTTGATTTTTATTTCTGGGTATTTATTTTAAATTTATACTAGTTGTAAGCTAGTTTGTTTGCCCACCATGGATACTGTTATAAGTTTTCAACACGTTAATGTTTATTTATTTATGCAAGAGATTTTCTGTCCATCACGGGTAGAGATGTAATATCCTATGTACTGTGCCTGTAAGGTAAGACATGACGGGAACGGACACGCGCAGGGGAGTACGGGAATCAGCCATCTTGGAAATAAAGTTCGTGTGTGAGTTCGTGCCCGGAAGAGATGCTGTTGAATTCGAATCTAAAATTAACCAGGACCTGAAGAAAATGAATCACTGGTTTACTGCTAATAAGTTAAACCTTAATACTTTGAAAAGCGAATTCATGGTAAATTATAATGCTCAGCGCCATAAGGATCCAAATTTAATGCAAGTCATTACAATTGGAGGTTCCCAACTATAAAGGGTTTCTAACTCAAAATATCTAGGCGTTGAAATTGATGACAGGCTCTCCTGGACTAACTACATAGACAAAATATGTAAGGAAGTGTAATCAGGCATAGGAATGACTCAGAGAGTGAGACCCTATGTCAATATTGCAACCCTAAATGCAGTTTATAAATCCCTGGAAGAAAGGTCATTATAATTTCTATGTAGCTTACAATCTACCAAAATTGTCAAGCTTGGGCATTCCTACATTGAATACAGTTTCCATTCAAAACTTTGGTTCCTTCGATTGCTGTTATGTGTTCGTTTGAGAAGTGAGGGCGTCAATTAGATATCACCTCGCAAATTCTTGACCTTGACCTTGAGATTGTGATGACCTGGGTATGACGGCGTCAAGATACCCACAACAAATTCCCACCAAAAATCTGCCTGAAGAAAATCGAGTTTCTTTCCCGAGGCCCCCAATCTCCCGAAGAAACACAACCGCGAGTCCCCCAAACCCCCTTCACGAGGCTTAAGAACACGATGGCCCAACCCACCACTGACGCCATGATCCGCCTTGTGCCCTGAGGTACGGGAGAGAATCCTATACCAGCTTATCCGTGCCAAGGTCCAGTACCGCAAAGCCATCCCCTCTAGGCTGGCATACGAGCTAAGGGAGCAATACATACCGCTCTCCAGACATGTTGAGACCCTGGGGAATGAAGGCGATCAAAATCTACAAAGGAAGGACGTACTACGTATACCAGCTAGCATAATACACAGAAGGCGCCATGACTCTTGTCCAAGGGGATAAGAATCAGAAGCAGTCCATAGGGATCAGGCTGCCTTTCCTTAGACAACCGGCGACTCCAGACAACATGTGTACGACCCCCAGAATGGTCATGTCACACCGCAGGAATTATTAGTCAAAACTCATTTCTGCGCCGATTTGGACCGGATAAACACCCGTTTTAACCTCTTCGATATGTGTTCTCAAAGTTCAGCCGGGCATTATGATATAAAGATAGGTTTTTCGCGATCAATTTGATCTTGCTACACTGAATAATATACCGAATATAGTGATATAATAACTCTTTGTCACAAAGTGCGTATCACTTGTAGACCATTCTAGACTACTTTAAATGATATGGCATAGAGTGCACTAGAAGATTCCATTGATTGAAAGGTCCCAGAAATAGTTAGAATGCACAATACTGGTGACTCAATACAATTAGGCGAATGCTCTAGAAATACTATGTAATCAAGTTTTGAATAGGTATCACATTTGTTGTTAAATATTTAATGCAAGTCAGTTCATAGACATGACATTGGGTCCCCATGAATCACCAAGTGGTGATGTCGTAACAAAGACGTCATCGGTTACGTCATTTTATGTATTCGATCGTATGTCCCTCGCTTCAGTGCCAGGCGGCTCAAAATTGTGACAGACATCGTACTGGGTCCCTTTGAATCACTTAGTGCTGATGTCGTAACGATAACGTAATTTGTCACGCAATTTTAATTACACGCCCGTATCTCCCTCATTTGTGGTGACAAACTTTGACGGGCATGGTATTGGGTCCCCATGAATCACTTAGTGGTGATGTCGTAACGATGACATCATCGATCACGTGATTGTAAGTACACGCCCGAAGAAATAAATGTCACCAGATCACATGTTGGACAACATTTACCATCGATGGCCCTCATTAGCTATATGTACACATCGATAACCATAGACGACCATATACACAGGTAACCAGGAGCCCATTTTCATGTATGTACTTCATGTAGGAAACACATAAATGTCAGCATGTCAATCATCATTTACCATCGATGGCCACTGATGGCCACTGATGGCCACTGATGGCCTTCATTAGCTATATTTAAGAACCATAAACGACCATATGCTCCCTTAACACAGGTAACCCAGTTATAGTTCAGGTAGGTAATTCATATATATATACGTTTATTTAACCCATATTGTAGCAAGTGCTAAATTACATGGGTGTCAGCTCAAACATTAAGCATACAATAATAAACAATAATAATTACACATAATTTACACATATTGATATTTATAGGTAATAAAGTTGTTTAGCCTGTCTGTTTTCCCTACAACCCCCTGTTGTCTGGAGCTACCAGACCGCAGGTTGTAGCTATGTGCGATCTGATGGCTCATGGGTATTAAGTTACAAGTTGAATTGCTTGTTCGTCACTTAGGAATAAACTTTGTATATAATACGATGCGTCTGTCTGAGAGTGTCGGAAGTCCCGACTGGCTTAGAGCAATGTCATATGATGTATCAGGATATATTATTCTTAATGGTTTCTTCTGGACTGACTCAATTAAGTTAGATAAATATTCTGGTAAATTGGCCCACACTGGGGCAGCATATTCAAGTACAGATCTTATAATACTACAATATACTTGAATAAGATCTTCAGCAGGCAGCCCTGACCTTCTAAGCAACCTAAGGGCATACAACCGTTTGGATGCCCTTTTGAAAATATATTCACAGTGGACATTCCAAGTTAGGTTACTAGATATGTATACCCCTAGCATCTTGTACGACTCCACTCTCTCAATGACAGTGCCAACAAGGAGCAAAGGGGATAACTCTGTAGGCTTATAATGAAGAAAGTCAACTACTAACTCCTTGCACTTCTTTACATTAAGTCGCATACCATTTGCAGATGCAAATTGACTGATACTATTAGCTATACAATTCATGCAGGAAACACAATGCCACCAGGTCACATGTTGGTCATCACGTAACCGCTGACCAAAAACCATTTCGAATGAAGAAGAGGCGTTGGTGAAAGTGTCAGTTTTAGTGTGAAATAACATTTTAATATTTTATAAGTTACGCGTAGTATTATTTTAAAGTTCGTCGTCATAGAAAAAGTAAGCCAATCACAATAAAAATAATAGGTTAGGCTTTGAACATTTCCAAATGTTTCCCGTGATAACACACTAATATACACTGTACATCCACGAGTTGGCTATTGTGGCACTATGTCTTTTCATTCTGTGTCCTTCAAGTGATTATGCCCTCCAGCCCGAGTACAGGTTGCGTATAGTCTCTTGTTTCAGTAAAATGTTGTCCAATTCTAACCGTTTCCATATGATAATATATTTTCGAATTTGCTATGAACCGTGTTAAAGTATTCTACATTGCTATTACTGACTAGTTTGTCCTGCCATTCACAGGTAAATCCATAGTAGTAGTATTATCATTAATGTTTGATGTAAATTTTCAAAAAAGTTAAATGGAGTATTATAATCATTAGCTTGTTTCAATAAATTATTACTTCAAAACAATATAAAAGCGTTGACTTACATGGTGGTGTATAATCGTTCTTTGTAGTCAGAAGGACGGAGAGTACGATAACAATTACCAGGCGACTATGACGACTCTTCTAGTACAACAGCGATGTAGAACTTGTTTACCTCCAGACGAACATTCAGCAGGAGAAGGAAGATTCGTTAAGTACTCTGGCTCAGAGGGTTCAGGAATTTCGTAATAAATCGGATTTTCCTGTTGCTTAGTAGATGTCTCTTCTTCTATCTCGCATGTGGTGTTCTCAGAGGCGTCAGCATTATTCTGATAATTGGATGAGCTTGGTTGCATACCCATCATATCAATTTCGTCATGAGTCGGCTCTTCTTGTTGCTCAATAGTTTTTGTATTTTCAGTAGATGTCCCCTCTTCTATCTCGCATGTTGGATTGTCAATCCCTTGCTCTACCCTCGCACCTTTGTCTAGTGTAACTGTGTTTACAGAGATTAGTTCAATCTCGTTTCTAGGCTTCGCATTGCTATTACATGTTGTGTTACCAGGAGGCTGCACATACTGTTGTAAAGCTTCAACGGCCTCTTGTTTCTTAGTTCCTCTTAGTTCCCCACTTTCTCTGTCAGCAAGTCTTTCCTTGCGTTGCAGATCACTGGAGTCCTCCACAGCTTTTCCAACCCTTTTCTCAGAGTTTAATTCGGCGAGTGAGTCTTCATGTCTAGTTGGCATCCGTGCGCTTTGACTTGCTCTTGTGTTGTCACCATACCCCCAGCAGTTTTGCACAGAACTAGACATGGTTTCTTCTTTGACGTTTATGATGTCGACAGGTATTTCATAGTGCTGTTCAACATCACAGTCCTGTTGCATCGGTATACCAGCCAATGTGTCGCTCTCATTCTCAAGATCAAAGTCATATTCAAGCAAGACTATACCGTGATAAATAATATTCGTAATTTCACAAAAGTCAATGTTTTTTTATCGAATCTCCGTCGAAATACCTTTTGCTTTTTGGCACTACTTAGGTTGGAGGCAATGTTGTTTAGTTTGATATTACTATTTGAACGAAAACGGGGGGAAAAAGCGTCGAACAGGTTTTGAAATGTGACGCGGGACATGCAAATTAAGGCATTGGTAAAGAGTTCACTATCGATATTTTGTGCTTAAATACTTTTATTTTCTTATTTTTGCTTCTAATGTAAAAAAATAACAAATGTTTTACCAAAGTATGCAAAAAAGCAATTCTATCTATAGCGGATTCTAGAAGAGTGAGAAAGAAAACAAAAATGTTTGATATGTACATCAATTTCTAAAGAAAGCTGGACAAACATCTAATTTCACTGTTCCATTGCAACTGGGTGAGTCGCTTGCCAAAGAATTTGACCTTGATTAATGACATGCTCTATTCTCTCAGTAAGAGACCTGATATTTTAGCAATTACAGAGACAAGAGTTAAAGGAGAACTGAACCTAAAGCAATCCGACGACTATACAAACTTGTATTCAAGAGAAATAAGTTCTACTATTTTATTTCTTTGTGGTGCAGGTCTAAAAAGAGGAAATACGTTTTGAAGGTCGAAAAATAGCCGATTCTCCGCTGATAAAGCTAGTTTGTGTGGCGGCTCAATTCAGTGCTTTTTTCCCCGTATCGTATGTCATGCATACCAAGGAAAACAACCACACCTTCAGCACAGAGAAAGCACAATAGTGCGCAATTATGAGTCGTTAGTCCATCTATTCAAAGCCGAAAACAACATGACAAAACGAATTTATTCCCCGTATAGTACGTCACAGATTACAGGAATTGAGCCGTCTGTACTTAGCGGCGGTTGGGAGGAAGATTTGCAGATTTTCTTTCCTTTTACACAAAGCAGTGTAATAGCAAAACAAATCAAAATATTTTTTCCTGTGTAAACTTCCCCGATTTGAAGAAACGCGTTTTTTTTACGTCATCAACTGAAGAATGTCACGTGACACTAAAGGAGACTCCAATCTGAAGTCAAATATTAGGTATTTTTATAGTTTAGACAACTTACATGTAAATATATCGACAGAGAATTGAAGATATTTAAAATATTTGATGGGGGTCTGCTAAGTACACAAATCCAGGCCTTAAAGTGCAAGTATAATGTTAAAAAAATAGAAATATATATTGTACTATTGTGTTTGTTTCTCACAAAAAGGTATAGATGGTTTGCACTCAATCCCCAGAGATTCAAATGACAAAGGGCATGGCGGCCATGTTGGTGTACAGAGCAAAAGAAGCTAACGAAGAATCTATTGTTAACTGTACACCAACATGGCGGCTATGACGTAACGTGCAAAGGGTCTATTTCTGGCATTGGTTACTTTTCATGGATCCTGTGACGTCATAAGATGAATCACCTCTCTCCCTAGAGAAAACTACTACAATAAAATCCCGTAGGTTTTCATTGTAACATCACAAGATGAATCAATCCCGCAATTCGGGTAGCGTTTATTCTAGTTTAATTTCTGCACCTGTCTCTCAAAGAAAACTAAGTTAGACAACTGAAGTATATTAGAAATAGAATTTCGGGCAAAAAGAGTTAATGTTGTTTTATGGTTTTACTTGCACTTTGTTACAAGTTACTTGACTGAGATAACATTACAATTCCCAAAATAGTAATTACATGGTAACTGCTTATGGTTTGAGTCACTATCCTCTTCCACAGCTTCAGTCGCCTTTCGTTTCTCTGCTGTGCTAGGATTAAAAGTTGTGACAGAATTCAGCGCATTGGATACTTCTTGTTTTGTTTCCTCCGATGGTAGCGACTGAACGACTCGGTGTCCCGAAATTCTTTATTTTTTACACCATTTGCTCTCTTCGGTTTCTACTTCGCTGAATTTTAACTGTTTTAATTCAATTCCAAACAACACGTTAAAAAAGAAATCAAAATTTGGGAGGTACGATGTTGCAGAGGAACTCGGAACCGGAGTTATAAACATCCGACATCCGACTCCGCCATCTCTCAACTAACTTTGGACTAGAAACACGATTATCGGCAGAATATTAATCTATTTTACATGTGCCAAATTCGGCGGCACTGCTGAAAACAATAAATTCTACATGACCGCTTCCAACTACACTTAAGACAATAGGCGTAATTTATATAAAAACAAATAAGTAAAATGCCAAATGCGCAATCTACTATGGCAGTTTATTGTCTCTTTTCGCAACATGCTGCATGACATGTCATGGATATTACGTTGTTATTTTGTACTTGACAGCGAAGAGTACCTCCCTCTCGCAGATAATGAAAACAAGTGTGGAGCAAATTCGCACTTGGTATGGTCCCAAAAGATCACACGGATAAAATTAAAAATACCCAAAATTTCACTTGATTTCACTTCAAATAAAATGTACATCAGTGGAAATATCCAAAACACCAATTAAGAAACCTCGCCAAGCATGATATAATACTGTTATATACCTTAACCTCGGTGTTTACCAGATTCATCAACCTTCGGCCTGTGGCCTCAGGTTGATGAATCTGGTATAGTATACACCTCGGTTATAACCTATACAGAAAGGTTGATGGAAATATAAAGGATATATATATATATATATATAATTGTCTTTTGCAGAGTTGTTTTGTGTCAGAGTCGATCCAGGAAAGGTTGTCTTACAGAAAAGTAAATTATACACACATAGCTGTCACGTGTCCGTAGATACAGAATATATTAAATTCCTTGTGGTTCGCTGGTTTCGCGAGTTGGTAAGACCCGCGACCCGGAGATATGAAAAACGCGAAGATTCGGAAGCAAGAAAACTCGAATTCCAGAATAGTTTGGCAGCAAGTATACAGGAGAGAGTCGCAAATTGGATAAAGGCAGTATCAGTTTACAGAAAGGGCAATTCAAGGGGCGATGGGCGAGAAAGCAATAACACAGTGTTCCTTGAGATCATCCCGATATATGAACTTGTTCAATTTAAATTTAATACTACGTTTGAATAAATAATAGTCGGCCGTATCACTGTTGAATGTTCGACTCTACAACACAGTACTGCGGTGATAGCGAGAAGGCACGCCGGGGAACTGCATGCTTGATAATATTCTCTGTTGAGTTAGAGCTCATAAATCACCGTATAAACATTAGAGCGCAAGCAGCCAATTGTAAAACATATTTGGATTTGATCCTTTCGGTAAGACTGACAAATATTTCCTTTCCCCGGACAAAATTTACAAAACTTAGCTTGAAGTGGATTCTCCTACAGAGTCGATAGTTTACACTGGGGGCAAAGAAAATGAACACACTGACAGAAAATATCCGAAGAAAACTCACTACGTTCCCACAGCGACTAGCGTACTTGCGATTTTCCCATAATTCATACAAATCTTAGTGAACCGACCAATCAGCGAGTTTGTCAGGATTCTGGACGAGAATACGTCATAAGTATGGAATTTCTGGGCCCAAATCGCAGTCGTCTCTCACGGGGGATTCGTTTTTGGCTGTTTCCGCAGGCTAGATCGTACTGGGCCCAAAATTCGTAAAAATGGGCCCAAGATGGCGACGTCTCTTGATGACATAGACAAGAGTAAAATCATATTTTCTTGCCAATCAGGCAAACTGCTTGTCAAATTCAAGCAAAACTTTTTTAAAGCCTCATACCCTAGCCTGCGTTGCATGCGACACAGGCTATCAAACCCATGCTTTGATATTTACTCAAGCTCTTTTAAAGTAGTTCTACCAAAAGTTTACAAGAAACCTTTCTAACATTATATACTGTAAAGTATCTATTATCTCCCCTCTCTTTGAAGCCCCCCGTTTCAGTATAAATTGGAATTAATTAAGCCCCCCACCCCCCACCTCCCCACCCCGGCGTCGCCTAGCTGTGGCTAGATATTGTATAGGCCAATACAAAACTCATGCTCATGTTGTAAGCACTACTTACATTTCGTCCGCTCATATTACATACAGATTATTCAATTAAATCCAGATTCGTTTCGGTTTTACAGCTTAAAATTCAACTGACAGAAAAGGCGTATAACTGTCATCTTTCTTTGAAATACATTAAATTACATATTAAATTACTATCTGAAAAGAAGGAAAAGTTAAAACTGAAACAGAGGAATGGATTGAAGTATGTCTTACAAGTTGGTGTACTTAACGTGCAAAACATGTTAAACAGCAATATAATACAATTCGTTTCGTGCAGGGAATGAGAAGTGTATGTTTTTACATCCTGCTATATTTTTAATGCCTGATGTACTACAGCTTCAAAAGTAAGCAAAACAATCAAAACTGCATCAGTGCGCCTTGTGGTCCCATTTCGTAATTAGACCTCATGAATCGTGGATATCAAAACTGCCTGTATGCATAAAAAGGTGGTATATTATTGTCTTCAATTTGTTAGAAGTTGTATTAGTTTGTGAATAATTATCTCCAAGTAAAATCAGCGAATTTGAACAATTTATCATTTTAACCGTTTCCATATGCATATTATTGATATATTTTCGAATTTGATATACCGTGTTAAGGCACAGGCAGCCCAAGCTCTATTTTTGTGTCATTATTGCGAGATTTTGCAGAAATTAATAAAATGTAAGAAAGCTATACAGTACTCAAAATGTCAAATCACAAAATAGAAATACATATATTTCTCTTACACTAAAATAGACTTATGCCTCAAGAATTTCTAAAACTAAACATTTCTAGGACACTATAACAATATTCTGCGACTAGACGTAGAATAGAAACATCACCCATATTCATAATATATATAAAAATATTATTTGAATTAAATAAACGGAAAGATTCGTTATAATCAAATAAACTTCTTAAAAATATGACCCTCCGTTCTTCAAATTCCTTACCAGAGCATTTCATCAAATAATGGTACTCATCGCCAACTTTACATTCAAATTGCAAAAATTACACTTCCTTTCCTCGTATGGAGTATGACTGTATCGACCAGATTCAACAGGTAACTTGTGAGCTGACATACGCAGCCTTGAAACAGCCTGTCTATGCTTCACATTCTGAATTTCTGACAGATATCGTTCAATCCTAAAAATTGTCTTTATTTGACTAAACGTTCGAAGTTTGCCACAATTACGACCCTGTTGAACCTGGTCTTTCCAGAAGGAAGAGAACAATTCATATAATTTTGTTTTTACGAAGCTACCTAAACTTTTCAACTGTTTAAGCGGTATATGAATATCAACTAGTGGTTTGAACTCACACCATTCTAACACATAATTCGTAAACGATACCGCCTGGTACTTATTTTGGATGCACGCTCTTGCAGCTTTGCCCACAAGAGTATCGTCGTAAGAACTATCAGTTATTCGAACCCAATATTTTACTACCAGGGAAGAAATTTGCACGATTAAAGGACTTCTACCCAGCTCACCATAAACTGAATGACCCTCCGTTGCCAATTTGGATTATTACGAGCAAGGAGGGCACTGTTTTGTCAGCACAGTGCTTAGGATGCAAAGCTGGACTTGCCGAAGCATGTTCTCATGTCGCGAGCGTTCTCTTCTACGTGGAAGCTTGGATCATTAACGGCAAACTCGCGTGTAAAATGTAGATAAGATGATACACTTCACCATCCCGCAAAAATATTTCACCTAACACATATTTTATGAGTATGAAAATGACACGGAACTTCAGGGTTTTTTGTGTGTTTTAAAGGGCAAATTTACTACTAGTGATATGCGAGAGCGATTTACGAACAAATAAAAACCTCTTCTAAAAACCAAAAGGGCGCAAAATCATGAACATATACTGAAGGCCTTCACTGCCAAGTTTCAGCGCCAACCGACCACGATTAGTAATATGTTTTGAAGGTTTAATTTCACCTTCATGAAATCTCTCAAAGATGACTGCTGAAATCCTCATTTGAATATGCCTGCTTCTACGCTTCGGTTAGTATGCCTCCGCCTTCTTCAGTTGAAGGCTCCGCCTCCTGTAAAGACGATATGTTAATATCTCACTGATGCCATTTGGAACTGACTGGTCATTCATCTAGCGCGTCAACTGAAGCAAATCATAACGTACGTTGTATTCAGAATAATTCAAGCTCATGTTCGTACGTGGTCTAGAAGTATTTAAAAGCTAAAAACATCGCCCAGCCGAGTTGGCGGCAAAGTATTTTCAAACTGAAGCTGAGTAAAAGGCAACCGAGACAAAACAAATCTTAGTGAGCATTAAATAAAACCTATAAACTTAGCGCGTCAAAAGCAAATCATAACGTTGTATTCAGAATAATTCAAGCTTCGAATTGAGACGTCGTTCATGTTCGTACGTGCTCTAGAAGTATTTAAACGCTAAAAAATCTCCGCGGCGGAGTTGGCGGCAAAGTGCATTCAAACTGAAGCTGAGTAAAGGCAAACGCGACAATACAAATCTTAGAGAGCATTAAATGAGAACTATAAACTTAGCGCGTCAAAAGCAAATCATACCGTTGTATTCAGAATAATTCAAGCTTCGAATTGAGACGTCGTTCATGTTCGTACGTGCTCTAGAAGTATTTAAACGCTAAAAAAATCTCCCGGCGGAGTTGGCGGCAAAGTGCATTCAAAAGCTGAGTAAAGGCAAACGCGACAAAACAAATCTTAGAGAGCATTAAATGAGAACTATAAACTTAGCGCGTCAAAAGCAAATTCAAACTTCAAATTGAGACGTTACTCATGTACGTACGTGCTCTAGAAGTATTTAAATGCTAAAAACATCGCACCGGCGATCTTAAAGTTATAACTTTCTCCGTTTTATACGATTCATAGGAAAAAAAAAGTACACCAACACGATTCTTTAATTTCTCAGAGATAAACCAAGCGGCAATTCGAATCATGGATTTAACCCAAAACTTTTACAAAGACAAGGTGTCTTAAACTTTGAATTGATAAGTTTTAAGTCTGTATCTGTGTAATTGGCCCACCAAGGAAATAACAAGATCGAACAGACGAAAGGCTTTGCTTTAGAACTTCAGGGGCGGTAATGACAAATTAGTTAGTGTGATGACCTTCTTTAACGAGCTTTGGGAGTCCACTATTCCCATGAAGCGAGCAGTTGACAGTGATTGACATGTGCTTCATGTGATGTGGGAGTAGAGTATTCCCAAACCGATTTGTCAAAAGCCAATCACAATCGCTCTCTCGCAGAATAATTAGCAATGTTATAATTATTCCGTCCTCACTTTAACTTCTCGGTCGTAAGTACATGTCGCCGAGAACAATAGAATTCTGCGCGATGCGTCGCCTAGCTGTGGCTAGATATTGTATAGGCCAATACAAAACTCATGCTCATGTTGTAAGCACTACTTACATTTCGTCCGCTCATATTACATACAGATTATTCAATTAAATCCAGATTCGTTTCGGTTTTACAGCTTGAAATTCAACTGACAGAAAAGGCGTATAACTGTCATCTTTCTTTGAAATACATTAAATTACATATTAAATTACTATCTGAAAAGAAGGAAAAGTTAAAACTGAAACAGAGGAATGGATTGAAGTATGTCTTACAAGTTGGTGTACTGAACGTGCAAAACATGTTAAACAGCAATATAATACAATTCGTTTCGTGCAGGGAATGAGAAGTGTATGTTTTTACATCCTGCTATATTTTTAATGCCTGATGTACTACAGCTTCAAAAGTAAGCAAAACAATCAAAACTGCATCAGTGCGCCTTGTGGTCCCATTTCGTAATTAGACCTCATGAACCGTGGATATCAAAACTGCCTGTATGCATAAAAAGGTGGTATATTATTGTCTTCAATTTGTTAGAAGTTGTATTAGTTTGTGAATAATTATCTCCAAGTAAAATCAGCGAATTTGAACAATTTATCATTTTAACCGTTTCCATATGCATATTATTGATATATTTTCGAATTTGATATACCGTGTTAAGGCACAGGCAGCCCAAGCTCTATTTTTGTGTCATTATTGCGAGATTTTGCAGAAATTAATAAAATGTAAGAAAGCTATACAGTACTCAAATAAAGGTTACATACCTCTTTAAAGTTGTGTTATTGATTGCCCTGTGTACTCCTGGGGTCATTTTAGCCACTTTAACAAGATTTCCAATTCACCGTCCCAGCTGTTATATAAAATGACAAGGCTGGAGACTTCACCTCACATCCAACGATGGCGATCGCCGAAAATCCCCTCGTATCGCGAATTTCCCCGGAATATTGTCACAAAATCACGCTAACCCTAAAGTCCAATGTTCTTTCCTTCACCTGCATCCTCCATGGCGATCACAGTTACTTTTTAGCCCGATTAATAGTCCCTTTTCCACAACTTTTTCCAATGCTGCCATGCCTGTGAAAGACTCCGTGCCTACCACGTCCACGCGTGCGCAATTTCAAAATAACTGCTGCACTCCCATTGGTTGGTTGGTACGAGCTTTCCCGCTAGATTTGATCCCGCCAGGGTGTACGATAGTCGTGTTTGGCACCTTTAAATGGCTTCTCTGTAATCACTAGCACCCTGTTAGTTTTCGATGAGTTGTGCCAAACACGACTATCGTACACCCTGGCGGGATCAAATCTAGCGGGAAAGCTCGTACCAACCAACCAATGGGAGTGCAGCAGTTATTTTGAAATTGCGCACGCGTGGACGTGGTAGGCACGGAGTCTTTCACAGGCATGGCAGCATTGGAAAAAGTTGTGGAAAAGGGACTATTAATCGGGCTAAAAAGTAACTGTGATCGCCATGGAGGATGCAGGTGAAGGAAAGAACATTGGACTTTAGGGTTAGCGTGATTTTGTGACAATATTCCGGGGAAATTCGCGATACGAGGGGATTTTCGGCGATCGCCATCGTTGGATGTGAGGTGAAGTCTCCAGCCTTGTCATTTTATATAACAGCTGGGACGGTGAATTGGAAATCTTGTTAAAGTGGCTAAAATGACCCCAGGAGTACACAGGGCAATCAATAACACAACTTTAAAGAGGTATGTAACCTTTATTTGAGTACTGTATAGCTTTCTTACATTTTATTAATTTCTGCAAAATCTCGCAATAATGACACAAAAATAGAGCTTGGGCTGCCTGTGGTTAAGGTTACTTCAAAACGTTTCAAAAGTTGACTTACGTGATGGTGGTGGTGCATAATACTTCTTTGCAGTCAGGAGTACAGAGAGTGCGATAACAATTCCCAGGATACAGACACCAGAGAGAACTGATGCTAAGACGACTCTTCTAGTACAACAGGAATGTACAACTTGTTCACCTCCAGAGGAACACTCAGCAGGAGAAGGAAGAATCGTTAAGTACTCTGGCTCAGAGGGTTCAGGAATTTCGTAATAAATCGGATGTTCCTGTTGCTTAGTAGATGTCTCCTCTTCTATCTCGCATGTGGTGTGCTCAGAGGCGTCAGCATTATTCTGATAATTGGATGAGCTTGGTTGCATATCCATCATATCAATTTCGTCATAAGTCGGCTCTTCTTGTTGCTCAATAGTTTGTGTATTTTCAGTAGATGTCTCCTCTTCTATCTCGCATGTTGGATTGTCAATCCCTTGATCTACCCTCGCACCTTTGTCAGTGTCTAGTGTAACTGTGTTTACAGAGATTAGTTCAATCTCGTTTCTAGGCTTCACATTGCTATTACATGTTGTGTTACCAGGAGGCTGCACATACTGTTGTAAAGCTTCAGCGGCCTCTTGTTTCTTAGGTCCTCTTAGTTCCCCACTTTCTCTGTCAGCAAGTCTTTCCTTGCGTTGCAGATGACAGGAGTCCTCCCCAGCTTTTCCAACCCTTTTATCAGAGTTTAACTGATTCGACGAGTGAGTCTTCATGTCTAGTTGGCATTGCGCTTTGACTTGCTCTTGTGTTGTCACCGTACCCTTCGCAGTTTAGCACAGCACTAGACAAGGTTTCTTGTTTGGCGTTTATGTTGTCGACAGGTATTTCATACTGTTGTTCAACATCACAGATCTGTTCCCTTGGTATAAAAGCGGAATTTTCGCTCTGCCGATTCGCATCGTCATGGCGAACAATTTCGTACAGTCAGCGGTTGTCATTGCGGGCGCGTCGTGAAAATCTATTTTTAAAAAGAAAGCCGTTGATGTGTGTTTATTCTTGGCTTGCACGTGACGTCACAGCATGTTCCATATTTGGACGTCCGCCATATTGGTGTACCACTTGACGCTAAGTGTTCCTTGAAATATATGCCGAAGCTGTCAGTTAGCGCACTTTTCTTTTGAATTTCGATGGATTCTGCGAAAGAGGGATCAAAAAACTCCTCAAGCGATATTGACGAATCTTTCCGGTGCTCTCAGATTATTTCAGTTATTTTAAGAGTCTCGAACCCCATGTTAGGCGGCGATATTTGGAGAACATTTTAGTGATCGGACTTGATCCCGCGACTCTGATAGGCGTGAAGCTTGCCCTGAATGTTTACCGCCTGTTGAAGCTACAGATCTCGTAAATTATCTAGTGCTAGAGAGGAGCTACTACACCAAGCAACAGTTTAAAACCTTTAAAAGCTTAGAATCGTACAACCAAATGGTGTCTAGTTTTATCACCAGCGTACAAGGCCTACAAACATCAGACAAGTATGTTGTGATTGCAAAGGTCAGGCACAGCCAGAGAATGAATAATAATAATCTTTATTCCTTTCACACCAATAAATGGTACCTTAGAAATACAAACATAAAATACAATACTAATGCAGATAACACAAAATGTCAAATCACAAAATAGAAATACATATATTTCTCTTACACTAAAATAGACTTATGCCTCAAGAATTTCTAAAACTAAACATTTCTAGGACACTATAACAATATTCTGCGACTAGACGTAGAATAGAAACATCACCCATATTCATAATATATATAAAAATATTATTTGAATTAAATAAACGGAAAGATTCGTTATAATCAAATAAACTTCTTAAAAATATGACCCTCCGTTCTTCAAATTCCTTACTAGAGCATTTCATCAAATAATGGTACTCATCGCCAACTTTACATTCAAATTGCAAAAATTACACTTCCTTTCCTCGTATGGAGTATGACTGTATCGACCAGATTCAACAGGTAACTTGTGAGCTGACATACGCAGCCTTGAAACAGCCTGTCTATGCTTCACATTCTGAATTTCTGACAGATATCGTTCAATCCTAAAAATTGTCTTTATTTGACTAAACGTTCGAAGTTTGCCACAATTACGACCCTGTTGAACCTGGTCTTTCCAGAAGGAAGAGAACAATTCATATAATTTTGTTTTTACGAAGCTACCTAAACTTTTCAACTGTTTAAGCGGTATATGAATATCAACTAGTGGTTTGAACTCACACCATTCTAACACATAATTCGTAAACGATACCGCCTGGTACTTATTTTGGATGCACGCTCTTGCAGCTTTGCCCACAAGAGTATCGTCGTAAGAACTATCAGTTATTCGAACCCAATATTTTACTACCAGGGAAGAAATTTGCACGATTAAAGGACTTCTACCCAGCTCACCATAAACTGAATGACCCTCCGTTGCCAATTTGGATTATTACGAGCAAGGAGGGCACTGTTTTGTCAGCACAGTGCTTAGGATGCAAAGCTGGACTTGCCGAAGCATGTTCTCATGTCGCGAGCGTTCTCTTCTACGTGGAAGCTTGGATCATTAACGGCAAACTCGCGTGTACACAAGTTAAATGTTCCTGGCTTCTCCCCACTTACCGTAGCGAAGTGCCTTACGCTCCTGTGAGCGAGATCAATTTCAAATCCGCCAGCAAAATTAACTGAGGATGATCTAAATAATACTATCAACAGCAACCCAAGCTATGTGGCAAACAATCTCAAACCCAAGGTGACAAATAATAACACTGATAAAAAAGTGCCAGGCATTTCACCAACGGAAGATGAAATGAAAATTTTGATGCAAAATTTGAACAACTGTAAAGTAAAACCTGTTGCCCTGAGTTTAGCCTACCCCTACTCAGACCACTTTTGGTGGAACAGCCAACAATCAAGCACAAAACCATTTCTAATAGCCATGAACCTCGCCGAAATATAGAAAACTCGTGCTACACTCTGTGTTTGTTGACAATTATGGTACACCAATATGGCGGACGGCATCACGTGTCAAGGCGGAAGTCACGTGGGTGCAAGCCAAGAATAGAATGAGGAGAGGTTACATGGACATCGACTGTCAAAATGGCGGACGAGCTGCTGTTTTCAACGTCCTGCGCGAAGGGAAATGTAACAGCTGAACGAGTCGGGTCTGACCCTTTAAACTTTGTACGTTTGGGAAGGAGAGTTTTGGCGTTAAAATGCAGTTATTTACAGGACGTTTGGAACCACCAAAGCAAGTATTTCAACTCGTTTTACTGGCGTTAGAATCTACTTTGGTATCTGCAGAACAGATTCAAACTTGTGGACCTCAAACATGAACTACTCGGAAGTCTTTGTGATTGAGCTTTCTGGCTGGCCTTTACAGTATTTAACAGAAGATGTATGGCGGCTCTAGCTAATTTGGGTCGTTTTTTAGCAGAGCATCGGGAACCGGTCTAATCATCCACAACTTGTTAGCAATCATAGTCGAGGGCAGGAGCAGGCATGTTAACTGAATTTAAAACTTGTGGACCTCAAGAAATATAAATATTAAAGCAGCAAATTGGAAAATTGCGAAAAGGTATGCTTTGTCTTCACTGTTTTCACTAATTTTGGAACGACGTGTAATGCATTCTACGCATGCGCGGCGGCCATGATGTACGATATTGTTCGCTATGGTCAGGCAAGCCATCTGGTACTTCAACGTTGCTCCTGTTTATGTCTTCCACTTCAACTGAAGACACTTGATCTTGCACAGAGCCCCCTAAATCCTGGAGATCTTGAGATAGTCGTTCCTTATTTTGTTCTTTACTTTGACTGGTAGTTTCCATTTCCTCTCTCGACCCGTTCATCCCAGATTGTTCCTGTTCTTTTGAGTCCAACTTAGTGTGTAGATCATGACCATGAACGTTATTGGCCATTTTTAGAAAATTGCTTCAATAGAGCGTGTTGCTCCTAAAACGTTACACAAAAAACTGAGACCGATAAACAATATTTCATGCAACTATTGCCTTTCAATAAACACCCTAGGCCTTCAAAGAGTATACAAGGAATAATATTTATATGTCTTTAACGATTCCCCATAATTGAAAATGTGAGCATTAAATAAGAGACAAAAAGAAAGGCTAAACAGCAGGTTGAGTTCCTATTAAATTTAATCAGGAAAATGTTTTTTCTGATTGGCTAGTAGCTGAGGTGGAATTTACAGGCTCCAGACAGCTTGTCCATTAGGGTCTTGTTGTTCAAAGGGTGTATAATTTTATCCACCGGATAAAACTTTATCCAGTGGATAAGTGTTAACCAAACTAGCTTATTTTATCCACTGGATAAAGGTGGATAAAGATATCCACCCTTTGAACAACCGGGCCCAGTGGGACAATTTAGAGTTGAGAGAATACTAGCAATTAACATTTCTGGCAGTTATGAATATCTAGCGGTTCATCTGTGATCATGCATGTAATTGCTGTTACTTCGAGTATAATGATGAGTTTCAAACAAGAAGTGAATAATAATAATAGGTTTTGTTGAACTATAAATTCACCTCTTTCCCTTTACTTAGTTGACTTTCTAATGTGTAATACCCTGATGTGACAATGCTATATAGACCAGTTCGCGGTTAATTCTGACACTTTGAAAGAGGTGCAAACATGGCGCGAAATACAGTGTTTGTATGGGAATCCGATGCCAAATAAAATCCGTAAAATCGAATTTCTGAAATATTCTTCAGATACAAACTTAAGATACCAGGTAAAAGATTAACTGATCGAAATTTGAGGGATGTAGCTGTGCTGGCAAGCGTTGAATCGTGTTTTCAGTTTGCCATACATTGTCTGTAAATAGGGATTTTTGGGTAGGGGTGTGCCGTGGAGACCTCAAAACCCTGACCCTATCCCAGACCTACAAATGCCGTTTACCATGCATACCCTATCCCAGACTTGAAGCACAAAATCTATACCCTATCCCAGACCATAGATTCACTCATGCATCAATTTATGTGGACTAGTTCTATATTACAGTAAAGTAAGAACAAAATATCAATAAATTCAACGTTTTTTGGGGAACAGTTTATTAGATATGACATTAGATATGAAAGAGTCCAGATACCGAAGTTTTTAATTAAAATTACAAAACGAAAGCTGTTGTTTTGTTTTAATGTGATATTTTAAGCTGTAGTGTGGTCGATAGAGCGCTAAACATGGCGTCAACGACAAGTATATCACAATCCGTAACCCCTATCCCAGACTTCGGGAGCTCAAAAACTATACCGTAGCCCGCGGCACATACCCGTATAGCTCATATAAGGTAGTACCCCCCTCTCATTAAATAAAATGGGACAAAAAGGAAGGCTAAACAGCAGGTTGGTTTCTTATTAAATTTAATCAGGAAGTTTTTTTTCTGACGGGCTAGTAGCCGAGGAGGGAACAGACTCCAGACAGCTTGTCCATCAGTGTTACAATATAGAGTTTAGAGAGAACATTAGCAATTCTGGTAGTTATGAATATCTAACGGTTCATTACTTAATTGACTTTCTTATGCATAGTTCCATCTGGCAATACTATATTGCTCTATTTGCACCTTTTCATAAACAATACATAAAGTCACCTTATTATCATGGTAGATTATCTCCTGTGGTATTATTTAGTTTTCTGAAGAATTTGAGGCCACTTTACGCAAACCTTGTTTATTGCGAGGTGATGTTCAAACAATAATTAGTGAAACCATGAGAGCAGGTGACACTAACTAGCTTGGACTGATGCGTGTCTCAAACCACTCGACTGAAAACTAACCATAATGGCACTAAATATTGTTTTTCAAAAGTTCTCCTGTTAAGTGAATCGTTATTATTATGGTAGTGTCAAATGCCACTTTCGGTAGTCGTGCTGTTATATATTCTCGCTGAATAGCTAATGACCGCATTGACAAGCTCTACCAAACATGCACGCGGCTGCTGTGGGCGCGGGAGTGGTAGTATATAGGGTTAGCGCGCATATTCCCAGTACGACGACGGCAACTTAACATGCATATCAAAGGCTTTTTATTCATGAAAATATTTAATATACAGCAGATATTTTATATAATATAGAGGTTGCCCGTTACGTGACAACCACGGCTCGACCGTTGCTTTACTAGTACTGTTGTTGGCCATTATATTTTATTCAAGAGCCTCGCAACTGGACTATTAAATGTTCGAGCTCTTCTAACCCTTACTACTTCAAATTTTGTCGCTTATTTAAAAAAAAAAAAGTACACCAACGATGTCTTCAAGAATATTAGCATTGAAGTTCATGTTGTATTTTACTCAGTTTCACTTAAAATTCACGATGTCTCGCCAAACACTTGGCGATTCACCGAACACGAAGAACGGCTGCATTAATGATTGATATTTTTCATCCTTTAATTTTTCCTAGCTTTATATCAAGTCTGCATTTTAGCGTATTGTTATACTACTTCTATGTTCAACGGAGAACATGGAGTAATACAGTACCGCTCAAACAACAATTTTATTTTATTCTAAATGGAAGGTATGTAATGTTTAAAGTCCGACAATGAGGACTGGACGGGGATTTCAAGTCCGCGCAATTTGTTCCAGTCCGAGGCGCAGCCGAGGACTGGAACTAATTGCAAGGACTTGAAATCCCCGTCCAGTCCGAAATTGGAGGACTTTGAACGACTTCAACTCCTCATTAATTATTCGGGAGGAATCAAAGACAAATAAAAGTTGCTGGTAGTTTAGTATTTTGCAAGGAAAACTAAAAAATATCGAGAAAATAATGCACTTGGATGATAATCTAACTTAGTAAAAGAGGTGTATCCACCTCATAATGATAATGAATGGAATTTGAAAGGAAATTGTTTAATCTGATCAATAAAAGAGTAATTATGCATGCCATGATGTTTTTCAATAATTTATTCGTAGTAACTGGAAAAATTTCCAGTTACTGGAACAACTTGTTCCAGTAACTAGAAACTTTTCCAGTTACTGCTAGGAGGACTAGACCAGGTATCCAGTGTCCTCAAGGGATTAAAATCAGACCATTGGATTGGCTGAATACCTCATGAATAATTAATGAGGACTTGAAACATAGCTAAAACATAGAAAAAAACCAGGTAAGACTACATCTCCCGGAACCTGAAATATTACTGCCAACACTGACCCTAATCCTGAAACAAAACAAAAAACAATAGCCCAACCCAGAAACAATACAAACCCTAACCCTAAAAAAATACAATTCTTTGTCACTGCCGTCCAAATAGACCTCATTCATAATGGCCGCCGCCTAATTTGCATAAACAGGAAGATTAATGTGTACAGAGAAACTATTGCTACCACATCCGGCATGAAAGATTGTACCTAAATTAGTAATAGTTTAATTTGAAAGCAATATTTCAAATTGCTGTCGAGTTATTGGCATTTTAAATGTAGAAAATACATGAAAGCGAGGCTGGAAAGGCCTACATGGTTTTTCTCATACAAATCTCTCTAATTTCAAATCACTGTAATTTTACAGCCTTTTACACTCAAATTCAACAGAATCACCAGGTATGCTATTTCGCATGACAAGGATGTTGTTTTTCATACATTGAACATGTGACTAAACTGTTAAAATACAGAGACCACGCCCTTTTGAATGAGGTGTATGGGGTCCAATAAAATGCAAGGTTGTGAGAGGTGAAGGGCTACTGAAATGAACATGGGGTTATCTAGTCTGGTTCACCAGCTCGATACCTGTATTCTGATTGCACCTATTATACTGTAGCGTTGGGTTGTTTTGTATTGTTGGGTAAGCCAATGCTGTGGCTCGTTTCGAGCGGTACAGGCGGGCTCAGACATGACCCACAGACCCAGTCTTCTGCGGCTACAAAGAAATGTTGGGGTAGGGGGGTTGGTAAACCGTGGAAACTCGTAAGTTGAAAGTGGAAACTCGTAAGTTAAAAGTTGCAAGTTTGAAGTCGAACGTGAAATCAAATAACGTAAGTCAGCTTTTAGTTCCGACTTTGCACTTTTCAGTCGGGATTTTGATTTTCACTGGCCACCGGAGGGAGAATAGATCAGTTTACGGTTCATGTACTGATGTTCAAGTCTTTTGATTCAACAGGCGGGCCACCATTTTTCACTCGGGTTCCGTTTGATTTCGATCTCCAATGGTGAGTACTCGGGTGGGCCTGACCCTACAGCACAAGTTTAAATGAGAACAGAGAGGAAGCTCGTGAGATTGACACGTTCTCTGTAAATCGAACTAAAACAAGGTAACACACAAATAAAAGGTCAAAAACAAAATAAACTAAAAATACAGAGGTGAAGCCATTTTCATAGTTTTTCACTAAGAAATCAAAAAAAAATTAATTATTAATCAAATAATATGGCAAATCATTAAACAGGCGTAGCAAATAAAACATCCTTTAATACTACATCGTACACAAGTAAAACATCCCACCTGAAGAAATTAAACTAGTCCACTGTGAATAGCCTGCGTCGCATCCGTACTGAACCCCGGTTAAGTCCGTCTCCGAGCTTGTTTTGGACCCCCCGCAGAGTAGCACGATTATATGTACCCTCCTCTGATTGTTTTTTTACTAATGCTCATTCTTACACGTCTTCTGAATGGCCATTCAACTGTCACCAGTGCGACTTACGGCTAATTTACATTTCAAAATATGGCGGCTTTTATACACGTCATTTATGAGAAAAGCAATGGCATCTGCACTGAATATCAGTTTGAAATAAAGATTGGTTTGCTAGAGGCGTACAAGAGCAGTTGACCGGAGTTGAGTTCAGATGTGACACCTACTAGATCTTTCCAAGCTGCATGGGAGATTTGTTTGTGTGTTCCTCGAACGAGAATTTTGTCGTGACAAATTCTATTTAATGTGTTCGGCAAGTTTCCTTTCATGTGGCAATAAACCACAGCAAGCCTAATATGTTACATTACTTCAAAACCTGACCCGAAATTGAAATAACCTAACCTTCTCCGATACTAAAACACAGGGAAATGACGACTGAGCTCGTCTAGGGTGAGAAATTACAAAGTAAACAACTGGCTTACGTGCAGACGAACAGTTTCAACCAACGGCCTCTGACATGAACTGCCCATCATAACAATCTCCGAGGCTGGTGACAGTTGAATGGCCAGTCAGAAGACGTGTAAGAATGAGCATTATTAAAAACCAGTCAGAGGAGGGTACATATAATCGTGCTACTCCGCTGGGGGTCCAAAACAATAATAAATAATAATAATAACCGTTCTTAGAACGCATTATGCAAGCCTCAATGCGTTTACAATATGAATATAAATTTAACAGTACTTAGTTTAAAAAGATTAGAGATTTACATTTTTCTTAAAATATATAATAATGAATACATTGTTCCACGAAGCAATAAATAAACACACTATTCTAAATAATAATTGAAAAGGTGTGTCTTAAGACACGACCTAAAATTAGTTATTGAATTTGCACTTCGTATCCTAGCTGGTAGTACATTCCAGAGCCTGGGTCCTGCGATCGAAAAGGCGCGGTCCCCATGCGTGGCAGAGAAAGATTTGGGGACGGTTAAAAAACCCAGGTTGGAGGAGCGCAAACTACGGCCAGGAACATAAGGCTTAATTAGATCATTAATATAAGATGGCGCGCACAAATGGATAGACTTAAAAATTATTAAACAAATTTTAAAAATAATTCGCTCTCTAATAGGTAACCAATGTAACTGGCGCAAAATCGGTGTAATGTGCTCCCTCTGTCTAGTGCGTGTAACGAGCCTTGCTGCCGCGTTTTGCACGCGTTGTAATTTAGACAATTCTGTGGCAGGTAGCCCATACAAAAGAGAGTTACAATAATCCATCTTTGATGAAATAAAAGCGTGAACTAACCGTTCCGTACTCGACTTACTGAGGTATTTTCGTATCCTTCCTATGTTCCTAAGGGCGTGTAACGCGGACCGGCATATTTTATTAACCTGAGTGGCCATAGTCAAATGACGGTCAAAAATGACACCTAGGTTACGGGCCTCATTTACAGGTACTATACTATGCTTGCCAAATATTATGTTAGAGATAGGCTCCAACTTACTAAACCTAGAAGAAAAATGGATTATTTCTGTCTTTTTTGAATTGCATGCGAGTTTGTTCGCGAGAAAGAACGTTTGAATGTCAGTAATACAATGATCTAAATCAACTAAGGCTGACTGCCGAGACGCAGGATTCATCGTGATATACAGTTGTGAGTCATCAGCATAGAGCATACAGTCCAGACCATGTAACTTGATTATGTCTTGTAGAGGGGCAAAGTACAATATAAACAACAAAGGTCCCAACACCGAGCCATGTGGAACACCAGAAGTAATAGGTTGGCTCTTAGACTCTGTACCATTTATCACAACCTTCTGAGAGCGACTGCAGAGGTAGGACATGAACCAACTTAGGACTGTTCCAGTAAATCCAAACTGAGATTTTAGTCTATTTATGAGAATATTATGATCAATAGTATCGAACGCAGAAGAAAGATCCAATAGCACCAGGACAACTTCTTTCTTTTGGTCCAAAGCACGGAGGATATCGTCTTGAACCCGTATTAGCGCAGTCTCAGTGCTGTGGTTTTGCTGATACGCCGCTTGCAGACTAGGATAAAGGTGGTTCGTCACTAAATAATTACGAGATTGACCAGCAGCAATTCTCTCAAGCACTTTTGATAAAAATGCCAGGTTCGTAATCGGTCTGAAATTACCAAATTCATCAGGATCTAAGGTCAACTTCTTAATCAAGGGAAGAACACGACCTTCCTTGAGTGCCGTAGGGAACACTCCAGTCTGTAGGGACGAGTTTACAATAGCAGTGATGGCAGGAAGCACAACATCAAGACAATCCTTCAGAGTACGAGTCGGTACGGGGTCAAGGGCACAAGACTTAGAAGGCGCATCCTGGATAAATTCACGTACGGTTTCCATGGATACAACATTGAATTCTGAGAGGGAACTAGAGCACACAGCACTGACATTGACAGACATTTCAGGCACTTGTACAAGGGACAGACCATGACGCAGAGTTTGTATTTTTTTCTGTGAAATAGCTACTGAAACGCTCCGTAAGTTGTTCAAGCGAGTCGTGAGAAGGGAGTGGAGACACAGGCTTTACGTGGAACATCCCGTCAATCAACCGGAACAGTCTCTTTTGATCAGTGTTTTCTATTTTCGCCGTGTAATATTCACTCTTGCTTTGTTCCAGCAATGCATTGTAGCTACGACACTGATCACGATAGATCTCTTTGTGTACTGTTAGTTGGGAGGCAAGGTACGTTCGTTCGCATCGACGCTTTTCACGCTTGGCCGCACGCAGCTCATCAGTGTACCATGGCGCATGCGGGCGAAGCGTGATGGCGCGTGATATAACTGGCGCATGCTTGTCTAGCGCATCCTGCAGAACAGAATTATAGAGACGAACCAACCCGTCTGGATCAGCGCAGTCCAACCGATCACGTGACATCAGAGCCGAGTTCGCAAGGTCAGACGTAAAGGCCTCAGTGTCCATGTCCCGCAGTCGCCGTTGGTTGTAACGGGCCTTTGTCGATCGCGGCCTAGCAAGGGCAATAGAGCAAATAACAGCACTGTGATCAGATGGTAGGTCAGATAAAGTCGAGAAACCAGAGAGCATGTTATAGTCATGACGGTCAATAATGAGATCTAATGTATGGCCACTGCGATGGGTAGATCCCACCACATGCTGTCTTAAACCAGAAGACTCAAGCATGTCCCTGAAATTAGCGGCCAAGGGATCCGATGGAGATTCCATATGGAAGTTAAAATCTCCCACAAACATGAGATAACTAGATGATAACATTGCCGTCTCTAGAAGTGACGAAAATTCTTTGAAAAACACAGCTGGCGTCGCTCGATTCTTTTTTGATAGTGGCGGTCTATAAATAATGAAAAGTCTGACCGAAGAAGAGCTTTGACTGATAACCAAATCCATGTACTCCATCGATGAGAACGACAAACGCTCATTTTCAGTCATTTTAAAACCTTTGCGGAGCAGTATTCCAACTCCACCTCCAGTTCTGTTCACTCTAGGGACGTGATGGAAATTAAAGTCCTTTAAAGTGTTCAGAACTTCAGCAATCGTGTTATTATCATGATAGTCGCCGTTGAGCCATGTCTCAGTAATAGCCAGGATATCCAAACGCTCCGATATGACAAAGTCACAGATCGAGGCAGACTTCTTGTTTACCGAGTGTGCATTCCATATACCAAACTTGATACATGGCTTACTGGTCGAAACCAAGGGAGTACGAGGCACCGTGACGAGATTGCTAAAATTGACTGACGAGTGGCGTTGTACATTGAAGAAAGGATTGTTAAAGACACCTACTCTATTGGTAGTGTGGACTGGAATGCAGGCAGGAATGTTTGAAATAACATTTTCAGTAACAACCGGTTGCCTGTCTGCACGTCCAATTGCTTTAACATCTTGCCTGTCTAAAATACTCGAGGACTTCGTTGTGAAGTGGATGATAGATGACGTTAGTGATAAAATAGATCCTCAGCAGTTCGGTTCTCTCAAGGGCTCTTCTACTACTTTTTGTCTTCTGGACATGCTCAATAATTGGCTGCTGGCCCTTGATACACCCTCACAGTTCCTTAGAGTTTGTTTCCTCGATTTTAGTAAGGCCTTTGACCGTATCAATCACAATGTACTTGTCCCGAAGCTCATCACACTTGGAGTTAGAAGATGCTTAATTCCATGGATCTGCAACTTTCTTTGTGATCGCCGACAATCTGTAAAACTTGCCAGTGTTAAATCATATTGGGGAGCCGTCAGTGCAGGCGTACCCCAGGGCACCAAACTTGGACCAATTCTTTTTTTGATTATGGTCAACGATCTTTCGTTAAAATCGCCGCATACCAGTCATTGGAAATATGTTGATGACATTACGATCTCCGAATCTTTAACGGTGAACGGTAATTCCACTCTTCAATCTGACCTGGTCGAAATATCTCGTTGGGCGAAATGTAATGATATGAAACTTAATCCTAAGAAATGTAAAGAGATGTCCATTAGTTTCCTCCGTCAGCAACCTGACACCACTTATCTCAATATTAATGATCAACCGCTTGAACGTGTTTCATCTTATAAAGTCCTCGGCTTAACGCTTCAACATAATCTAAAGTGGGCCGACAATATCAATAATATGGTGAAAAAGGCATCTAAACGGCTTCATATTCTAAGCGTCCTCCGCCGCAGTGGTGTTACTCCTTCCGATCTTGTTCTGATTTACTTTTCGTTGGTGCGATCCATTCTTGAATATAGTTGTGCTGTTTGGCATACCAGCCTACCGTGTTACTTAACTGACAAAATTGAGCTTGTCCAAAAGAGAGCCTTACGAATCATCCATCCAAATCAAAGTTACTCTAAAGCACTCATTCTATGTAACTGCTCTCGCCTTGATACCAGGAGGCATGAACTATGTTCTAAAGTATTCAGGAAGCTAAAGAGCCCTAGTTCACGTCTCCACCACCTTCTGCCTGACACTCGAGTAAGCGCGCACGGCCGAGAGTTGCGCAATAGCCAAAACTTTAGTTTGCCTAAGTGTCGCACCGAAAGGTATAAGAGAAGCTTTTTTCCTGCGATGTGTTTTAATAAGTCCTAACTAATTTCTTCATTTTCAATTGTATAATAATAATTTTAGCTTAACTTATTGTAGGATATTTTAACTCAGCTTGTAATATATTTTTTGTAAACCGGATCCAGTCCCCCGGTGTAAGTTACATATATGATTGTAAGTGCCAGTTTCCCGGCATTTTTATACTCTTAGTTTCATCTATATTACTTGTAAAATATAAGGTAATTCACACGTTGTGCGATTTTATATTTAATAAACCTCTATTATTATTATTATTACTTAGTTGCACTTCCCAACCGGGATTAATTTCGATGTCACCAGATAGGAGTAGAAGTCTCTTAGTAGCAGTTGTGTTCGAGTAATAAACAGCACGGCTTTTGGAAAGTTTAAGTTTCTTGAATTTACCATACTTTATGCTTCCAAGTTCTGTTGTTATACTATTGAAAAGACCCATTGTGTTGTTGATGAAATCCATTGTATACGCCGACTGAAGAGTTTCACCCAACTGGAAGAACCAACGGCGAGGTACGTTTAACGAACTAGGGCCACGAATACTTTGCAGTTTCGAAGATAGATTTGTCAGACATGCTCCATGAAGACTCTGGGACAGATCCTGTGTAAGGTTTGGCGTTGACACTTATTAAAGAGTAAGAAATTAAACAAAATCACTGAGACCAGAAAAGCGTGTCTAGTCTCCATTGTGCAACGAACAACCGTTTCGTTCCTTAATTCTAGGACGGACTTAACCGGGGTTCTATGAGTTCGGATGCGACGCAGGCTGGGCCATAGTTAATAGAGTGGAATGGTTATGAAACCCAGCGACCGTCTTTGTTATGTCTTTGTTAGCTTTTTCCAACCATTACCGTGCACAAAACACAATAGAAATTCCAATGTGTTAATCAACCAGCCAATAGAAACGTGTGATCAGTCGTTCAGGGAACGCTAATGAACTATGTCCGTGCACAATCTTTTGTCTTACCCCCTTCCAACATAAATCTCAGCGCCTTCAGTTGTTAGCCCTTTGAAGTTTGCCGGGTTTCATAACCATTCCACTCAATTAACTATGTCTGGGCCAAGACATATTTTCAGCGATTTTCATTGGTTAAAATCAAAGAAAATATGCAATCATGACTAATAAACTGTGTATATACAGTCTTCAAGGAAAATATTGTAAACCATTTAGGAGACACGAACTATAGCCTACAGTGAAAACGCTGTGACATAGGCCTAGTATGCGGGATGGACGCTCCTAGTTATCAGGGGCTCCTGATGTAAAGTATTTCAAACTATCGCGCTTGCTAAGGTAACATATATCTCTAGGTGACACGCATGCTAATAGCACCATGTGCCATTGATAATAACGCTAGTTTATCGATTTTAGACTTGAAAATAACTGGGAAGAAATAGTGCGAATTTCGTTAGGTAGGCTATTTCACAGTTTAACTATTACGTAAGTGAAATAATTATGAAAATAGTTAGACTTATATCTTGGCAGTTCTGCGTATTGTTGGAGTTTCGGGTTTACACCTTCTCGGTGGTATTTATGAATAGTTATAACTTCAGAATGGGACTAACCCTGTATAAATGCGTATGTGGTCATTTATTTATTTTTATTTATTTATTTACGACATTTGGGCGAAACTGGACTATTAGTTAGTTAGCAAAAGCTTTTGCAAGTTTCAACCTAAATTAAGCTGTAGTGTGAGCTTGGATTACAGAAGACTTTTCCACTCCCTTATTTGCCTTGGAAAAAGAAAACATTGGAGTAGTCTGTCACTGAAGAATTAACGCTGTAAGAATAGTTACTTGCTGTTCCTCGTTGTTCTCTCTGTCTTTGTCGAGTGCACATATCTGCGATGAAATTATTATAAGCGTTTATTATAAGCGTTTATTATAAGCGTGTATTATTATAAATATAAGCGTTTGTATGGAAAAGCAATGAACTCCAGTCTTCAAGGAGCTAAAATTACTTTCGAGACTCGTAAGTAAAAATGCCTTGACTTGCTTCTACGGTGTATTCAGTTGTTGTTTGTGTGGTCATCCGCTCGGGCTCAGGTAAGGCGATTTTAGCGAGTTTTCGATCCACATGAATCCTCGATCTTGTGTACTAGAATCTGTGATGTCTGATCATGAATAGAGGTAATCGGCTAACTCTGTTGCCACCCAATTTAGATCATGTGATGTAAACACACATTACTCTGGAGTATTGACTCTTTGAAAATGAATTTATTCAGATAGGCATGACTGCATTATGATTAGAATGAAAAAAGGAATAATTCCCCAGAGTAGCATCTGTTTTCGTTTAGTACTGGATATAGAGCAGTTTTCAATTGATTGCCGAAAGATAATTGTTTTCGAATTTGATTGGTTAGTTATCCATGATTGCGTTCACTTTGCCTCGTGATTGGTTGAGATTGGTTGAAGTAAAAACAATCGTAAATTACTTCAGTTTGTGATTGGTTCATTGATGTATTTACTTGCTCCTGTGATTGGCTCACGCAAACGCTTGTGATTGGCTAGCGGAACCGAACCGACCTGTCGTTTTGGTTTTACGACACTCAATTGAAACCCGCTCTAAGATGTGATGCAATAGTTAACAAATAACCCAGCGGTCACCTCAACGTTACAGAATCTATTGCTTGGGCCATTTCATGGGGTTATCCGATTACCTCTATTGAAAACCACTCTAAGATGTGATGCAATAGTTAACCGATAACCCAGCGGTTACCTCAACGTTACAGAACCATTGCTTGGGCCATTTCATGGGGTTATAATTAGCCGATTATAAACCTCTATTGAAAACCGCTCTCAGATGTGATGCAATAGTTAACCAAATAACCCAGCGGTTACCTCAACGTTACAGAACCATTGCTTGGGCCATTTCCTTATATGGAGTACAGACGCAATTAGAAATCATGAGTGAAAAAATCGGGGAAATATTTAATTTAGATCTTGATTATATAGTATCTGAATAAATAATAGTTGTATTTTTTTTTTATAATTTAAAGAAAGTCTAGGCTTTATTTCAATCATTTCATATGATATGCATCTCGTGGATTTTCTAAACACGTTTTACAAGTGCTTGATTGTTATTAATGATTCGTTTGTTATAGCATTCACAGACACATCCTTACTTAGAAATTCTACTTACATGCTGATGGTGGGGCATGTTCGTCCTTTGTAGTCAGTAGCACAGAAAGTACGATAACAATTACCAGGATGCAGACACCAGAGATAACTGATGCTAATACGACTCTTCTAGTACAACAGGAGAGGTTCAGGAATTAATTCATAAATCTGGTCTTCCTCTTGCTTAGTAGAAGACTCCTCTTCTATCTCGCATGTGGTGTGCTCAGAGGCGTCAGCATTATTCTGACAATTGGATGAGCCAGGCTGCATATCCATCATATGCATTTCTTCATACATCGATTCTTCTCGTTGCTCAATAGTTTGTGTATTTTCATAAAGATGCTCAGCCATTGTGATTCCTTATGGGTAGCTTTTAAAAGAGCGGATGCTTGCTACGATTAATAAATATAATTAATAAACTTAATAAAAATAACGAAAGCCTTTAATTATTGTTTTCGAAGACCGACAAGAACGAAACCCAATGGAACTTGTTCAGAAATGTAGTGAAGCGTCTCCCCGACTAAACAGAAAAGGGAGACATAAAAAACGGAAACAATAATCAAAATATTATAACTGAATTTGCTTTTCCGCGTTGCCAGCAATATTAGACTGTTGAGCCGCTGTCAGCGGTACTACATTTGGTGATGCGGTACATGAAGGAATGCTATTTCTGCCAAAATGGCGGAGGCTGTGACACTGGTGGGAACATCTTCCGGCTAGATTATGGAATACCCGTCCACTCATTCTAGATGTCAAAAGAACTGCTACCGTGGTACCGCAGTCAGCTAGAATAAATTAAGTACTATAAGAATAAATTAGACCACTATGGGACTGCGGTTGAAACACTGCTACCGTGGTCCCGCAGTCAGCTAGAAGAAATTAAGTATAAGAATAAATTAGACCATGTATACGGTATATGAGAATAAATTAACCATTTGTAGAAACACAGCTGCTACCGTGGTCCCGCACTGTCAGTTAGAATATATTGAGTACAGGAATACTGAATTAGACCAGAGAGATGATTGTTATTTAGTGATTTAGCTCCAACCACCCTAAATTAGTGATTAACTCTAAACATCCTAAATTAGTGATCACACGTTGTTGGCGGTTAGGGTGTTTTAAATGATTTTAAGTGATTTTAAACGGTAGGGATAGGGTTTGGATTAGTTCATCACAGGAGTGGGTGGTGGGTGAGGGTCGCACTCATTCCTTCTTGGGCTAGATAAAATAGATTAAAACCAGTATAAGGATAAATTAACCATTTGTAGAAACACTGCTACCGTGGTCCCGCATTTCAGTTAGAATATATTGAGTATAAGAATAAATTTGACCTTATGGCCTGATTTGTAGAAACAGTGCTATCATGGTCATATTACTACAAGAAAACCGAGAAAACAGCACATACCGTAAATCCTCTATTAAGCCCCCGGGGGGATTATTCTTTTCCGAGCATCGTTGAGGTGGGGGGGGGGGGGGGGGGGCTTAATAGAAGGGGGCCTTATTAGAGAAGGGGGTTTATGTCAATGGAAGAGCCAATGTTCAGTAGAGACCAGTGTAAAATTCCCTTTTATTCTCCACAAGGAACTGGGACGCAAGGCAGGAAAACTAAAACATATGACATTAACCGTCAAGGAGCGAAAGTCCAGCCAAGAATAAAATATTGTTTAAATAGCATGGTAGCTTCATAAGGTTTAATTACATTCAAGAATGGAGTGACGCAACTACTGCGGTAATATTTCGTCTTCAAAAGGGGGGCTTATTAGAAGAGGGGGGTTTAAAAGAGGGGGGGGGGGCTAAATATAGGATTTACGGTAGTTCAAAAACATTTTATTGCTCTAGCTTTGGCATTTTATTATCACTTTACATGAGTGGCATGAAGAACACATATTTCAAGCCGATTTTTGATAGATTAGCTATTATTAATATTCATAGATCGACTATGGGACTGCGGGACTGCGGTAGCACTTGGTTATATGCATTCGCTATATATATTAATATTCATTGATCGACTATGGGACTGCGGTAGCACTTTGTTATATGCTTTCACTATATTAATATTCATAGATCGACTAT